>CM063463.1:7182177-7807177 GCA_032191425.1 Lymantria dispar | reverse complement strand
CTCGCTAGCATGCCCAGACGAATTCAAGCTGTGATTTTAGCTAGAGGGGGTCACACTCGATACTAAACATTTATCTGCTTTTACTTTATTAAAGAAAAACAAACAAAAAAACTTTTTTATTTTTACTTCATGAGCATATGCACTACTAGCAAATATACACTACTAGCGAGGTTTAGCATTAGTTCCCATAAATTGTATCTAAATTTTATAAAATACTGATGAAAACGATTATTTTCTTATTAATTTAGCAAATTGTGTGGATAAAACTACCTATAATTATCAAACAAAGAAATATTAACATTTGAAATGGTTCATTGCTTAGGTGCCCGTTTTTTTTGCAAATGAGTGTATATATATATATATATAGCTAGGTTGACTTGCAACTTAATTGGCGATCACGAACCGGACGGCACAGCTTAGAACGACCCCCTACTAAATAGACTGAAGATATCTTGAGACTAGTAGAGAACCGTTAGATGTAAATGGCATAGTGCCGTTCCGAGTGGTATTATCGTAGGGATGCCATGCCCAGTGGTCTTCGCCCCTATTAGATGGACGGAAGACATTTTAAGAGTTGCAGGGAACCATTGGATACAAGTGGCACGGGACCGTTCTGAGTTGTATTCTCGTGGGGAGGCTTATATCCAACAGAGGTCATAACCCCTATAAGATGGAACGAAGACATCTTAAGAGTAGCAGGGAACCGTTGGATGCAAGTGCCACAGGACTGTTCTTAGTGGCATTGTCGTGGGGAACCCTATGTCCAACAGTAATGTCTAGTGGTTAATTGATGGATGGATATAATATTATTACAATGACTGCACAGATGGCGTAGTGGTTAAGATAGCGACCTACAGCGCCAGTGTCGGGTGTTCGAATCCTACGTGGGACAACACTGTGCGATCCACAAATTGTTGTTCTGAGTCTGGATGTAATTTGTGCCCGTTAATTATATGTTTGTAAAGTCCCCCGCAATACAAGGATTATTTCCTTAGTGCAGGGTAATGTCTTAAATATATACCTAATGCCAATTTTACGATAAACTACATTATTGCAACAATCACGTTTACCTCAAGTGATGCTATTGTTATTATCACGGGTCAATACTCATCTTATCTGACAGTGTCAACTGTCAAATTGCTAATTAAGCGGGATTTTTTTAATGGCGCCAAAATTATCACTACGTTGTATGTCTTGTGAGATTAGGTACGAGGTCAGATATTATAAGATCCTGTATTGTGAACTCGTATAATTCACGTACCGTAGGTATCTAAGTTAAAATTGACAAGACGTCTGTTCATTACCATCACGATTATTATCAACCAAAACTACCTGTTCTTTGTAAGGATGGAGTAGGATGATAATTCAACACCGCTTTCTTTTCTGCGCTCGTCTTAGGTCGACGAGAGATGCACGTACAACATAGCTGCAAAAAAAAAAGAAACCTCGAAGCCATTTACGACGCGATAAAATCAATAAAAAGTTTTATTTCAAATGTGTATTATTCGCGTAAACATCAGAAACCCTTAACAAACATCTATTTAATTTATTATTCCATGTGGGTTGGATCACAAATTGGCAATAAACAGAGCAGTTGCTCTACCGCTTTTCGCCAACTAAACCTAAATTTTAGGCGACACCTAAGGCAATATAAATGACACCATCCATTTTACACGTTGTTTATGTTACCTATTAAGGCAATTACCGAAAACAGCCATTACATGCGATATATTTTAAGTTGCCTATGCCCATAATGTATTACATACTTAAAACAAAATGAGAGCTATAATGGTCTAAAATATACTATTCAAATACACTGAATATGACAAATACATTCTTTTAAAAGTAAATAACTTACAATCAACTTAAAAAATAAAAGCAATTTAGCGTTCTTTATACAGCAAAGCATCATATCGTCGTTTAAGTTCTAACACCGCGTAAGTCAAAAAAATGCCGTTTCGACTTTTGAATGTCATTCGATAGAGAATCGAAAAACGCACCTTCTTGACCAATCAGAAACGAAGATTTCAACCAATAAGAGCGTTTTATTTTGAAAACAAATACACAGCGTATCTCCTTGCTGCGGAATCGTCATGCAAACAGCGCGTAAGTCAGTTTACTTTCGTATTGTAACAGGTCGCGACTTGTGCTCCGGAGAAATACATCGTAAATCAAGGTAAATATCATTCATATTCATAATTTTATGTGTTCATTTAAGGGATAAAGTTTTGTATTTTAGTTTTTAAACAAAGTTAAGTCAAAATATAATGTATATTGTTTTAAAAAATAAGATGAAAATGTTATTTTACTTATGCGGTGTTTTACTTAAGTCAGAATTGACTTACGCGGTGTTTTATATAACGATTTTTAATACAAGTTTTTAAATTTGCAGGTTTACATGCATCATGGACTACGACAGCAATGATGATGAAGATGTTACTGACCTATGTAAACTACTCGGAATAAAAATACCACCGACAAAGAAAATCGAAAAAGTCACTAATAAAGAAAACTTCGACATTAACAACTTGCCTGTTGTTATAGTCCCAGACCATGCTAATGTAAGCGGCGAGGTAAGTAGACAGGACCTTTCCGAATGCCACGTGATGATGGTAGAAGCTACAGTTCACTCGCCTATGTTACCAACGAATATCGAACCAGCTGATATTTATCATGGACAAATAAGTGTGGTAGAGCCTATAATAATAGAAGAAACAAACGACCTCGCGTTATCCAATGCGAGTCCCTTGCTAGTGAATCACGAGGTCGAACATGGTGATCTTAGGTCTGGTCGAAAAAGATGTTCTAAAGGATGTTCAAAGAATAAAAACTGGACTAAAAATAATAGTAAAAAACTTAGGATGGAAGGAAAAGAATATTTAGGTTATCGACGAAATGGCAAGGGACCAAAGTTTAGTGTATTACATGATACTATTAGGCCAGCCCGAATGATTGGCCCTCCATGTACTTCCGAGTTTTGTAAAAAATCAAAACTTCGTGCTTGTGATACAATACAAGATAAGGAACGAAATACTTTATTCTCCATTTACTGGAATAACATGACTTGGGACCAGCGAAAACAATACGTCGTATCAAATGTTCAGGTATGCATAAAAAAAGCAGGTCAAGTCTAAAACGTCATCATCTAGGCGTTGTGAGACTCGGAGAGTATTTTTTAGAAACTTCAAATGGACGTGTTAAAGTCTGCAAGCATACTTTTTTGAATACGTTCGGTATAAAAGAATGGACGGTACGCTATTGGTTATCGACGTCTGAGGTTGGAATGGCAAAGAAACCCGAACTTACACATAAGGTTTTAGAAGGACACTCAAAGAAAGATGAGATAGCTTTTCTAAAAGACTTTCTAAACAGTCTGCCAAAGATGCCTGCTCATTACTGTAGAGCTACCTCTTCCAGAGAATATTTAGAGCCTATCGTCGAAAATAAAAATCATCTTTTCAAAATTTATTGTGATAAGTGTAATTCAGTTAAAAAAGAACCCGTCAGTCGATGGACATTTGACAAAATTTTTAATGAAAGTAATTTGAGCTTATTCCAACCAAAAAAAGATATGTGTGACACATGTTGTGCGTTCAAAGCAGGTAATATTACTGAAGACATCTATCACAATCATCTTACTCGAGAAGAAGCAGCCAGGGAGGAAAAAAGAAAGATAAGGACCGAGCATTAGCAGGAGAAGTACACGTATTTATGCATGATCTGCAATCTGTAAAATTGTGTCCGATGTTGCAAGCTAGTGCTTTGTATTATAAAACAAAACTCTGTGTACACAATTTCACTATGTATAACCTACACACAAGAGATGTACATTGTTACTGGTTTGACGAGCATAATGCAGGTTTAGTAGAGTCTGTTTTTGTATCATGTATCATAGATTGCCTAAGAAAAACTCTTTCAGAGAAACCTCTGCCAATAGTCCTATTTTCTGATGAATGTTCATCACAAAACAGAAACGTCATTTTATCTAATGCTTTATTACATTTAGCCATTGAATATAACGTAATAACGCAAACATTCCTTGAAAAAGGTCATACCCAAATGGAGTGTGACTCCAGTCACAGCGCAATTGAATGTAAGCTTAAAAATAGGAGATATACTACTTACCTTCCCAGTATGCCTCGATTTCTAAGGAAGCTCGACCAAAACAACCTTTTATCGTTCAATTCTTATCTTATGACTTTTTTTATGACTACTCAAACAAAAATGATTTTTCTATGAGTCAATCCGCCCTGGCCGAGTCGCAAATGATCCTACAGTCACAGATTTGAGAGCTTTGGAGTATAACCCTAATGGCATTATTAACTATAAGTTAAGCTTTCATGATGACTATAAAACATTGCCCAGAAGAGCCAAAAACAATATAATAACACCGTGCCCAAGGTCTAAGCTTTATAATACTCTTCAAAAAATAAATGAATCTAAATGGAAACATCTTCAAGAACTAAATTCAGTAATACCTGCTGACTGTCACAGTTTTTACGATACCTTTTTACCTCATTAAGGTTTTATAATGACTGATTTATATTGTATTTTTTGTAATACTCATATTATGTTCATAAAGTAGGACTGAAATAGCATTTAAGTATTATACTGTGATTTTGTACCAAATAATTGTCAAGGTTAACAAACCGTGCAATAAAGTTAAATTGTTAATTAGTTATTACTAAAAGTTCTAAGAGTAAATATTTTATGTTTTATTTTTTTGTTTTGTAAGAGGTATAAGTCTACCCGTTATTTTTATTTCATTTAAAAAATAAATAATTTGAAAATATTAACAGTGTATTTATTTATAACTCCGCGTAAGTATCCCCATATTTAATTTTATAATGTGGTAACACCGCGTATGTCAGAAAAATAATATAAATAACATTATTTTATTACAACTGATACAAAAATCTTGAAATCTATCTACTTTTATTAATTTTCATATTAATATATAAATGTATTATGATCGCGATGTATAAAAAGGCACAGTTTTTTGCTCTCCTGAAAATTTGGCATTTTTGACTTACGCGGTGTTAGAACTTAAGCGACGATATAGCAATAGTCCAATATAGTCAACACAAAAATAATAATGAAAATTGCAGCTCATGAGAAGATTAAACCACAAAAGTGATCTTATTATTGAAGTAAATTACCATTAAAATGGTAAGATTACATGCCATTATATGCTATTCACCTGCCAAGAATCTAATACATGAGTAATATAATCCATACATGAGTCATGTATGGATTATATTTAGAAAATGAAAATAAATGAATTAAATAAGCCCATAGCCTTAGAATAATAACGTATAGAAGGTAAGTTCGCGCACAAAAAGTGAAGCATTTCAATTGGAGCCTAATGGAGCTTACGCCGGAACCGTTCCGTAATGTACAAGTCATTGTACTGCACGTACCTACGCAACTCTTAAAAAATAAATAGGTAATTATGACGGTTTGTGCATTCAAATGGTGTCATAACTCATTTGAAAAACTTAAAAAGTTTTTTAACATTACTTTTAAAAGTATTTCGACGATTTATGTTAATAAAAACAAAATTTAATTTCATAATTTGTATAGTGGTGTGCGTGTGTACGTGTGTAATCGTCTGCGCGCCATTAGTATTTTTAGATTCATGTTTCGAACTTTCGAAGTATTGACACTATCCTTCTATACGTTATTATTCTAAGCCCATACATAGCATAGCTCGCGTGAATTCTATTCATACAGGTAAATATTTTAGGGTGTCCACACTGCCCCTATTCTAGTTAGATACTACTCCTAGCTAGTTAGTTATCAGCCACAGATGGCTTTTACAACTTTGCCCAGACTACTTATAAAATTTAATGCCTCATATCAGTTGGATGATCTTTGATTTTTTATAGACGTCCATATAGAAGACAGCCATTATCAGGTTTTAAAATTAAATGAAAATATATGTTAATGCATAGCACGAACAATTAGCACGCTGAAGTGGCAATGGGCAGGCCACATCGCTGGACGAACCGACAACCGCTGGGGAAGAAAGGTTCTCGAGTGGCGACCATGTATCGGACGACGCAGTGTAGGACGCCCCCCCACTAGGTGGACCGACGACCTAGTGAAAGTTGCTGGGCGTCGTTGGATGCAGGCGGCACAGGACCGCACATTGTGGCGCAACATGAGGGAGGCCTACGTTCAGCAGTGGACAGCAATAGGCTGAAATGATGATATGTTAATGCTATTTTAATTTTGAATGTTAACATTAGAATTGTATAAGTTGCTCTTTATCCATGAACATATTAATTACCTAGTGATTTTTATTTAGAGTTCTGAATTTTTTCAAGTAGTAACTCCAGTCTGCCAGTCATTACTGGTTGCCCTTTCTTTGTTTTCTTGCTCAACTTCTTAAATTTATCATGCTTTTTCTTCTTGTACTCCTCTAGTTTTTGCTTCCTCTCAGCTCTTTCTTTTTCTACCTGTTGTTGTTTCACAAACTTCTCTTCTTTGACCCTATTGAACTGTTCTTTTGCTTTATGGTATGGGTCTTTCTTTGTTTTAATCATTGCTTTTTCTTTGTCAATTAAATCAGGATGTCTGACAAATTTTCCAGCTGGTTCATTACCATCAGGTGCATCTTCATCAAAAGACTTAATCTTGTAAGATCCAGTCACGGGAGCAGTGTTCTTCACATCCTTGTGGTACTCGCGAAGTAATCGCTTTTTTCGCTGTTCTTCCCACTGTTCAAGTTTGTATTTCTTACTATATTTTTTTAACCGGTATGCTTTTTTGTCAAATGGCTTCTTTTCTGGCTTTTCCGCGACATCCTTCTTATTCTTATTAAATTCACCTCGTTGATATTCCTTCTGTTGAATTTTCTCTTTGTCATTTCCAACTTTTCCCTTTTTCAAGAAAAACGAATCTTGTTTCTTTTCCATAATTAGATCTATAAAGAAATGAAAAAGTGTGTTTGTCAAGATAAAATGAGAATAATGAGTGGAATGCAATATTAAATAACTGCCATTATATAAACCACACTATAAACAACAAATTAATCAATATAACACTTCAATTAACTTATAATTTATAAAGCATATAAAAAAGGTATAATATCCCAAATATTTAATAAATAACTAGTACACATGAAGTCAAATTTCAGAGACTGTTCTTAACCCAATCGTAAGCATTGAATATACTAGAAATCCAGGGTCGATGCAATCTATCCAAATATAAATTGCTTGCTGGGTATTAGTATGATTGTATGATAAAAGGAAGGGAAAATGTATCAAAATCCTAATTTAGCAGTCTTTGCACAATAAAAGCAGCCAATAAAATTTAACAATAAATAAAACACACTTTTCCATTTTACAGAATTAGTGTAAAATAATGTGAATGAATTTATAACATACTAATATGGGGGCTTAAAAATAACTACTAAATAAAAATAAGAATTTATATTTATACATAATATTTTAACAAGATATCAATGGCAACATTAAATCATAAAAAAAAATTTGCAAATTCTATATAATTTGGGGTTTAATATGAAACCTAATCTTGATCCTGTATTTAGAGAACTAAAAACTAAATGCAGACTTGTGAAGAATCTCCATACATTTAGTTTAAATCTTTTTCATAATTAGTATAAATGTAAAAAGCAACAACCCACGTTACGTGTTAGTTTTATATATAATAAATACGGGCCCTGATAAGATTTTGTAGAAATTCTATTAATACTAATGCTTTTGTATATTTATAGCTGCATGACTAAAAATTAATAAGTGAGATTGAATTAATTTTGACACACCAATATGTTTATAACCATAATTATATATTATTATCCTGTTAAATACGACTACTGAACAATATAATACCATTGATGTTAATATATAATAAAAAAACAATATGTAATGCTTAGAATAATAACATATAGAAGGTAAGTTCGCGCACAAAAAGTGAAGCATTTCAATTGGAGCTTACGCCGGAACCGTTCCGTAATGTACAAGTCATTGTACTTCACGTACATACGCAACTCTTAAAAAATAAATAGGTAAATATGACGATTTGTGCATTCAAATGGTGTCATAACACATTTGTAAAACTTAAAAAGGTTTTTAACGTCACTTTTAAAAGTATTTCGACGATTTATGTTAATAAAAACAAAATTTGATTTCATAATTTGTATAGTGGTGTGTATGTGTACGTGTGTAATCATCTGCGCGCCATTAGTGTTTTTAGATTCAAATTTCGAACCTTCGAAGTATTGACACTATCCTTCTATACGTTATTATTCTAAGATGTAATGATTATATGAATGTGGAATTAACAATATTTTTGCCTAAGGAAAACCCAATATCAATTTATATGGCCATCATGGAATAATAGACCGTAGACTCCTACTATCAGATAGGCTTGTGTCCACTTGTGTGACATATATGAAATGTAAAAACAATTACAAAATAGTCATAAGTAAATACTAGTAATGTTAGACTTGAGCCTAATAAAGTTTCATTATAAGAGCCACATACTCATTGATAGAATGACAATAAAAATAACCACAAAATAATATTGCTGAAATCAAGACTGCCTGTATGATGATTTGGTTTGAAAAAACTTTTGGTCATAAGGCATATATGAGGACATTTCTCTAGAGCAGTGCGATTCCAAATTTGATTAAGCATTGACTCACCTAACAAAAGCTACTAAAATTAGAACCTTGTGGCTTGGCTTTTAAACAAGGGGCATAAAATAATGATAAGGCTTAGGATTCCCGAATCTCTTTAGTCAGAGGTATGAAAATATTCACCAAAGCAAAGCCTCGCAACATGGACAGATGGAGAGTTTGTTTCAAAGTATTTTTTTTTTTCATTTCAAGTTAGGTTATCTTATGTTTTAGTACCCACTCATTATTTACTTGCGATCCATAAATGGGTTGTGATCCATTCTTATGGGAAATACTGGTCTAGAGATAACAAGACATTGATCTACTAATTCTACTGAGATAGGGGTCAATACTTGTATTGTATATATACAGAAATACTTCTATTTGCTTATAATGACCATCTTACTAATTTGAGGAAAGTAAGAATAACTTACAAATATAAAGAGTTATAATAGTTTGGTGGTTTAACGCCTTGTGGTGACAGTAAATATACAATTCACCACTCCCTGTCTTGCCCGTGGATGTCGTAAAAGACGACTAAGGGATACTATATACATATAACATCTATACAAGAGAAGGATAACTCGAAATAAAACCCTATAGCAACCTGTCTAACCAGCATGATATAGTAAGGTCAATTGCCCTCCTTTTGTGGAGGCTCGAGCCCAGCAGTGGGACGTATATGAGCTGAAATGTTGAATGATGCTAATAGAGTTTACTTTGAGGTATTAAATTTTTAGTTACACCTTTCCAGTAAATAACTAATACTAATAGAAGACAGAGTAAACAAATGCTAGACAAATTTCTGTGTGGTAACAGAGAAGAATACAATTCTCCCTCTATTATTATTTTATTCCAGATGCCTAAGGCATTTAATATATGACATTTATGCAAGGAAAACTAGAAATATAATCTTATACCGATCTGCCTGACCAGTATAGTAGGTCAAGGAAGGCTCCTAGCATGAAGGAGGATAAAACAAATGCATATTAAGGAAAAATATCATGCATTAACTGTTCAGTCTTAGAATGGCATAATAACAGGACCACTAGAGTTGCATATTCCCAATAGCCCATAGTCATTATAGAAAATACAATAAGAGATTGCTATGGAATCTAACATGTTTCATAAATCAAACGGCCAAATTCATGATAATTTTGAGACAAACCATGCACCCCAACATATTTTTATAGAAACAAAACCTGATCAGTTTTGAAACAAGATCAATTCTATCAATATTAAAGAACCTTACTGTCTAGACTCCAATTAGCAAGTAGTAATAGTAAATGTAATTTAACTTCTTTAAAATACAGATGAATAGTACGCGCCTATAATAATTCCATGGCATTATAACCGAGATTCGCATGTAAAATAGATGACAAATGCTTACGAGGTTATCGATGACGTAAATTTCGTCACTTAAAGGTGAAATAATCTTTTTGTATTCACAACGATTATTTATTGAAAATAAAATCAGACCACAGTTTCAAGGCAAATTGGCGTAATCAAGGACAATTTTCAGTCATTTACAATGTAGATTCAGAAGGATTTATAGGTGATTATCAGCCACCAAGAATAAACATATGTTACACTGGTAAAACTGCTACATAAAAATAAGACAATATATAAACCATAGATTATTGAACTTACTTACCAAATTAAGCCACCCACTGGGTAGGCTTTGAATTATCGGCGGAATCTTGATTGTTTAGTTGCACTTGGCACAAAAAAACTTAACCACGGTTGCAGCTTTTATTTCACGGTTTTTCGTGCGAAAAACTTTACCGACCATACCCTAATGTGATTTTAGCGATGAATTTTCACAGGAAACGAAATCGTCGCTTCGCAAAATGTCACAGAAGGACCGAGAAAGGGACGGAAGGAAAAAGGAAACGTTCAAAATTGCTACGCCATCTATTTCTTTCTGTCAACCATTAAATTACCTTCGATCCGTATAATGGAGCATGCGCATTACTTCATTCAAGAAGTACTAAAACGAGCAAAGAAGTGTCGGCAATCTCGCCGGCCAGGTAACTTAGAATTATATGTGTTAATAAAGTCGAACTATTGCTATATTTAATTTTAATGTTATAATTTTGTCGAGCAATTGCTAATTGGCATGACTTATATGATTCATATTCTAAAAGTAAATTGAAACGTTAAAGCGTAAAATTTATTTTACGGACATCTAGTGCGGTTATTTAGAACTAAAAGAGATAAGCGACACAATAAACTGTTTAAATAATAGTCATGACAACAGATGGCACTAAATGGCGATATTAAAAATCTTTTCATTAACGGTTAATATTTATGTATCGTTTAGAAAAATAAATGTCATGTGTAAGAGAGTTACCTACATAATATCTTCAATCCTCACTACAGAGCAAAGAGGGTCGAAGAGGAAGGAACTCGGTGCAGTAGACAGTAGTACCCCATCTGTGCATAACGTTTCAGGGATAAAGCATGAGGCATATCCAAACGACTGATATCAAAATTGCACAATTCTTTTAACGTCCACTAAAGACAGGTCTTTTCAAGGACGGGATTTAGTGGCATAATTAATATACTTAGTAAAGTGGGTTTCTGTGCAGTGTGGTAGCGCCTACAAATACCACAAACCCTTATACTGCTCATAGGTGTCGTAAAAGACGACTAATAGCATTACATGGACCTGAGCACAGAAAAATAGTATTAATATTTCTGTGGACCTGAGCCTACTGCCTGATCGAGCTGATGGCGTCTGGGCAACAATTACAATCCGAAGGAGAGTCGACGTCAGGCGTGCAGCTAGTCATAAAATTACTGCCTCACAACTTTTTTTAAAGGCAACACCTTTTTTTTTTAGGCATGGGCCATGTGTGTGCACCCGCCGCCCGGATCCATCCGGGGCGATAGAGGGGCGGCGCGCGGCCCCATGACCCACCCGTGACACGTCGTCTTCGTTGTTGGGCCGACCACCGGTGCAGGGTAACTTGTCTTCTGTGGTTGGCACGACGGAATACCCCGGTCGCGGGGTACCCTCTCCACTCGACGTTCCCCCTCGGGGACGACGGTCGCCGTCGCGCAGTCAGCCTCTCTGCGGGTGACGGACTAATTCCCCGGTCCAGTCACCCGTGACCTCGGTTAGGGCGAAAGGCAAACACCCTTCACTAAGGAAATAATCCTTGTATTGCGGGTGACTTTACAAATATTTAATTAACAGTCAAATACATCCAGGTCACATACAACAATTTGTTAATCGCACAAAGTGTTCTCCTTTTTTTTTTGCAGGGTGGACCATGGTCGGCGCACCCACTGCCCGGCTCCATCCGGGGCGACAGAGGCAAGACCTCGTGACCCACCCGTAGCACGTCGCCTTCGTCATTGGGCCGACCATCGGTGCAGAGTTCTTTGTCGTCAGTGGTCGGCCCGACGGAATACCCCGGTCGCGGTGTACTCTCTCCTCTCGGCGTTCCCCCTCGGGTACGTCGGTCACCGTCGCGCGGTGCGGGTGACGGACTAAATTCCCTGTCCAGTCACCCGCGGCCTCGGCTAGGGCGGCATCAGGCGCAGGTGCGAATACCTGCACGCAGCTAATCGCACCTGTGCCGCCCGAGTCGCCGGTGGCGGACCGCGTCGTCGCCGAGGTGTTCCTCCCACGCGCGCTCCGCCACCTCCTTCCGCGAGACGATTGCCTCACAAAAGGCGGCGACCGCGTCGCAGTTCCTGATGCTGCCGAGCATCTCCCTAGCGAGAGTCGACAGCGTCAGGTCGGCACCGATGATTGCGACGAGATCACGGCGCTGCTCAGCCCACGCGGCACACACCTCGAGTGTGTGATGCATCGTGTCCCCGTCGCAATCGCAGTGGTGGCAGGACGGTATGCTCCTCCTCCTCACGACTGTGTGCAGGAACTTGGCATCAGACAAGAAAGGCCGGAAGCCGCGGAGCATGTCAAGGAACGGCGGCGCCGATGATCGCGACGCCAATGGGTGGACCCATATGGGGTCTGTGGAAGAAGAGGGCCTCCGTCTTGTCCAGGGCCACTCTCGACCGCAGCGCCTCGATCCACATGACAATCTCCTCGGTGCCGAGAGTTGCCAGGATTGCCCTCCAGCTTTGCACCACGGGCTGTGACGAGGGTGTCGTCGGCGTAACAAATTACGCTCAGCCCGGATGGGAGGCTCCCTCTCAACGCCCATTCGTAGCTGATGTTCCACAGGGTGTGTCCGAGAACCGACCTCCATGGGACACCGCACGTCATGGGCGTTCGCACAACGTCCCCTACTCAGTTGGTGTAGAGAACACTGCGCCCCTCCAAATAGTCTGCCACCAGCCGTAATAATTCACAGGTGCTATCATTCAAGTAGTGGGATCTATGGATTAATACTAGGTTAACATGTTGAATATTTCTCACTCGGTCAAGGATGGTGGTAGGAAGAATAACCATGAGATATATTCATTCTCCCTTACGCTAAGGGTTGATTTAGGGGTAGAAAGGGAGTGGCTTTTGTGTTATGTAGTTTCAACCCATCATTAACGAGCTATGATGTTTGATAATCAAGCTATCGAGTTATCACACTTCTGCTCTTCACAGTTCTTATAGTTAAAGAAGAGCAATTACTTCACGGTAGGAAGCGCTGTAGTTGGCTGGTTTTGCAAAGGTCTATGTGCGGCAATATCACATACCATAAGGTCTACTGCTTGCTCGTTCGCTACCATCAGAAAAAAATGAGCAAAAATATGAACTTAAAACCAAAAAAAAAGCAAGAACTCGCGAAAAATCTCGCAGGAGTAAACTATGGAATTAAAACCTAAAAAAAGTCAAGAATACGTCCCTATTAGTATCATGAATAATCATTTATGCTCTGTTTGCAAAACGAGATATTTTGTACGGCTGGTGACCACGCGACAAAGCCTGAAAACGGGTCATAGGTTCATCTTAATTGTTAAGGTTATCTAGAGCGCGGTAGGTTACATATTAAAAGAACCTCCCTGGGCAGCGTCGAGATAAGAATACAATTATTATATATTAACATCACTTTGAGGGTGCCCTCGATTGGTAGTGCTTGTGGGGTGTTCGCAGAGAAGGGCGTTGATGGCTTCAAAGCTCTCCTTAGAAAAAGCTGCGCTTCCCTACTGCAGTGAGTACGCTTCAGCTCACACAGCATCCTGTCAGTGCTAAACGACAGGTGGGATTGTCCGTTGCTGGATCACTGGACGCCCCAGTCGCAAAATATAATATACTGTAGCTGTGTTAATATTATTTTAATTCCGTGTTGTGTTATAGTGTTATTATTTACTTTCATATATTTTTTTTTCTGTTTATACTAACCCTAGCTACCTAAGTCTTTTATTTTACTAACATTTATGGATCATTGTGGTCTGCAATAAATATATATTATTATTATAATGTATCTCCGATTTTTCACGAGTATCTTCCAAGGGAAGATACCCGGTCCTTCGGTAGGCTTACATGGGGATATGGATCCAACACGCAGAGGCCTTTGGAGAAATTTAATGTTAAAATGGGATAGGACATCTACCGATGACACTCCACGTTTGCACATAACATTCGAGGACTGCCAACGATAGGTGTAAAACTATTGTACAATGATGGTATCTAAATCCTGGTTATGGGGTTGTGAGGTTTGGTGGACTATTTTACTTAAAACTATTGCTTTTAAACGTCGTCTGCCTTCAATCCCTTGCATAGTATTGAACGGTGGCAGACGGTGACTCGCCAACTCACTGAATGGGCCCCTCCCAAACGGTCGCCACAGACACGAAGGCCATACGGGCAACACAGGGGCAACATTGGTGCAAGTGGCTTGGGGTGTCGAGTGGTGCGGCGGCGGTTTCACCATCGCAAGTCCCCGATAAACGGAGACCCGCAGTGGTTTCCCCGTAGTTATGCCCATGAAAATGACACTTCCACCCCCGAGCATATAGATCTGGCGACCCCTCTCTGACCAGTCCTTTAAGGCAAGCCAGAGTTGAGAATACTGCGAGCATTCTTCGGTTTCCACTCCAGCCAGCCAATAAAGGCGAGCTGGATATGAGGCCTTGGCCGACTCTCTGGGGCACTCAGGACCGCAGGGTCGCCACTCACATTCAGCACGATACAAGCTGCCCTGCGGTTTATTGGTTTTCCTATAAATCTTGTTATACATTTTTTATTTTATATCAAAAGAACTTAGAGAGCCATATAACGTTCCTCCGAGGCTTGCGTTAGTCTCATGGTGAGATAACGACTGGCCCAGAGGGTGCTATTATTATTATTATAATCACTTACTTGCCCGTGAAAGTTATAAAAATAGACTAAGGGGTCTCACCAGGTAATTAAGCAGCAGCAGAGAAATTTATATCACTGCGATCGTCAAGTCGTCTGCCAGTTTAATCAGGGCCGAATTAACCTTATCAGTGCCCCTAGACAATGCGATTCTCGGCTCCATGGTGCAAGGTCTATGAGCAATATACCATTTTCAGGTGTGCTGTTTTCTCTTTTGTCACCAACAGCAATAAATAAAAGAATAATAATGAGAAGTATATAAATTAAAAATAAATCGTTGGATAAATATTTTTTCTTGGTGCATGCTCGGGGCTCGTAGTCGGTGCGGGGCTCCTAGGCAGTTGCCTAATCCACCTTATGGATAATCGGGCCCTGAACTTAACAATGAAGGCACTAACTCGTAATTTATCTACGTCCAATCTGCGGGAGGTCTACGTCCAATAGTGGATGATAAAGGACTGAATGGTGATATTAAGATATTTTGTATAAAGTATTTATGTAAATGAAAATATACTGAACCACTTAAAAATTATAATTGTAATTGGTTATTGGAGAATTGGACATAGGTAGTTATAATTGTGAATTAGAGCAAACTCTCAAATTTTTGAGTTAATTAAATGTTTTGTTCAAAAGTGTGTAGTAGTAAATAGGTAGGTGAGTAGTTTCGAGAAACCTGATTTAAAATATTATATTTCTCAATGTGTAATGTCTAAAATTGATAACGATATTTGAAAATTATTTCACTTGATTTTTGTTTGATTTGACCTGATGGTTCCTTATGGAGAAATTACTCTTTTACGGGTTGGTTCTTTATTACAGTATCTATAGATTTTACAGGTAAGCAAATACAATTTAAATAACTTTAAAATACACAAGTTGTAATAAAAATAAAATTAAAATACGAAAGAGTGGTAGGACCACACTGTCGACAGTTATCTGTCTACAGCCGCGGGCCGGTCCATCCGGGGTAGTACCACACTCTCGCAGAAAATCGACGTCTGAGTAGTAGCGATTTGTTACTGCGCTTCGTTCGGTGAGCGAGAGATCCGGAAGCCCAACTTTCTGAGGGTGTTTGCGTGTGGAGGGTTTTGGTGGTGCCCTTGGTATCACCGAGCCTCAATGCACGCATTCGCACTCCCTTCACTTTCTTCGCGGTAGGCAGCGGCCTTGTAAAGGTCCATGAGCGGCAGCAACACTTATCATCAGGCGTACTGTTTGCTCGTTTACCACCGTTTGCAATAAAA
The DNA here is from genome assembly GCA_032191425.1 of Lymantria dispar. NCBI lineage: Eukaryota > Metazoa > Arthropoda > Insecta > Lepidoptera > Erebidae > Lymantria > Lymantria dispar. The sequence goes on along the minus strand of CM063463.1, from coordinate 7,791,018 downwards.
AAAATAAAAAATTGTTATTATAACTAGTTCATGCATAGATACCTACATCTTTTTACATATTAAAATTGTACATGTTACTATTTTACATAAGCAAGGCGTTGCTATTCAAATTGATCATCTTTTTTAAATTATATTTTTACGAGTTTTACTCTTATTTTTCCCACGTTTCAAATACTTCTCAGGGTTCATAGTGGACAACTTATTAATTTAAATCTGATAACTCTAATAAGCTACTAGCAGATCGGAACACGCCACGTCGAGAAAGCTTAGAGGGCATAGGAATAATTAGCGACTTTTAAGAGGCTGCTTATTTTATCTTCATCATCAATTCAGCTCATATATGTTAGGCTCGAGCCTCCTCCACAAATAGCGCGCTGGTAAGACGTTTTAGTATATTTTTGTGTGTTATATTATAAATGTTCTGCAGTAACGATGACTTGTTGGACGTGAGACATCTTAGTCCACCCGTGACCATGAACGCTGTAAAGTGTTCGAAACGTCGGGTAATCAAAAATCAAATACAAACGCGATAAAATCCGTAGTTTTATTTAAAATGTTTTATTTTGCTAATATTTTCAACTATTTTAGTTGGTGAAGTATAAATTATAAGTGCTCACAGTATCTTATAATTTTGTCGTTCTCTCGTTAGCTTTAGTTGTTAATTATATTCATAACAATATCTTAGCTTGATGGCCAGCCATCTTCTCTATTAAAAGTGTTAGTGTTTCTTAATTTCAATACCCTCGCGAACCATTCTTGACAGAGTTTAGTGTTCTTTCGTAGTATATAACTAAGACCTAATCAGGTTTAATATCAGGTATAACTATATATATAAAACCCGAAGACGGTGCTGACTGTTCACAGACCTCCTTGTTTGGCCAATATAAGACAGTCCACAATCACAGTTCAGTTTATAATCTTATGCTTGCTGCGAGAGTTCTGGCACTAGACAGGTTTTGTGAACTAAATAATAATCCTCAGTGGCGTACACACTCGTTATAATCTTTGGCTTTCAGACATTGCGGAATATTTGACAAGAAGATTCTCAAAAAATTCCCGAACGTAGCCCAGCCGAGTTCGATTTGTCGACTGATCTCTTTCTAGAAATAGTATGTAACTGGAACATTTGTCCTAGGTTAACATGAATTGCCAACTAGGACCGGTACCAGAATAACATGGCCATTAAACAAGACATTCGCAGGACGTGGCCAGACGGCCAAGCGTTGGGGTGTCGGGGATAGAATGTCATCAGAGGAACTCTCCGGCATCCCGTAAAAGCGCGGAAGGGGCCGCTGTGGTTTTAGTAGGTATTCCGGTCGCTTATGTGGGGAGGGGAGTCCCGTCCCACACACACTCCCCTCGTCTATCACCGGTGGGGGGATAGTGCGTAAATGCATTTCCACAGCGTGAAAAGAAAAGAAGGACATAAACCTACAATTTCCATAACCTGAGACACCTGTATTTTAAAATAAATAAATATATTTCATGGAATTGAAAGACACTAAGTTTAATTTTAAAATTAATCCGACACAAATCAATCCACACTAAATAAAGTATTTTCGCGTACTTTATTATTCCCATAAAGTATAAAGTGCAATTACTCGAAATAACGTACAATACTTTATAATTAAGTACGGGTGGCAACCTTAATTACACTCCCTAAAAGGGTTGACATCAGTCCGCTGGTTATAAAATTATTGCCAAGAACTTTTGCGATAAATATTTGTGATAAGAACAGTATGATGATGATTATCACCACATAGACTAATATTCCTCATCATCAAAGCTCATGTATGTGCTAGTGTGCTACTACTGGGCTCGAGCCTCCTCAATAATGGGAGGAGGGTTTGGTATAGGGTTTTATTTCGAATTAACCTTATATATAGCATTTAGAAATCCCTTGGCAAGCCCGGCAAGATACATTCCTTAGCGTCGCTCTCACGCGGCCAGCCTTTCTGTGAGTGACGGACTATTCCCCGGTTCAGTCACCTGCGGCCTTGGCTAGGGAGATTGTAACCCGCCGGGCTGGCCACGGATGACAAGGAACTTGGTACCGGTGGTCGGCCTATTGGCGACGGAGAGAAAATACAGTGGGTTATGGGGCCGCGTTCCGCCCTTTCACTGACCCGGATTGAATAGCCGGAATGTGCTGACCATAGCCCACCGCAAAAAAAGAGATATTGTAATCCCTTCTTCTTCTTCCTTTTTTCAGTAAGTCAGAGTGTCGCCTTCAACAGTGTAATGGCCACTGTTAAGGCTTCTGAGAATTTTGGTGAAAACAAATAGGTATGTATAGCAGTTTTATACCATATTCACTACACCTCAGCAGTTCTGCCGCTATATATTACATAAAATGCCATCAAAATTATTTAATATAACACGTTAAAACACTAAGATATTGAATATAATACAAGAACACCACATGATACTTCCAGATGCCCGCCAAAACCTCATTGTAATCCCTTAATCGTCTTCATGACATCCACGGGCAAAAAAGGGATCGTTAATTGTTTTCTTACTCCGTTACCACACAGAAATTATTACATAGTAAATATAAAATCGAATATAGAAAAAATATTAATATATTAAATATTATCTGTCAAATAATTTGAAAGTAGGTGAAGGAAATGAAAAAGATTAAAAAGTTAGTTGGATATATGCCATTGTGACATGTCAACGCTCGCAATACCCGGTTGATACGCATATTGAATTACTACCGTGTCTACTTAATGGTACAGGCGAGTATAGCCGTTATAATAACATAATAAATTTATATCATTTTTGTAAATAAAACTACTTTTATGGATTATATCGCGTTTGTATTATATAATAAATCGAAAATCAACTACGAACACGATATAATCCGTAAAAGTAGTTTTATTTACAACTAGCAACCCGCCCTCGCTCCGCTTCAGTTTCAGTCTTTCCTGCGTAGTTCCCGCTCCCATGGGAATACCGGGATAAAATATATCCTAGTTTACTCCCTGATATTATAGCTTTCCATTCCAAAAATATTAAGTGTATTTTAGGCATATGTATAGTGCAAATAACCATGTGAGCATGAAAAAAGCCTATTATTTTGACATTACAAACAGACTCTCCAATTTTATTTATTGGTATAGATATATATGTGTAGTGCTCGCGTAAACATCAAATGTCATTATATCATTTTGTTAATCAACCCTACGAAAACATCAACACAACTCATATACGTCCCACTGTTGGGATCGAAGCTCCATAATTGGAGGGAAATTGACTTACTATACCATTCTGGTCACACTCTCTGGTATAGGGTATTCATTTGTAATTTTACTCCTCTTGCGTCGATGTAATCTGTTCACTATTTCCATTAGTCGTCTTTTACGACATCCACGGGCAAGAAAGGGAGTGGTATTGAATTCTTACTCCGTCACCACACGAAAGAATCGAAAACATAGTGTTGAGTAAAATAAAAAACTCAAAGAAAAAACACTTAAAACTTTATTCGATAACGTTTATTGAAACAGTACTACCATCTATAAGTCAGACAAGTTGACATAGGTTTTTATGTTGTGTCAGCTAGTAAGATAGTAAATGATAATAGTTTATTAAATCGTATTATGTTTTCTGAATCGTATTTTAATCCTTTTAAGTAAAATATTAAATATTGTTTATATTATTAATTAAATATGAAAAATTATTTATATTATATAACGAGGGTTGGGCGAAATTACAAGTTAGGGAAACGCGGTGAATTTTATACAACTTGGCAGCAACAACGACAGATCGCTCTCGAGTCTCGTTCCCAACTGCGTATTCAACGGACCGCTTTCAATAATGAAAGCTCGGTTATATTGCAAACGTTAACGGTCGAACGACAAACATCAAAAATCATTGCCAACGTTGTATCGAACACACCCAAGTATTACACGTAGTAGTACACGTCAAGTAGTAACTTGACGTGTCCATAATCGATTGATTCTTAAAAACTATTAAAATATGGTGCCAGAGGTAGTGACGCTGCGACATATATACAAAAAAACTGACAATAACGTTTGCAATCGTCATCATCGCAGCCCACATACGTCCCACTGTTGGGCTCGGGCCTCCTCCACAATGGGAGGGAATTTGACCGGACTGGTCTACGGTCAGCGCATCCGTCACCCGGCTCCATCCGGGGCGACAGAAGGGCGTAAGCACGCATACCCGTAACCCACCCGTGATGCGTCGCTTTCGTCGTTGGGCCGACCACCGGTGCAGGGTGACTTATCGTTTGTGGTCGGCCCGACGGAATACTCCTTAAGGAGTACCCTCTCCTCGACCGACGTCCCCTCCTCAGGGAGGACGCCGTTCTCGTCGTGCGGTATACCCTTAAATAATTGTAGCACCCGAAGTGTGTACGGTGAATTCTTGCAGTTCATTCTTATGCAGGCGCTTTAACTTAAACAAGAACCCTAAGCCGGACGGTCAGGGACCCCGCACGCACCGGTGCGCTGTACATGGTCATAGACTGCTCTACCTCGGCGTACAGCCATCGCTTCATAGAGCTGGGTCCACCCACATTCGACATGAGCCATAAAAAGACGGAGGCCATGGCGACAAGCCACGGAGCAAGTTGTCGAAAATGCTCACGGAACCAACATCACTCGTCAACCGGCTGGAAGGCTGATGGGAACAGAATTGACAGTGATCGAGACGAGACGCCGTTGAATGGTCTGTTGCAGGGCCCATGGAATAACATGATCTCCGTCTTGAGCGTGGTAAAGTAGGTCATTGTTTCATTGTGGACGAGGTTCAAGCCTAACGTATCTATAGAAGTAGAAATGATGAATGATAATAAATCATCTGAGTGACAGGGCAAATTTAATCTTAATAACCTTTTATGGTAATGAATGTGTAATCTTAATATGATCTAATGAGGTTGTATCAAATATTATAATCAGTTAAGTATCAGAGAAAATTTGAATACAGTAATATGTAATCATTGTAATCTTTACGCGATCAAATGAGATTAGATCAAATTTATAACTTAATTGATTTAGTATGAATGATTCAGATTGCAATAATCTTAGCAGAATACATTAGATGTATCACTGGCGTGTTAGACTCGTGCCATATTATGTAGGCATCCATTTGCGTATAGATAGATTTGACATTCTACATGCCTGCTTGCGATAAGAATGTGTTCATTCGTCGGTCGTACTATTTGCATAATAACGTAATAATAGTTAATATAAATAGGTATCGAAAATAAGTTTAAATTTATTGTATTTTATCGATCCGGTTATTACTTGTTTATACAAGAAAAGTAATATATTTACATACATAATTAATTAATTTATTTTAAGCACATGCATAAACTACGTTTTTATTAACGAATAACTTCTTGAGAATTATTGTAGGTTTTAGTATATTTTTATTTGTTCCATCTATGTATCTGGTTGTTTCCGCGTGATGAAGGAGTAAGATTACAATTCACCATCCCCACCCTTGCCCGTGGGTGTCGTAAAAGACGACTAAGCGATATAATATGTATATAATACTAACAACCCACTCTCGCATTGCTTCGGTTTCAGTCGCCTCACCCACGTAGTGCCCGTTCCCGTGGGAATACTGAGATAAAATATAGCCTATGTTACTCCCAGATATTATAGCGTTCCATTGGTGAAAGAATTTTTGAAATCGGTTCCATGGTTTGAGCTTGAAAGCGTAATAAACAAACTTACTTTCGCATTTATAATATTAGTAGGGATCTATGTAAGAGAAGAGATTAGTAAGAGATTAATAAGGATCTATGTATACTCGAAACACAACCCTGTACCAACACCTCTGACCAGCGAGGCATAATATATCAATTTGCCTTCCACAATAGAGGAGGCCAGTCCCACCAGTGGGACATGTGTCGGCTAAAATTTCTCCCGATATTCTCACGGGAAGAGGAACTGCGGGTGAAACCGCAGGGCATTGTTAGTACACTATAAAAATGAGAGGATGGATTTAAGGATTCAATGTGTTACTGCTACTTTATTTTATACAACTTGTCAGCGGGTAATGTTATTGCAAGAGAATACATGCGGGTAATATTATTGCAAATCTGATATCATTCATTCATTATGATGAATTCATGCTCATATACGTCTCACTGTTAGGCACGAGCCCCTTCAAAATAGGAGGGAAATTTACCTACTATAGCACGCTGATCAGTTAGCTTGGACTAATCCCACCACACATTCCCACCATTGTAACTCCTATAAGCCAGGATCCACAATGGTCTCCATAAATGACACCGAGGTTTGATCCTCAGGCAGTCTCGGGATATGATTTTAATTGTCTTGGGACCCGCAACAAATTTAATTAGAAAAGATTAAAGAGGAGGAGTTGGAAAGAGAGATTCCACTTCCCTCCTAGGCAAAGTGGGAGACAAAAAAACAAATGTTCAGTTGGCTTAGTACTAGGGTTTTATTTCGAGTTTTCTTTCTCTTGGATAGATGTTGTATTTAGGGGCGTATCAGCCGTATAAATGATACGGCTCCCCTACACTGTAGGGGCTCCGAATCATCTATGCTCAAGCAAAAATTCCTATAATGTTATAATGATTAATAATCTTTTTGTGACTAACTGCCAGGCATTTTATTTATAAATTTCATTATCACTTCTTTTAGTTTTATTTTTTACTAGCAACCCGCCCTCGCTTCGCTTCGGTTTCAGTCGCCTTACCGTAGTTCCCGTTCCCATGGGAATATCGAAATAAAATATAGCCTATGTTACTCAAGATGAATTTAACGTTTCAATGGTGAAAGAATTTTTGAAATTGGCATAGTATTTTTTGAGTTTATTCATTACATACAAAAATAGAAATTTTTCCTCTTTATGATATTTGTGTAGAAAAAACTTAAACCTTCACACGGATAAATCAGTTATAAAAGCACATAAATCTTTTGATATGTGGCATAAAATAACTGCAAAATGCCTACATATATTTCATTAAAAATTATCTAGACAAGTTTCAAATTGCCTACACGATACAATAAAATATACATTCGAACTTACAAGCTAGAAAACTGGTTTAATTTTTTTATAAAATATTTATAGACACATGTTATTTTTAACTGACTGCAAAAAACGTTTACACAATAATTTCTGATGGTTACGCGAGTATTGGAATATAATATGCACATAACATCTGTGTAAGGGAAGGAAAACTCGAAATAAAACCCTATATCAACACGTCTGACCAGCGTGGTATAGTAGGTCAAATTCCCTCCCATTATAGAGGAGGCCCGAGCCCAACAGTGGGACATATTTGAGCTGAGATGATGATGATGATGATGACGCGAGTATTACACACATATTTTAAATAAAACTACGGATTTCAACGCGTTTATATTTGATTTATTGCCTGACGTTTCGAACACGTTACAGCGTTCATGGTCACGGGTGGACAGTCCGACAAAATCCATAACAAAGTTTTATTTATAAGGATGAGGTTCTCAATTCGATTATTTTTTTTTTATCATTGTTAGGTACTTCAGAAATTCTGGCTGAGATTTTGATGATTCTTTCTTTATTTGAAAGCTGGACTGGACCAAATTGAAATGTGCTGCCCGTGTGGCCTCATTTAAATTTATCTAGTTTGCCAGTTCCAGTTCCACGATGGCATTCATGAGAAAACTGTTGAAGTCGTTTTTTTTATGTTCGTCATTTATTATCATTTCAGCTCATATATCCCACTGTTGGGCTCGAGCCTTCGGTAGGAGGGAAATTAACCTTACTATACCATGCTGGTCAGACAGGTTGGCATAGAGTTTTATTTCGAGTTTTTCTTCTCTTGCATAGGTGTTATATGTATATTATCCCTTGGTCGTCTTTTACGACATTCACAGGCAAGACGGTGGTGAATTGTATTCTTACTCCGTCACCACACGGAATTTTTATGTTCAGAATGATAAAATAAAGGATAGAAAGAAAAAGTCATTACTTTCCAATGGTTTTGTTTTGTTACTAAATGATAGATTTAACATAGACAAAGAAATAAAGGAGAATCTAATTCTGCATTTTCAAGACAAATTTTACAGAAAATTGCAATTCGATTTCTGGAGGTTGCGTATTCCACAGAAATAAAATTTATTTTATATGCTTTTCTATTTTGATCGTTTCCTGTATTCTCCTTTGTGGGCTGTATCAGACGATAGAAGTACTGCTTCAAATTTGTAGCAATTGGTCTCGATCTTCATCAAAATATTCGTGCTTAACCCACTTTACTGAAGTGTTCCTAAAGTCAAATTGTGGCCAGATTTGACATGCTACCCTTCATTTTAAACGATTTTAGTGAAGTAAAACATCTTTTTGATATTCTTTAGAAAAAAGGAATCATAAGTAAATCAGCCGACATAACCAGTTGCATAATATAATCAGTTTAGTTTAATTATTCCGAAGTCAAATCCATAAAAAGTTACCAAACGTATATTATTTATGCACGGTTTTCAAGATGGTGACCAGTTTCGTTATTTTTAACATATTTATTGACAACCAATATGTGATAATGTGCTCGAATTTTAATGATGTAAAAAATAATATAGAGAATTTTCCTTGTGGTGACGGAGTATGGGTTCAGTTCCGCACTTTCCATCTTGCTTGATTTCATAAAAGATTTCCAAGTGATATATGCATTACTTAGAGTAATGATCTATAGAAGGTAAGTTCACGCACAAAAAGTGAGGCATTTCAATTGGAGCCTAATGGAGCTTACGCCGGAACCGTTCCGTAATGTACAAGTCATTGTACTGCACGAACATACGCAACTCTTAAAAAATAAATAGGTAATTATGACGGTTTGTGCATTCAAATAGTGTCATAACACATTTGAAAAATTTAAAAAGGTTTTTAACATTACTTTTAAAAGTATTTCGATGATTATGTTAATAAAAACAAAATTTGATTTCATAATTTGTATACTGGTTTGCGTGTGTATGTGTGTAATCGTCTGCGCGACATTAGTATTTTTAGATTAAAATTTTGAAAATTCGAAGTACTGACCCTATCCATCTATACGTTATTATTCTAAGATGCATTACATATTGCATTTACCTGCGCCTGATGCCCTAGCCGAGGCCGCGGGTGACTGAACCGGGGAATTAGTCCGTCACCCGCCGAAAGGCCGACCGCGCCACAACGACCGACGTTCCTAAACGCGGGGGAACGTCGGTCGAGGAGAAGATACTCCTCAAGGGGTATTCCGTCGGGCCGACCACTGACGACAAGTCACCCTGCACCGGTGGCCGGCACAACGACGAAGGCGACGTGTACGGGCCTGCGCGCTTACGTCCCTCTATTCAGCCATCTCCAAAAAAAACTGTTATATGCATACATCAAATGAAATAATTTATTCTGTATAGGCCCTTTATATATTGTCAAATGTAATACATCGTTTGAACGCAATGCAATAATCTGTCACTGGATCAGCACTCGGCCACAAGCTGAGAGGATCCGGCAAGAAACTCAGCGGGTTGTCATTTTTCTTTTTGTTTTTTATTTGTCCTTATTCCTAGTGTTTAGATGACGGATATCACTGTAGGTACTATTCAATTTTTTTTTATCCTATATTAGGTTTTCGAATATGAACTGAGACACAACAGTTAAAATGTTTATTTCTCTGAATTTCTCCAGAAGTAAAACTTGGGTCTAGATTATAAATAGCGCGGATAGCCCGTTTTTGTACAACAAAGATGCTATTCAAAACCGCGGAGCATCCTCAAAGCAGCACATGTAGATTACATCTATACAAGAGAAAACTGTACCAACTTTTCTGAACAACATAGCAGATTCCGTGTGGTGACGGGTTAAAATACCACGCTACGATACCACGCTGCTCAGACGTGTTGAAGAGTTAGAGAGAGTGGGTGATAGTTACAACGCGTAACGCATGCAACGGACATCTCAAGGGGAATAAATTTGGTCCGTTTTTGCCACATTTTTCAGTGATACTCCTTTCCATTCGATTGTAACGGGATTATTAGGCCTACAACTAAGATAAACTTTTCCGTGTTATTTATAAGATTAATAGGTATCCTTACTAATATTATAAATGCGAAAGCATGTTTGTTTATTTGTTACGCGCTTAAACCACCGAACCGATTTCAAAAATTCTTTCACCAACGGAAAGCTATAATATCAGGGAGTAACATAGGCTATATATTATACCAGTATTCCTACGGGAACGGGAACTACGCGGGTAAGGCGACTGACATCGAAGCGAAGCGAGGGCGGGTTGCTAGTATTATATATGTCGACGCCGGGGTGGGCTTCGGGACCCAGTGGACACACATCTTCACTGGGTTCCGACACAGTGGGTAGCCTCGAGCAGTAATAACAATGGTGCTTAGTTTAACGAGGATTTATTTAAACAATTTACACTAACACTTTACTAACAAACAAAGAAACTACTATGAAATACTCGAACAGACACGTCCGCTCGCTGCGAGCTCCGATCATAGAATGACTCTCGCTACAACGGCCGCGTCCGAGCAAGACTCGTTTGTCACGATGCCGTGCTCGTGTTCGATCGACCGCTCGATCTCCGACACGGCCATCTCTGATGACTCACATGTCCTCGTGTGGATATTCTGTAAGGAACAACAAACGCAGTATTCGTTTGTTCGGCTATTCTGACATGAACTGAACAGTGACTCGTGTCTATACACACACTACACAGTGAACTATTAAACTTATTAAGTCTCTCAGTGTAAACAAACTATTCACAATGATTACTATACCAACTGATCACGAGTAATAATTCAATCTTTTTACTCAACCATAAACAATTAATAGGACACATTGGCTCAACACTGATGAGATTTGCACCAATAAAAACAAGGGTAATCCCAAAAGCATGCCGTCGCACCAACGACTCATTTCGTTACGCACCAACGTAAACGAAGATCACTTATGCATGCCGTCGCACCAATGACTTATTTCGTTACGCACCAACGTAAACGAATATCACTTATGCATGCCGTCGCACCAACGACTCATTTCGTTACGCACCAACGTAAACGAATATCACTTATGCATGCCGTCGCACCAACGACTCATTTCGTTACGCACCAACGTAAACGAAGATCACTTATGCATGCCGTCGCACCAACGACTCATTTCGTTACGCACCAACGTAAACGAAGATCACTTATGCATGCCGTCGCACCAACGACTCATTTCGTTACGCACCAACGTAAACGAAGATCACTTATGCATGCCGTCGCACCAACGACTCATTTCGTTACGCACCAACGTAAACGAAGATCACTTATGCATGCCGTCGCACCAACGACTCATTTCATTACGCACCAACGTAAACGAAGATTACGTATGCACAATGATAATCACCCCCGTGACTATACTAACGCAGTACCAATTATCATCCCTGTGACAATAACGACATCACAGATTGTCATCCCTGTGACAATACCAAACACATAGGTAGTCATCCCTGTAACTCCCAATGAAATGAGAACTGCTCACCGTTATGGCGTAGTGTTCCTCTAGGCAAATTCACGATGCACAAGTCAACTTGTTACTCTTTCACTGCACCTCTACTGTTGCTCCCGTCATGGTTGCTTCGTTGCAGGCAGTTGGATGTGTAGTAACCCTGGCCTCGACAGCGGAAACAGGTGGTTGCAGGTTGCGGTGCAGGCGATGTCATCGTCTTCGAGTGGTTGCTAAGTTGTGAACTCGAACGCTCGTCCGGTTGCCTACAAGCATGGCGCTTGGAGAGACAATCTGTAAACTCGTGGCCCAGTTGGTCACAATAAAAAGACTTTAGAGGAGAACGATTATCATGAATACACAGTTTCTTCATACCATATGTTCACTAACAAGGGAATTTCATTTGAGAAATGAAACAGCTTTGAGCTTCTACTATAACTGATTGCGTGTAGTCATTTCGGTTGTAAATGACAGTCTTCGTACACGACGATCAAAGGATGAAACAAGTGCCAACACGACAGCAATAGCAAGCTGCGCCTTTTGATAAACCTTTACATCTCGACATAATAGAGGTTATTAATGAAGCAGCATATGTCATTACCGATGGTGGCAAACGAGCAAGCAGCACACCCGTTGGTAAGCTATACTACAGCACATGGACTTTTGCAATACCAAGGGCACAGCTAGGCAGTTCTTAAACCTTGTTTAAAGAAGGACATGTCATAGCACTCGGAAAACACAACAGCAGGTAGGTCATTCCAGAGCCTGCATGTACGTGGGTCAAATAATACGTTTCCAGGTAAAATAAATAAACTCCGTTGCGGTATCGAGTGGTACTTTGGTAAAGCTATGACGGTGGTATCACGTAAAACAGTTCCTCAGAGCATTCCCCATGTCAGGCTTAAGGCGAAAGCTAGCTTAATTCATCAAAAAAAGAGGCAGTAGTCTCAGGACAATCGTACCTTGTGTAAACAGCTCCTTAAAGTTGTTCCAGGTCATCCCAGGAAAAGACACTTCACAGCCGCGTGGACGCTTGTACCTTCAAAGCACGGCTTAAAGCAACCATAAGCTGCGAGACATGTCGATTTTCATCACTAATACACAGCGTCACCGTCGAAATCCATGCACGTACGTCCACATCCGAACAAAATCTGCTAGATGCAGCTCCGTCCATGAAAATGGCGTTTTCATCTAATAGCCGCATTCACTTTTTATCACTGACGTCACTATTCCAAATACATGGCGTGGTACACATTCAGGTCGTATTTGTGCTCGAGGTGATCAAACTTCTGATGTCGACGCCGGGGTGGGCTTCGGGACTCAGTGGACACACATCTTCACTGGGTTCCGACACAGTGGGTAGCCTCGAGCAGTAATAACAACGGTGCTTAGTTTAACGAGGATTTATTTAAACAATTTACACTAACACTTTACTAACAAACAAAGAAACTACTATGAAATACTCGAACAGACACGTCCGCTCGCTGCGAGCTCCGATCATAGAATGACTCTCGCTACAACGGCCGCGTCCGAGCAAGACTCGTTTGTCACGATGCCGTGCTCGTGTTCGGTCGACCGCTCGATCTCTGACATATATATGGTGGCTTTCTAAATGGTGACGGAATAAGAATACCATTTAGCACCCTCCTCTCTTGCCCGTGGTTATTCTAAAAGACGACTAAGGGATATGATATGCAGATAACATCCATACAAGAGCAGGAAAACTCGACAACCTCGACAACGTATTAGTATAGACTAACAAGTCTGACCAGCGCATTTTAGATTTAAAATTATACTCGTTTTGCTGGCGTATATTAGGTTCAAATTTATAACCGTTTAGCTGGCGTATTTTAGATTTAAACAATGTCCGTTTAGCGGGCATATTTTGATTTTAACTTTCTGATCATTTTGATTTCCAGAAGGGTTTTAGAAAATTTGATATTTAAAAAACGGAGCAGGAGTAAATTAGTAAAAGATTACAATAGGTTATGATTTGAATTAACTAATTGCGAATAAGGAGAAAGGCTTAAAAGATAGGAGAATCTAAAACAGTAGGCATAGAGTGTTGTTAAAGAGTGCGGACTGTGTCATAGTCTAGTGGACAACCGCTTTAGTTAGCCATATTTTTTACGGCAAGTAAGTAAATGCAGCAATACGGCAATCCGAAGAAGAACGGGTGTAATCGACATAGCACGAAGAATTAGCACGCTGAAGTGGCAATAGGTAGGCCACATCGCTCAACGAACCGACAACCGCTGGGGAAGAAAGGTTCTCGAGTGGCGACCATGTATGGAACGACGCAATGTAGAATGTTCGACCACCAAACTACGTGGACCGAGGACCTGGTGAAAGTTGCTGAGCGTCGTTGGATGCAGGCGGCACCGAACCGCACTTTGTGGCGTAACATGAGGGAGGCCTACGCCCAGCGGTAGGCGGCGATAGGCTCAAATGATGATGATGATCCCTTAATCAACTTTACGATGACGGGAAACGAAGGGATAGATGACTATTGTATTTTTATTTTGTAATCACAAAGGAAATATGATCCATCCATCAGCCTACAGACGTCCACTGCTAGACATAGGCCTCCCCACGAGCATGCCACTCAGAACGGTCTTGCGCCACTTGCATCCAACGGTTCCCTACGACTTTAAGAATGTCGTCAGTCTACCTAGTGGGGGGTCGTCTTACGCTGCGCCGTCCGATTCGTGGTCATCACTCAAGAACCTTTCTTCCCCAACGGTTGTCGGTTCGACGAGCGATGTGGCCTGCCCATTGCCATTTCAACGTGCTCAGTCTGCGGGCTATGTCGGTTACACCCGATCTTCTACGGATTTCCGTGTTCCAGATTTTATCACGTACAGAAATACTGAGCATAGCCCTCTCCATAGCACGCTGAGCGACTTTGAGCTTAGAAAACATAATATTATAATTAAATAAAAATATATTATACGACATTTTTAGTTACGCGAGAGAAAACTCGTTATAAAAATCTAGCTCTGAATCACTAGCGTGATATATCCTGGTATATATATATATATATATATATATATATTTGATTTAATACCGTAGTTTTTCTTAGATGGACTTCGCTTTAAATTTTTTGACGTGACAGCGTCTTATAATTCGATGGAGCCAGCTGCACGCATGAAAAAACATGATGCATGCGGCGTTACCTCACTCTGAGGCGTTCCATTGAAGGCTTGATCCATACAAAATATCTATCAAACAAATAAAATTAAAATTTTCTTTTGAAAAATAAAATCATTCCATCAGTATTTTCTTATGACGTTGTCACGTTCAACTATCGTCAGTAAACCGACTTTACAGACAACCGATTTTTTGGGAGGCCCAACCGAAGAGTAAACTTTTGAATTTATATTTCTTTTGCGCGTTAGGGAAAACTTATAAGAGTACATTTTCACGATGCGCGTTAACACCGTCACGTAAAGGAAGTTTCAGACTACGTTATACTATTGTGCTATATAGCATAGCAAAGAAGGACCTAATGCTATTCTATATAGCATGGCGTTCACATTACGCGATGTTATCGCAAGCAATTATAGTATATAGCAAGCTCAGTTGATGGCGATCTCTGAAGAGCTTGCGGGACGGTCAGGGGTGAGGGAGGAAGAAGAGGGTGGCGCGTGATATAGCACAGCATGAACTCAGCACCAATCTATACCAATAAATAAAATTGGAGTGTCTGTTTGTAATGTCAAAATAATAGGCTTTTTTCATGCTCACACGGTTATTTGCACGACACCTATGCCTAAAATAGCAATTAAAAATTTTTGTCTGTCTGTTTGTTTCGGGTAATTTTCAAAACGGCTGGACCGATTTCATAAATTCTTTCACCAATGGAAAGCTATAATATCAGGGCGTAAACTAGGCTATATTTTATTCCGGTATTCCCACGGGAACGGGAACTACGCGGGTAAAACGACTATAACCTATAACCGAAGCGAAGCGAGGGCGGGTTGCTAGTTTATATAATATATATAGCTGAGTACAGTGTGAACGTGTCCGTAACAATGTATGGTGCGCGATATTGTTGTGCTATGATCTATATACTAAATGCTATTATATTATAGCGTAGTTTGAAACCCGCCTAAATCCCACATCTTGAAGTTAGGTAGTCAACAATGTTTATGATGCGGTCGCGCAATCTGTCATAAATGTCAACTAGATAATGCGGTATAATAAAAAATTCAATGTATTAAATAGTTTTTTATTTATTATTAATGTAGTTTTTTCTATAAACGTACAATAGCACGATCTTTTTACGCCAAAGAAGTTTAAATTCTTACGTGCGTACATAAATGTACACATTTTTTATAAAAAACTGGCAACCCGTGCTCGCTTCGATTCGGTTACAGTCGCCTTACTCGCGTAGTTCCCGTTCCCGTTGGAATACAGGGATAAAATATAACCTATATTACTCAGGGATAATGGAACTTTCCAATGGTGATAGAATTTTTAAAATCGGCGCAGTAGTTTTACAGTTTATTCATTACAAACATACACACACAAAAATACAAATTTCCAGGGTTTCGTACCCAAAGGGTAAAAAGGAAGCCTATTACTAAGACTTCGCTGTCTGTCCGTCCGTCTGTCTGTCACCAGGCTGTATCTCAAGAACCGTGATAGCTAGGCAGTTGAAATTTTTACAAATTATGTATTTCTATTGCCGCTATAACAAAAAATACTGAAAACAAAATAAAATAAATATTTAAGGGGGGCTCCCATACAACAAACGCCATTTTTTGCCAACTGTTTTATAGATGGACATACGGAACCTTTGATGCGCGACTCCGACTCGCACTTAGGTTTTTTCCTCTTTATAATATTAGTGTAGATAAATAAGGTATGAAATAAGGTATTTTTAAATTAAATGATTGCCAAACAATAAGAATAGCAATGGTGTCAAAGGTTTTATTACGATATAAAAGATTGTGAATAACATTTATAGGTTTTTGCATACGCATTGGTCCCTGTATACTAGGGACTTCGTATCACGGTATTACTGACGTGACCGGGGATTAGTCCGTCACCCGCCGAGAGGCCGACCGGGTGAGGAAAGACAGACGTCCTCCCCGAGGGGGGGACGTCAGTCGATGGGAGGGCACCCCAAGTAGGGGGTATTCCGTCGGGCCGACCACTGCCGACAAGTTAACTCTGCTCCAGTGGTCGGCCCAACGACGAAGGCGACGTGGTTTTCGGGTGGGTTGCGGGAGTTGCGTGCTTAAGCCCCTCTGTCGCCCCGGACGGAGTGGTGCGGAGGCGCGCCGACCGCAGCCCACCCACAAAAAAAAAAAATCACGGTATTACTCCTGCGCAGATGGCGTAGTGGTTGAGATGTCGACCTATCATACCACTGTCGAAGGTTCAATTCCCATGCAAGACAATATTTTGAGCGCTCTATAAATTACTATCCTTCCGTGTGGTGACGGGCTAAGAATACAATTCACTACGCCCTATTATGCCTGTGGATATCGTAAAAGACGATTGAGGGATATAATACGCATATAACATCTATGCAAGAAAGGGAAAACTCGAAACAAAACCCTCTATTAACCCATCTGGACGCGGTCGCTGTCTTCTGAGGCCGTCATCATCTTACTGAAGGAGGCGACGGATCGTGCGCGAGAGGAACTCTTCTTCGGTGACACGTTCCGCCGCCGGCGACTCGGGCGACGCAGGCGCGAGTACCTGCACCTGATGCCGCCCTTGCCGAGGCCGCGAGTGACCGGACCGGGGACTTTAGTCCGTCACCCGCAGAGAGGCTGACCACGCGACGGCGGCCGACGTCCCGGGACAGGGACGTCGAGAGGTGAGGGTACCCGAAAGGGCATTCCGTCGGGCCGACCACTGAGGACAAGGAACTCGGTACTGGTGGTCAGCCCAACGACGAAGGCGACGTGGGTACGGGTGGGTTATGGTCTCGCACCGTCCTTTCGTCGCCCCGGACGGAATGGGCAGCGTGTGCGCTTACCATAGATCACCCATAAAAAAATACTACCCTATCTTAACAGCATGGTATAGTAAGGTTTCGCTTTGCCTACGCGAAACCACCATCGCCCGTCTAGCACCAGACCGAAATACTTAATCTAGGCCCAGTCTATTCTACGCGCTTAGAACATGGACAAAAAAAAACAAAAATATTTTTATCTGTATTTTAGGCATAGGTGTCGTGCAAATAACCGTGTGAGCATGAAAAAAACCTATTATTTTGACATTACAAACAGACACTCCAATTTTATTTATTGGTATAGATGTGTACTAGCTTCTTCATCATTACAGCTCATATATTCTAGCTCTATTGGGTTCGAATCTCCTTCATAATGGAAGGATAATTGACCGACTATACCACGCTGTTCAAACAAGTTATAAGCATAAGATTATATTTCAGGTTTTTTTTTCTCTTGCCTCATTGCATAAATCTATATAGGTGGTGAATTGTATTCTTACTCCGTCACCACATGCAAACACTCGCCTAAACATAAAAAAATTATTAATTCGTTAATATAAACACTTTTGTTAGCGATTGTAGACTTTGTACTTGTCCAATTGGTGTGGCCGAGTAGATCGACTGTATTCGTGCGGTCAACGAAGGCAGCAATAGCATCCTAAGAGTGAATTAAGAAGCGAAACTTAAAGACATTTTTAGTTTATTAATTATCGTTTTAAATCGAATTTTATGACTAAATATTTTTCCTGTGAACTATTTGATTGTGTCAAGAATACTTACAAGTGCGGTCTGGTGTTTCCATTATTAGCGCACCTCAGGTATTTATAAATACGTTTTATTTATTTTTTTAATTATAATATATTTTTATTTTGTAATATTTTATAATCTTCGTTGTTTACGCGAGTGTTACTCTGTGTGAAGTATAGTTAAAAAAAAAGATCGTAAACGTTTTAATTTTGTTTTTAACATATCTTAACGTTTTTATTTTCTGTGTGGTAATGGAGTAAAATATAAAATACTATCCCTTATCTAAACTTTCGATATTTTAAAAGAAGATTTAGAAAAGAAGGGTTATAATATGCAAATAATATTTATGCGAAAAAAGGTTTAAAAAAAGCCTATACAAATTCTGACTAACGTGGTAGTAAGCTAATTTAATTTTCACTTGTGGAGGAGCCTATAAGTGGAACTTATAAGAGCTTAGATAATCCGACGTTTCGAATTTTCATCATTTATATTCACGGAAGGATTGGATTTGAATAATTTGTTTAATTAATTTGATTATACACTTCGAGTAATGGCCTAAGTAGCGATAGACCACGCTGATTATCAAGCGTTCGATACCGTTACAGGATATTTCCATGAACACATTCCTTCTTTAAATGAGGTTTAAGAAGAGCAATTTCTTCACGGTAAGCAATGGCTCGGCTGTGGTATTGCAAAATTCCATGTGACAGCACTTACCAATAGGTATGCTGCTTGCGCATTTGCCATCATCGGTAATAAAAGAAACCCCTCAAATTTATGCTCTTAGCAAAATTGATATCTTTTGATCGTTTTTTTTTATTCGTATCGTATCTGTTGGATGCAGGCCTCCTCACGAAGAGCACAAATACCATGCTTAGCAAACGGACTGGTGTTCCAGGAAAGCGTTCCTCTTTACTTTTTTGCCAGTTTTCTGACACACAGAAAGTAACGTGTGTCGGTGTGTGTGAGATATTTTTAATCTGTCACCACGTGGCTAATGTTCGGCTTAATGGCGGACAAAAAATTTAATTGTGAAAAAAGCAACGTATGTACGTCTGACACTACTGATTTCGAGCCTCTAATAAAATGCGAGGGAAAAATGACCACGTATTGGCATAGGTCAAAGGACCTATGCCAATACGTGCTCATGTTCCCTATTGGCATAAGCCAACACGTGGTCGTTTTCCCTCGCATCTATGCCATTTTTTTTTTTTGGGTGGGCTATGGTAAGCGCACACACGCTCCATTTCGTCCGGGGCGACGAAAGGACGGTGCGCGGGCCCAGGCGGTACCCTCAGCGCATCTATGCCATAGGATATCATTTTGAACTTTTCTTGCGCAGTTGTTATATCCCCAATAGATCATTTAATCATCTTTAACGATATCCACAGGCAAGATAGGGTCTGGTGAAAACTATTTTTATTCCGTCGACACCACACGAACATAATTATAGATCTTTATGTATATAAATCCTCTATTCGTGAGCTTGTAATTAAACGCCTTCTAAACTACTGAACCGATTTTGATCACTATTTTTGTGGCTATTCCGATGGATATGAGAATGGTTTAGATTAATAATTGGAAACGGTAGGTGACGCTGCAATAGATTTCAAGAATTCCTTTTACTGGTTTTTTAGATTTGAACAGAAAAACGTCGATTGGATGAGCAAGTAATTTATAAAATGTTACTTTTATGGAGTTTGGGATTTCAATTCAAACCCTATTGTGCCGGTGGGTATCGTAAAAGACGACTAAGGGGTAAAATATGCATATAATATCAATAGTGAAGAGAAGGAAGACTCGAAATTAAACCCTAAATCAACATGTTTGACCAGCGCAGTATAGTAGATCAATTTCCCTCCTAATGTGGAGAAAGTCCGACGCTAACATTGGTAATTATATGGCCTAAAAGAATGAGTGAATAGAGTTTAAAAGTTCTCGATGCGAATGCTCGAGAGGGTGTTATTACTTTTTTATAATTTCTTACTTTATATAATACTAGCTGCCCCAACAGACGTTGTTCTGTTTAAATCTAAAAAAATAGTAAAAGGAATTCTCCATGAAATCGATTGCAGCGCCACCTACCGGGTCCAATTGTGAATCTAAACCATTGAACACTCACAAGAAAAAATTCGTCAACATCGGTCCAGCCGTTTAGAAGCCGTTCAATGACATACCTACACACGTACATAAGAAATGTATAATAAAGATTAACTCATAGATTCAATGACATAAACACATGATTACTATCTACTGTGTGTAAGAGAGAGTTTTCACCATGTAACCGTCCACGTGGTAATGGAGTAAGAATACAATTCACCATCACCTTATCTTATCGGTGGATGTCGTAAATTTCAAGTAAGGGATTTGGTATATAGTCCATTGAAAAGTTACATTTGGGGTTGCGTTTTTTAGAGGACGCAATTTTATTTTTTTGATTGGGTTTGATGTGTAGGGTCAGTGTAAAGCTACCTCGTGGTTGATGGGGAAAAGAGTCAATAATTAATAATATTGCAAAATTAATAATTAAAAAAATTATAATAACAAAATAAAAAGAAAAAACAATAACTGATGACATATTATTAGTACAGGAGTGGTAGGACCACACTGTCGACAGTTATCTGTCTACAGCCGCGGGCCGGTCCGTCCGGGGCAGTACCATGCTCTCGCAGAAAATCGACGTCTGAGTAGTAGCAATTTGTTACTGCGCTTCGTTCGGTGAGCGAGAGAGCCGGAAGCCCAACTTTCTGAGGGTGACTGCGTGTGGAGGGTTTTGGTGGTGCCCTTGGTATCACCGAGCATCAATGCACGCATTCACACTCCCTTCGCTTTCTTCGCGGTAGGCAACAGCCTTGTAAAGGTCCATGAGCGGCAGCAACACTTACCATCAGGTGTACTGTTTGCTCGTTTGCCACCGTTTGCAATAATAAAAAAAAAGAAAAAAACACACGTATAATATATGTATAGTTAAGAGTACTGAAAAATAGTACTCACTTCGAAGCGCTGTAAAACCTTAGCTATTGACTTAATGAAAAATTGTTGCGTATAAAAGTTGTTCCTCAAAAAATTATCTACAAAAATGGTCTGATGTCATTTTTTCTTAAAATGATAAAAAAAAGTTATATCGAAAAATATAATTTTGTTCTGGAATTTCTGAACATTTTCGCTTATAACTTTTTTATTTATAGTTCTACGACAAAAAGTTACTAGACCAAAGTTGTAGAGAATTTAATTTGCAATAAAAAATGTTAACAATTTTTTTTATCAGATAAATAGTTTAAGAGGTATATCGTAAAACCCATTTCAACCCCTATTTTCAAGATGGCGGCCGTGGGACAAGGGTGACGACCCCACAAACTTGGTTTTAGATTTACAATGACCCCCCCTACACATCAAAAAAATAAAATTGCGTCCTCTAAAAAACGCAAGGTAAGACCTAAAAAATTAACATTTCAATGGACTAATACAGATATTATCCATACAAAGAGTAACAACTTTGGAATGGCCTTACGTCGAAGTGTCGTTTGTCAGCCTGGCTTCCCACGGGCCAGCCAGGCGGTAGATAGGATAGAGGCTGCGCAGGCAAGGTCCTACCTAGCTCTTGCGATTTAAATATATATAATCAAATAGTTTATTTATACAATTAGAGAAAAAAGAAATAGAAAAATCGAAAATAGTTAAATCTGAAAAGGTCATAAGGTAATTTGAACATGTTTTTTTTTTCGAAAATATCTGAAAGGCGATAAGTGTTGAAAGAAACAACAACTAGTCTCTGGTTTCGGGCTTGTGAGGAGCCACTCGGGCGCTTCTAGCTCACGTGAAACTTTTTGCGTGGCGTGGTCTAAATTATTACAAAACATTCCATCACTTACAAAGTAGTTTTATTTAAATACGTTATCGATCGACAAATTTAGAAAATGGCAAAAAAATATGCATAATATTAACATTTTAAAGGTACCTAGTGTTTTAGATCTTTATAGATATTATGTAAATAATTAATGCATACATGTGCTCTATAGGGATGTTATGGAAATAAATTTGCGGATTTTTTTCTTTTTGTGGGTTGCGGTTGGGGCGCTCCTCGCACCACTCAGTCCGGGGCGACAGAGGGTCGTAAGCACGCAGACTCGCAACCCACCCGCGACACGTCGCGCGTCGCCTTCGTCGTTGGACCGACCACCGGAGCAGGCTGACTTGACGTCAGCGGTCAGCCCGACGGAATACCCCGAGGGAGTACCCTCTCCCCTCCCTTCGACGTCCCCTACTGGGACCCACGTGGCACACACCTCCAGTGTGTACTGCGCCGTGTCCTCGTCGCAAACGCAGTCGTGGCAGGACGGTGTGCTCCCTATCCTCACGACCGTGTGCAGGTATTTGGCGAAGCATCCATGCCCTGTAAACACCTGCACCAGTCGGAAGGAAAGCACTCCGTGCTACCGCTCCAGCCACTGCATCAGCACCGGCCGGAAGACCTCGACGGTCCTCACACCGAACCGAGGCCTTTCCAGCCGGACTGCCCAACGGGCAATGACGTCTTGGCGGGTATCGACGCGCCAGGCGGTGAATTTACTCAATGAAACCACACCGCCCTCCGCTCGCATCCCCGTCACCCGCCGATACAATCCGGCGAGCATAGCCGCCTCCATGTCTCCAGGTCCCACGCGGGAGTTCCGGCCAACAGGCATGTTGCCACCATGTGGTAACCGCGTATGGCTCTGATCGCCACGGCCCTCTACCGACGCCGCAGAAGAGCCCTAAGACGGTCATGGACCCCGCCCACACCGGTGCGCTGTACATGGCTATCAACCGAACGACCCCCGCGTACAGCCGTCGGCATGTAGCGCCGGGTCCGGCCACGTTTGGCATGAGCCAAGAGAGGGCGGACGCAATGCCGACAAGCCGCGGAGCAAGTCGGCGGAAATGCTCCCGGAACCACCATCGCCCGTCGATCACCAGGCCCAAGTACCTCATATAGGCCCGGATGCTGATTTTGACAAAGTTGACGGTGATCGAGACGCCGTCGAGAGGGGACATGCGGGGCCCATGGAACAAGAGAGCCTCTGTCTTGTCCAGGGCCAACATCAACCCCAGCGCCTCGATTCGCCTGACGATCTCCTCGGTGCCGAGAGTCGCCAGGCTTGCCGCCTCCTCGCGTCCCACCGCGGACTGTGACGAGCGTATCGTCGGCGTAGTAGATTACGCCCAGCCCGGGTGGGAGGCTCCCCCTCAACGTCCAGTCGTAGCTGATGTTCCACAGGGTTGGTCCGAGGACCAACCCCTGTGGGACACCGCACGTCATGGGCGTTTGCACAACGTTGCAGGACGCTGCGCCTCTCCAAATAGTCTGCCACCAGCCACCTCAGGTAAGCTGGCACCCCATAATACCGGAGCGCCTCCCTAATGCAGCTGAATGGCAGACTATTGAATGCGTTGGCGATGTCTAGGGACACCGCCAACAGCACTCCCACGCCGGTGACGGCCTCAGTCACCACGGCCCTCAGGCGTAGCAGGGCCGCGACCATCGAACGTCCCCTCCTAAACCCAAACTGGGCGTCCGACAGATCGGTCCCGGTGCCGACAAGGTGCCGCTTGATGAGGGCGGCCAGAACTCTCTCCAGCAACTTACCCGCATTGTCGAGCAGCACGATAGGCCTGTAGGCTGAGGTCGACTCGGGAGACCATCCCGGCTTCGGCAGGAGCACCAGCCTCCCCTCTTTCCAGAACCCAGGAAACCGCCCGGACGCTAAACACGCGTCGAACAGTCCCCTGAGGCGGGGTCCCAGGTGGTCGAGGCCAGGGCCAGCACGCGGTTGGGTATACCGTCGAGCTTAGGGGCGGTGGATTTTCGGCGCATGGGCACCACCGCCACCCCCATGTTTGGTTCCGTGATGGGTGGAACACTGTCATCGTCAGCCTCCCAGTCGCTGTCCGATGGAGCCATGACCGGGAGTGTGTGTTCCGCCCGTCGTGGGAACAGGTCCTCGATGACCCGGGTGAGGAGGCCGGGCTGGAGAGTCTCGATGAGGGGGAGGGGGTGGCCGCGTGTGGAACTTACTCAGCGCCGCAGGGGTCACGCTCGAGACTGTCCAGCATCTCCTGCCGACTGACGTCCTTGGCACGACGGACGGCCAGCCTGAAGGCACACCGCGCCCCGCGGTAGCCCTCGTAGAGCTGGCCCACCCGCTCCGCGTCGCGATGGAGCTGCCGGCTGCGGGCCCTCCGGGCGCATATGCACGTGGCTCGGAGATCCGCCAGCTCCCGGGACCACCAGTGGACAGCCCTTTTCGGGGGCAGACATCGTACACGGGGCATGGCTACATTGCAGATCTGCGTCAACGTACTGCGGATGCGGCCAGCCCCGGCGTCCACCCCGTTCAACTGGTGGGCAGAGGACACTCACGAGTGAACGATGGCCGCCTCCGCCAACAGGTCCCGGTCCAAACGACCCACAGCCCATCGCAGAAACGCGGGACATCCGTCCGCCCTGTGACCGCTGCTGGGCGTCCGGAGGGTCCGGGAGACCTCCATCCGGATGTACCGGTGGTCGGACAAGGTCTCAATCTCCTCCTGGACGCAGGAGCTCCCCACGCGTGCGGCGACATTGGGGCTAGCAAACGAAAGGTCCACTATCGACCCGTCCCGCTGCCGCACGCACGTATGCACCGAGCCATTGTTCAGCAAACAGAGGCCTAGGGCCGCCGCCCACTCCTCGTCCGCCTGCCCGCGGTCATTCGCCCTGGGGGACCCCCACGCCCTGGACTTGGCGTTGAAGTCTCCCAGGACGAGGACCTGGCGCGTTACCAGCCGCCGTAACGAGGCCCCCAAGATGGTAAGGGCGACCCCGAAATCAGTCACGACTCCTGTTAGGGGAGAGATAGATTCCGTAGAGCGTAATCTCTCCCCAGTCCGCCGCGACGTACCCATCGCCCCTGTCCCTGAGGGTCGAGCATGGCCACGACGTGGAAGCGACGACTGCCACAGAACCGTCGGTGCTTCCCAGATAAAGTTTCGGATACGGATATTAGAATAACAATTTTAGTTATTTGTAAGAAGTGATTCACCGGGGTGGTAGTTCTCTTATCCGTGGGTGTTATAAAGACGAGTAAGGGTATATGTAATAAATGATGTTATAAATCCACCGTAACAAAAAACTGAGCCGTCGCTCAGGACGCCTGGTAGATGTAAAACATTGACATTATTTTGTATATATGCATAAAATTTTTGTATATATGCATAAAAAAACAGATTACGCCAGGAACTAATATGGTATAAAGTTAGAAAATTATACAGTATTTTATAAAATAGTATATATGCCTAAAGTAACAGATTATAATAGGAATTAATATGGCATAATGTTTAAATAAAATATTACGAATTTTTTTCAGAAAATGATGATTTTCAATAAACATTTATTTTCGTTAAATACAAGAATTAAACATTGTAGGTATACAAAGTTTAAAAGAAATCGGTCAATGAAAACTTTGTTTTTCGTGCATGCTCGGGGTCCCTAGTGGGCGCAGGGCCCCTAGGCAGTTGCCTAGTCCGCCTTATGGATAATCCGGACCTGATCGTAACATGTCTCATTTAAACCCAGACCCTATCCGAAATTATTCGAATTACATCGCATTCGATTAAGTTTTTGAATATTTAATGATTTCAGATATTCGATGGATTCCGTTACTGAGTATGTAGCTCCGTGCCATCCCTAACACTGTATAGGTGACTAATTAAAAAGTTTTTATATTTGTGCTAAAAATAACTAGTTTTATATTTATAGAATAATAAAAAAGTTTGTACTAAAAAAGTCATGAATGGCATTGGACATTATAACTCGTTTCGACATTATAATTCGTATGTACATATTTTATGCGCTCGTCGTGAATCCTTTTGCTATACAAAAATGTCTAAACCTCTTCCTTTTATATACAGGCTATTCTTCTCTGGAATGCGTTACTATTAGAGATCAAAATGACCGCTAGTATTGATATTTAAAAAAATTATGTGATATTTTTGAAAATAAAAGTGAATTTTGTATAACTATAGTCTAACTTTTTATTAGCTGCAGTAAAATGACGTTTTGTGGGTTGCCGGTTTTTGAAGAAAAATAAATAGGGATGTAGCTAAATGAGTGAATCATAAATGAATAATCAGTTTGGTTTTTTTTTGAGATTTAATATTAAGTTGTAATGTATTTTTTTAACCTATTATTATTACTATACTAGAGGATTGATCTTTTTTAGTGGAAGTATAGGGAGGTACATTCAAAATGAAACAAAAACGTCATAATAATGTTATTTAATTAATCTTTTTCGAAATCACTGTCGCTGTCGCTTTCGGTCACACTAATAACAAATCTATCTGTCACTTCATCTATAATATGATCGAGGTGGCACATTTTATCTTCCATTTAATAGTGTGAGACACACAGTCACTCCACTTAGCCGGTGTCACTTTCTTGATTCCTTCTTGGAATAAAGTTTTCACTTCTTGCATTTTATACGTCTTATTATTGTTTGCGACGTGACTCTTTACCTGCGCCCATACCAACTCAATGGGGTTCAATTCACAGTGATAAGGGGGCAGTCTTAAAAGTGTGATACCTTTTTGTGCAGCCATCTCGTCTACGGCATATTTCTCAGTATGATTTTGTTGTTTCACAATATCTATGAGAGTGGCCTTGACCATATTTGGTTCAAACGCAATATTTTTAGTAGTCAGCCACTCTTGAATTCGTGCTTTCGTCCACGACATCTTCGGGATTGTTTCGATCTTCCGAGAGTGATAGGGCGCATTGTCCATTACGACTACTGCATTCGGCTTGAGTTTAGGTAGAATACCGCCGAACCAATCCTCGAAACACTCCGCGTTCATTTCATCATGGTAGTCTTCTGTACCTTTCTTTGCTTCAAACATAAGAAGTCCGTCGACCAGGAAGCCTTCTTCTCCGCCTATGTGACTAATTATGAGTCGTTTGCCCTTTCCTGTGGGATTTTTTAATCCCGTAGTCAGGCCGTCTAAAAATGCCTGTCGAGAAGATTTAATACTTCCGTCAATCCAGGTTTTTTTTTGTAGTATGACCTGAAAAGAACAAAAAAGAATCATAAGTTTCGACATCAAAACAAAAAGGGAACAAATAGAAGAAACTAAGAGTTGACACGTACCAGCGTTGACCCAGGTCTCGTCTTGATAATATATGTATTTTTCCTCCCTACGATATTGTTTAATTAAACGCAGGTAGCGCTGGCGCCATGATATGATATCTTGTCTATCAATAAGCACACTCTTGCGTGATCGAGTAGCGAATTCGAAATTAAGATGCTTCATAATTTTTCTCAATGTCTCTTTCGAGAAGTTGGGCAATCCTGGGTCATCATTTACAACTTGCAGCACCTAAAAATGATATATAAAGTTATTACCTAATTGGTTAAGATTACACATGGGATGGGAGAAAACATACATAACGTATAATAAAAAGATGAGTGACGACATGTGTAAACTAACTTTTGCGATGGTGGGTATTTCATTTCTATGAAAGAACTGATGTACAATTCGTCTAACAGCAGTGAATGTGAAATCATCAAGTTTATCTTTAAATGTAAGTTTTGGGCCCGTTTTTTCGGGAGGTTTTGGTGATTCGCTGTCGTTCTCCTTGTGCTCCTTTAAAACGGAATAAACTGTGCGGACGGATATTCCCAAGACTTCAGCCACCTTGTTAACGCATTCACTTGTTTTTGGAACTTCAATGTTTGATTCTGAAGATTTCACTTCAAACACATATTTGTAAACGTTTTGGACCCAAAGTTTTTCAGTTGCACTTAGAGCTACACGTGGCCTTTTTTTCTTAGGAGATAAAAATGTGTCTCCATCTTGCGATGTGCTCGGCAGAGCAACCATGTCTTCAATGTATCAAACAAAAAAAAACTAACACGATTAACGAAAACAGGTAATGAAAAACAAACACAACGTAATATATATTATTTTTGAATGATTATCAAATTGACATTTTATGTATTACTGAACACTGGCTCAAAGGTAATCAACTAATGTTCAATTTTCCTAATCACCAGGTTGTTAGCTCGTTCAATAGAGTCAATAGGATACGAGGCGGCTCATTGATAATTTTAAATAAGATGGTTAAATTTAAAGAAAGAAATGATATTGTGAGACTCTCTATTGAACGTGTTATAGAAATTGCTTGTATTGAGTCGGAGCAGTTCATAATTGTATGCGTATACAGACCTCCATGTTCACCATATGATAATTTTGAAAGATATATGGAGGATATTTTGTTCAAAATCTCTACCTCTAATAAAACAGTTATTATCTGTGGCGATTTTAATATTAATTTATTAGACCACAACAACATCACACAAAAATTTATAACTCTTATGAAATCATATGATTTATATAATGTCTTCTTGGAGCCTACTAGGATAACGTCTGGGAGTGCAACTTGTATTGATAATGTATTTACAACTGTTAAACCCATTGCTCACTCTATTCTGAGTGCTCTAGAATCGGATCATTGTGGTCAATTTGTTGTATTTCCTAGAACTAGTAGGGTTCAACGAGAAAGTATTAGCTTTGTTCCCATGACTGCTAGCCGCTTAGAGCAGTTTAAAGATGAACTGAGTATGAAGGTACCGCTGTTGCCTATTCATGACAGTCCTAATGAGCTATATACATCTTTATTTCACACAATCAATACCGAATTTAGTAAAATTTTTAAACCAAAAACATTAACATTTGGAGTGCCTGCTGGTTTTAGTGAATGGGCTACTTGTGGTATCTACAAGAGTAGAAGAAGGTTATATGATCTTTACAGTGAAAAATCTTATAACCATAACCCAGTATTTTTAGAGTATGTTAAAAATTATTCAAAAATTTTCAAACGTGCCTGTTCTAGTGCTAAATCCATTTATTTAAGGAGGAAAATTAAAGGATCTAGTGATATAATTAAAATGACTTGGACAGTGATTAATAGTAAAACCGGTAGGAACACTGTGCGGAAGAAGGACTTTAATTTAAAGATTGGTGATAAAAATTTGACAGTAAATAAAGAAGTGGCACATGAATTTGAAAACTATTTTACAAATGTGCCTGTATTAACAACAAAATCTTCAGCGTCGTGCCCTATTTTCGCTGAATCGCTCCTTAAACAAAGCATTGTAAAATGTGACACTTCCTTTGAATTTTCAGATGTAGGTGTGGATGATATTTTAAAGTCTTTTAAAAATCTTAATATTAAGAAAACAGCAGATTTATGGGGTTTATCGGTAAAGACTATTGATTTTATAATACCTGTTATTGCTCCCCACCTGGCATTTGTATTTAATGGTTGTGTTGCTCAGGGTGTGTTTCCTGATCTCATGAAAATTAGTAGAGTAATTCCTTTATTTAAATCTGGTAGTATGTCAGATATTAATAATTTTCGTCCTATTTCCATACTACCAACACTCAGTAAAGTATTCGAAAAAATTATGCTTAATCAGATGTTGATTCATTTTAAGAGACATGGTATCTTTCACAAAAATCAATTTGGCTTTACTAAGAATTGCACTACTACTGATGCGGGCGTAGAGTTATTGAAAAATATTTTTGCAACCTGGGAGGAATCACATGAGGCCTTAGGTGTTTTCTGTGATTTATCCAAGGCATTTGATCGTGTACAACATGAAACACTCATCAGAAAACTATACCACTATGGGATCAGGAATAACGCTCTTGAACTTGTAACTTCTTATTTAAGCAACAGAATCCAGAGGGTTGATGTTAATGGTGGACGATCATCTGGTTCTATTATAAAAATGGGCGTTCCACAAGGGTCCATTCTGGGGCCATTTCTGTTTCTTGTATATATTAATGACCTACCCTACCATATAGGGGACAATCTGGAAATTGTGTTGTTCGCAGATGACACTTCTTTGTTATTTAAAATTAAAAGACAAATGTTGAATTATGACGATGTGAACAATGCACTGTCTAACGTTGTTCATTGGTTTAACACTAATAATTTGGGTCTCAATGAAAAAAAAACTAAATGTATCAAATTTACTACTCCTAATGTGAGGCAAGTGGAAACCAATGTCCAAATGAATGGTGTGGCTCTAGACCTTGTGGAGTCAACAGTCTTTTTAGGTATCACCATAGATGCCAAACTTCAGTGGGTACCTCATATTGAAAAGTTGTCGAGTAGGCTTAGCTCAGCGGCTTATGCAGTAAAAAAAATAAGAATGTTAACAGATACTGAAACAGCTAGAATGGTTTATTTCGCTTATTTCCATAGTCTTATGTCTTACGGTATATTACTGTGGGGATGCTCCGCGGACTTTAATAGAATCTTTGTTCTCCAAAAAAGGGCTGTCCGTGCAATTTATAATCTAGGCCCAAGAATCTCACTTCGGGAGAAATTCAAAGAAATAAATATTCTAACTGCTGTATCACAATATATATACGAAAATATATTATATGTCAAAAAAAATATCGCTAACTTTAAGAGATATTGTGACATTCATGAAATGAATACTCGTAATAAGGACAGATTAGTTGTACACACTACTCGTCTCCAAAAAGTTAACAAATCATTCATGGGGCAATGTATACGCTTTTACAATAGATTACCTAAAGATATCCGAGACCTGCCTATGAAAAAGTTTAAAAAAGCCATTAAGAATAGACTTTGTAAAAAAGCTTATTATAAAATCTCGGATTATGTAGATGATAATACAGATTGGTTGTGAGCAGCTCCTCATTCAGCAATTTCCTTGTTATTTTGAATATACTGTTTGTAAATGTACTTTTAACTTTTATTGTAAAGTGTAGCGTGTTTTGCCTAACGAATTTTTGTATTTTCAGCGTTTGTAACATATTGTGATGTTGGTCATGCTCACATAAGGATCTACTTGCGGTAGCTGCGTGGAGCGGGTCTCTCCCTTCCCTCCATAGTGGTTGAGCGGAGTGATGGCTGCTCTAGTAGTTAACTCGTGATCGGGTGCCGCTTGTGGGATCTGGTCCAGCCATAATCGTTTAAATTATATTAAGTGTCTTGCGGTTCGAAGGGCATCACACTGGAGCTTGTTCTTACAAAACATGTACACAATTTTATAACTAGTAAGAAGAAAAAAAAATAAAAAAAAATTAATAATAATGACAAGCCCGCTGAGTTTTTTGCCGGATCTTCTCAGTAGCGGTCGCGTTCCGATCCGGTGGTAGTATATTTTTTTTGGAAATTGTAAACCTGACAATATGTAAGTGCCCTCTCAGGGTTTATGCATAATAAAATAATTTGAATTTGAATAAGTTTAACAATAATGATAACAAAAACAACGCGCAGTGGGCAAATCAAAGTTATTCATGCACTCAAAACAGAAGTATGAAGCCGAATGAGTGAATGACAATCGAAACAAAATGGCGGTCAAGCGTCATCGTAGCACCGTAACCAAAAACCAGTACTACCAACTTGAGAGAGCGTTTTCTTGAGTGTTACCTTGTATATGTCTAAAAGGATCAACGTTTATACAGCCTTTTATTTACATTAATATTAAATAGAATTTAGTATGATCATTATGAGTCAGCTATGGAACGATTAGATATTCTGTAAACTTTTGTGAACTGAATCACATCCCTATTGAGATTAGGCTGTCAACATTATTTTACGGAATGACATTTAGAAACGTCATTTTACTGTAGCTAATAAAAAGATAGACACTTTTGACGCGAATGTCAAAATGTCATGTAGCGCTTTTATATTCTTTTCATTATTTTAGTGTTTTAAAGTGTTATATTGAATAATTTTGCTGATATTTTATGTAATATAATGCAGATAAAATTCTGAAATGTAGTGAAAATGATATAATAGTGAATTACGTGCATTTTGACATTCTGCCCAAATTTCCTGAGACGCATGACTTGTATCAGCACCAAGTCATGCTAACGACTGACGGAAAGACTAAGACTAAAGACGTGAATAATAATCAATATACTCGACACTGGCACCAATAGCTCATATTATTGTAGCTCATTGCCATTAACTAAGAAGAAGAAGAAAAAGATAGACTTTAGAGCTTCTGACGGAGTCAATTCATCAATGATGGCTCCCCCTTTAGTGTTTATAAAATTTATTTGTACCTAATTATATGTGTGCGCATATATATTTGCTATATTTGAACGACTAAATTCCATGTGGTGACGGAGTAAGAATACAATGGTATTCTTACTCCGTCACCATCACCCTTTCTTATCCGTGGATGTCGTAAAAGGCGACTAAATGATATAATATGCGAATATCATAAACATCTATGCAATAGAAAAGAACACTCGACGTAGAACCCTATACCAACACGTTTGACCAGTGTGGTATAGGAGGTCGTGTTCCCTTCCATTGTGGAGGCCCGAGCCCAACGATGAGACTTATGTGGGTTGTGATGATGATACACGTTGTCTTCGGTAAGTACCTGCATAAAATTGGAAGGTAAGGGACCCCAGGATGCCATGAATGTGGCGCACCAATCGACGATTCGCGCCACACATTGAAAGTTTGCCCCGCCTGGGGTTCCCGGCGCCACATCCTATCGATGGAATTCGGAATAGACCTGTCGTTGTCGATCGTCGTTTTACAGATGCTCGACAGCGACAGGTGCTGGTCGTCCATGGCCTCATTTTGTGATGCCGTCATTACAAGGAAGGAGGCTGCGGAGCGAGAACGTGAGGCGCTTGCACCCGCTGACTCGCTACGCCGGCGGCGACCAGGGAGGAGGAGGCGCCGAAATGCGCAACTCCATCCACCGCCTTGAATACGCCGTGGCCAAACGGCCTTGCACTCCAACTGTCGCGGCTCGAATGTCATCAGACGATCTCTCCGGCGCCCCGTAAAAGCGCGGAAGGGTCCGCTGTGGTTTTAGTGAGTATTCCGGTCACGCAGTGGCTGGTGAGTCCCACACACTCCTCCGTCTGTCACCGGCGGGGGAGAGTGCGTAAATGCATTTCCACAGCGTGAACAATAAAAAAAAGGGGGGTTGTTGATGGTGATGATGATAAATTCCATAAATTATTGCTTATATCGCATTGCAATATTTTAACATAGATAATATAACATGAAATTATTTCAACAACCTAAAATTATTTCTGCTCTACCCCGGGTCGACGGGCAGAAGAAGATGCCTAAAGAAAATGCCTGAGGCATTAAGTTCTCTTTGCACCTTTTTTGTGCAGAAGTTTAAATAAATAAATAAGAGTGACACGTGTTACTATAGTGAAAAGAAAAGTACTAAATTATTGTACACTGAATTGTCTTCTTCCGTGTGGTGACGGAGTAAGAATACAATTCACCACCCCCTAACTTGCCCGTGGGTGATCGTACGAGACGACTAAGGGATATAAAACGCATATAACATCTATGCGAGAGAAGGAAAACTCGAAATAAAACCCTATACCAACACGTCTGACCAGCGTGGTATAGTAGGTCAATGACCCTTCCATTATGGAGGAGGCCCGAGCCCAACAGTGGGACGTATATGGGCTGAGATGATGATGATGATGAATTGTCTTAGTCAACATCATTTCAGCTCATATACGTACCATTGTTGGGAGCGAGTCTGTTCCACAATAGGAGGGAAATTGACCTTACTATACCATTTTTTTTTGGGGTGCGCCATGATCAGCTCGCTCGCCGTCCGGCTCCGTCTGGGGCGTCTGACGCGTTATTAAATAATAATCGTTTTATGCATATTTATTCTAGTGTAACTAGTTTATAATTATATCAATGAAGTTTTTGTATATGTCTGCCTGAGACACTGGGTGTTACAGAATAACTAATGAATCGGTGGATTTTGCTGCCATTAACCGAACTCAATCATGGATTGTTATCTGTAAATAAAAAATCAGCCAAGTACGAGTCGGATTCACCCACTAAGGGTTCCGTACCATGGAGCAAAAAGGGGCAAAAAAATCTTTTGTTGTATGGGAGTCACCTTTAAAAATTTGTTTTATTTTCTTTTTAGTATTTGTTGTTATAGCGGCTACAGAAATACATAATTTGTAAAAAATTCAACTGTCTAGCTATTGTGGTTCTTGAGATACAGTCTGGTGACAGACAGGCAGACGGACAGACAGCGAAGTCTTAGTAATAGGGTCCCGTTTTTACCCCTTGGGTACGGAACCCTAAAAAGCGGTTTGTTTTAATTATAGAGAGCAATTCTCAGCAAATTAGTTTATAATGGATTGGAACTAGAATTTAAGGTGGTTAATCAGTAAATTTCAATCGGTTTTAAAAGCACTAATTTGTATTTTAATAGCCCAAACACATTTTAAGACAAAGCTGTCTTAAAATTGAATCCAGTCACGTACCTTTTAACGTAACATGCTCAAATTACAGTTTTATCAAATAAGAGTGGAGTATTTTACCGAGACAAGTTTTTGATAGGTGCATGACCATATGTTTTCAACGAGACAGTTCCGTTTTCAGTTTGTCTGTAGGTATCCCTAATTCAGACTTATCCAGAGCCATACCTAACAAAAATGTCCGGATTTTGCAAACAGACGTATTCTTGTCTTTTTATTAATATTGGTTTTGAATTTTATATTTTTAACTATTTTTACAGGACTTTTCGGCGTTTTTTTTTTACATGGTTTCACCCCTTTGTACACATGGGAGTTACTAGCTTTTTCTGGCAACGGCTACTAATCGATATTTTGAATCAATACCGATATCGATAACCATTGCCGAATATCGGTATCAATTCGGGTTTTAAACTGATTAATATGTGTAAATTAATCGTTAATAGTTTTCGTAGCAACTGCTATTGTAGCAGTGAGAAACAAAACCACTTCTATTACAGTTTGATTTACTAATATTTATGACAGTTAAGTCTTATTTCAATAGAAATATAATCGATTTTGGTTTAAATCAATTTTCATGAAATGTTGCTTATTATTAAGCCCAAGTCAATAACTCACCCACTCCTCCTCCCTCCTTCTTTGTTTTGCACATGAGGAATTATGTAGAAAGAGAGGGATGTCGTAATTATTTCGGTTATTAACGTAGCGATTCACGGAATTAAATCGTTAAAAAGTTATTGTTGTGACATTGTCAGTTGACAGCATCGCGCCAACGTCAGTTGTTTGTTGTGAAAACTAAAGGAATTCTCTTTGAAATCGACCGTAGCGCCACCTACCGTTCCAATTGTGAATCTAAATCATTCTCGAATCCCCTTGAACACACAAAAAATTCATCAACATCGGTCCTATATATAATATATATATTTTTTTATTTTTTTTTATTGCCAACGGTGGCAAACGAGCAAGCAGCACACCTGATGGTAAGTGAAACTGCTGCACATGGACCATTGCAATACCAGGGGCACAGCCAGACCGCTGCCTACCGTGAAGGAAATACTCTTCTTAAACCTCGTTTAAAGAAGGACATGTCATAGCGCTCGGGAAACACAGCAGCAGGTAGTTCATTCCAGAGCTTGCACGTACGTGGGAGAAATGATCGCTGGAAACGTACAGTTGAAGACCATAACGTTTCCAGGTGAAATGGATGAACCCTGCTGCGATGTCGAGTGGTACGTTGGTAGAATGGTGACGGTGGTACCAAGTCAAACAGTTCCTCGGAGCACTCCACGTGAAAGAGTCGGTAGAGTACACAGAGTGACCCAAAGTCTCTCCGCTGCTCCAGCGACTCCAATCTGTCCGTAAGATTGGGATCCCCGACGATTCGAACAGCCCGTCTTTGCAGGGAGTCAAGTGGGTCTAGCTGATATTTGGGCGCACCTGCCCAGAGATGTGAGCAGTACTCCATATGAGGACGAACTTGTGCTTTGTATAGCACAAGACGCTGTCTCGGTGTGAAGTACCGCCTGGCTCTGTTCAGGACGCCCAACTTTTTGCTTGCCAATTTGGCTTTGTCCTCCAAATGACTCCCAAACTGGACTTTGCTCGATATTTTGACGCCGAGAATCCCAATACTCTCAGAAATTGGAAGAGTTACTCCTTGGAACTGAGGCGCCATGACAAATGGGTCCTTCTTTGCAGTGAACGCGCAAACTTGTGTCTTTGTGGGGTTGAACTGGACTAGGTTCCGTTCACCCCATTCCGAGGCCCGCCCCAGAGAGCGCTCGACTTCAGACACAAGTTGAACCCTTCTTTCCTGAATACTCCGAGGGATATACCGTTGCTCAGTGTACCGCTCATCACCCGTACTGTCATCCGCATAGCAACGCATACTCTCGATAGAGGATATATATATATATATATAGGATATATATTATATATATATATATATATATATATATATATATATATATATATATATATATATATATACTAGCAATTCGCCCTCGCTTCGCTTCGGTTATATGTTATAGTCGTTTCACCCGCGTAGTTCCCGTTCCCGTGGGAATACCGGGATGAAATATAGCCTAGTTTACGCCCTGATATTATAGCTTTCCATTGGTGAGAGAATTTTTGAAATCGGTCCAGCCGTTTTGAAAATTACCCGGAACAAACAGACAGACAGAGAGACAAAAATTTTTTAATTGCTATTTTAGGCATAGGTGTCGTGCAAATAACCGTGTGAGCATGAAAAAAGCCTATTATTTTGACATTACAAACAGACACTCCAATTTTATTTATTGGTATAGATATATATATACTTCTTGATTATATATATATATATATATAGGAGAGGCGGGTTTTGCGAGCGATATATTGACTCATCACCATATCTCTGGAACCATAAGGCGTACAGACTTGAAATTTGGCAGAAATATTCCTTTCGTCGAGTAGAGGTCAGCTAAGAACGGATTTTACGAAATTCCACCTGCAAGGGGTGTTGCGGGGGCTTTAACAATAATATACATATAAAGGAACAGGGTGAGTCGAAGCTACTGAAGCTAGATAAATGAAATTTGGACCGTAGTTTTATTTCGTGACGTAGGCACCCACTAAGAAAGGATTTTTTGAAAATCCACCCCTAAGGGGGTGAAATGCAACGGTAAAGTCTGTATGGAAAGAAAAAATCTTTAGCTACTGTCTTCAAATTAAGCACGAATACTCTTTAATAAAAATAAATAAACACGTGTTTCAGCGTTTGTCCATTTTCATCCTCGAAGGGTGTAAAATAGGTAGAAAAATGTCAGTTTACTGACTTATCACAGAGCCGAAACTACTGAAGCCAGAAACATGAACTTTTGACATTAGTTTTTTTGCGTGACGTAGAAATCCATTAAGAACTGATTTTTTTGAAATTCAACCCCTTTTAAATTCAACCCCTAGGAGGTAAACCGCAGTAACAAAGTTTGTATAGGGAGGAAAAAAAATCTACATCGATTTTCTTCAAATTCTCTACAATTATACTATTTAATATATATAAATGAACGAGAAAGAACGAGTTTCAGCATTTCTTAATTTTCACCCTCTAATGGTGTAAATAGTTATGAAAAAGTTGGTCGACTAACTCATTAACGCCGAGCTGAAACTACTGAAGCTAGAAACATGCAATTTTGACTGCTTTTTTTTATTTTGTGACGTAGGGACCCATTAAGAAAGGATATTTTGGAATTCAACCCCTACTAAGAGGTGAACCGCAGTAGCAAAGTTTGTATGAGGAGACAAAATTCGTCATCGATTTTCTTCAATTTTTGCTTAAATACTCTTTATTCATCATTTGTTTCATCATTAAAACTCTTATACATCCCACTATTCGGCTCGAACCTCCTCCATTATGAGAACGAAAATGACCTACTATACCACGCTGGTCAGACGTGTTGCCATAGGTTTTAGTTTCGAACTTTTCTTATCTTGCATAGATGTAGTATGCATATTATAATCCTTTAGTCGTCTCCTACGACAGCCACGGGTAGGAGAAGGGGTGGTGAATTGTATTCTTATTCCGTCATCACACGGAAAATACTCTTCAGTAAAAATTAATAAAGAGCATTTGTCAATTTTTACCTTATAAGGGAACTAAGCGGGTAAGGTGACTGAAACCGAAGCGAATCGAGGGCGGGTTGCTAGTACTTATATAAAAATATATACATATTTTGGGTGGGCTATGGTCAGCTCACACGCCTTCCAGTCCGTCCGGGGCGACGAAAGGACGTCATGCAGGTACTCGCGCCTGTACACATGTACTCCTAGTTCCTGCTGCATCTCCCTAGCGATGATCGGCAGCGTCAAGTCGGCACCAATGTTCGCGACGAGTTCATGGCGTTGCTCTACCCACGCGGCACACACCTCGAATGTATGCTGCGTCGTGTCCTCGTCGCAATCGCAGTGGTGGCAGGGGACGGTGTACACTCCCTCTTCACGATCATGTGCAGGTATTACGTAAAGCAACCGTGCCTCCACAACGCCTGCAACAGTGGGAAGAGAAGTACCCCGTGCCGCCGACCCAACCATAACTAGTTATATTACCGATACAATACGTTAGAGGCATGTCAACCGTTTTCGGTTAGCTATAGAGGACCCATATCTACACCCTTGAACGTCGCCATAATTTGAAAGTTTGAGCACCTGTCAAGGACAGTAGACAATGCAAAATTTAAGCTGTATATCACATTATTCTTACAGAATTAGCGATTTTTAATATCCGTGGCTGAGACGTGACTCGATACAGTTTGGTCTGGTTTTCTACAAAAGAGTGCTTTTTAGTTTTTATTAAACTACCTAATGCATATAATATTATCTTACTACCATTAAATATGACAGAGTTGAAATGGATATTTGTTACTCAATCACAACAGAGCGACTAAACAGATATGGATGAGATCTGGTACAGAGATAAATAATGATTTGAAATAACACATAGATTATTTTACAGCTCGTAAAAATATGCATGGGGTCTCAATATACATTTCATAAGAATCTACGCGTGCCAACCGTGCGTACATGACCCCCGCGCAGGACCCTTTCTTTTTTGCCCAATTGTTAATAATATTTTAAATTTACGTTTTGTTATTTTTGTTTGATAATTGCATGTTTGTAAACGGCTGAGTAATGGCGGCTCCGAATACCACTAAGAGCTTTACGATAATTACGGTCATCCCTATCTGATGGCGTCTAGACAATAATTACAGTCCCAAGGCAAGTTGACGTCAGACAGGCGGTCGATTAAACACCATTGCCAATAACTTTTGCAATATATACTATACTTACTATGAAAGAAGAGTATGTATTGAGTCGACTCCAAGTTATATGTCAGCATGATGACGATGAATTGTATGTTAGTCATATCCCCTGCCATATCAGATTTTATTATTGAAGAAAAAGTCGCAATATAGCACAGGCAATTTATAATATACTAGCTGACCCAACAGACGTTGTTCTGTTCAAATAAGCGCCACCTACCGGGTCTAATTGTGAATCTAAACCATTCTCGAATCCCCTTGAACACGCACAAAAAAAATTTCATCAACATCGGTCCAGCCGTTTAGGAGGACTTCAGTGACATACAGACGTACACAAGAAATACATATATAAAGATTATTCACTCATCATTGTTTCATTCATGTCGTATCATATATGTCCCAGTGCCAGCACTCAAGCCCAACCCTCCTTCACAATAGGAGGGCAATTGACCTATTATGCCACGCTTCATCATTCATTCATTCATTCATCATGCATTCATTCTTTCAGCAGTCATTTATTCAACATTCAATCATTCATTCATTATTCTTTCATGACTCATTCATTTATTCATTCATAATTCTTTCATTCACTTATAACATATTTATCATTCGTTCATCCTTCGTTCTTTATTCAATCATCATACAGTCATCATTCATTTATCACAGCCCGTATAGGTCTCACTGCTGCGCTCGAGATTCCTCGCCAAATTTAAGGACATTGACCTATTATACCACGCTAATCAAACGGGTTTACATAGGGTTTTATTTAGAGGTACCCTTTTCTTACATAGATGTAATATGAAAATTAAGGGTTATAACATAACCCTTAATCGTCTTTTACTATGTCCAAGGGCGGGATAGGGAGTGGTAAATAGTATTTTTAGGCCGTCACCACACAGAAAAATATATATTTTATATCAGATTATTTATTACAGATGCGGTGACAGTTTAAATATGAAGCTTCCCTGGTTCGATTCTAATCATTGCAGTTCCCGTACGCCTCTCAAGCCAACCATCATCGTTTCCCATCATTCGGACTACACAGTTAGGGAGACAACAGGAGGTCTTTCGGTTCTCCTAACGATACTTTGTATAGTGGATCTATTTGGAGTATTCCCCGTCGTCACCCTTCCTAAGAGTGTTATTGCCTGTGGTGAGTAACCATATTTCAGACATCAGCACAACTCAGTTACGTCCAATGTGAGAGAAATTGAGTTACTGTATCACTCTGGTCAAACGTGTTGGTGTAAGGTTTTATTTCGAGTTTTCCTTCTTATACATAGACGTTATCTGCATATTTTAATCACATAGTCGTCTTTACGATACCTATGGGCAAGAAATTGGGTGGTGAATTGTATTCTTACACCATCACCACACGCTAAGATTGACATAAACCTATATACAGAGTGTATCAGGTTATGGGGCAACTGTTCGAGTATGTTGTAGTTTAACGGTCATAGATCGTAATTATAATGTATGTTACACAAATAAAAAACAATTTAACATAAAAGATTACAAAAATGTGTGTCTAAGAGTCTATGCCTTAAATGTTACGTATTATGTAGGCATGTACAGACAGGATACATGTAGACATGTAAAGCTTCGACAGTATAAATAGGTATGATTTGCGCGAACGCTTCAATGGTAACGTAGGTACAAAAATGACTCGTCAACGATCATCGGCTGATCAGCTGATTTTAAGCGAAGTTCGTCTTGCTTATGCGAACATAATCATTGATTTATTCAATTTCTAATGAACATTTAACAAAGTACAAATATGTTGCAGATTAAGTATCATTGACTTTATACATTTCAATCAGATTTACACGAAAAAGCGATGATAAAATTGAAAAGTTTACATGTCTCTAATTCATCAACGAATCGATATCTTTATTTCAATTTTTTTTATACGTTCCTACCACCATTGCCTAGCTCCCGTTTGACCAGTTGCCCCATAACCTGATACACCTTGTATATAAAAATATACATTTAATAACAATGAAAAACTATTCTACAGAAATCTAACGACCACGCAACAAAACAATACAACAACAGAAACAGAGTCACCAACAGCACAAAATTTACGATCATTTTGGGAAAACATCTGGGAGAACCCAATACACCACAATACAGAAGCAGATTGGCTAAAAACGATGCAAGATACAACAGCAAACACGACCGAAATTAATTTCCAGAACATATCCATAGATACATTAACTCAAATTATTAAGCGAACACATAACTGGAAAGCTCCCGGGACTGATAACACACACAATTCTTGGTATAAAAAGTTTACTTATACACACTCATACCTCCACAATCAAATTATACTCGTTCCAACCATTTATTTTACTTTTGGCAGGTCGAATTCTGATCAATTAGTGTTGTACCAATGTATTACGGATACTATGTTTTGTAATAATCGATTTTAGTCAGGAAGAACTTTTAATTGATTTAACACGGATATTTTATTTTTGCTTAAATACATATTTCATATTATTTAAAAACTTCACTTCTGTAAATATATTTGTTATTTGGGCACATTAATTTTTGCATACCCACTAATTCAGTCCTCCCAAAATATTTTACTTTGTACTTTGCAAAATAAAAAATAACTACTTTATGAAGCATTTTTCCATTAAGCGGGGTCCGCTGCTCCAAACTTTACTTAGAGACAATGGCGCCCTCGTCTGCGGTAGTAAATCACTAATTTTCTCATCCAGCCTACCCCTTTTTTTATAAGCCGAATTGGCAACACTGAACGGCGCGCCGGCGACGCCATTTTGTTGTATTGTCTGTCACTCGCAACAAGACTCCCGTGCTAGTCACATTTCTGTTCGCTGAGTGCTCTTTCATATTTTTCATACGCTGTGTTGAGTATTTATATTCCACCGTATTGATTTAATTGTTCTTACTTTGATTGAGTTGAGCGTATCGTTCCTCCCAGTAAGATTTTACTTGCAAAATGCCGAAAGGTATGGTGCTTAAAGGACAATCCAGAGAGTTAGTGCTGCGGCTTCGTGAATTTTTTGAAAAGGAAAGCCGCAATGGCGGATTCCTTATACCAGTAACCCAAGTTAGAGACCGTGTTGCAGCAGCATTAGGTTATTAGTGCTCCAACGGTGGCAAAAATCACTAAAGAAGCCTATGGTAGTAGTGGTATTAAACAGAACAAGCTATCTACGCCTAAGAAAAAACGTCAGCCCCGTAAAGTGACAGCAATTGACAGTTTTGATACTGATGCTATTCGTCGTCATATATACAATT
This sequence comes from Lymantria dispar, assembly GCA_032191425.1. Lineage (NCBI taxonomy): Eukaryota > Metazoa > Arthropoda > Insecta > Lepidoptera > Erebidae > Lymantria > Lymantria dispar. The sequence continues at coordinate 7,748,445 of CM063463.1, read as the reverse complement.
ATTACACAAGCAAAGAGATTCCTACTTTGAAAAAATTAGTAGCGTCTCTACGAAATTGTGGCTTGTTTCGTGGTCAAAAATCTTCTTTGTCAAAGGTGCTGCACCAAATCGGGTTCTTGTATAAGAAATCCGACAAAAGAAAAATTTTAATGGAACGTCGTGATATAGCCTTGTCTCGCTGTGAATTTTTAAGACAAGCAAAGAAAATAGAAGACTGGTCGAATGTCGTTTTCACAGATGAAACTTGGCTCAATGCCAATCATTCCATACCAAAAGGTTGGACTGACGATACTGCTGCTTCTACTTCTGCAGTGCCAATGGGGAAAAGTGAACGCCTCATCATTTGCCATGCGGGAACTACAAAGGGATTTGTACCAGACGCTCTGTTAGCGTTCAAATAAAAAAAAACAGGAGACTATCATGAGGAGATGAATGCGGACGTGTATGAAAAGTGGTTCAGAGAAATGCTTACATCACTTGAAGGGCCATCAACAATATTTATTGATAATGCACCCTATCACTCTCGCCAAATTAATAAAATGCCAACACAGGCCAACAAAAAACACGAGATTATAAACTGGCTTCGTGATAATGGGGAAGATGTGGACGAATCCCTACTAAAAGTAGAATTACTTAAAATATTAAAAAGTAAAAAGCAGCCAAAACGATATGTCATCGACGAAATGGCAGCAGAATATGGGCATGTTGTAATCAGAATTCCTCCGTACCACTGTCAATATAATCCAATTGAAATGATCTGGGCACAAGTCAAAGGACACGCCGCAAGAAACAATACAACTCCTCCTTTCACAGCAAATAAAATGCTTGAACTTTTAAAAAACGCATGTGCTAGTGTGACGCCTGAAAACTGGGCGAGTGTCGTCAACAAGACAAAAAATATAATATTCTCTGATTGGGATCAGGAAATTGAATTTGACAACATACCTACACAAGAGTTAATAATAAACACTGCAGATGATTCAAGCGACGATTCGAGTTCGTATGAAGAATCCGACGATTCGTTATAATAAAATAATATTAAAATATTTTGGTTGTTTTATTTCATGTTATAGGTATGATGAGAAGATTTTTATATCTCCCTGATACAATTTTAACGTGTTGTCTATTACAACAATTCAAAACTCAGTTGTCAGCTGACTTAACTGCAAATAAGTGTAATCGATTATTTGCGATTCATTAGTTTGCACCGAATACTTTTGATCCTGTCACTAGATGCGATAGAACGTAACTTTTTTTATAACGGAAATGAATTATCACTTAAATTTTATGAATAGAGCTATTTACGGCATATTAATGTATTTAGTGGGTAATAATTAAGATATATAAATATTATTGGGCAGTTTATATATTTCTCTGTTCACTCGTTTCAAAGTTAATAATTGCGTATAATGAAACAGTTACGTCCTAAAGCATGTGTCAAAAGTAAAATAAATGGTTGGAACGAGTATAACAATTTCATACAATACCCACACACATTGCTAAAGTGTATAACTAATGGAATCACTATATGCTACCAAAGGGTTCGGATCCTAAAAACCTGGCTAACTATAGACCTATTACATGCCTACAAACCATATATAAAATTATCATTGGATGCATCAGCGTTATAATATATCTCCACCTGGACCAAAATGATACGCTTGCAGAACAAAAGAAAGGTTGTAAGAAAAATAGCCAAGGATGTAAAGAACAGCTTACCATAGATGCAATAGTTATGAGACAGACACAGACCAAAAACAGAAACGTTGCACGTTGCCATGCTAAAATGGAATACTAGGCTAAAAGTAACAAGCAACTGTACATCATTAACTACTAAACCGATCAAAACCCAGCGAGGTAGTCATAGAGTAGTACTATATATTGGAGGTAGTGTTGGGTAGGACATGCCATAGAAAAGAGTTTGTAAGAGTAGCCTCTTTTGTGTAGTGAGCCCGTACATAGCCCCACTTCAAATGAGGTGAAGCCAATGAGGTTTGGAGTGCTGGGTTAGAACACGAAATGAATGAGAGCTTGTAAGATAAGCCTCTTTTTGTACTAAGCCAGTACTTGGCTAGGCTAGTACAATGTACTATCCTACTTCAAATGAGGCGCTGCCAAAATATAATCACACCTTTTCGTACCATTTGAAACTCTATTTGCATTATATTTAAAGCTCAATATTGTTGTTCACAACGTTCACGTTTCAGCATAAACCTAATAACGCCATCTCATTCTGCTACATATAAATCAGGTGAAAGAGTAGACGCAGTACTGAAGTGAAGCATACGATTATCGATTATGAGGCTCTACGCGTTCTCTCTCACTCACTCTAGAGTGTTTTGAAGCATGTTCTGTAAGTATTCCATCTCGCTTGCGACTACCGCGACAGAAAATTTGAAGTAATATGATTACTTTTTGAAATGCTGAGCCGTTCTTACATATTGACATCATTGACCCGACAAATGTACTGCCTCTTTTATGTCCTACTCAACACTACAATGAAGCATTTTCCAAGGTGATGCGCTAAGTCCTCTGTGGTTCTGCATGCCATTAAACCCCCTATCTCAATTACTCAATAACACAAACATTGGATTTTCACTAATATACAATAATACAGATCACACTCTTTCACACTTAATGTACATGGGTGACATCAAACTTTATGCCACCAACATCACTGAACTCAACACTAACAGATATTACACGGTCATTTTCTTCTGATATTCACATGTTTTTTTTTGCATTTGGTGCTGATAAATGCAGGATACACTCCATCAGCCGTAGAAAGACCATTAATAATATTTACGCATTAGACTCAGAAGAATAAATACAAGCAATGGATGAGAACAGTACATATAAATACCTATGCTTTTACAACCTTTGCTTTTGCATTATCTGCTTAACTAGCAGATAATGCAAAAGCAAACGATATTAGAACTCACATAAAAGTTTAAATGCCGATTAAATCAGGTACTGAAGTCACAACTCAATTCCCGAAACATAATTAAAGCCATCAACTCTTACGCAATATCTATACTAACCTATTCTACTGGAATTATTAACTGGTCTCAAATCGATTTGACAAAACTACAACGAACCATCAACACACATACGACCACTCATAGAAAACATCACCCGAAATCTTGTATCCAACGACTCACTCTGCCATGTCAAGATGGAGGAACAAGTTTAATTGATATCCGAAACTTACATAATAACGAACGTGATCATTAAGCTCTGAAACTATTTTCATTCAAAAGCCCAAATAACTGACCTCCGCAAATTTATCACAACAATAGATAACAAATACACACTTTTTAATCTACAAACATGAATATACAACCAAAGGAAAACACCACTAGCAAATAGCAAAAAATAGTGGTATGGTCCAAAAAGTCGATCCACGGGAGGCATCTAGCGGATCTCAAACAAACACACGTCGACAAAGATGCGTAGAACGAATAGCTGCGGCGCATAGAGTTCTTCCCCGAAACGGAGGCGTTTATGGTGGCCATTCAGGATCAAATTTTTTACACACGCAACTATCAAAAAATCAAAAGTATATCATTAGACGACCCAATTTGCCTACTGACTTATGCAGACGATGCCACTGTAGTTCAGTCACCATCCAGCATATCACATGCGCATACAAGAGCATAGTTGAAACAGATTATAAGCATAGACTCAACAAAGTCACTGCCATTATTCATCAATACCTGCACTTAAACAGTGACTCATTACACAAGCACAGAAAACACTATATTATAGGTACACACCACAAACCATTTTAGAATCAGCTAAATACCAATTATAGTGGAATCGTACCATCATCACCGACAAAACCATTCATTTCAATAGACTGGACATCATGGTACATGACAAGAATAAGAATACAGTATACCTAATTGATATAGCTATACCTAACATACACAACTTTACTTCCACTTTCTCGAGTAAAATAGCCAAATATACTGATCTATCTATAGAACTCCGAAGTCAATGGAAAGTCGAAACAGTAATTATAGTCCCAATAGTTCTCTCCACTACAGGCATCATACCCCATACACTATACACCAGTTTGGATACTTTAGGCATACATAGGTTCACATACATCCTTCTTCAAAAAGCTACCATTTTCAATACCTGCAGAATTGCGAGAAAATTTCTATCATTGTAAACGGCAATTTTCTTACAAATCTATATACATTGTATAAAAGGAGAAGCTGACTGACATATCAACGCAGGGCCTAAACTAGAAGAGTTAAAAACTTGAAATTTTGCACAGAGGCTCCCTTTATAACGTAGGGGAGCACTAAGAAAGGAAAATTCACCGCCTAAGGTGGTCAAACGGGGGTACAAAATTAGTATGAAACTTTGTCGTTTTTGAAGTTATTCAAATCAAATTCAGTACGAAGGTTATTCGTTGGAAATCATGAAATAGATGTAAAATACTTTTTCGAAAATCATCCCTTAAGGGATTCAAAGGGAGGTCCAAAGTTAGTATGAAAGTTCTCTGATTTTTAAAGATATTTCAATGAAATGTTGTAGTTGGGTTACAAGTTCGTAATAATGATTATTGCCGATATCCCTTTTTGTGAATTCAATCCCCAAGGGGGTAAAAGAGGGGTGCGAATTTAATAGGTATAAAAGATTTTCTTATTTACCTACAGTATTTCAATGAAATTTTGTATTTATGTTATTAGTTCATAATAATTATTATTGGCGATACCCTACTCAGAGTTTAAAGTAGGGGGGCCCACGTGTGAACTACGTACGTCCGTACGTAGTTCTAACGTGGGCAACCCGAAAGCAGGCAGACGTCGTTTCCATTATTAAAAATTTCGCTGCGATTATCGAATAGAATTTATTTATTCTTCCATGTGTTTAGATACTTAATATATATTTTTTTTATTTCTCTGCCTGTTTCTGTTCGTACGGGCTAATTAAAAGTGTGTAAGGGAATGAATTCTGGTTTGATATTTTTTACTTTAATACATAACTAATAAATTCATACAATACCAAAGATTAATTAACTACACTGATAACATAATGCTTAAGATACCAAGCTACCATGCCAGTGTCACGGGTTCAATTCCAACGCCGGACAATCTTTTGTATGATCCACAAATTGTTGCTCTGAGACTGGGTGTAATTTGTGTCCGTCACTTATATGTTTGTGAAGTTCCTCAGAGAAAGGTGTAGCGCAAAATTCATAGTTTGTGGAATGAATAGACAAAGAAGGTCGTGCAGGGTCACTCGAACACCCCTTTTTGATCCCAGGCAGCAAACTATATTGTCGTGGTATCGACCTCGTGCGTTCAGTCTCTCTACGGGTAGAGGATTAATCCCCGTTTCAGCCATCCGTGTCTTTGACTAGGTTGGTTTTTTATCTGCTGTTGTTGGCAAACGAGCAAACAGCACACCTTATGGTAAGTGATACTACTCATGGCCTTTTGCCAGGTTGCTGCCTACCGTAAAGAAAATAAAGGGAGTATGAATGCGTGCAATGAGATTTGGTTATACTAAAGGCATCATCAAAACCCACCACAGGCAAACACCCTCAGCAAGTTAGGCTTCCCGCTTTCTCGCTTTGGATGGACTGGTACGCGACATTAGATGGACGATTGTCGAAAGTATGAGTCTATCACGAAAAGATAGTAAAGCACTCGGGCCAGCCACCACCCGATGCAACAGCGGTGGAACGAGTCAGCTTGGAAGATTTTTTCCTGACTCCGCTCCGCCGAATTCTTACACAAGATAACTGCCAAGCAGAAGTTGGCGACCCCATACCAGTTCCTGACCTGTCGACTATGATCTTAGTGATGGTCGGTAGCTTCGGCAGTGATGCTTGCGATGAATTCACAGCGCTGCTCTAACCAGGCAACATAGACCTCATAAGTATGTCTGCTGTGTCCTAGCTGGAACCACAATTGTGGGAGGGCTTCATGTATTTCCACCCTTAAGTCCCACGGGAGTGTTCTGGCTAAAACACACGCTAACTCGATCGACATGGCGCGGTATCCATGTGTAGCTCTGAACACCATGGCCTTCTGCGAGTGCCAGAAGAAAATTTAAAGGCTACTTGCCTTGCCTTGACCAAGTGGTCAGAACTCGCTCACACAGGTGTACCGTACAGGGCCATTGATCTAACCAGTCTCTCGTACCGACGTCAACGTTTAACACATTACACACACATAAAATTTGATAAAAATGCTCCTGAAATACCGTCGACTTTCGAGTACTAAACCCAAATATTTCCTTTGGACCTCGACCAAGTGGAAGCAAATCAACGATGATTGCTGTGCCGACAGGTGTATAGCAACAGGGTCTATGAAACAGCAAATCATTCGTTTTATATAGGGCTACTCTAGGAGGCATCGTGACTCATCGAATCACCACCTTGATAACGAGTGTGGCCAAACATATCGCTTATTTAAATTAAATCCAGCCCGTAGAGGGTCCAGCCTCAGCTAATGTATCATACAATCACCCGCAAGTACGAGCTGAACGGGGAGCAGTACAACGTAGGTATTAGCACAAAGTCTTCTGCACGCTTCACGTAGGGGCCACTGCGCCACTTCAATTAGTTTGGAGTCAGCCGCCTACGATATAGAAGCACCCCCTGATAATAGCGCCTCTCTGATATACCAGATTGGCATTAAATCACCAAGAGCAACAGTGCAACAGTGAGCCTGTAGAACCCTAAATGCACTACACAGTTATCTGTGATTGCCTCTGCCATATATGATTTCTACGCGGACGTAGTCGCGGGCAAAAGCTAGTCTGTATATATAATCTGTGTACGTATGTATAATATCTTATATATTAATTTATTACGTACATATATATTACGTAGTATTTTCATTTCTCGTAAACAATACCGAAAAAGATGGCTTGGATTTCTACTCGCAATATATAGAAAAAATACCCCAATCATCTGGGAGAACAGCACTGTTAAAAACAATGATAATAATTTTTGCTTACCCACTAATAATTAGTGGTACCTATAGTGTTTGCCAAATAGCATGGCAAAAGAGGTCATTTGGTGACCTTCACCACGATATCATCAAATCCAAGTAATTTATCGCTAATTCTATCGCTTTCCATACAAACCGTCTTATCGTTGTAATATCGTGGTACTAGTCGGCTAGACAGTACAGATGTTACAAACATTTATGTCCGCATGTAATTTCTTTAGAATTTTAATTAAGAAATTATGAAACACCTACACGTGCAATAATAAAGCATACATACACGTTACCTACCTTACCACTGCCCTAGCACGAAACTGATAGCTAACCTATCTTAAGCCTATTTTTTTGTTAAATGCGTAAGGTGAGGTAAAATAATATACTAAAATAATTTATTTATGACTACAAAAATCTATACTTCTGAATTGTCACTTCCACTACTATTACTATCACTGCTGTCTGATACATGAATTATGAATGCATCAATCTTTCGGTATATGATGTCATCGAGGCCCCTCATTTTTTTTCAATATCTTTTACGTGCTCCACACGGAATGTCAAACAAAATGGCGACTGGGCCACACCACGGCACTGATCTCGTACACCTGACGCTAAAATCAGTTAAGAAAAGATATTAGATTTTGACACACATAACCTAAAATTTTGCATCTACTTATACGATCCTTTAGGTTTATTACACCTTACGGTAATATGAGTTGAAAGAAATGTGTCATAACTCAAAATTTGGCATTTTTTGGGGTTACATATTTCTTTGAAGCTAATTACGTATTTAATGATAGGATCTATATTATATTGAATTTATATAAATGTTCTCGGTACTGTAATTTTAATGTTACTTAAAAACCTTTTGTTTTCAAACATTTGAAAGTAATTTGGCATTCTTATCAATGATATTATTTATAAATTGATGAAATATCACCAGTTACAGGTTAATTTGGTATTTTAAAACAAATACATGATTATAGGATATTAAAAACATAAATTTCCTATGGGAATTTTCCTAGATTTCGTAAAATTTTGAGTTGTGCTGTTTGTAATTTTGCTCCCTTGTAGGCCTGTACCAAGAGAATTTTGCGATACAACTTTTTGATAGATTTGTATGGTAAGCGATATATTTTCTTTGCATTTTAAGATAACGTGGTGCAGACGAAACGACCTCCACCTAAGTCGTTTTTTGCCACGTTATCTGGCACTGAGTATAGGTCTCCTGTTCCTAAACGAGGCTACCCTTTTTGGCCTGTTGTGGTCGTAAAAGAAGACTAAGATACATAATACGCATGTAATATCTAGACAAGGGAACGAAAAATCGAATTAAAACCTTATACCAGTACATCTCCGCGTGATATATTAGGTCAATTTCCTTCCTATTATGGAGGAGGCTCAAACCCAATGCGTTATCAATGAGCTGTGATGATGAGATGCTTATTATATGTGAGTAAACTAATCTTGTCTCGAAATTATTATCAACATTATATCATTAAAACTACAATTTATAAAAAAAATATTAAAACTCAATATATAGTATACCTACTAATGATACTCGAAGTATAATCAAAAATAATAAAATAATAATAAAAAACACAGTACTAAAAATTAAAGTGAAATCATTTTATTTTTATTAATAAAGAAATAATACATTACACGTTTTGACCCCTTCAATGTTAAAATATCGTAAACCCATAATGCCAACTGTACAGGAGAGTATTTTGAAATCGCTAAAACCAATATAACACTTTCAAGTTTCAGTCCTCGAGATATTCGGATGAAAATTAACGCTCTATATCTCGATTTAAAACTAATAATGTGGTAAAGGACTATAAGAAAATGGCCACAGTATAGCCCAATACCATTTCTTTCCAAACACTCTAATTAAATTTTGATTCCATTTGCCAAGATTCCTCAATTGCGGTCTATTTTTATACTCATAAGACGTTACACCCATAACTGCATTTCTAAAATGATAGCAAAATAATCCACCAGCCCAAATACCAACTCCTATGCACATCAGTACATAAATTACACATAATTCTCTTTTGGTTAATGGTTGAGACCAAAACCAAATCGGTGGAAAAATGATTCCTCCAATGGTAATGAACAATTCAAAGCTGTTGTTATATTGAGAAGCGATCCAGAAATAATTGTAATATGTAGCATAGGTTATAGAAGTCCAAACGTGAGCAAGGAATAAGATATAATATCGTTTATTATGCCATGCGATGCAACGAGCAAAATAAACACAATGGTGGTCTCTTTTCAAAACACAAATGTTGCATTTCTTGCAATGTCGACTGTCCACTGGATACCACGATTTACAGTATTCGCAATAATTATCCTTGGAGTCTGTTTTTACGTAGGTCGAAATTGTAACAATCATTACGATATTTCCACAAACATTCAAAAGGCACCAGAGAGCCAAGCATATATGTATAAGCATTTCAAAATTGCTTATATTTAGTAAAATAATTAATTTTGGAAACACAACACACATTTGATAAATGTAAATGCTATTGGATACATACAGAATGAAGCAAAGCCGTAACTTTTCCCAAAATATATGCCTGTTCCTAGGAAATAATTTTATTTTCAAGTATTCCATCACGAGTAAATTATTGTGAAATCACGATTAGCAGTGTCAGTTTGACATTGCGAATATCTACAAAGTGGTCTGTGCTCCAACACCATAAAAAAAGCTTAACGAACTTATCTACTAAAGTTCAGTTTCAGTTTAGATGCTATGACTTCATAGCCCGGCCAAATCTCTGGTTGGGACGATGTAGATGACGGCGCATAGCTATATAACCTGTCGTTTTGTGGAGGAGTCTCTGCCGTCATTTGGGCTGACCTCCACAGAGTCTTCAATAAAATAACTCAGTTACCCAAGGAAAAATGGTATATAAAGACCCTTAGATATTCAAGGTCAAAAATTGCAAAAAATAATATCTTTATAATAGTTCCTATAGAATTTGAAGTTATAACCTCAAATATTTTTCGCTTTTATTACGTTGTAGAACATAAAAATATCTACAAATTTTATGTGAATCATTTTTGACCTAGTTGGCGCCTGGTAATATTCTTTTCAATCTTATAAACACTTTAATGTTGAAAATTGCTTCAAACAAAATTAGAAGAGAATTTTACTTTTACAAATTTTATAATAAATACAAAAATGGTTTCAAGTACAGGATAGTAAAATACCTTGCTTTGAAGCAAGAATGGATTATTACGATTGGCGAATTGACTTTGAATATTTAAGTAAACGTGACCTAATGAGACTTCGAGAAAATATTTAAACTATACATAAATATAAGAAGTTTCTTACAATTATTCAGTTCATTCCGTTTCATATCGAGCTACCGCTTTTTGGTGACTCAATTATAAGTAATCGGTTTTATGAAAATTCTTAGTATTTGATTTTTTTAAGTCTCTCAAAAAATCAAATACTGAAGAACTTGAGGGAAGAAATACTCCTTCTCGTGAGCACATCTGGAACACAAGCTCTTTGCTAAGTATTTTTGAGTCACACCTAGTAATATACAAACCTATGCTCAGACGCGGTTACAGAACTTATTATCTATAGATAATAAGTTCAAAGTAATCATCTCAGCTTCCACAATTGTGGCTGAACCGCCTCCACAATGGGATGGTTCCTCCACAATTGACTTGCTATAGAACACTGATCAGGCGGATTGGTATAGGATTTATTCCGAGTTTACCTTATCTTGCGTGGATTGAACAAAATGAGCATGCTGGGTGATCGTTGGCTGATCAACATGCCTTGCGACCATTCGTTGCTGAGATATTAATGGTCAAAGACCAAATGATCTTTGTTAGGGTTACCCAAAGGGTAAAAACGGGACCCTATTACTAAGACTTGGCTATCTGTCCGTCCGTCTGTCTGTCATTAGGCCGTATCTTAAGAACCGCGATATTTGAATTTTTTTACAAATTATGTGTCTCTATTGCCGCTATAACAACTAATACTAAACACAAAATAAAATAAATATTTTTCTCCCATACAACAAACGCGATTTTTTTTGATAATGGTGCGGGACCCTTCGTGCGCGACGCCGACTCGCACTTAGCCGGTTTTATTTATAGAAAATGATACGGAACCCTTCGTGCACGACTCCGACTCGCACTTAGCCGGTTTTATTTATAGAAAATGATACGGAACCCTTCGTGCGCGACTCCGACTCTCACTTGGCCGGTTTTTTATTCAAATTTCAATATCTCAGCGAAAAATTGGCATGGTGAGATGCTTAAAAAATAAATTAAAACTGAATAAACAAAGTATCTGACTCTTGTAGTGATCTTATTGAAAAAAAATTCCAAGTCCGTAGACCGGATTTTCCCAAAAAAAATGGCGATTTTTTTCTCACAGTTATTCTTTAGGATTGAGAAATACTCGTGGCTTTTAAAATTATCTGATTAATTATAAATGATAACATCAAATTTCTAATTATTGTTTTTTTTTTGAGTCTGATGATGTCTGAATGGTCGTACCATTATTAACGACGATAAAGACATTTGAAAAAAGCTAATTTTTTTTATTGCGAAGTTTTTGCCATTTTACTTAGGTGAAACAGCCTATCCTCATCCTGTTATCCCAATTAATTGGGATCGACGCCATATAAACCTACTTTTAATCTATCCTACATATTGGGCAAGGTTTTGGGGTTATCTTTATGGCCGCTGTCAGCCTATCGATAACCTTCCTTGGGAATACAATTCAGTGCCAATCAAATGGGATTAGTCCAGGTCGATGTAGAGCTCTTAGTTATCTTTTACGACACTCATGAGCTATGTAAGGGTTAGTAGTATTCGTAGCTACCGCACAGCACTTAGGTTCCTCCTCCTCCTTGATTCGTATTCCCCATTCGTGGCCCCTGTCCTTCAGGATACGATCTTGTACGATGGAGCGTCATTTGATCCTATCCGTAGAGCCTCGTGCATTGGAGCCTTAAGAGCGGTGCAGATCTGGTCTAACGAACGCATCGGGCTACGACCACGGGGCCTTTTTCCTTTTATCTTTCCTGTGAGCATTAATGAGCTTTACCAGATTTGCATCTTCCTTTCTTGCTATATGGCCAAAGTACTCGAGTATCCTCTTAAGGCAAGTTTTAGACTAGACTTGATTTTAATCTGTTCCAGAATTGATGCGTTGGCACTTAGGTTAAACGATCGTTATTTACAAATTTACTGTCCCTAAATTTAAGTAGAAAATGTTCCTTATATTGCATACCAGTTATTCTTACTCTAACATTATTTGACCACGTACATATATCCTATCTCAATTATTATAAATGCGAATGTAAGTTTATTTATTCCCCTTTTACGCCTTTTTTTGACGAAAAGTCAATGCGCGGCCCCATAACCCAGCGTATTCCCTCCCCTTCGCCATTGCGCCGACCACCAATACTGAGTTCCTTGTCATCCGTGGCCAACACGGCGGGATACCCTTTCGGGTACCCTAACACCTCTCCAGAGACGTCGGTCGCCCTTACGCGGTCAGCCTCTCTGCGGGTGGCGGACCATGCCCCGGTCCTGTCACCCGCGGCCTCGGCTAGGGCAGCATCAGGTGTAGATACTCGCGCCTGCGCCGTGTCCTCGTCGCAATCGCAGTGGTAGCAGGACAGTGTGCTTCCCCTCCTCACGACCGTGTGCTGATACTTGATGAAGCAACCGTGCCCCGTCAATACCTACAGCAGTCGGCGAGAAAGCACCCCGTGCCGCCGACCCAACCACTCCAACAGCACCGGCTGGAAGGTCTCGACAGTCCGTACAGTGGTCCCTCCAGCGGGACTGCCCAACGGGCAACAGCAGCAGTTTGCTAGTAATAAATAAGTATGTATGTTGTTTCTAATCAGGTATTCATGGCTTGCCGCTGGTGCTCTCGGTTTTTGGTCTGCAGTTGTATACTGCTGTATTGCTAGGCCGCTGCTGGTTATTAGCACAGCAGATCACTCCAAATATTAGAGAAAAAAACAGGTGAGTACTAAATTATGGTAATCATAGCTCTATACGTCCTACTGCTGAGCCTCCTTCACAATAGGAGGGAAATTGACCTTACTGTACCATGCTGTTCAGACAGTTTGGTATAGGCTTTTGTTTTTAGTTCCTTCTCTTGCATAGATGTTATATGTGTATTATATATCTTAGTCGTCTTTTACGACAACCACGAGCGAGATAGAGTGTGGTGAATTGTACTCTTAATCCACCACCACACGGAAATAAATACAAATTAATTAATTGAATTTAAATATTCATTTCATTAAGAACAAAAAAAAAAGAGTGTGTGTACAAAGTAGAATTAGAAGTGAAACTCTTTTATCCTTCATCCATCATCTTTCATCCTCCTTTTCCTTTATTCTTCATCCTCCTTTTCCTTTATTCTTCATCCTCCTTTTCCTTTATTCTTCATCCTCCTTATCCTTTATCGTTCATTCTTCATCCTTCAACTAATTCTCTCGCTGAATCCTATACATTTACGTGTTTGTATCTCTATGGACTCACTTTTTCGTTTCATCGAGTTAGAAATCACAACGATTCTAAAAAAGTTTCACTTCAAAAATAATCGTTTAGGCCTACAATAGTCCCACTATTAGGCTCGGGTTTCCTCCATAATTGACATACAATGTCGAGTTGATCAGACATGTTGCCAAAGTGTTTTATGTCAAGTTTTCTTTCTCTTGCATAGATCTTAAATGCACGTTATATCTTGATTTCTGATGTTTACGCGAGTATTGCACATTATAAATAAAATTACTCTACGGAATTTCTCGCGTTTTTATTTGATTTTTGATTGCCCTACGTTTCGAACACTTTGCAGCATTCATGGTCACGGGCGGACTAAGATATCTCACATCCAACAAGTCATTGTTATTACAGATATTTATAATTATCTACCCCGCCCGTTACAGAAATTAGTTATTAAAGTTCTACCAAATTGTGGGTCAACCACATTTTGGTACAAGTTTATTGCCAGTATAAGAAGAAAATGACTCTATATACAAATGTATTTGTTTATGGTTAGTAATTATTAAACATTAAATTTGTAGTAATTATTACGACAATTTATTAATTTAAAACTGAACAAAAACTAGAATACTCTTTTTTTTACTACCGAATCGGAACGCGGCCACATTGAGAAAGATCCGGCAAGAAAACTCAAAGGGACATACATAATACTAAATTAATATAAATTTTTAGAGGTGGCTTACTTTGTCTTACTAAAAGGGATTTGATTTATAAAAATTATCTTTAACTATTATTATTGTGGGTTAAAACTATACAATAAATGCACACGGTGTCTTGAAGTCTTGTGATAAACAAAAAAGACCAAAGTGCGATAAAATCCGTAGTTTTATTTACAACATGTTATATACCTTATAAAAATTTTAATACTAGCTTCTCCATATGGCGATGGTGTAAATTACAATCTACCATTCCCTCTCTTGCCCATAAGTGTCGTAAACAAAGACTAAAGGGTATATGCATACAACTTTTATGCAAGAGAAAACTTGAATTAAAACCCCATACTAACCCGTTAAACCATTGTAGCGTAGTATAATAGATCTATAACCCTCCCATTGTGGAGGAAATCTGAGTCCAGGGTATCTGAGACGTATATAAACAGTAATACTGTTGAATACTTTCATCATTTACGTCCCACTGTTGGGCTTGAATCTCCTCCACTGTGGAAGGGCAATTGACCTACTACACCGTTGATCAAACGCGATTGGCTTTGTTTCGAGTTTTCCTTCTTTTGCGTAAAACATCTGCACATATTTAATCCATCCATCCATCCTTCCATCCATCGTGCATATTTAATCCCATAGTCGTCTTTTATGCCCAGGGGTAAAAGAGGAGGTGGTAAATTGTATTTTTAGGGTGCCGTACCCAAAGGGTGAAAACGGGATCCTATGTCTGTCCGTCCGCGTGTCCGTCCGTCTGTCTGTCACCAGGCTATATCCCAAGAACTGCGATAGCTAGACAGTTGAAATTTTTACAAATTATGAATTTCTGTTGCCGCTATAACAACAAATACTAAAAACAAAATAAAATAAATAATAGGTATTTGCCTATGTAATTGCCGTTCTGCAGTACTGGCCATTTCAAATCAAAATAATTTTTGTTCGGCTAAGAATTCTAATTTCAAATTAATTTTATTTTAAAACATGGAATTCATTTTCCCAAAGTAGTCATTTGTTTATTGATTAGTGTTACGTTTTCATCGCATTTCAATCTTTTTCGTCATCATGGATACGTTAAAAATTCGAGTAATTATGGAATGTGAGTATCGTCGTGGCAGCAACGCGGCACAAGTGGTACGCAACATCAACGACGTTTACGGAGCTAACACTACAAACCAACGCACCGCCTGTTATTGGTTTGCTCGGTTTCGTTCTGGAAATTTCGACCTGAAAAATGAACCTCGCGGTCGTTCGAAGACTTTGGTCGACAATGACGAATTAAAGGCGATTGTGGAAGCCGATGATACACAATCTACGGCTGAATTAGCAGCAGCTTTCGACGTTAGCGTCAAAACAATATTGGTCCATTTGCGTCTAATTGGCAAGGTAAGAAAGCTTGACAAATGGGTGCCCCACGAACTCAATGATCGCCATCGCGAAGTACGCGTCGAGACATGCCTTACATTGCTCAACAGACACACAAACGAAGGAATTTTGAAATGCATTGTTACTTGCGATGAAAAATGGATTCTGTTTGATAACCGCAAGCGCTCAGCAAGTTGGTTGGATCCTGGTTCAGCACCTAAACAATGCCCTAAACGAAAACTTTCCCCTAGAAAAGTGATGGTCACTGTTTGGTGGTCTAGCGCCGGTGTGATTCATCACAGCTTCTTACCAAACGGGGTGAGCATTACTGCACATGTGTACTGTGAAGAACTGAACACAATGATGGAGAAGCTGGCACATCTCCAACCAGCATTGGTCAATTGCTCGTCTCCGCTGCTCCTGCACGACAATGCGCGACCTCATACTGCACAGCAGACGGTCTCTAAGTTGCAAGAACTGGGGTTGGAAGCTCTCCGTCATCCGCCATACTCACCAGACCTTGCGCCTACAGACTACCTCTTTTTCCAGAATTTGGATAATTTCTTGGCGGGAAAGAAATTCAATACCCGAGAGGCAATACAAAATGCCTTTGAAGAATTTGTTGCCTCCCGTCCAGCTGATTTTTTAAGAAGGGCATCAATAAACTGCCGCTGCGTTGGCAAAGATGCATTGATTGCATGGGTGATTACTTCGATTAATACAAATAAAAAATACATGAAAAAAATCGTTTAATTTTTTTCATACATAACGGCAATTTCATAGGTAAAGACCTAATATTTAAGGGCGGTTCCCATACAAAAACGCACTTTTTTTTTGCCCTTTTTATAGATAATGGTACGGAATCCTTCGTGAGCGATTCTGACTCGCACTTAGCTGTTTTTTCTACGTCATCACGCCGAAAATTACCATTACCATTTGTAATATTAGCCAGAATTGCAGCAATTATAATGTATTAAATCAATAGGTCTCCATACGCTGCAGTGGCAGAACTTGCTTTCGGGGTGCCAGCCAAAAGACTTATCACCTGCCTTATTGATGCCACGGTCTTTGGCTCAGGAGTACCCAATTTTATTATAGGTAAGTTACTATCTTTATTGTTATTTTTATACCTATTTATAAGCACGTATTCGAGCACGACACGACGCCCATTTCTTTTCAAAGTTAAGTGTTAATTGAATTAAGTTTTACTAATCTAATAATGTACCTATGCCTCATAGCAAGGCTAAAAGTCTTAGAAGTCGTAGAATTTCTCTGCGAGATAGCATTCAGAATACGGAAATACGCAGAAGAACGGGTGTAATCGACATAGCACGAAGAATTAGCACGCTGAAGTAGTGTTGCCCAAATGCAAGACCAAGACTCGTCTTGGTCTTGCATTTGGGCAACACTACGCTGAAGTGACAATGGGCAGGCCACATTGCTCCACGAACCGACAACCACTGGGGAAGAAAGGTTCTCGAGTAGCGACCACGTATCGGACGACGCAGTGTAGGACACCACCCCACTAGGTGGACGACCTGGTGAAGGTTGCTGTGTGTTGGATGCAGTCGGCACAGGACCGCACTTTGTGGCGTAACATGAGGAGGCCTACGTCCAGCAGTGGAGGGCGATAGGCTAAAATGATGATGATGAATGAATGTAATAATAATTCCCGCGTTGTGACGAAATAAGAATGCAATTCACCACTCCCTATCTTGCCCATGAGTCTTAAAGGTCGGCTAAGGAATATAATATGCATGTAATATCTATGCAAGAAAAGAAAAACTTGAAATAAAACCTTATATCAACTTGTCTGACTAGCATGATATAATAAGGTCAATTTACCTTCTGTTGAGGAGGAGGCTCGAGCCCAACAGTGGGACGTATGTGAGCTGAGATAATGATGATGAATCTAATAAATTTCTAATAAATTTAAAAATGGGTATTGTAAAGGTCGACTAAGAGATACTTGCATATAACATCTACGTCAGAGAAAGAAACTCGAAATAAAACGCTATACCAACTCGTCTGACCAAGGTGGTATAATAGGTCAAATTTCCTCATATTATAGAAGACTCGAGCTTAATAATGGTACATATATGGGCGGAGATGAATCTATTAAAATTCTATACAAATATTCTATCTAGACGCAAGAATTTCAAAGCTCGAAGAAATCACAGTGCTTAATTCAATCAAACTTAAATAAATGTCAGTAAGTTAGCTCAATAAGGAATTGATTTAGTTTTAGTATCAGGTTGAATGTGACCAAGTCTCCTCGCTATTAAGTTTTCCTCAGAAAAATCTACAGAAAAACCAATAATGCTTTTCGTCTGATCCAGGACTAATCGAACAGTAATTTATTTATTCTGACTGCACAGATGGCGTAGTGGTTAAGATACCTACTATGCGCGTGTCGCGGGTGCGAATCCCACGCAGGACAACACTTTATGCGATTCAAAAATTGTTGTTCCAATTCTGGATATAATTTGTCCGTTAAATTATATGTTTGTAAAGACTGCCGCAACATAAGGATTATTTCCTTAATGCAGGCTGTCTTTATTTAAAAACAAAAAATAATCTAAGCTTAATAATATTTCTTTGGTCACAGCATCCCAAACACTCCAAATATTCTGGTGGAAAGTTTCATGGGGGCTGGTGAGAGTTACGTACTGTGTGTGGATGGTGATATTAGCTTTGCTGCTATGCCCCATCATGTGGCTCGGTTCACCAAAGGATATGAAGTAAGTTTTAATATTCAATTGATGTCTATTAATGTGGTTTTTTTTTTTGTGTGGGTTACGGTCGGCGCGCTCCTCGCACCACTCCGTCCGGGTCGACAGAGGGGCGTACAGCACGCAACACCCGCAACCCACCCAAACACCACGTCGCCTTCGTCGTTGGGCCGACCACTGGAGCAGGGTTACTTGTCATCAGTGGTCGGCCCGACGGAATACCCCCTACTTGGGGTACCCTCCCATCGACCGACGTCCCCCCCTCGGGGAGGACGTCGGTCTTTCCTCACGGGGTCGGCCTCTCGGCGAGTGACGGACTAATCCCCGGTCACGTCACCCGCGGCCTCGGCTAGGGATTAATGTGGTGACAGAGTAAGAATTAGGGATGCAAATACATATATCGATGTATCGAAACATCGACGTTTTTTATTTTCCTTGCGGGATTGTTACGAGCTTTTTTTAGTTAAATTCTAAGAGTAATAACTTATAATCAATTTCATGGAAGCATGTTTTTTGCATGAAGCACCAACATTTGTGTAATGCGATGAGCTTTTTTTAGTTATTTAGAAACAGGGTACCTAAACTGTTCCAGGCTCTGCTAAAAGTACCATACATTTTAAATCATGCAGGCAAACCATCGATGTCAATACATCGTATAAAATAACATCGATGTTTTACAATAGTGAACATCGATGTTAAGCATCGAATGTATATGGTCGTATAACTGCAGATTAAAATTTATAGTAATACTAGCTGGCGCGCGCAAATAAGCGCCACCTACTGGGTCCAATTGTGAATCTAAACCATTCTCGAATCCCCTTGAATACACACAAAAACTTTCATCAACGTCGGTCCAGCCGTTTAGGAGGAGTTCAGTGACATAACACACGTTCACAAGAAATCCTTACTAATATTATAAATGCGAAAGTAAGGATGTTTGTTTGTTTGTTTGTTACGCTTTCACGCTTAAACCACCGAACCGATTTAAAAAATTCTTTCACTAATGGAAAGCTATAATATCAGGGAGTAACATAGGCTATATTTTATCCCGGTATTCTCACGGGAACGGGAACTACGCCGCGGGTAAGGCGACTGAAACCGAAGCGAAGCGAGGGCGGGTTGCTAGTTTATATATAAAGACTAGCTGACCCGGCGAACTTCGTACCGCCTGTTTTCGTAATTATTTTGTTATAGTATTTATCAGTTTGGTTTTAGTATTATCCGTGCGGTGACGGAGTAAGAATTCACCACCCGTTGATATCGTAAAAGATGACAAAGAGATATAATATGCATATGATATCTATGCAAGAGAAGGAAAACTCGAAACAAATCCCTATATTAACACATCTGACCAGCGTGGTATAGTAGGTCGATTTGAGATTTCCCTCCCATTGTGGAGGAGGTGCGGGCCCAACAGTTGGACGTGTATGGGCTGAGACATGAAATGTTTGACAGGTAAGATCAGTTTGTTTGGGAAAATAAAATTGTTATTTTTAGTATTTTACTCACAATTTTCCATATTTTCTCACCGTTTAAACCTTCCCTGGACTTCCACAAATAATTTAAGACCAAAATTAGCCAAATCAGTCCAGCCGTTCTCGGGTTTTAGCGAGACTAACGAACAGCAATTCATTTTTATATATATAGGAGATTTTGTATAACAGACTCATTTATCTACTTTTTGTGTATTTCCATGTGGTGACGGAGTAAGAATACAATTCATCACCCTCTCTCTTGCGCGTCGGTGTTGTAAAAGACGACTAATAGATTATCTTCTACATATAAATACGTGAAGCAAAAACTTTGTACCTCTTTTTACGAAAATTACGTGGATGGACAAGTATGAAATTTGCCACAGTTGAAGTGTATAATGAGGAGAAGTGCATAAAAATGAAATTTCATATAATAATGGATTAGAAATACATTAATTTCATTAAAAAAGGCATTACGCACACTGCAACACAATCGCTACACACACACGCACACATTAGCGCGCTTATACACTTATGTTTACAGTTAAAATCTCTGGTCAAATTGAATGTTAAATAATCATAATTCTGATGACAATATCTAATAGGTACTTAGTACTTTATATATTAGTTATTAGTGAAATACAGCTTGCTCAATTTACAATTATACATATATAAAATTAAAAGAAAATTGTATAGCAGAAAAATTAATGAAAATGGATTATGGCCGAATTTCGACTACACG
The DNA here is from genome assembly GCA_032191425.1 of Lymantria dispar. Taxonomy (NCBI): domain Eukaryota; kingdom Metazoa; phylum Arthropoda; class Insecta; order Lepidoptera; family Erebidae; genus Lymantria; species Lymantria dispar. The sequence goes on along the minus strand of CM063463.1, from coordinate 7,727,949 downwards.
ACAATCACTATATAGATAAATCAGTATATTAGCAGCGCGAGATTGTGTTGGTAAGGATATGTGTATGAAAGGCATGTAACAAGGAGGTTATCAATATGATTTTGGATGCAGGTAAGAATTGTAGGAGACCCTGTAAATTGTGTGAATCAGGATATGCGTATGAAAGAAATAAGTATATAAGAAATAAGAATAAGATATAACGACTGACAGAAGACTGAAAGTATGGGAGAAGGGCACGCTAATGATAATTAAAACGGTTTAGGGCGCATCAGTTACCCGCCGAAAGGCCGACCGCGTGAGGAAAGACCGACGTCCTCCCCGAGGGGGGGACGTCGGTCGATGGGAGGGTACCCCGGGTAGGGGGTATTCCGTCGGGCCGACCACTGATGACAAGTAATGCTGCTCCAGTGGTCGGCCCAACGACGAGGGCGACGTAGTGTTCGGGTGGGTTGCGGGTGTTGCGTGCTTAAGCCCCTCTGTCGCCCCGGACGGAGTGGTGCGGAGGCGCGCCGACCGCAGCCCACCGCAAAAAAAAAGGGCGCATCAGTTGGAAGGTTTCAAAGTATATAACACACATAGAAACATTTTTTGTGTTTTATAAGAGACTAGCAACCCGTCCTCGCTTCGCTTCCAGTTTCCTTACACGTGTAGTTCTTGTTCCTGTGGGAATACTGCAATACAATATAGTCTATATAGCCTTTTCCGTGTGGTGACGGAGTAAGAATACAATTCAGCACTCCCTATCTTGCCCATGGATGTCGTAAAAGACGACTATAGGATATAATATGCATATCACATCTGTGCAAGAGAAGTAAAACTCGAAATGAAATCCTATACCAACGCCTCTGACCAACATGGTATAGTAGGACAATTTCCCTCCCATTGTGGATGAGGCTCGAGCCCTACAGTGGGACGTATGTGGGCTGTGATGATGATGAATATAGCCTATTACTCCCTACTATTATAGTTTTCCATTGGTGAAAGAATTTTTGAAATCGACACAGTAGTTTTGGAGTTTATTCATTACAAACATACGCACACACAAAAATACAAATTTTTCCTCTTTATAATATTTGTGTAGATATAGCTGAAATGAACATTTACGAAGTTTAATTTTTTTAAAAATCCGATTAATTTTCTCACTGTTTGACTTAAATTAAAAATCGTGGAAGTCGTTAATCTTTATTGGATAATTAATTCGATATACCAACTCAATTATTAATAAAATACATTTTATGGTATATTTTGACCTAGTTACATAATATTCATCATTGGAGGAACATTAAACGAAGTTTAATGGGGACATTTTCGGCTTTAAGTTAATCCCGCGTTTGATATTTGAATTGTATTAAAATGCAAATTAAACTTTTCATTCATTATGTATATTACAAGGTTATTTAATATATTTAATAAATATTTATTTAAATTTAATGTAATAATACATAAATTAATAATCGTCCGAGCCATTCGAGTTTCGACAGTATTGTCTAGGTAGGCAAGTAAGGAATTAACGTTTTTATAATAAAAGCTAGTCATGGGCTTTACCGACTATTTTTAGCATCGGTTACCGTTGCCGAATGTAGATAGCAAAGCAAGTTTTAAGCTGTTGAATACGCGTAAAGGAATCGCGGGCTTAATTCTGTAGGTATTGCACGTTAACCTCTATAATTATAAACTATATAACAATTATTGCAGCAATTTTTGTTGCGCCAGTGACGGAAAAGTTAAGGAGTGAACGACTGACATGGTATGGACATGGATGAGGTGGGATGAAAGTAATGTTGTGAGAAAAGTTTTGGGTATGAATGTTGAAGGCTTTAGGGGTAAAGGAAGACCGAGAAAAAGATAGATGGACTGCGTAAGGCATGACATGGATAGTCTGGGAGTGACTGCAAAGATGATGTCTGATAGGACTGTATGGAAGAAGAGGACATCGCGTCGACTACAAATTATTAGGATAAGAGCAAGATGATGATGTTGTTTGTTATTCAGCCGCTAGCCAATAACCGTTACTTCTCTGTTTTGACTGTCAGCAATCACGAAAGAGAAAGATGGCATAATTATTTTGGTTATTACAGATATTAATGATCGTTCTGTTACCAACATAGCGAAATGGGAATCACGGAATGGGATCAGTTATTGTAGTTATATTGTCAGTCGACAGCATCGTGTCATCATCAGTTATTTGTACCTATATAACTGATAGCCATTACTAGTTATATTATAGTGCTGTGTGGTAGCGGCTTCGAATACTACCAACCCTTGCTTTACTCGTGGGTGTCGTAAAAGACGACTAAGAGCCCTAGATTGACCCGGACCAACTCCATCTGGTACCATTTGGGTCAACGATTACATTCCCAAGGAGGGTTGACGTCAGGCAGGCGGCCGGTCATAAAAGTCATTGCCGAAACTTTTTGCAATATGTCAAAACAGATGACATATTGCGTCGACCCCAAGTAATTGGGATAAGAGCAAGATGATGATGATTACTAGTTATATTACCGATACGATAAGTTAGAGACACACACTGGTTTTAAACCTTTGTTTTCAAACACTACGGCGTATTATTCGAGAAGATCCTCCTAAGAGTCCTAAACGCTGCCCAGTTCAGTTGAGATCGTCGGCTGACTTCTTTCTCAAAATTGCATCTATCTCACTGTCTTAGGTAAACATAATATCGATCGACAATTTCGAGTTTCGCATTGCCAAATAGGACCAGTATATGAATAATATTGGACATGACTTTCGTCTTGTTCATGTTCATTCGCACCCTTACTAGTTGAGAAACTCTGCTAAGGTAAGGTCTTTGAGCATGGTACCCCGGTACGATGTCATCTGCGTACCAAAGATGAGTAATCTAGTCGCCATTGATATTGATGTCGAATCCGGTCAACTGTAAAATTTCACGCAGACATCTTCCAGCGCAGTGGTGAACAGTTTCGGAGACGACCTTTCTGCAACTGGATCGGATACATACTTTTATCCCGAATGCGGTACAGCAAATAGCGTTTCTATACAAACACTTCAGCATTTTAATATACCGATAGTCGATTTGGCTGCGCGATTTGGAGCGCTGAAGGCACTGCCCAAATTTCAAGACAATCCAGGGCTTTAATCCATTAACGCTAGACACAGAGGCCATTTATATTCCTCGGTCTTCTGTATAGAGATTATCGCGAGAGCTTATATAAATTGACATCATTTTATACCCATCCTGCAGAGATAAACGAGAAATTATAGAATAAAATTCTATTACAGACCTATAGCAATATCATCGGTATTAATTGTAACAACCATAGCAATTACTACGTGGACTTGTATCATAGGTGATAATGTATCACCAGAGCCAGTGGGCAGCCTGCTAGAATTACAGCCAAGCCTGCAAGACTATTTAACCGCATATGGGATTTTGGCTTTTCAGGTAAGGTTTTCTATATTATTTTATTCATGCATCCATGCGCTGTCAATATGGACAAGGTCTTGCAGCATACAACGCCAAAACGTGAAGGGCGTCAAGTTAAATTTAAACATTCTTTTTAATATTTTTGTACAATAAATTTACGTTAAAACTAAACACTATTTATCAATACCAGTAACAGTTTTTTTTTATTATCTGCCATCGAATAATACTGACCGGCATGGATGTTAGTGAAATTATACTACTTCTCGGCTTAGTTACAGGTTAACGCTTTTTTTTTTTCGGGGGTGGGTTGCGGTCGGCGCGCTCCTCGCACCACTCCGTCCGGGGCGACAGAGGGGCGTAAGCACGCACACCCGCAACCCACCCGAACATCACGTCGCCTTCGTCGTTGGACCGACCACCGGAGCAGGATTACTTGTCCTCAGTGGTCGGCCCGACGGAATACCCCCTACTTGGGGTACCCTCTCGTCGACCGACGTCCCCCCCCCTCGGGGAGGACGTCGGTCTTTCCTCACGCGGTCGGCCTCTCGGCGGATGACGGACTAATTCCCCGGTCACGTCACGTCACCCGCGGCCTCGGCTATGGTACAGGTTATCGCTTGCTAGATGTCGAGTTTATTTAAATGCCTTCGTGATCGATTCATTTTTTATTTGGTGGCTGCGTTAAAATTTTACCGTTAATTTAATATAATTATACTCTCAGAATAATCATTTGTGGATTACACAGTGTGGTGTGGTGAAGGAGTAAGAAAACAATTCGTCAAATATATTATATCTTGTCCGTAAGTGTAAAAAACAGGACTAAGGGCTATTTTCTCTGTGCACATCTATGCAAAAGAAGACAAAGAAATAAAACCTGTAAAGAGTTTTCATTTTAATCCAACCTATCTGACCAGTGTGATACAGACAGTAGATTAATTTCTCTTATATTCAAACTAAGGTAGGATGATGATAAAGAATTTGCCTACGCGGAGATCGAACTCACAATCTCGGAAGAAGAGGTCAAAACATATTGCACAAGTCATAAGAACTATAAATAAATATTCTGATTAATCCTGATTATCCTAATCTTGATCGCTAATCTTATATATATATATATATATATATATATATATTCAGGATCTCGGAAACGGCTCCAACGATTTTGTTGAAACTTGGCATACTAGAGGTTTCGGGTTCAAAAAATCGATCTAGCTAGGTTTTATTTATAGAAAATGTTGTTTTGTCCGTGTTTTTAGTAAAACAATATAACGGCCTTGTAAAGGTCCATGAGCGGCAGCAACACTTACCATCAGGTGTACTGTTTGCTCGTTTGCCACCGTTTGCAATAAAAAAAAAATGACATTAAATTTTTAAAGAATATGAATTCAAATTTCGTTGTCAACGTCATGAGTTACGATAGCTCAGTTGGGGAATCGGCTGGTTTTAATTTTGGATTATGTGACATTTAAACAGCGGCGGTTCGAATCTCGGTGTTATTATTATTCTCTTTTTGTAATTTTTTATATAATTTTCATTATTTATTTTTTATTAATATATATCTAAATAAATTCGACAAAAATATTCCGAGCGAAGCTCGGTCAACCAGATATTCCTGATTATCCTAGTAAGGATAACGGGTCAAACTGTTTAAAATATTGAATTGTCATCGGTCCATAATAAGTATGCCAAATTTCGAGTTAATCCGACGTTTTGAAGGGGGTCAAAATCATGTTCAAAGATTCCATTACATACTAACATAGATACGTCTGAAGCTAATAAAAGCGTATTAAAATAGTTACTATTTTCAATATTACAGTTTGATATTCACCCAATGCTGTTGACACTTCAAGTGGATATGAAGGACAGTCGGAAGATCAATACAGCGGTGCTATCGGGTTTCGGTATTACCATCATCATGTTCGCTGTGACTACCATACTTGCTGCCATGAGATACGGAACAGATCTCAGCAATAATATATTGGAAAGTATGTATTTCTTTATATTAGTTATTAATACAGTGCAACCTCGATATAACAAATCCGACGGGAACTCGTAAATATTCGTTAAAGTAATTCGTTAAACTGAGGTTTGTTATATTGAGGTAAGGTTGGTCTAAAATTTGTTATAAAGAGGTAAAGAAATAGTTTTAATTACCTCAACATTTTTGCATTCAGCAACTAGAATCTTGACAAGTTGTCAATCGTGAATGTTATCGCTGAAACATCGATTTTGAGAACCTCATCAAAGAGTCCGCCGATAGAAAGGAGCGAGAAAATTAATTTTATATTAGTTTTATTAATAAATGGTTGATGAAGCTTACGTCGGAAGCGTTTCGTAGTAGTGTACAAGATTACTGTATTGTACGTACCTACGTACGCAACTCTTAAAAAATAAACTAATAGGTAATTATGACGATTTGTGTATTCAAATGGTGTCACAACACATTTGAAAAACACAAAAAGTGTATTAACATTACTTTTAAAAGTATTTCGACGTTTTATGTTCATAAAAACAAAATTTGATTTCATAATTTGTATAGTGGTGTGCGTGTGTATGTGTGTAATCGCCTGCGCCCATGTAGTATTTTTGGCTTCATGTTTTGATCGCTTTAAGTACCCAAACTATCCTTCTATGCGTTATTATTCTAAGGTTTTAATATTATTTCGTTTTTTTTCTCTGCTAATGACAATAACCTTGTTGTAATTTCTTCTTGATGAATGGCTTCTGTTAGCATTTCACCGCAACTTCGCCAGTCGTAATTTCAAAATCAAACAAAGTTAAAAAAGTTAACAGATGTTTAATATCAATATTTTTTTTATTTAACAGCGATACCATCGTCGATACCCCTGTTTGTAATAGCACTCCTTGTCACGCTGCAATTATGTTTATCCAGCGCAGTCAGCCACAGCGCACTCTTTCAACATATTGAAGACCTGTTGAAAATCCCTAGAGGTTTGTTTGTTTATATATGATAAAACGACTGACTAGTGTTTGAATTATTTTAGTAACCGTTTATGTTGTTACAGATTTTTGCTTTCAACGCTGTTTAATAAGGTCAGGCATCCTAGCCTTAGCGATTATCCTCGCCGAAGCAGTACCAAGATTTGACCTGGTTATGGGATTAATCGGTTCAACGTTAACCGGACCATTAATGTTTATCTGCCCACCGCTATTCTTTTTGAAACTATGTTATATGAAGTCTCACATGGGGCCGCAAGCAGAACAAAATGGCATTAAAATTTTAGACAGTTTAGCTTATAAAAATGGCGAATCTGTGCATCAGTCAAAATACCCGTCAAATTTTGACGTGCCACAGACTAAATATAAAACTTTTGAAACAGTTGAAGAAATGAAAGACGCAGATTATTCTATAAAGTGGTATGACGTTTTGTTAGCATTAGCTGTGATGGCCTTAGGTATGGCTGCGACAATAATAGCTACTTATTCGAGTTGGGTTAATGCTTATGCATATGCTGTTTTCAGTCCACCATGTATAATGAACGCCACTACAGCTGCGAGAGCTTTTCTACACATGCCCACTAACCTTTAATTCTTAAACTTTGCGATACACGAAAATTTGTGTGCTATTGCAACAAAATGAACCAAATGATTGACTGTGGTCTACCCACTTAGTTATTTTTAATCATTTCTAGATTTAAGAGGATTAATGCGTGAGAAATCGAATTTAAGTGTTATTAATTTAAAGTTCGCTTGTGTTAAATCTCTATAAAGAAATAGTGTTATTAAAGCAGTAAATAAAAAAAGAGTGTGTGTACAAAGTGCGCATATCAGAAGTAAAACTCCTTTATCCAATATCCTTCATCCTCTAACCCATTCTCTCGCCGGCTGAATCCTATACATTTACGTGTTTGTGTCTCCATGGACTCGCTTTTTCGTTTCATCGAGTTTGAAATCACAACGATTCTAAAGAAGTTTCACTTCAAAAAAAAAACCAGAGGATGGAATAAAACTATAAGATTTAATATAGTCTTTTAGTCAAAATATAATAATATTTATGTTCATGTACATTGGTGATGGAACTATAAGCAGCGTGAATTGGTATTTAATGACAAAAAAAGTTTAAGATGTTTCCTTGGTGACTGCACCAAGGAAACAACATCTTTAACTTTTTTTTCATCTTTTTAAAACCAGTGCAACCAAGGCATACATCTTGCACTAAGGAAATAATCCTAGTATTGCGAAAAACTTGACAACCATACAGTGAACGGATACAAATAACAACATTATCCACATATTTTTTTTTAATATCTTTGACCAGAAATAGCATAGATACACAAAGTAAGAATCAGGGTTGGGCTGATTAAAATCAAGTGATTAAAATCATGATTTAAATCGCTTGATTTTTAAAATTAAAATCATGATTTAAATATTTTTTTTTCCTTTTTATTCAGAACCAGATAACAACATAACATAAAAGTTTTCTCAAAAATCAAAAGAAGTATCTGCTTTTAGCAAAAACAACAAAAAAGGAGTACATAATTCCAAATTCTTAAACTAAACGTAACACCTAAATTTTATTACCGTATATTTTCAGTCTATTCATTTTCGTTATACAATTTAAACAAAAACACGAGTTTTCCTCCTTTTTCTATGCCTAATCTGTTTCTAATATCCGAGTGTATAAGACCAAAAGAGCTAAATACGCGTTCTACTGAAGCTGAAGAAGCAGTTGCACACAGGAACTGTTTTATTATTGGCAACTGTTTCAAGATTTCCGGCTCATCATTTTGTGATAACCACCATTGTAGTCCGTTTACATTTTTTATTACTTCGTCCGAAAACATAACTTGCTTAAATGGAGCACTGCGGGCATTTAACTTTATTACTAAAGGTAAACAGTCCATTGTTTTCATGTAACTCTTTAATTGTTTCTAAAGCTATATTCTTTTCTTCTGGTGTTAACTGGTATTTTGTTTTTGTGGATTCAACATATACGCTATAAAATGATATGGCGTTAGTGCTTGCTTATATCGATTATTAAATTGTTGTGTTTTTTGTAATGGTAATTCCACAGATTCATCAAAGATATATTGTAAATGTTTCCACTACTCTACAGTATCTGCGATAGTAGCATTTTTTTAAATAATCTTGCGCTGCATGTTTAATCACAATATTTGAAACTTTTCGGTAAATAGTGGAATCAATCTCGTTTTTATTTTCTTCGCAGATTTTTAATATGATGTCCCACTGAGTGACATACATCTCTAAGCAGTTGCCAAGGCTATTCCATCTCACATCGCTTGGAAGGACTAAAGCGCTGCCTCCTGCTTGACTGAATTTAGCTCTAGCCAAATGGTTATTTCGAAAATATTTAACAATTTGGACCACATGTTCTATAACGTCTTTAACTTGAAAGTCCTTGCACAGTAAATTAAAAATATGTGCAGAGCAGCCATAAGTTATAACTTTTGCGTTCGTTTTTTCATCTGTTTTTCTCATAAGTGTCATATTTGCGGCATTGTCTGTCACAAAAGATTTTACGGTACACTTGTATTTTAATTCACATGAAGAAATCAGGTCACAAACTATTTGAGTTAAATATTCTGAAGTATGTGGATTTCCTGATGTGTCTATAGTTTCGTATAGGAGGGCTTGTCAATCTTCAGTGGTTATCGTTGCGCATATCACTGGTTCGTTGTGCACGTTTGACCACCCATCAATTGACATATTTACGGACTGTCCTGAAAGGGAGGAGAAATATTTTTCTTTTTCCTCTTCATAGATTTCGTCCAAAAGACTTGTTGCTACCGTTTTTCTCGAGGGCGGTGTATAACCAGGCCTTAATAACTGAATGGCTTTTTTCACCTCTAAATTCTCAATACATCTGAAGCTCGAATTAGTAGCAAAAATAGCCTTTGCTATTTGTTTGTCAATTTTATGTTTTTCAGCAGTTGAAGTCCGCATTACAAAACTACTCATGGTACTCATGGTAGGCTGAGTTTCGATTGCTTTCTTTTTTTGGACTGGCTCAAAAGTTGTTGGACTTGTTGGTGTTGGTACTTTCGTCATGAGTGAACTACAACTTGAGGCAGATGATGTGCTAGCAAAACTGTCAAGCGACATTAGACTCTCTGCAAAGAGAAAAACATAACTGAAAATTTAAATTGATTAATTATAATTGATGATATATTGATATAGTATTGAATTATTGATTTTAAAATAAAGTTAAAATGTTCAATAGAGATGTAAAAGCAAATTTATTTTTTTAAGTTGAAAAAATTAAAAATTAAGTAAGTATAGAAGAGTAAAGATAATCTTTAATAATTAACGGAACGGAAAGGTCGCGTTAAAAAAGTTACATTAAAGGCCACGCCACGTGTTAGATTTCACCTAACATTTAAAAACAAAAAACAATCATATATGCCTAAAATATAAATAAAATAAAATTAATAATTTAATTACCTGTATTCCTCTCTTGATAATTACAAACATCGTGGTGTGCTTTAAGTCTTTGGACTAACCCTTGAATATCTTTCTTGCACTTTCTACAAATAGCCCTACACCCCAATTTATTTGGATTTGTTGTCTTAATATAGAACTGCCATATTGGGTCCTCTTTTCTTCCACTCATTTTACTTTATTTATATGTTTTCACTTCGCTTAACTAACTTAACTAAACTAGCGAAATGCGCGAACGTCAATTTATAGGTTGAAAAGGAAAACAAGCCTCGACACGACACGACAGGAATATTCTTGCAAAAAGCACAACAAACGCGTTCGTGCCTCACTCGGCACTGTATATATAGTGAGTGAGTGTATAGGACTGAAGGAAAACAAATCGCAACAAGAATTTTCTTGCAAGAAGCAAGAAGCGCGACAAATGCGTTGTCACAAGTTTTTGAGACGCAAATTGTATTATAATTTTTAGACTTATACATTAAAATAATTAACAATAATTTCAAAGAATCAAAATGGTCAAATTTTATGTTCAAATTTAAAAAATCAAATAAATCATGATTTTTTTATTAAAATCAATGGTTTTTGATTTTTTTAATAAAAATCAGATTTTGCCCAACCCTGGTAAGAATACAATTCACCATCGCCTTGCCAATGGATGTCTTAATAGACGAAAGCCGGATGCGACATGTATATAACAACTATGCAACAAGGAAAACTTCAAATAAAATCCTATACCAACGCCTTTTCATCGCAGCCCACATAGTCCCACTGTTGGGCTCGAGCCTCCTTCATATTGAGAGTGAATTTGACCTACTATACCATGCTGGTCAAACATTTTGGTTGGGTTTCATTTCGAATTTTCCTTTTCTTGCACAGATGTTATGTGCATATGATATGCCATAGTTGTCTTTTACGACATCCACGGGCAAGATAGGGAGTGGTGAATTGTATTCTTACTCCGTCACCACACGGAAAACCCCTTTTACAAGTGTGGTATAAGTAGGTCAATTTGTATAATTTTGGAGACTCGAGCCTAGTATTAAGACGTATAGCATTTCATACATGGATTCATCAGCCTTATCAACGTCTACTAAAGGCATAGGCCTTTGTCACATTGGACAGACTTAAGAGTAGAACATCGGTATTTATTAGCCATTCCTTACGCAGAAAGTAGGTGGCGACACATTTTACTTTCAAAATGTTACCACAAGATAAAATAAATGCTAAAATAAAGGCAATTTCAATAGATAAATTATTAAATCCATAGAGATTCATAATTTTTAATTTTAAACATTAATATTTATTAAACTACATAACAATATTTAAATCTAAAAACAGCTTAAATTAAAGGAACAATGAATAACTTATGTACATATGTAATTAATAATAATACATATCGTTTTAAATATAACTATTTTTATGGATTATAGATCTGTAATAACGATGACTTGTTGGACGTGAGACATTTTAGTCCGGCCGTCATCATGAACGCTGTAAGTGTTCGAAACGTCTGAGAATCAAACACAAACGCGATAAAATCCGTAAAAATAGTTTTATTTACATAAAATTTAATAAAGCGAGGTATTTGGGGTTAGGTTTTGTCTTTTTTTTTTGTTTGTTACCGAGTTATGGTTTGAATACAACTAACTCTTATCTCGGATGACAGCAAGACAGCGTAAGATTGATGCTAGGCGACAAATAACCTCTTCAAGGTTATTACGGTCGTCAAATATAGCATAAGGCATTTGACAAAAGGGCAGAAAGGCTCGTATGCCTTTATATGCCTTATGTATTACATACTTGGCATAATTAAAGAAAACTGCTAAAAAGGTCTGTGCCCAAATGACTATGATTACTATGAATGATAATACTATATTACTTGATATATCAATTATTGAGGGTAACGTAATTATTAAATGCGTTTTAAAATTCCATTTAATACATAATTTTGTTGGCATTTTATATAATGTAATGCAAAGAAATTGCTAAAGTGTAGTGAATATGCTGTTATATCAAACAGTGCTTCAGGTGTGTTTTCATGTTAGGCCAAAATTCAGTTAAGAACCTTAATTAGGTATTCAGCGCCCAAATTAAAGATATCGATTTGATTAACTGAAGTACAATTTTGAACAAACTATTAAATATAAAGAAATAGTCAAGTTTTGAGTTGCTGTGTGGTAGCGGCTTCGAATACTACCAACCCTTGTTTTGCTCGTGGGTGTCGTAAAAGACGACTAAGAGCCCTAGATTGACCCGGACCAACTCCATCTGGTACCATTTGGGTCAACGATTACATTCCCAAGGAGGGTTGACGTCAGGAAGGCGGCCGGTCATAAAAGTCATTGCCGAAACTTTTTACAATATGTCAAAACAGATGACATATTGCGTCGACCCCAAGTAATTGGGATAAGAGCAAGATGATGATGATGATGATAAGTCAAGTTTTGATTCAGGCAATAATATATTCAACTGAAAGGCTATGTCCACGGCTATGAAAAACTGTGAAAAAAAATATAACATTCACATATTTTTATATAGTTTGAAGGTCCAAATACTATAGGATATTTTACTATTTTACGAACATAAATTGAACTTTACGGTGAGTTTTCAAAATGCACTTCATAAATAATTTTAATTGTCTAAAATAATAATAATAATTCATGATTATAATTAGATTCTCGTACTCAAATTTATAAATGTATATTCCAAACCAAATTAAGCATTTTATATATAGTCTAGAAAAATTAAAAATTATTATTTGAATTTATTCAGTCTGCATAAAATATTGGTCGAGCTTATATTGAAATTTACTATAATCGAAATTTCACATCAGCTTTTTTTTATAACATCAATCCAAAAATAAACCAACTATTTAGTTGGCAACACTAATTTAGAACCGAACAGCCTTTTAATTTCCTTCTTATCCAATTTACCCATCGCATTCCTTGGCATTTGATCAATAATAAGCATAGTTTTTGGTAATTGATATGGCGCTAACTTCTTACCGGCTGCCTCTTTTAACTCCTGAAGAGTTATCTTCATATTTTCTTTCAATACAACCGTACAAGTTACAATTTCACCATGAGTATTATCTTCTATACCCAAAACGGCGACATCTTGGATTTTGGGGTTTTCTAATATGGCCGATTCCACTTGTAAAGCGCTTATTTTATAACCTGATGTTTTTATGATATCTACCGATGTGCGACCCAATATTCTGAATTTCCCATCAGAAAACGACGCTGTATCGCCGGTACGAAACCATCCATCTTTTGTGAAATCCTTGGACTCCAATTTTGGGGCTTTATTCCAGTATCTGTAATTGGATTCAAATCAAATCATTTATTCTGCATAGACCAATTAAGGGCACTTCATCATCGTCATCATCGCAGCCCACATACGTCCCACTGTTGGGCTCGGGCCTCCTCCACAATGGGAGGGAATTTGACCTACTATACCATGCTGGTCAGATATGTTGATATAGGGTTTCATTTCGAGTTTTCCTTCTCTTGCACAGATGTTATGTGCACATTATATCCCATAGTCGTCTTATACGACATCCACGGGCAAGATAGGGAGTGGTGAATTGTATTACTCCGTCACCACACGGACACGGACCATAAATCGATTATTACAAAAAAATAAACGATTAATAATCGATTTTTCCTATTTTGATAATCGATTATTACAAAAAAATAATCGATTGTAAAAATCGATTATTTTTTACTACCTATTATTACCGAACGGACGGTGTGTTGTTTTTTTAACAATAACGGCGCGAATTTTCACTAAAACTACATAATTATACACATATTTAATATGACAAGCAGGATATATTGTGCTGTTTTTGGTTGCATGAATTCGTCAATAACGAATCCAGAGATAGCTTTTTTTTAGATTACCCAGCGATGATTTTGTGGAATATATAGAAAAAATGGAGGAAATATTCCAAACATCATTCAAAACCAAACATATAAATTGTAAAGTTAAAATTTCGTGCGTCACAGTCGAGGCGCAAATATTTTTCGGTCACAAATTTATAAGACCGATTTGTTATTTAAACATAAACATGTTTTTTTAATTAAAACTACCAATCAAAAATGAACAAGCATTCTTATTGAACACTTCCTATTCAATTCACAAAGTATTTTATTTGTTTATATAAAAAAGTATATACAAAACCAAATGGAAACACAAAGTAAGTATGTTTACGTACCGCGCGGATGTAGGCATTTAATTCAAGGTTACGACCGAGATACATTACTGATAGATGACTATACTGTGGCTAAACGCTCTACTGGTGACCTCTGAAGCGGTTTTTACGGACACGATTGTATTTAATTTTTATAATCCCGACTTTTCAAAATCTTTCGGTGTTCATGATCGCAAAGAGACCGATGACATGTACGCATGACCAAATGTCATATAATTCGTAAAAAAAATAAATGAATGCTTAAGACCATGCTGCAGAATTGAAAACTTCACCAAGGCGATATTAATAATACGATACGAATGGATTGCCTAAAGTGTTGACCTACATGGTGCACAATCGAACCGGCGACACTGGCACTGTAAGTTAGCCACTACGCCGTCTGCACAGACGGTCAGTCATTCATTATCAGGGGTGTAACGGTTTACTCTTATTAAATAAGTTAAAAATAAGGGCACTTACATATTGTCAAATTACACGTTTGAATGCAATACAATAATCTACCACCGGATCGGAACGCGGCCACAAACTGAGAAGATCCGGCAAGAAACTCAGCGGGCAGTAATTTTTTTTCCTAATCCTTTAAATATACACAATATTATGCTTCGTACAACATATATGGTATTAGCTCCAGTGTGATGCCCTTCGAATTGTATATATGTATAAATTTTCAAGATTTAGTACAAGACAAAAAAAAATAATTAAAGCATAAAGAAAGGAAGAAAATATGGCTGGACCAGATCCCACAAGCAGCACCCGATCACGAGTTAACTACTAGAGCAGCCATCGCTCTCCTCAACCAAATTAGAGGGAAGGGAGCGACCCGCCCCACATAGCTTATTCAATGAGCATGACCTAACCATAAATAAAAATACAAAACTAACCACAACTACTACTATACCTACTATAAAAAAAAAAAATTGTTTTAATTAATCTAGGAACGTCCGTATGGTGACGGAATAAGAATACAATTGGATGTCGTAAAAGACGACTAAGAGATATAACACGCAAATAACATCTATGCAAGAGAAGGAAAACTCGAAACAAAACCCTATACCAACCTGTCTGACTAGCATGGTATAGTAAGGTCAATTTCCCGCCTATTGTGAACAACGCTCGAGCCCAACAGTGGGAGGTATATAAGCCGCGATGACGAATCCAGGAAAGGGACAGTAAATAAGTGCTGTCTGCTTGCGGCTACGAATACTGCCAACAGTTACATTGCTCATCTAACAATTTAGCACTCCCTTTCTTATCCGTGGGTGTCGTAAAAGACGTCAAAGGGATATGATATATAGAAAGACCACTGACGTCAAGTCACCCTGCTCCAGTGGTCGGCCCAACGACGAAGGCGACGTGTCACGGGTGGGTTACGGGTATGCGTGCTAACGCCGGACGGAGTGGTGCGAGGGTGGCGCCGACCGTAACCCACCCCCCCAAAAAAAAATGATATGCAGAAAACAGTGTAGCAAGCGACTAACGACATAGGACCGAACTTTATGGCGAAACATGAAAGAAGCTTACGTCCAACAGTGAATAATGATGATGAATATTAAACAAAGCATACTCCAGGATTGTCAATCAAGGAGAGAGCGAAGCGGAGCAAGGACAGATCGCTAGTTAAGAATAAAAAAAAATTCAACACAATCTACCGAGCATTCTCACCTTGACCTTCAAACTCTATAATTATGATGTAAATTGTCATTTTATAAATATAGCCATCCATACCTATTGAATACAGCTGGACCTTTGATGAGAAGCTCGCCTTGGAAAACGTCGTCTTCCACCTCCTTGTGCTTGGTGATGATAGGTGCTTTCCACTGATAATCTTCGGAGTCAACAAATAGGTCCTTCGATGACGGAAGACCTAGACGCTCCAAGCATATCTGAAATATATTTCCGTATCATTATCCTTCTCTTATTCCAATTCCTAGGGGGCCGACTAAATAATTGTACTCTTATAATACATTTTACAAAAGTTACTAGCAATAGCTTTATGACCGGCCACCCGCCTAAAGCCTTCAGCCTGCCTTGGGAATTTAATTGCTGACCAGACGGCATTAGATGGAATTGGCCCACGAGCAATGTAAGAGTTGGTAGTATTCGTTACCTCTAGCACAAATTACCTACCCATATAGTAAGTTGATTTTATCAGAGTATGTAAACTGTTTATTAAACTGGTGGTGATTCCGTGTGGTAATGGAGTAAGGATACAAATCACCACTCCCTATTTTGCCCGTGGATGTCGTAAAAGACGAGTAAGGGATATAATACGCATATAACATCCATGCAAGAGAAGGAAATCTCGAAATAAAATCCTATACCAATCTGTCTGACCAGCATGGTATGGTAAGGTCAATTTCCCTCTTATTGTGGAGGAGGCTCGAGGCCAACAGTGGGACGTATATAAGTTGAAACGATATTGTAGTGAAAGGTCGTGCTTCAAAAGATGCTGCTGAAGGACTGGATGAGAAAGGACGTATGTAGAACCCACATAATTAGTCGGCATAGCATATTGGGCCAATTTACCTGCTATTAAAATCGGCCCTAGACTATATAGGCTGTAGTCCATTAATGAAGTATTCGTATGGCCATATGGACACGGAGGTCTATACACCCATATAATAAGGGCGTATATACGCCCATACGGGCACTAAATTTATATGCACATATAAGCACAAACTTCTATATGCCCATATGGGCACGAACTTTTTACTTATAAATATTGAATAACTTTTTACCTGTGTCTCCGGCATGGGTGATTCCACTGTGACCAAGGGTTCGATGTTATTATCATTGTGGACTTGTGCAATTCTTGCAGCGACCCCGGGCAGTGGTAGTCCCACGCATCCTACAGTGCGGCCTTCCACAGGACGGTAAGGGTTGCTTAACGCCATACCCGCTTCGGACATGCCGAAACGTTCTAATAGTCGTATGCCCGAGATCTGTAAAAATACATATATGACGATGAAAAGCCAAGGTACTAAATAGCAGTATTGACGAGACACGGTTGCTTCGTCAAGTACCTGCACACGTTCGTGAGGAGGTAATGTGTTATGTAACGATTGTATTGTCAGCAAATTCAACGTGGACTATATTTATTGATTTTTGTCTGTCTGTTTGTCTTGATATCTTCAAAATGGCTGGACCAATTTTGATAATATTTTACTAGCAGGTGTCTATATAGCAGGTAACTTGGACTAAGGAGTAACTGAGACTATTTTGCCCCTCAAAAAATCCCTCTAAAATTTTGCTTGGTTCGGGACTCGAACCGGAGGCCATATATTAGGATATTGCAGATTTAAAATGTGTGGTCAAAGCGACTCGAACCGTTGCTAGTCAAAAATCAAAACAAAATATACAAAATTTGGCTGTATGGGTTTTATTCATCATTCATCATCATTTACCTGCCCTCATCCCACGCTAAGTGGAGTCAGCACAACATGTACTTAAGTCCATGTTGTATACAGTTTCGGCTATATGTTTTATGACCGGCCGCCTGCCTGACGTCAACCCTCCTCAGGAATTTTCGTTGATAGGAAAGGGATGGGGATATGGCGGATGTATATGGTGGGAACTGGGTTAGGGGACACTACTGCCATTAGATATAGGATAGGAAAATGACAGGAGCAGCTGGAGCAGTCCGGGATTGCGTGCCCGTAGCGACACTAATCAGTTAACGGTCAGTCAACTGGTAGTGGCACCCTCTGAACCCTCTGAACAGCTGTATGGGCTTTATTACCTTACCTAAAAAGACGCTTACGCAGTATAGCATAGTAAATCTAAAAGAACTTACCTCCTCCCATTGAAGTAACAGCGAACTGGGCAAAGGTGCTGAACCAGCACACATAAGTCGCATACGTGCTCCTAAGGTCGTACGTACGTAATCCCGTGTACGCTTATCACAAAACATCTGCTCATACGCGGCAACTAGACGAGAATACATAGCCGGCACTCCATGAAACACGGACACCTTGCTGTCTTCACGCTCACCCATACCAAGCAGCCGGGACCACACCGTATGAGCAACAAACGATGGTATCATGCGGATTCTGATGAAAGCATTTAATTTAGTTTATTTAATAGCATTTTCAAGGAATTTAATATTGACCTGGATGGACCAACATCTCTAAATGTCGGCCTTATCATCGCAGCCGACATACGTCTCACTGTTGGGCTCGGGCCACCTCCACAATGGGAGGGAATTTAACTTACTATACCACGCAGGTCAGACATGTTGGTATAGGGTTTCATTTCGAGTTTTCCTTCGCTTGCACAGATTGTTATGTGCATATTGTATCCCATAGACGTCTTTTACGACATCCACGGGCAAGATAGGGAGTGGTGAATTGTATTCTTACTCCGTTACCACACGGAAATTACGGTCTTATAAAAAGGCTCAGAGTTCCTCAACGTGCTATGGAGAGGGCTCGGTATTTCTCTACGTGATAAAATCCGGTATACGGAAATCCGAAGAAGAACGGGTGTACCCGACATAGCCCGCAGAATTAGCACGTTGAAATGGCAATAGGCACTGGGCAGGCCACATCGCTCGTCGAACCGACAACCGTTGGGGTAGAAAGGTTCTCGAGTGACGACTACGAATCGGACGACGCAACGTGGGATGACCCCCTACTAGGTGGCCTGACTACATCTTAAAAGTAGCAAGGAACCGTTGAATGCAAGTGGCGCAGGACCGTTCCGAGTGGCATTCTCGTGGGGAGGTCTAGGTCCAGCAATGGACGTCTTAGGCTGATGGATGGATGGGATGGAATATTAATCTTAACAATACAACTCACTTACCTAGCGCCCGCAGCAAGTGTGGCGAGCATAGAATTAAGCTGTCCATGTATGTGATGCAGAGGTAGTGTATGCAGCACGACATCATTGCAAGAGTACTGCCAAGCTGAGTGCAACGATGATATCTGTGTTTGTAGCATACTGTGGGTCCATACAACACCTTTTGGCTTACTAGTTGTACCTGCCATTAGAAATTAAGAACCCTAATAAAGAACTAACACTTGATAGCAGTTTTTTTTAATGATCTAACCAAGGAAATGAGATATCGCGGGGGATAGCAATGACAAACAAAACCATTATCCATTACAATGTGATTTACCAAAGTTTATAACAGTTAAGTTTTAGGTCAAGAGATATAACAGCACCTTTGATTTATGACAATATTCGCGAAGTGTCGCTTGATATTAAGCCATGTATGCAATAAAAATATGAAAGCAGAAGCAAATATATTTATTGGTGGTAGGACCATACTGTAGACAGTCTTTTGTCTGCAGTCGCGGGCCGGTCCGTCCGGGGCAGTACCACACTCTCGCAGAAGATCGACGTTTGAGTAGTAGCAATTTGCTGCTGCACTTCGTTCAGTGAGCGAGAGAGCCGGGATCCCAACTTTCTGGGGGTGTTTTTTTGTGTGGCGGGTTTTGGTGAGGCCTAAAACCTGCGGTGGTGAGGTCTTGGTCGGGGTATTGAGCGTGAGGGGCTGGCATGATGTACAGGGAGACCCGATGGGAATGGTCACCGTCGGCCACCTGCCGGTCAGCAAGGGACCCGAACCCAGGATCATCCTCCCTGGGAGGCTGTCCCACCAACCGGCGAAAATCCCGTTGGGTAGTCGTCGTGCCGGTGTGGGTAACCGGAGTGGACCTCGGCGGCTACGCACGGGGGGGCATCGGACTCCCTTCCGTGCATCGTGTCAGCTCCTCACAAAACTCACTCCTCGACCATGCACTATGCCCCGCCCATTTTTTTTTTGGTATCACCGAACTCCGTTGTACACATTCACACTCCCTTCCTCCTCTTCTTAAACAATAACTCATGGCCAAGAAAAATAAAAAGAGAACGTTTTCTACGGCGGTCCCCTTATTCACATTTGATGTGGATTTTTGCAATATCAGGGGTTTACATAGCAATCTCGACGCCGTCCACCATCACCTCGAGACGGCGCGGCCTGCCTTACTCTTTTTAACGGAGACGCAGATAGGTGCTCCGGATGACATATCGTACCTAAATTACCCCGGCTACGAGTTGGAGCATACCTTTCGTCGTAAAGCCGGGGTGTGCGTATTCATCCGAGGTGATATCTGCTGTCGCCGCCTTCGGGCCCTCGAACATGGTGACTTGTCAATCCTATGGCTACGCGTAGACTATGGAGGGCTTACCCGCATCTACGCATGCCTCTACAAGTCCCATGGCAGTGATCCGAGGTCAATTCAATTATTTGAGAACGTCCAATGGGGGATTGACGAAATATTGGAGCAGTGTCCATCAGCGGAGGTGGTTGTTCTTGGAGACTTCAACGCTCATCATAAAGAGTGGCTGGGGTCCCGAACCACTGACCTCCAGGGTCGACATCTCTTCAATATGGTCTCGGCCTATGGTCTCTCACAACTGGTGACACAGCCCACCCGTATCCCAGATATTGAGAGTCATGAGTCTTCTTTACTGGATCTTCTGCTGACTACACACCAGCACGAATATCAGGTAGTGGTTGAAGCCCCTCTTGGATCTTCTGACCACTGCTTCGTTCGCAGTGCCCCTGTTGTAAGGCCTAGTCGTTCTAAGGTGACTGGGACTCGCAGAGTCTGGCAATATAAGTCAGCAGATTGGGATGGACTCCGCGAGTTTTACGCATCCTGCCCATGGAAGCGGCTTTGCTTCGCCTCTGGGGACCCTGGCGTCTGTGCGGACTGCGTTACCGAAACGGTTATTACGGGGATGGAATTATTCATCCCCAACACCAAAATACTCGTCGGTGGCCGCAGCCGACCCTGGTTTAACAAAACCTGCAGGATGGCTGCATGCTAGAAACAGTCCGCATATCGGGCCTGGAATAGGGCCAAAAAATGCCAGGACCCGAACGCCAAAGAGGTGAAGCGGAAATTTAACGCCGCTTCTAGATCTTGTAAGAAGGCTATGCCAGAGCCAAGGCGGAACATGTTACCAGAATTGGCAAGCGATTGCAAAGCTATCCCGCTGGGAGTCGTGCATTCTGGTCGCTCGCCAAGGCTGCCCAAGGCAACTTCTGCCAGCCCAATCTCCCACCACTGCAGAAACACGATGGTAGTATGGCCCACAGCGCAAAGGAGAAGGTCGATCTTCTAGGTCAATTCTTTGCCTGTAACTCGACTTTGGATGCCGGAGCTGCCACACCACCTACTAACCCACGGTGTGAAAGCTCACTGCCCGAAATCCGCATCACGCAGCGAACGGTTAGGCGGGAGCTGCGGCTTTTAGACGTCCATAAGTCAAGTGGACCGGATGGCATCCCTGCAGTGGTACTAAAGACGTGCGCCCCTGAATTGACTCCCATCCTCACGCGCCTATACCGACTTTCCTACGCTACTAATAGCGTTCCGTCTTCGTGGAAGGTAGCCCATGTCCACCCGATCCCTAAAAAGGGAGACCGGTCTGACCCATCGAATTACAGGCCAATTGCGATAACATCCTTGCTCTCCAAGATAATGGAGAAGGTTATAAACCGCCAGCTTCTGCAGTACCTTGAGGATCGCCAGCTTATCAGTGATCGCCAATACGGCTTTCGTCATGGTCGGTCGGCTGGTGATCTTCTTGTGTACCTCATACACCGTTGGGCAGAGGCCTTGGAGGGCAAGGGTGAGGCGCTGGCGTTCAGCCTAGATATCGCAAAGGCGTTCGATAGGGTCTGGCACAGGGCACTTCTATCGAAGCTACCATCATACGGAATCCCCGAGGGACTCTGTAATTGGATCGCCAGCTTTTTGGATGGTCGGAGTATAATAGTCGTCGTAGATGGCTCCTGCTCCGATACCTTGACCATTAATGCTGGTGTACCACAAGGCTCGGTGCTCTCCCCGACGTTGTTTATCCTGCATATCAATGACATGCTCTCTATCGAGAGTATGCGTTGCTATGCGGATGACAGCACGGGTGATGAGCGGTACACTGAGCAACGGAATATCCCTCGGAGTACTCAGGAAAGAAGGGTTCAACTTGTGTCTGAAGTCGAGCGGTCTCTGGGGCGGGCCTTCGAATGGGGGTGAACGGAACCTAGTCCAGTTCAACCCCACAAAGACACAAGTTTGCGCGTTCACTGCAAAGAAGGACCCGTTTGTCATGGCGCCACAGTTCCAAGGAGTAACTCTCCCAATTTCTGAGAGTATTGGGATTCTCGACGTCAAAATATCGAGCAAAGTCCAGTTTGGGAGTCATTTGGAGGACAAAGCCAAATTGGCAAGCAAAAAGTTGGGTGTCCTGAACAGAGCCAGGCGGTACTTCACACCGAGACAGCGTCTTGTGCTATACAAAGCACAAGTTCGTCCTCATGTGGAGTACTGCTCACATCTCTGGGCAGGTGCGCCCAAATATCAGCTAGACCCACCTGACTCCCTGCAAAGACGGGCTGTTCGAATCGTCGGGGATCCCAATCTTACGGACAGATTGGAGTCGCTGGAGCAGCGGAGAGACTTTGGGTCACTCTTATGTACTCTACCGACTCTTTCACGGTGAGTGCTCCGAGGAACTATTTGACTTGGTGCCACCGTCACCATTCTACCAACGTACCACTCGACATCGTAGCAGGGTTCATCCATTTCACCTGGAAACGTTATGGTCTTCAACTGTACGTTGCCAGCGATCATTTCTCCCACGTACGTACAAGCTCTGGAATGAACCACCTGCTGCTGTGTTTCCCGAGCGCTATGACATGTCCTTTTTTAAACGAGGTTTAAGAAGAGTATTTCCTTCACGGCAGCGGCCTAGCTGTGCCCCTGGTATTGCAAAGGTCCATGTGCAGCAGTTTCACTTACCATCAGGTGTGCTGCTTGCTAGTTTGCCACCGTTGGCAATAAAAAAAAATATAAAAGCAAAAATGAATGTAGAGATATATACGTCAGCGGGATGTATTGGCGGAATTACTCGGAATCCATATCGATTGGTACTAGAAGAGGTGCCGAAAAGTAGTCGAATGCTAAAAAAAGTGTTACGTGATATGTAAAAACATTTATAATAATATTCCAGAAAAAAATAAATTACTGGTACTAAGTTCTTTTAAGGTAACTTTAAAAAAATGGCTCTTGGAAAAGAACTTTAATCAATTAATCATTTTTTGACGTATAAAAAGTAGTATGGAACGAGGCATGTTGTTTAAAATAGTTTTTAAGTATTTATATTTGCGTGCTATTATTTAATGGCCAAATAAGTGATCCAATTTCAAATATTTCTTAAGATCATGTACACCCTATTATGGAGCAAATAAAAAAATTTAATTTGAATAACCGCGGTCTCCTTGTTTTGCAGTTCAGGAATTAAGTAAAAGGAGAGAGATAACATAATTAGTTTGGTTATTAGACTTTTCAGTGGTTGTTCGGTTAACAACATAGCGATAAGAGAATCGTGGAATAAAACCAATTATTGTTGTGATATAAATCTTTAAACGAGCAATTCTTGTATATATATATATATATATATATATATATATATATACAAGATATATATATATATATATATATATATATATATATATATATATATATCCTGAAATGATCTGATCTGATCCTGAAATATATATATATATATATATTTCAGGATCTCGGAAACGGCACCAACGATTTTGATGAAACTTGGCGTACTAGAGGTTTCGAGGCCAAAAAATCGATCAGCTAGATCGATTATCGGTTCTATTTTCGATTCGATTGATCGGTTTTATTTATAGAAAATGTTGTTTTGTCGGTGTTTTTAGCAAAACAATTCAATGACATTAAATTTTAAAAGAAAATGAATTCTAATTTCGCCGTCAATGTCATAATTTACGATAGCTCAGTCGGGAAGTCGTCCAGTTTCCTTTTAGTTTTGTTTTGGCATTCAAACAGCGTCGGATCGAATCTCGGTGTTATTATTATCCTTTTTGTAATTTTTTATATTTATTTCATTATTTAATTTTTATTTTTTATTAATATCTAAATAAATTCGACAAAAATACAACAAAAATATTCCGAGCGAAGCACGGTCAACCAGATATTTGTTGTGATACGACGTTATTAGTTACAGCAATACGAATACGATACGTTAGAGGCATATCAACCGTTTACAGTTACGTTTTGCTATAGCGATCACATGTCTGATACACGTATAATATTGGTAGGACCACACTGTTGACAGTTATTAGTCTACAGTCGCAGGCCGGTCCATCCGGGGTAGTACCACACTGAGCAGAAAATCGACGTCCGAGTAGTAGCAATTTGTTACTGCGCTTCGTTCAGTGAGCGAGAGAGCCGGAATCCCAACTTTCTGATAGTGTTTGCGTGTGGTGGGTTTTAGTGATGCCTTTAGTATCACTGAACCTCAATGCATACATTCACAATCCCTTCACTTTCTTCGCGGTAGGCAGCGGCCTTGCAAATGTCCATAAGCAGCAGCAACACTTACCATCAGTTGCAGTGTTTGCTTGTTTGCCACAGTTTGCAATAAAAAAAAAGAAAGGTAATGTACTCACCACTTGTGTAAATTATAAGAGCTTCTTTATTCCCATACCATTCGTTACTTCTACCAACATTAGATAGCTGACTTTCGGGCTTAGGTTTCAAGAATGAACTGTTAGGTTGGTATAACTGTGCGGTTATCTCCTTATCCCTGCCAGTGATAAGTAAAGGCTTGCGGATATCAAGTGTGATGGGACGTAGGACCTTCTCATATTCCTGAGTGCAAACTATAAGATTCGCCATGCTATCTGTTAAGAAGTATTTCAGCATTTCCGGTGGATGTAGCGGTGTTAGTGGCACAGCTGTGAAATATAATAAAATGTCGTTACCACTACATAAATGAAATCAAAGAATTTTAGTTTTCTGATGTGAAACATCTATAAGCAAGGGTAAACGTGATTGTTTCCGTGGCGTAAAGCGACGCATGCCGTGGCGAGGCTTCGCCACGCGCTGTGATTTAAGTGTAATTCCGATCAATTGTCACTGTATATCGTCAGAGGCATCAAATATAATTATTATATTATATTATTACAGAAATCATGGACTAAAAGAATTGAATTGTCACAATTTGACATATTTTTGAATTCTTGTATTTAATGAACATAAATGTTTATTGAATAAAAATTATCATTTTCTGGAAAAAAAGTCGTGATATTTTATTTATACTTTATGCCATATTAGTTTTCCGTGTGGTGACGGCATAAGAATACAATTCACCACTCTCTATATTGCACGTGGATGTCGTAAAAGACGACTAAGGGATATAATATGCTTATCTGCTATATCTGCTATAACATCTATGCAAGAGAAGGAAAACTCTGAATAAAACCCTATAGCAACCTGTCTGAAGAGCATGGTATAGTAAGGTCATTTTCCCTCCTATCGTAGAGGAGGGTCGAGTCCAACAGTGGGACGTTTATGAGCTGAAATGATGATGATGATGATCACTAAATAAATGAAATCAAAAAAACGTTTTTTTATATAAAGACAACGCCCTACACTATTGAAATAATCCTTGTCTTGCGGGGGACTTTACAAACATATAACTAATGGACACAAATTACATCCAGATTCAAAACAACAATTTGTGGATCGTACAAAGTGTTGTCCTGCATGGGTTCGACGCCACGAACCCACGAGGCTTGCATGGTAGGTCGGATTTTAACCACTACGCCATCTGTGCAGTCAGAAGGTTTCGGTGGCTCGCTCAATTGGTGCGGAGGGTTTTTAATACGGATTATGCGGCCGCCTTTCAGTCGCCCTGGACATTATGGAGTATAAAAAAAACCAATACTAAATAAGAATTTGAAAGATTCGCCAATATTAAAACGAAGTTGTTCTAATACAACACGCTGATTATATAAATAATACACAAGCTCTAAACAATTATGTAATAGACCAAACATAGAAGAACAATTGTCACTTTCGATTTTATTTGAAGGTCTCTTGCAGTCACGATATCTGGAGTCTGCTAGTAGTTCTAGTTTCATATGTTACCAGAGGGAAGTGAATGTATGTATATATTTATATATAAAATTATAAATACATACATGTATACATACATACACACATGTATATATATTCTTAAGTTACTATACTAGGTTGGCCACTGAAAATTAGCGCTGAATGTTTTTCCATCTAGATTGTGCTGAGTTAGCTACCTTTTCTGGCCTGACATGATCAAGAATAAATTTTGTTTATGATGTGAAACATCTATAGGCGAAGGTGAACCTGATCATTGGCGTGGCGTTAACGCCACGCTTGGATATGTACATTTGTGTAACGAAACCATAACCTGTTTTAGAATTTTGTACAACGCCATCTAGTGAGCTCAAAACAAATTATTAACTTAAACACATACCTATAGTGTATACTAATGAAAATAAATGTTTTTTGAATCATCATCATCATTTTCTGGAAAAAAATCTTCATATTTTATTAAGTTATTTTTTATGTGTTTATTCGCGGGAATAAAATCTGTTCTTTCTTTTATTTTGTATTTTTACTCCTTAACATACGTAAATTATAAAACCGTACACACAGTTCGACATAAAGGCAATTGAATTCTGGAGTACTCACCAATGTTCCCAGACATCCAAATGGCCCATTGAACAATGACATGGGATGCATCATTGCTGCACATATATGCTATCGTACGCTCTGTCTCGCCAACTAAAAATTCAATGTACAGTTAAATTTTTATTGCCTCCTATTGGTCCTGGGATTCCTGAAATATTGATCACTGAATTGAAATACTGATAACGCCGAAATTTGTTCCAAAAAATCTACAATCGTACGGCGAGTGATAGGACTTATTGCCAGCCCCTATTTTGGGATGGGCTATAACGAAAGGACGGCGCGCGGCCCCATAACCCACTGTATCTCCTCTCCTTCGCTATTAGGCCGACCACCGGTATCAAGTTCCTTGTTCTCCATAGCCAGCCAGGTGGAATACCCTGTGGGGTACGCTTCCCTTAACGTGAGGTACCTTCCTCTTGACTTATTGTCAGCCTAACGTCACTCCAAATTATAGAAGAGCCAGTAAAACGTTTAAATCATGGCTCAATTAAAGTGTTATATTTAAAATCAAACTCGTTTTATTTATGTATAAAGTTTGCTAGAGCATATTGGCAATTTTAACATTAACTTAAATAAAACACCACCGGATTGAAACGAGACCATTACAGAGAACATCTGGCCAGAAACTCAGCGGGTTTGTTAATTTTTTTTTTTGTTTACAGACTTCTTTTATTTAAAATTGAATGACAAAGTGTTTCGTATCAGTTTCAGTGGGATGCCCTTCGAACCACAATATAATACAAAATATTGTCGCTGGATCAAATTGCACCAGCGGCATCCGATCCCGAGTATACACTAGACCAGCCATCACTCCCGAGACTCGCTCCACGCAGCTACCGCAAGCTGACTTTCTGTAAGCATTTCTATTTTGATATTGCTGTGTCGAAACTTTCAATAGTCAACACGAAATTTGGAATTCTGCCCGATAGACCACAAAGACTCGTTAACGTAGCGTGGTAGGTTTGGGTGATGCGAGCTACTATGAACATCTATCATTAGGGCTTTTGTAAACCGATGCTGGACATAGGCCTCCTCTAAAAATTTGAATGTAGTACCGTAATCCCCACGCTTGGCAGGCGGAAGGACGATAGCAGCGAGATGTTATATATTTTCCATAAGAGAGCTGGTACCTAATCTCGGGGGAATTTTTAAGATGACACTTTCATTTTCACGATGACTGGCAAGTAATGGGTGACGACAACTGTGTTTACACTACATCACCACAAGAAGATAATCATCATCTATGATAATCAATATGTGGAACTAAATATCTGGTCTGATATTGTTATATCTTAATCTATTTGGCTTCCATACATCAAATGGATTGCCATTCATAGAAAAATGATATTACATGGAAACTATACATATTAGGATGCTAAGCCTATTACGATTGTGATTAATAGAAGCTAGGAAAATAAAGTCCCTAAATGTCGGCCTCATAAAAGACTTAGAAGTCGCTCAACGTGCTATGGAGAGGGCTATGCTCGGTATTTTTTTTATGTGACAAAATCCGGTATGTTTATATCCGTAGAAGAATGGGTGTAACTGACATAGCTCGAAGGATTAGCACATTGATGTGGAACTGGGTAGGGTAAATGGCTCCTCGACCGACAACCATTGCAAAAGAAAGATTCTCGCGTAGCGACCATCAGCGCAGGAAAGGACAGCAGCAATGGATCACCCTGCACTAGGTGGGCTGTCAAAAGTTGCAAGTTACCGTTGGATGCATGTGACACGGGATCTTCCTGACTGATATTCTCATGGACCGGCCTATATCGAGCAATGGACGTCTACAGGCTGATGGATGGAAGGAGCCAAACAATACTATTTGTTTATGTGGTATTTTTGGCAGCTATATACATACCAAGCTGTGCAGATATTTCCATGCTGAGTACTGAAGCTGCTTGGTAAAGTCCTGCGTATGTGTAGATACCCAATTCATCTTGTAATGCAACTCGACTCGAGAACAGCAGCGCTCTTCGAAATACCGGTACAGCACCACCTAGGGGCAAAATCTAGAATTTACTACATTGAAATGTTTAGCAAATTTGCAAAGCCCGAGCAAATTTGCTACACATATTTTCTAAGGTTACAATTCATTCAGAAAAAAATCATGTTAAGCATCCAACGTCTCAACAATGGCCATCTGTGGCTAACTATAGTTAGCCACAGATGGCTTCAAGGGCGTACCCAGGATTTCAGATAGGAGGGGGCAGCTCATATGATGGTCATGATGGTCGGTCGGGTATATTGAAACAAAAAATCATGAAAATTGACTTTTATTATATATATATACATATATATTAATTTAACAGTAATCTTCTCGGATTTGCCGAAAATTTGTCTATGACAGTCTTTTGAATAAACTCACTGTTTTCTTTTAAATAATTGCGATGTACGCTCATCAGACGCAAACCCGTAAGCCTTTCTTCACCCAAGCCACGTTTTAACTCTTCGAAGCGTACTGAAGGACCGTTCTACGGTCGCCGTGGTGCATGGGATAGTGCTTAAAATAATCAATGCCTTTCTGACAGCAGGGTAAAAAATGTTGGCTTCTTTGAAC
Organism: Lymantria dispar; assembly: GCA_032191425.1. Classification (NCBI taxonomy): domain Eukaryota; kingdom Metazoa; phylum Arthropoda; class Insecta; order Lepidoptera; family Erebidae; genus Lymantria; species Lymantria dispar. The sequence continues at coordinate 7,698,802 of CM063463.1, read as the reverse complement.
AGATCAACTACTTCTATGTCCCTTAATTGATTATCTGATAAAGCATTCTTCACCCATAAATTATGCCAAAGGTTCAGTTCTCCGATGATATCCAGGTTATAAAATTCTTGGCATGATTCTGCGTTCTTGTGTAAGTCTGTAATGCTGGTTTTGGTCATATACAAGGGATGTAGCTTACTTAAAGCAAACGCCGGAGTATTTTCTTGGGAGAATCGAATATTCAACGATGAAATGAGTGAATCAATGTATGGTATTATCAGGGAACGCCGCCAATATTCGTTATCATTGTCTGATGGCGGGTTACTTCTATGTGTTTGCTTGTGAGCAAGACGTGGAACCGAAATTTCTATGTTCAAATCCATTGCAACAGATCGCGTTTTTTGAAGCATTTCATTACTTATTTTATCAGGAAACTCGCGGTCATTTCTGAGAATGTCCTTGATATTTTTGATGTGTTCCCCCACCGAGATCATATCGATCGATTTAGCTTGCAGTGCGTTAACTACTGGTTCTAAAACTGCTGAATATTTGGCTATTGTTTGTAGAGCAACAATAAACACTGGTTTTGTAACGGCTGAATGCAACTGATATGCAGATTTTCTGGTGGCATAATTTCCCTCTACAGATAACGTTTCTAGAGATTTCACAAGCTCTGGGAAATGTTGAGAAAACTTTCTGATTGATTTATATTTTTCGGACCATCTCATCTCACACAATCGTGATAGGTTTGGAGCGTAGTTTCGACGAGTAGTCGATTCTCTGAAAAACGTTATAACATCCTTTACAGTGGCGACAGTATTTCTAATTTCTGGCACTGGCGTTTGCATCATTCACAACAAGGTTGAGTTTGTGACTTGAGCAATGAAAATATAAAGCACGAGGATATTTTTTTCTCAAAATGGCTTGTACGCTACCCTCTTTCCCTGCCATTATAGAACAGTCATCGAATCCAAACCCTACGCAATCTTCGGTTGGGAGATTAGAACTAATCAAGAAATTGTCAATTGCTTCGGCAATTGCTGAAGCATTTTGTGCTTTTAGTTCAACGAACCCTACAAATTCTTCTCTGATTCTCCTTTTGCTTTCGTCGTAGAACCGCACGCCTATTGATAGCTGTTCTTTCCCAGCTACGTCTGCTGTTTCATCAGCTAAGACTGCGTAAGCCACGGTCTTCTGAACCTCACTTATTATATTCTCCTTAATAACTTCGCCACAAAAAATTAATCAATTCATTTTGTATTTTTGGCGATGTGTAAACTGCATTGCGACGGCCCTTTTCCAGGTGACTCTTTAATTTGTCGTCCCCTGAATTGATTCTCAACTTCAACAAATCTAATAAAACACCCTCATCTGCTTGTTTTCCCCTAAGAGGCATACCATGTGTACCGCAAAATACTATACAAGAAATAATTGATGACAATATTTGTCTGTTTTCATCGATTGCTTTTTGGTGTCCACTTTGCAGTTGAATGTCTACAGGAACATTTTCAAGAAAATTTTTTGGAGCATTTGTCGCTGTTAGGTGAAGGTTAGTCGTTGCATGTTTTCGGCAGTCTTCATGCATATTTTTGAACTTTATATATGGCTTGACCATAAATGATCCCAAAATTCCTTTTACAGTGCTGATGGGCGGAGTGAACAAAACACAATGCTTATAAAGAGCGCCTTTTAGTCGCTTGGAATATACTAGCCATGGTGCATATTGATCCAACCAAGCATGATTAAATTTTCTTTTCAAATGGCTTGCATTACTTTCAAAATCATAATTTCTGGACGGGATCCAAGGATTTTGTAACAACTCCCTCTTCTTTTCCGTCGATAGCTGAGTAGCCAACCCAACATAACGACCCAGATCATTTTCATGATAGCCATCGTCCACTATAATTTCAGGATCGACGTTGACGCCATAAGTTTGTTGGGATGTCGATGGAGAAGAATAGTCGGCAACAGATATATTTGCAGGTTCTGCTGGAGAATGTGACGCTTGTCCAATGCTAGCATGCAATGATCTTGGCATTACATGAGTTTTATCACGGTTGTCATTTTCATCGCTTCCACTGCTACTTTCCCGAACTTTTTTCTTTTTTCGCGTGTTGTCCCTAAAAAAAGGATACACAAACATAATTACTCTTACGGTGTTTAGGCATAGAACGAAAAAAAAAATTTATATACCACGTTTTTAAAACGGACTAAAAAGTATAAAATAATATTTTCTAATGCCATATAAATTGACCTAATCATTTTTAATTTATAACAGTTACAGAAATTCTTGATAAATTTAAAACGAAAAACGTGGAGCGCATGAAATAGATAGATACCTAAATTACAAATTTTATTCTACTGCAAATATATATGCATAAAAAGTAGCAGTCAATGAGAAAGCTCATCTAACATGAGGTTTCTCAACGACTGCTACTTTTTACACTTTTTATCATATTTATTTTTCTTGCGCCCCACGTTTTTCGTTATACTTTTTAGTCCCGTTTTAAAAACGTGGTAAATATTAAAAAAAAAATATTATTTTTTTTATTTTCTGCTTTTTAGTCATAAAAAATATGTAATGTTTTTTAAACTTTCAAACAAATAAACAAGCAAACAAACGAACAAACATCCACTTCTGACCTACAGTGCTACAGTCAAAATTTCAAGTCTCCAGCTCATTGGGAAGTTAGTTTAAAATCAATTGCAAGATTTGTACGGAACAGACAAACAAACAAACAGACAGACAAGAAAACAATCTAATATTGTATTGTTATCCACTTCTGACCTATAGTCAAAATTTTAAGTCTCTAGCTCATCGGGAGATCGGGAAGTTAGTTTAAAATCAATTGCCAGATTTGTACCGAACAGACAAACAGACAAGAAAGGGACCTAATAAAAAAGGGGTAATAAATAAAGATCAAGATACCTATAAAAACATCACATTAAAATATCATTTACTTCCTATACACCTTAAACAAAGCAAGAGCCCCCCTTAAACAAATCAAATAATCATATTAGGTACATATGTGTTTTGTTTTGACTCACCTCTTTCAAAGAATTTCCTGATATCCATTTGACGGAATAATATTTCCAGTTGTTGCGCAGTAAACGTAAATCTCGTGTCGCCGCAACTAAACTATAAGACACTATTATGGCGCATGAAATATTCGCTCGTATTAAACTCCGAAACTGAATTGAATTGTATTCGAAATTTCGAACTGAATTGCCTTGCTCTGCCTCACGATCCCGCTTATATATTCAAATATTCTCGCTCACGAAATACGTAGAAAATACTAGACTCTGTTTCCATCCTTGTCTCATACTTGCTATCACTGTCTTTCCTTTCCAGAATAGTCCATGCTAGAACGTTCTTCGTGGTATTGCTATTCAATACAAGATGTTGGTATTGACCGTATATTATAAAATAAATTGATGCTATTTCTCTTTACTGGCAAAAGTACTGTCGAGTGTCGTCCGTAACTAGATAGCCCTAGCGCTAGATGTTGTTTTCTCCAAATTATATTCGGCTTTAATCCTAGATGGCTCTGATTATCACGTCGCGAGCGGAAACTACGAGATGCAACGGTTTCGCGGGAGATTTAAATTATATTGCGTCGCTAACAGTATACTATATCGAATGTTGTAGAATATTTAATTATAGATAAAAAATATTAAATCAAAATATCTGACTGAAAAGATGTTTTGTTTCCAACACTTCATTTTGCGCAGAGTAGGTAACACGTTTTTAATTCCCACTTGCTAGGAAAATTGACGCTTATTTTATCTTCTAGGGGGGGCAGCTGCCCCCCCCTGCCCCTACCTGGGTACGCCCATGGATGGCTTTCACAGCTTTATCCGGACTGTGGGTCAGCATGAAGGACTCTCAACCTGGTGAATGTACCACCCAGAAATCGTTGTATATTTATATAATTGTTTATGTTGAACTAGTAGACATATAATCATTTTTTTTTATTTTCATGTGCTTAACCGATTGTCATTTTGTTTGAATCACCCCTTGTACATACATTATCTGTGCAGTTACAGAGTAAGAATACAATTTAAGAATACTTTAAAATTTTTTGCCCTTGGGTATTATAAAAGACAACTAAGGGATATATGCAGGTAACATCAATGAAAGAGAAGAAAAACTTCATACAAAACCCTATTCCAAAGCTTTTGACTGGAGTGGAATAGGAGGTCAATGTCAAAGGTACCCTACCATGATGGGGGAGAATGAGCTCAACAATGAGACAAATATAGGCTGAAATGATGAATGAATGAATGTACGTAACATACATATTTAAATTCATGTTTTTATATTTTTAATATTTATAAAAAGCAATATTCTGTATTTTGCAGAAACCAAAATAATTATACCTAGCGAGCACCCCACTATTATAATTTGAGAAAAATAATACTAAACAATAAAGTAATACTATTTATAGAAGAATAGGTGAGTGTTTGCTTAAGGACTGTAAAAAATAAATTAAATCGCATATTAGTATGGTATAACAGAATAGTAATTCTGAAATAGTAGATTATTATTTTTACTAGATTATTATTTTTTACAAATGCATTTTATTTATATATTTTATTGCTCTAAAATTGCCTTGGATAGTCTCTTGAGCGCGCTCTATGATATCCGTGGTAAAGAACCTCAATATTTTTTTAAATACTTTTTTAATTCGCAATATTTGCTATAGAAAAGCATGCAATATTTAATTCTTAAAATAATCTTACCATTTTTTATATCTCTGTTGAATTTATTTAATAATGCTGCATTGATTTCTTCTTTTACAGCGGCGCCTGTTATGGTAGTAGCATTTCTATAAGTTCCAGCACCAAGAGGTTTGCGTACAAGCCGGTTTAAAATTCGAATCGAACGTAAATTCATTTCCGATAATATGCAATTTAACTATGCTAAAAAGCGTATATAGTTTATTTATATTTAAACAGAATATATACAAAATATTCAAGAGATGATCGAGATAAAAAAATAAGATAAGGTTATTTTTAAAAATTATGACAAACAGCTAAGCAGCTAACTTGCTAATTGACATGTGACAGGTCTTAATTTTTTTTTTAATTTTTTCGTCCCTTACATGGAACAGGCTAAAGTCTTTAGACCATACTGCCTAATCTGACGTTTAAATCATAACAAATTATCCAAACAAATACACAATTATTCTTACGTCTTAAAATTTGTTTTACAACATAATTTTTTATACGCCAATAACATCTTTTAGCTAGAAGATTTAAATTTGATTCACACTATTAATTATAAATTTATACAAACATTTAAATGTAGAAGCATTTATATTTTTAAGAAGCATTTGAAATTTTATGCATTGCGGTACCGTTTCGTGTTCATCGTAAGCTTCTAGAAGCTCGTCTATCAGCACAAGGCGCTGAATGCTAAAAGACGGGCATTCGAAAACAATGTGATCTAGGGATTGAACAGACTGTGATTGACAATAATGACAATTAGGCGAGTCGGCCATTTTAAGGCGATACAGATGGTAATTTAATTTACAATGACCGAATCTTAAACGACAAATGGTAGAGTAAAATTTTCTGTTCGCAAATGTATTACTTTTGCAAAACCAGGGTTTGGAATTTATTTGAACTCCTAAAGCCGTATACCACGCACCTTTATTTTCTTTACGTATGGCGACAGATAAATTTCTCTCCCATGTCTTGACAGGTCTTAACTATTATTACAAACTTTTTTCTGCTTCTGTTTGTCCATTCGAACAGGCGAATGGGACCACGGCTAAGTTGAAACGACATTTTTTTAATGTATCTCAGCTACCTTTAAGCCAAGTCTTAATTGAATTATTTACACTTCATTTAAAATGGTTATCTATCAGTAGGTCAAAACGTTAAGTATAACAGAGCTATGATTATACTGTGGTGTAATCATAAATTTTCGTATGATGACAGAATAAGAATACAATTCACCACTTGCTCGTGAATGTCGTATGAGACGACTTTGGGACATAATATGAATATAACAATGTGTGTCTGTGCAAGAGACGGAAAACTCAAAATGAAACTCTAAACCAACATGTCTAACCAGCGTAATATAGTTGGTCAAATTTCCTCCCATTGTGGTGGAGGCTCGAGCCCAACAGTGGTGTGCGATGATGATGATGATTACACTGTTAATAGCATCTTTTAGATAGTTTTGTATAAAACTAAACTAATGCAAACCACTGTCATCACTACACCCATATTCACTACACCCCAGTATTTGCGCAATACTTTACATAGAATGTCATCAAAATTATTTAATATAACACGTTAAAACATTAAGACATTGAATATTATACAAGACTACTACATGACACCTTCCCGTTCCCGCTAAAACTTCATACTTGACATTTGATGAAATATCACACAGAGAAGCCTCTCGCAGCATTGAGATCAGGCGCACGCTGCAAAAAGTATATATGACCCGTGAAGCCAACACATAACTATCCGTGATATCGGCACCGCCATTGAGATCGACAACCACGCCGCGTAATAGTTAATGATTCAAACGTAGATACGCGCACTTTGCTATCAGCGACGCCCCAACCAGAGGTATGTCTCTCCAGGCCAACAGCACTCGCCGCAGGATGAAGTCGCTTAAAGCTTTCCCGGGTTGAAAACTCTCAGAACTCATTTATATTCTGGGCTAAACTGTTAAAGATTTATTTCCATGCATCGCTGCCGATCACGGTTGTGTGAGATCGGACGCATGTGACAGACACGCGCTGTTGATGCAATAAATGTTGGCGCAGTTTACCTTTGCCTGTTACAGACCTCAGAAACAGTACCATATATTTTCATACTCCGATATTATTGATACTATTGACCCATCAGTTGTTTACGTCGTAAATTGCGTGTGCCTGTGATCGGCCTTAAAGCCATGTGCAGCTAAAAGCTAAAGAAATACAGAAAAAAATCCTAAATAACTTAATTATCAAATTATAAAAACACACAAAAAAAGGAGAATAGTTTATACTCTGGCGTAGGAATTGTAAGAGTTTCGGCGCGAATATGGAAATGTCATGTTAAGCTCTTGTATTATATTATTTTTTTTTTGTTTATAGTGTGAAATTGAATAATTTTGCTGAAGTTTTATGAAATATAATACAATTAAGGTGCTGAAGTATGGTGAATGTGATATAAGAATGGTTTACGTGTATTTTCATATTCTACCGAAATTCCCAGATAAATTATTTAATTAGGTTTTCAGCGCTTAATTAATGATAACGACTTGATTTATTGATGGACAATGACTATAAATAAGTTATACAATATGAAAAAGTAAATAATAAGTAAAGAAAAACATGTATCAGACTTGGCTGTATAGGCTTTGATCCCTTTGCCTGTCCGTAAGGACAAACAGAAATCAGTGTTGCCTATTTAGCGACTTTGTCGCTAGAAATGACGACTTTTGTTCAAGTGTTAGTGACAAAAAAAAAAGTTTTGTTGCTTAAAATTGTTTAGCGACAAAACTGGCGAATTGTGGAATCAGCTCTAAAGTCAAAAGTTGATACGAAGATTAGTGTTCCATGGTAGTATGCTATGCTACTACTCTTTGGAATCCTCTAACTATTCCCTAAAAAAAAAAAAGTCATCAAAATTTGTTCATAGGATTTTATTATTTCGTCGTAAATAAGGTTACGTGAAGCCTAATATTACTTAGTACATCCCGACATGTCCTAAAAAAAAAAAAAGCTCATCAAAAATTGACCGGACAATACCCGTCGGGATTTTCGACACAAAAAATAAGTACTTCTTTTAGCGACTTTCTAGGGACTTTTGAATTTCTATCTAGCGACTCCAACTTCTAGGAGTTGGCAACACTGAGAGAAACAACAAATGTCAGTTGTCATATTATGTCAGAATTGAATTGAATGTGTTTTGTGTGTTTGGGTATACTGTTATTTTTATATTTTGTTTACTAACTAATGGACATTTGATAACTAAAATTATGGTGGTTAATGCCCCAGATACGCCTGTTCAGGCTGAAGTGATATTCGTCATAGAAGCCACCGCGGCTAATGGTGCATATATAGGAGAATTGAAAACAAATTATATCATTCCCACATTAGAGTAAGTAATTTTTGCTAAAGAATATGATTTTAAAGCTATCGAGTGATGCAAACTAAGAGAATGTTCATATAGTAAGGTTATTGGTACTATTTTTATATATATAACAATGATGTAACTATATCAACATAGGCAGGGACTCTGGCTAAGTTTCTCGGGATAATGGAATGCAAAACTCCAAATCAATCTAGCTTGGTTCGATCCACTAGTTTCGTAGAACAGGCAGTTAGTCGTAGGGTAATTGAAGATGCGTAGGGAATTGAAGGGATAGTGGTCCCTGTTAATCTCTTATGGAATTGACCTGAAAAGCACTAGTCATTAGAGGCTGTAGTGTCTGTTGTGAAGGCTTTAACCTTTGTTATAATGTGATAGTAAGCATAAGCATACTATAATGTGGGTAGTTTAAACTTTTTATTTCATTTCTTTACGAAAGAAAAAATACCAAACAAGGTGATCCTTGTTTGGTATTTTTTGATAACAACATATAAATTTTACAGCCTTATTCTCAGATTCTCTTATCTATAAAGTAAATATTTAAGGTATATGAGATTGTCTTTGTATGGATATGTCATGTGGAGCTATACAAGGCATGCTGGCTGATGGCAATAATGAATGAATTATTTCAATGAGGTTATGTGTGTAAAAGCATTCAAGGCAGATATGATGGCAGGCTTTGGAAGTTAAAGATGTGTTGTACTGAACCTACTTAACATAGGCTGAAAGTGGACAAATAACCATCATCCATACTTAGATATCTTAAGTTTTGTGTATAAATTACTCTCTTAATCTGTTTCCAGATACTTCCATGGTGGTGCATTAGAAGAAGGAGGTGGCAGTGGCTCTGTCTATTGTATAGTTACATATAAAGCAGCCGATTGTCATCCAGGAGTACCCGTTTCAACATTTGGACCTTTCACAAGCCCAGATGCCGTTGTTGAGGCCATTGATAAAATACAGTTAGTTTTATTCTTGTTTTAAAGACATCTACTTTTCATGCATTGACGGAGTAAGAATATAATTCACCACCTACTTTACCAGTGGTTGTTGTAAAGGACATCATTTCAGCTCATATACGTCCCACTGTTGGGCTCAAGCCTCCTCCACAATAGGAGGCAAATTGACTTTGCTATACTGTTCTGGTCAGACAGGTTGTTGAAGGGTTTTGTTTCGAGTTTTTCTTCTCTTGTATAGATGTTATATGCATATTATATCCCTTAGTCATCTTCCACAACATCCATGGCAAGATAGAGTGTGATTAGGGATGATCGATATTAGAAAAACATAGATGTTGATATTGATGTCATAATCGAAAATCGAACAATGTCACAATCGAAACCCAACATTGATGTTCGATATTTATTGAAAACCTTTGTTATGTTTGGTGATGGATAACATTGGAGGTCATGAGTTAACGTTGATGCTCAATTTCCTTAACATCAATGTTATGATATTTTTCATATAGCAACGTCGATGTTAAAACATTGATATTTTTGCTTTAAACATCGATGTTCGATCCCTGGATGTCATGAATTGTATTCTTACTCCATCACCACACAGAAAATACATTTGAGGTAATAAAAGACAACTAAGGTATTGAATATGCATATTTTATGCAATAAAATCTGTGCAATAGAAGGACCAACATAGTATATTGGATCAACCACAGGTCAGGGCAAGCTGTTACACTATTACAAAAAATCTTAAAATAGAACATAAAATCTTTTTAGTATTCACCATAGTTCATATTTGTCACATTGTTGGGCTTGAGTATATCCCACAGTGGAAATAAAATTGACTTAGCAAGCTGATTAAACAAGTTTCTATAGATTTATTTTGAGTTTTCCTTCTCTTGCACAGATGTTAAATGGATATTATAATCCTTAACAGTGGCGGCTGTACCTTAAGTGCGCTAGTGCGCTGAACCACCAAATCAAAAGATTTAAAAATTACAAAATGTTACTTAATCTTTATTTTTTAAATTACCATATACAGTGTATTTCGGTTATAACGACGGCGGAGGGACCGTCTCTATAACCGAAACCAGTTTTTCTTTAACACTAAATGTACGTCTAAGAGCGATTTTCACAAGTTTAAGAAACGCTGTTCCCTCACTTAAAATAGCTACGTAACTGATTCATAATTTTAACATCGCGCACATGCTAAGTAACGCTACACACAAACAAAGCATTTGACCATCTGCGAATATGAACAAAGGATAACCCTACACACAAACAAAGCATTTGACCATCTGCGAATGTAAACAAAGGATAAGAAAGCTTAATAGTTAAAGCTTATGAATGGCACTTTGTGCCTTTGTTAACTCAGTCGCAACATCCGAAAGGAATTTCTAGGAATCTGTCCCAAATAGTTCATAAAAACAAGTCGGTATACCCGAATTAGGTGTTATAGCCGGCATCGCTATACCCGAATTAATTTCCTACGAAAGTATGTTTTAAATTCTAGGGACGCAAGTTCGACGTCGCTATAACCGAAAAGTCGTTACAACCGAGGTAGTTATTAATGAAATCCACTGTATTAATATATTTATTCTTTGAACATACAAAAACATATAACAAAATTTCAAATTATGACGAAACAATTTAAACGCTTCACTAAATTATTAAAACTTATTTTCCCTGTAAAAAAAATCACGTGCGCTTAGGCAAGCGCACGGGGACTGCCCATACAACCTGTATTAGTTACGAGTTAAAACGCCTGGCGCGTGAGACAGAAGATAGTTCATAGAAATATACTGAAAAATGAGTCTGTTCCCGCACGCCGCACGGGCGAACCGAATATTGCCGAGAGAACTCGACTTTCGACGAAATTTGCCGATGGCGTCTCGTTAAATACAGTAAGTAGGTATAGTTTCGAGGTATCTGTGACGCGTTAAATATGGTTTGTTTACATTGTTTTTTTATTTCGGTCTTAGGGATGTAACATCGCTCATAAAAAACATCGATGTTAGGATATCGATGTTAAAAATGTCTATGTTTATTAACGATACATCGATGTTCATGAACGATATATCGATGTTAGGAAAACATCAAACATCGATGTTACTAAGGAATAAAATTCTCCGGACAAATTTTGATGTGCATTTTTTTTATTTTTAGGAAATTTGTGGGATATCTTAACATACAGCTGGATGACATCGATGTTACGACGAAGAAATAAAATCCTCCGGGCAAATTTTGATGACCTTTTTTTTTATGTATCGTCGATGTGTTGGTCTCAACATCGATGTTTATGAACGATACATCGATGTTTTTTTTGTATCCCTAGTCTTAGTTCTATTTCATACTGCGTATACAGTGTGTGGTGTTAGTGAAAATGAGCATAAATACAGACTATATTAAAGACAATAACAAAACTTTTCACAATTAAGTTGCTATAAATTGGCGGGGCCGCCAAGCCCCTCTTTTATAAATATTTTTTGAAGTGTGAAAAATATAAAATATTTTTCTTCGCAAGTACCTACAAAATGTAATGCGTTCAAATATAATAAAAAAAAAAAGCATTTTAATGTAAATTGTTGTTCCATTGCAATTTCTGATCTTAATACTTAGTGAGCAAGCGTATCACCACTTTGATGACCCATCAGCCGCCACTGATCCTTCGTTGGCAAAATAGAGGGTGGTGAATTGTATTCTTGAGTGGCGACCAAGAATCGGACGACGCAGCGTACGCTAGCAACCCGCCCTCGCTTTGCTTCGGTTTCAGTCGTCTTTCCTGCGTAGTTCCCGTGGGAATACCGGGATAAAATATAGCTTATGTTACGCCCTGATATTATAGCTTTCAATTGTTGAAAGAATTTTTGAAATTAGTGCAGCCGTTTTGAAGATTACCCGGAACAAAAAGACAGAAAAAAAATAAAGTGTATTTTAGGCATTATGTATAGTGCAAATAACCGTGTGAGCCTGAAAAAAGCCTATTATTTTGACATTACAAACAGACACTCCAATTTTATTTATTGGTATAGATGAGTTAGTACAAAAATAGAAATAAAAGGCTTCTTTTGGAATAACAGCCATACATCAGTTTTGAACCCACATATACTGGAAAACCATTCCATTCATCGTACCAATTAGGCGAGCGTGGGCTTACGTGTGGTAACCAATGTCTCGCTGGTATTGTCCATAGTTTTGTAAGATGTACCACACACTCTCCACCAGAATAATTTACCCTTTAAAAAAATAGACTTCTTCTTATTTATAGTAGTTAACTCGTGATCGGGTGCTGCTTGTGGGATCTGGTCCAGCCATATTTTCTTCCTTTCTTTATGCTTTAATTTTTTTTTGTCTGGCATTACATCTTGAAAATTTATACATATATTTAATTTCGAAGGGCATCACACTGGAGCTAATACCATATATGTTGTACTTAAGCATAATATTATGTATACATATTTAAAAGATTAAGAAAAAAATGACTGCCCGCTGAGTTTCTTGCCGGATCTTCTCAGTTTGTGGCCGCGTTCCGATCCGGTGGTAGATTATTGTATTGTATTCAAAACTGTAATTTGACAATATGTAAGTGCCCTTAAGGGGCCTATACAGAATAAATGATTTGATTTGATTTAATGGCAATGAGCTACAATAATATGAGCTATTGGTGCCAGTGTCGAGTTATTATATTGATTATTCACGTCTTTAGTCTTAGTCTTTCAGTCAGTCGTTAGCATGATTTGGTGCTGATATCCAAATCATGCCTTCTCTGGGAATTTTGGTTGAATGTCAAAATGTACGCAATTCACTATTACATCATATTCACTACATTTCAGAATTTTATCTGCATTATATTAGGTACATAAAATATCAGCAAAATTATTCAATACTAGCAACCCGCCCTCGCTTCGCTTCGGTTATAGGTTATAGTCGTTTTACCCGCGTAGTTCCCGTTCCCGTGGGAATACCGGGATAAAATATAGCCTAGTTTACGCCCTGATATTATAGCTTTCCATTGGTGAAAGAATTTTTGAAATCGGTCCAGCCGTTTTGAAGATTACCCGGAACAAACAGACAGACAGACAGACAAAAATTTTTTAATTGCTATTTTAGGCATAAGTGTCGTGCAAATAACCGTGTGAGCATGAAAAAAGCCTATTATTTTGACATTACAAACAGACACTCCAATTTTATTTATTGGTATAGATAACACTTCAAAACACTAAAATAATGAAGAAATATAAAAGCGCTATGTGACATTTTGACATTCGCGTCAAAATCCAAAAAAAAAATAGACAATAAATGATTTAAAATTTGACATTTGTATCCGTCAAGGTCTGGTCATTAATGCCGGTGGTCAGTCCAATAGCAATATTGGACCTTACATTGCCCCCAGATGTATCAGATGAGATGTCCAATCCATAGCCTACCACAAAAAGAATAATGGTATTCTTTTATTTTTTTGTATATAGATACGTAGGTGGACATGCTGAAAGCCGAGCATGTGTCACTGAGGCCTTAGCCGCAGCCCTGGCATGTTTCGACGAGCTTGGGCGTACTGATGTTCCCATACATGTATTGCTTTTATGCTGTTCACCACCGTACTCAGCATACGCCGGTGGATTGGTGCCTCCAGGTGAGTGATGGTAAAATGTCTCATGAAAAGACGAATTTGGAAGCCTTGGCAGTCTTGTAGCAAAGGTTTCTCTTGAAGGTTGAAAGAGATGTCACAAATAGTTAGTATATGTCAGTACACATTTAATAAATACATTCAACATGGTAAATCACAATTAAAAAGGGATAATATATACCTATGAGAAAAGATAAAGAAACACCATCTATAATTTCATTTTGTTTCGTGAAATGAATATATAAAGTACGCTAATAAATGGCGTGTGAGCTAGTGTCATCAAGTAAGGCAGGTTAACTGGGCGAAAACTAAATGTAGGAAGCAGATCTTACAGTGAAACCACTGTTTTGGGACAGAAAAAGAATATATTATGTTCCAGAGTACATTCACAAGTGGAATGGGGCTTGGATCACGGATTTTATCAGGAAAACAGGAGAGCACACAAATCCTAATCGTAAACGGGTTACCAGTTAAGTGGTCAGTTTGGTAAAATTATTCGTATTAAAAGAATCTTTCTAACCGTCACCTTATGGCTGACGTAGATTCATCTATATTACGTGGTGACATGTTAGGAACTCAAAATACCAACCCCGTTTAGTTTCTTTCGTAATCGTCCTAAACATCGGCTGAATGATCGGCAAGAAAATGAGCACAAGCACACTACTGGTAAACTTATGATACAACTAGCAACCCGCCCTCGCTTCGATTTCAGTCGCTTAAACCCGCGTAGTTCCCGTTCCTGTGGGAATACCGGGATAAAATATAGCCTATGTTACTCCCTGATATTATAGCTTTCCATTGGTGAAAGAATTTTTGAAATCGGTTCGGTTGTTTAAGCGTGAAAGCGTAACAAATAAACAAACAAACATCCTTACTTTCGCATTTATAATATTAGTATGGATGTATGAAGATTTTGCCATGCTGCCGAGGCCTATGTCCAAACGTGGATATTGATAGCCAAATAAAACAGTTGATGGAGATCCATAGCATCCGATGAACCTATTTTTTTTTATTGCAAGCAGTGGCAAACGAGCAAACAGTACACCTGATGGTAAGTGTTGCTGCCGCTCATGGACCTTTATAAGCCCGCTGCCTACTGCGAAGAAAGTGAAGGGAGTGGGAATGCGTGCTCGGTGATACCAAAGGCACCACCAAAACCCTCCACACGCAAACACCCTCAGAAAGTTGGGCTTCCGGCTCTCTCGCTCACCGAACGAAGCGCAGTAACAAATTGCTACTACTCAGACGTCGATTTTCTGCAAGAGCGTGGTACTACCCCGGACGGACCGGCCCGCGGCTGTAGACAGATAACTGTCGACAGTGTGGTCCTATCACTAGTGTGCCACCTATATCCTCTTTTTTGTATTAAATCAGGTGCTCCGGCGACTGTGGAGCAAGCAGCTCGCTTATTGGGTGAACGCGGAGTGCAAGTATCCGTGGCAGCGGCGAGACGGATCCCAGCACTTCACGCGTTATACGAACACGCTGGAGGTGAACTGCATCAGGCGCAACAGAGGAACTACGCCAAGGCAAGAATTGAGTTTTATTCGCGATGCCTTTCTGTGTAGTGATAAAGAACAAATTGCGATATTTCATACTTGTCTATGATATATCATCATCATTACAGCTTATCTATGTCCCACAGTTGGGCTCGAGCCTCCTCTAAAATTGAAGGGAAATTGACCTAATACACTAGTCACTAGTGACGCTAGTCAAAGGTGTTGGTAAAGGGTTTTACCTACTATAATCACGCTGTTCAGATGCCTTAGCATAGGGCTTTGTTGCGAGTTTTCTCTCTCTCTTGTATAGTTGTTATATTCTTATAATATCCCATAGTCGTCTTTTACGACACCCACGGGCAAGAGAGGGGGGTGATGAATTGTATTCTTATTGCATCACCACACGGGAAAATTGCGATGTTCTCGTTCAGTGACAAAGCTTTCTAATACCAAAAAAAACGAATAGGAGTAACAATATATTTGTAATGTAATTTTTGAACAGTCGGTCAGTTTTTAT
Source organism: Lymantria dispar (assembly GCA_032191425.1). Lineage (NCBI taxonomy): Eukaryota > Metazoa > Arthropoda > Insecta > Lepidoptera > Erebidae > Lymantria > Lymantria dispar. Next base: position 7,683,124 of record CM063463.1, on the reverse strand, counting down.
TTTATGTATGTATAAATTAATAGTTGTTATTTGACAGGATCCGCGACATTTAGTCCTATTGCGAGGCTACAGTTTAAAAGAGCGGCCGCCCAGTCCGGCCCCACCGCCTGTTCCAGATATACAGAGCGATGTTTATGGGTATGATTTTTCTCCTTTAATACGATACTATCGTGCCATTATACGCAAGAAAAAGCATGACTCATTGTCACGTTCTGCCTGAGCTGAGCGTGCAAGCGAGAACGCGGAATAAGCGATCGAGGCACGATCGGCCTAGTACGTAAAATTATCGTCCGTAAACCGATTTTACAGACAATCAATCTTTTTTTTTATATATTTACGTATTTATGCTCAAGAGACTGCCATACTCACATTATCAAGTTTCTTGTTATCAAATACTAAGGCAGCGAGTCTCTTGGAATATTCATATACCTATCCATGCATCAGGCCTTCACCGACCCCTGCTGTTGTCCGAACATTACACAGCGTGGCCCTGTGTTGTTCACATCCAGTGGCTCTTTGAAATATTAATCAAGTCCATTTAATGTGAGCGATATGGCCTACGTATTGGCACTTCAGCGTGCTCACTCTTTGAGGTAAGTTTGCTCATGCCAATAGTGAAGTTTTAAATAAAAATGAGAGAATCAGCCCGTGATTTAAGGCTATCAATACTGATGGAAATTATGAATAGTGATGTACACCACACAGATGTTATTAAGATTTTTTATTAACAGTCAAGGTCGTGGCGCAGTTGTACCTCCACGACCTGGTGCCACAGCTTTCCCTCGAGCTGGTGTGCCGACGGCGCCAGTGGGAACAGTAGCAAACGTAGGCGCAGTCGGTGCGGTTGGCGCAGTGGGCGTGGCTAGTGGTACAGCGTGTGGCCGTGGCACTGCCAACTGGTTGGCGCCGCCCCGTGCGCCGCTCTACCCCGGCAACTCTGCGTTATTGACGCAACTGGCTCAGCCCTCATACCCACCTCCTCCTCCTGCACATGCTACACAGGTAATACAAAAAAATCAAACATTATTTGATAAATATAGAGAATACTACTCTGTCAAGAAAGTACCGGGAAAAAAATCAATAATATACAAAATTTTTGTTATCCATCCAAATTTATTTTATCACCTTTAAAGTATGATCCTTCAGAAACGATAGACTTACGCCAAAAAACAATCCAATTATCAAAAAATTTATTAAACGCTGTTTCCGGAATTGAGTTCAGTTCTCGTCGCGAATTCTCCTTTATGTCTTCTACCGATTGAAAACGGGTAACACGAAGTGGTAATTTGAGTTTCGGATAAAGAAAGAAGTCGGCTGGAGCCATATGCGGTGAATATAGTGGTTGCTTGATGATATTTGTTGAGTGTTTGAACAAAAATTCGTTCATAATGATGGCCTTGTGTGAAGGCGCATTATCGTGGTGCAAAATCCAAGAATTTTCTTTACACAAATCTGGCCTTTTTTATCGAATTTGCTCACTTAAACGCTGCATAACGCTCAAATAATATTCTTTATTTACCGTTTGACCTTCTGGCAAGAATTCCGAGTGCACACCACCACGATAGTCAAAGAAAACAATCAACCAGACTTTGACTTTTGATCGACTTTGGCGTTGTTTTGTTCGGTTGGAAGTCGCCACTCCGAAGCTTGTTGACTAGTTTGCATGTCAAACTCATAAACCCACGTCTCGTCACCAGTAACAAAGCGTTTCATGAATGTTGGTTCGGAATTGACTCGTTCTAGCATGTCCTCAGTGACTCTCATGCGATTGAGTTTTTGGAGAAAATTCAGGTCTTTTGGGACTAGCCGAGCGGAAACATGTTTTATATCCAAGTGATTATTTAAAATGGTACGGATCGACTCGTGAAACACAGAAAGTTCGGCAGCTATCTCTATCAAAGTTGAAAGGGGATTTTTAGTCAGTATTTCCTTAACTGTTGCAATGTTAACTTCAGTTGCAGACATTGATAGCCTACCAGAGCGAGGCAAATCTTCCATCACATCTCGACCGCTTTTGAACGCTTTGTACCACTTGCTTAAAATTACTATTCTAGGTAGGGAAATTTGCAAAGTAGATGAGGCGCTTAATCTAAGGCTGTTGATGGACAAGGACCTACGCTTTGAGAAACATGTAAACAACATTTTAAGAAACTGTTTCTACAAATTAAAAGTTTTGTATGAAATACGAGACTACATCAGTGAGCCTTTAAGAAAGCAGTTATCAAACAGTCTTATTTTGTCTAAGCTGAACTATTGTGACATTGTCTATGGTCCATGTTTACTAAACAGAACAGAGTGTTTGATACAGAGGACACAAAATGCATGTGCACGCTTCTGTCTCAGAATACCTAAAAGGAATCATGTTACCCCTTACTTAAACAAACACCATATATTGAAGATGACTGCTAGAAGAAAGATCCACTATGCCAGTTTTATTTACAACATCATTGCCACTCAAAGTCCACGATATCTCTATCATAAACTTGAGTGGAAAACAGATAAATGTAAATACCCAATCCGTTCTAATGTGCATCCTCTTATTGTGCCGAAATATAGGACCGCAGCCTTTAGAGGAAGCTTCAAATATGCTGCAACGCACTGCTGGAACATACTATCTCCTCCACAACGCCAGCTGAAAACAAAACAAAGTTTTATTAATAACCTAAAGAAAACATTTTATGTTTATGCAAACACAACTCTAAACACAACTCTTTTATTTATTTATTTTTTCTCAAATACATATTTGTAGATTAAATACCTAATTACATAGTTTAAACTTACCTTTGGGTCCTTAGCTTATAAGCAATAATCGGATGCACCCAGCAATGTGTTGCTACAATCAAGCTCATTATGGTCAATCGCGTGTGTGCTTGGCTAATACAGGTTTGATTGGTCACGATGTGTGGGCTTCCGTCTATATAACTGACATGGATTTTTAGTTTGTCTTAGATTTCATATAACAATTGGTGACTTTTAAATTATTACAAACAGGTATATGTACGTAAACAATCGCAGATAACATACACCACTGACATAAAAGATATCTCTATGACATTCATAGATATCACAGACTAGTAAGGGTTACCACGACAGTATTGAACATTAATTATGCCACAGATTAATAATATATTTTTTTTTGTTTTTGTATTCTTATGTAATTTTAAATCACAGTGTTACAAAGACCAAATTTTCTTTCTTTTTTTATACCCTGTTTAAAAGTATGTCTGGTAATAAATAAGCTTGTTATCGTTCAGTAGTGTGTATTACACTATAATGTCATCATTGATCTTCACATTCACGACACTTCAGCACCTTCTCTTATTACATCACATAAAATACCACCAAGTTATTATGTTATTGTTAATTGCATTTCCTTTTGTTTTGTTTGTTGAATGTTATTTTTGTTTGTTAAATGTTATTTTTGTTTATTTTATTATTTTTTATTTTTACTTACACGCGTGAGGTTAGATAACTTAGTCATCATCATCTTGCTCTTATCCCAATTACTTGGGGTCGACGCAATATGTCATCTGTTTTGACATATTGCAAAAAGTTTTGGCAATGACTTTTATGACCGGCCGCCTGCCTGACGTCAACCCTCCTTGGGAATGTAATCGTTGACCCAAATGGTACGAGATGGAGTTGGTCCGGGTCAATCTAGGGCTCTTAGTCGTCTTTTACGACACCCACGAGCAAAGCAAGGGTTGGTAGTATTCGAAGCCGCTACCACACAGCAATTAGATAACTTAGTACTGCACTTAATCCGTATGTTTATTATTATTTTTCTATTATTTGAATATTATTTACAAAAGCAGCTGTAATTTGTTAGTATAATTATATTCAGTTGCTACCTGTACATTGCTGACAGACGTCGCAGGACGCTGCAGAATAACAGCGTTGCGGTATCTCTCTTATAGTAGATGCCTCAACATTATGCTGAGCAACGATCCTTTTTCTCTTTTGCGAAGGGAATACCAGTGTTGATATCAATTTCCTTTTGTGTTTTTTTATTATTATTTATTGTTTTATCTATATTATACTCACTGATTGAGCTTTTGTGATGTTTCCCTCCCGTAAAGGAGTAATAAATTATTTTTCTTTCTTTATTTCTCTTTCACTTTATGAGTGGTGGCATGTGTTTTTGATAAAGTCGATTCACCGTAAGCCTTCTGTAACATTTTCAGTGACTCCGAATACGAAATTCCATTGGCGATGCAAAATTTAAGACAAATTCTTTGGTCGATGTTTTTGTCCTTTATGAAATTAGCAATACACACTAGATATGATATAACTAAAAACAGCACTGTATTTAATATAAATAAAAGATGCAACTCAAACTCCGCGCCAAAATGGAAAACAGTTGTGCCAATCTAACAACAACAAAAAAAAAACAAAATTTGAATTTGAAACCATAAACAAATCATCCCTTCCCAATACTTTCTTGACTGTATTTATATTTTTTTATTAATTACGGTTTTTTTTTTAAGAAATTACACTAAGAAATAAATCTCTATTTTATATCTCATTTCCAAAAACATTTTCAGGCTGGTCATCCACGCATGCCAGGTATGGTGGGTACTGGTACGTCAGCTGGTCTGCAGCGTTCCTACATCTGGAGTGGCGTCATTGAGTGGATGGAGAAAGGGAAAGCACCTGGAGATCAACAGAAGATAATCAAACATTTACCGTGTCAGGTAATTGTGCATTTGTAATTCAATAGTCTAATGGCTCCCTGAAGGGGTATGGAGTGGTATAACACATCCATTGTTCTACATTATTATTATTCACGTTACAGATAAGACTTCCCACGTAATGATGGAATAAGAATTCAATTCACCATACCCTTCGGCTCGAAAAATTTGAATAAGGGATTTGAAGAGGGGAAATATAATAATCTATCCATCCATCCATCCATCAGCCAATAGACGTCCACTGCTGGACATAGGCCTCCCCACGAGAATACCACTCGGAACGGTCCTGCGCCACCTGCATCCAACGGTTCCCTGCGACTTTGAGAATGTCGTCAGTCCACCTGGTGGGAGGTCGTCCTACGCTGCGCCGTCCAATTCGTGGTCGCCACTCAAGAACCTTTCTTCCCCAACGGTTGTCGGTTCGACGAGCGATGTGGCCTGCCCATTGCCATTTCAACGTGCTAATTCTGCGGGCTATGTCGGTTACACCCGTTCTTCTACGGATTTCCGTGTTCCGAATTTTATCACGTAGAGAAATACCGGGCATAGCCCTCTCCATAGCACGCTGAGCGACTTTAAGCTTTTTTATGAGGCCGACATTTAGAGACCACGTTTCAGTGCCGTAAGTCATCGCTGGTAACACACACTGGTTATAAACCTTTGTTTTCAGACACTGCGGAATATTGGACGAGAAGATCCTCTTAAGTTTCCCGAACGCTGCCCAGCCGAGTTGGATTCGTCGGCTGACCTCTTTCTCGAAATTGGATCTACCTAACTGGACTGCTTGTCCTAGGTAAACATAATGATCCACAACTTCGAGAATCGCATTCCCAACTAGCACCGGTACAGGAATGACATAGGCATTAGACATGACTTTCGTCTTGTCCATGTTCATTTGTAGACCCACTAGTTGAGATACCCTGCTGAGGTCATTGAGCATAATCTATCCAATAAAATTGGAGTGTCTGTTTGTAATGTCAAAATAATAGGCGTTTTTCATGCTCACACGGTTATTTGCACACCTATGCCTAAAATAGCGATTAAAAATTTTTGTCTGTCTATCTGTTTCTGTGTCTGTCATTCTGTTTGTTCCGGGTAATCTTCAAAACGGCTGAACCGATTTCAAAAATTCTTTCACCGATGGAAAGCTATAATATCAGGGCGTAAACTAGGCTATATTTTATCCCGGTATCCCCACGGAAACGGGAACTACGCGGGTAAAACGACTATAACCGAAGCGAAGCGAGGGCGGGTTGCTAGTATGTAAATAACATCTGCGCTAAAGGGCCATTAGATATAAAACCATACAAGTTACAACACTCTCCATTTTCACATAGTAGGCCAACTTCCCTCTTATTGTGAAGGAGACTCGAGCCTAGCTAGTCGTGGGTGTCGTAAAAGACGACTAAGGGAAATAATACGCATATAACATCTATGCAAGAAAAGGAAACTCAAAATAAAACCCTATACGAATCTGTTTGACCAGCATGGTATAGTAAGTTCAATTTCCCTGCTGTTGTGGAGGAGGCTCGAGCCCAATAGCTATATGAGCTGAAATGATGATGTAACTTAGTGTTTGTGTGTTAGCGTGCATGTGTATGCAATGAGATATCTATGAGTTAAGATTATGATAATAACATAACATTTTTTTTGTTTAAAGACAACACCCCGCACTAAGGAAATAATCCTTGTATTACAATAAAGTACCGATGCTTCAAAGTATCGAGTACTGAGTACTCGATACTTCAAAGTATCGAGTACTGAGTACTTTTCCCAGAATCTATGTCGTGATGGCCTTTTTTTTAGGAATTTGACCGTCTGTGAAGGTATTAAAATATTTCGAGCCACGTTTTAGAAGGTTCCTTACGTTTGAACTAGATGGCGTTACCATAAACGTGAGCCGTAAGGTCAAGTTTAACATGGATAATTTCTAAAATTTATTCGATACGATACCTGCGCAAAAGTACTCATTGAGTAAAAGTATCGAATGCAATGTATCGAATGCAAAGTATCGAGTACTAAAGTATCGGTATCGAAAGAAAAGTACTCGATACCTAAAAGTATCGACATTTTTTTTGTCCCTAATTATATCTCAACTCGGAACAACAATTTGTGGATCGCACAGTGTTGTTCTACCATTCGAACCCCAGACACTGGCACTGTAGGTATCTTAACCACTACGCCAATTGCGACTTTGACTGCAGTCAAATAATGACGACGAAAAATATATAATGTTATAGGTGTCAGCCAGTACAAAAGACATTGAGCCAGAACTGAAGGTGGACACGTGGCCCAATAAGCTGTTGATGCAGTTGATGCCCAAACAGTTAATCAGCAATATTGGAGGACAGTACCTCAAGGATAGCAAGTCCGTCCTCTTCCATTTACAACCTAGCGAAGCTCTTGACGCCCTCACCAAAGTTATGATTAACGGTTTTGTGAGTATATATGTATTTACATTTATAAAAAAATTCTGTCAAAACTTATTCACGTTAATAGCGAAATCGCCTGTTCACGCTGTTGAACTAGTTTCAAATAATCTTTTGTTTGTACATTTTTACAAATCAATAAAATTGAAATATGTGTGTGTAGCGTCAAAGTACTGGGTCTTTATCAAGCTCACACGACTATTTGCACGACACTTATGACAAAAACCAGTTTAAATTTTTTTGTCTGTCTGAGGTATCTTCAAAACGGTTGGACCGATTTTGATAATATTTTAGTACCAGGTAGCTGTCTATATAAGGGGTGTCTTAGGCTATATTTTATCACGGTATACCCACAGGAACTATGCGGGTAGGGGACTGAAACCGAAGCGAAGCGAGGGTGGGTTGCTAGTTTAATATAAACGAAATTAAAGCCCGATTTATGCGATTATTTCTCGGTCCCACCTATCGCGTTAAGTCCGGGGTATTATTGTATTCATCTTCCGCAATACATGTTAAAAATATTTTTGGCTTTATTTTGATGATTGGCCGCCCCCGCTTATTATTATTATCATGTCTCTCCTTTTTCACGGGTATCTTACAAAGGAAGATTCCCGGGTCCTTTGGTAGGCTTTCATGGGGATATGGACGCAGAGGCCTTTGGAGAAATTTAATGTTAAAATGGGATGGGACGTCTACCGATGATACTCCACGTTTGCATATAACACTCGTGGACTGCCAACGGTAGGTGTAAAACTATTGTACAATGAGGATATCTAAAACCTGGTTGTGAGATTTGGCGGACTATTTTACTTAAAACTATTGATTTTAACCTGTTGTCTGCCTTCAATCCCTTGCATCTCTTTCATCTCTTTCATCCCTTGCACTTATTATTATTATTATTACATTTATTCAACTTAAAAACTACCTAATACATTTTTAAATATGATATAAAAAATAAAATATTTAAAAATATAAAAAGCGTATTGACCCACCGGCAGCGAATACAAGTACCAAGCCGCCGGTGGTTAGGGCTACAAAGAGAGGAACTTCCTCACGATGCGCGCCGTGTCCAGTAATACCGCCTTCTGCATCAGACCCGCAATCCAACTACCTAACGCGAGCCTCTTTAGGTGTTGATCGAGGCTCTTGGCTAATTTCCCATTGGTCGAAATGACTATCGGTACAACGATTGTCGTGTCCACATCCCACATGTCGACAATCTCGTGAGCTAAGTCTTGATATTTTATTTGTTTATCTTTCTCAGCCTTCACGAGATTCCCGTCATGCGGAATAGTGACATCAACAATCATTGCACGGCGCTCTATTATTATTATTGTCTCTCCTATCTCCTATTCACGGCTATCTCCCAAGAGAAGATACCCGGTCCTTAGAAAAGCTTACATGGGGATATGGATCCAACACGCAGAGGCCTTTGGAGAAATTTAATGTAAAAATGGGATGGGACGTCTACCGATGACACTCCACGTCTGGACATAACACACGTGGACTGCCATTATTATTATTAACCCTTCTTGAGAATAGACAAGACAGCATCGGATGAGTTAGCCTAGTCAGTCAACGTAAAGACCTTAAGCGTCTTATACGACAATTACGATCAGTGTAAAGGTAGTATTCATAGCCACTATCACACAGTAAATTGCAATAACTATTTCACCATCATCATCATCACAGTTCATATACGTCCAACTATTGGGCTCGAGTCGGCTCCACAATAGGAGGGAAATTGATCTACTTATACCATGTTGGTCAAAGATTTTATTTCGAGTTTTCCTTCTCATACTTGATAGAAATTATATAGTGATGAGTTTTTAAATGTTCACAGGCTGGATGCGTCCACTTCTCACCGATGCCATCACCTCAATGTGATATAAAAGTGCTAATCCTGTTGTACACATCAGACAAGAATGCCTACCTGGGCTTCATACCGAACAACCAAGCCGCTTTTGTAGACCGATTGAAAAAGGCAAGTATTGTTTTTTAATAATTAAAGCAATATCTTATATTTAGGTATGTAATCCTTTTATTGCGGGGCACTTTAAAATATATAATAACAATTATTAACACATTTTAGTTTTATATATGTAATAGCTATATTTTGTAATAAAAATATTCAAAATACCGAAGTTAAAAGCCGATTTAAAATGTGTTTTCTACATAAAAAAAAGAATTTTCAAATTTGTAGCACGACATATGTTTATTTATTCTCAAACATCCAATACCTTGTTTATTCTTTATACAATTTAATATTATCAAAAAAAGTTTTTGATAAATCCGTTGTTCAAATTTCGCCAATTTTTTAGTCTAATGAATTAGAAACTAAGCTTCATAAAAAAAAGTAATGATCTATGTCTATTCAGGTATTTTAGTAGTATCTTTAATCCAAATATGAGCAAGATCTAAAATATGAATTTTTTCGCTGGCCGCACGTGAAATGCCCCTAATCTCCAAACAGTAGGTTTTTCATTCTCATACGATGGTTTGCACGACACCGGCCTAGAGACTAGTTTGAAATTTTTTGTCTGTCAGTTTGTTGTAATTTTCTAAATGGCTAGACCGATTTTCATAGTATTATACTACCAGATAGACAAGGAGTAACTTAGGATAGCTTTTCTCTCGGCAAAACTCGTACCGTAATATCGCGAGGCTACTGAAGTCGAAGCGTAGCTAGGGCGAGTAACTAGTATTAAATATAATTGTTCTATTATTCAGGTCATCCAACAGCAGAAGATAAGTCATATAATAAGCAAACAGCAACTGCCGACAGCTGTAAGTGCGGCTGGGGGGATGGCACCTAATATGTCCACCAACACAATGGCAGGTTAGTCCAAAATTCATCTTCAAATCTATAAAGACGTCCCACTGCTAGACTAGCACTAAGCACTATCATGAAATTGGAAATAAGGAAGGTTTTTATTCCTATATGAAGAAAAGCCTCCGGCATTTCAACTATCAATTTGCCGTTCATAATTGCTTTCTTCCATTCTCATTCTACAACCATGGGAAAGAATGTGATTGTGACACATAATATTATTAATTTGTTTACTTCTTCATCTTTATTTATGTTCCATTCTCAAAAGGAAGTCCTCTGCCTGATGAGGGAAATTCCTTAACATGTTGAACGCCATGGGGGACCTTTGTTGGGCAACATTTATATAGTATTTTGACCCCTTGGCGTTCAACGTCTTCTTACCCCTTGGAAGAAGTAGATATGACCATTATATTTTTATTCCTTTACTACACGTAGTGTCCGTTACCTAACGATAATGTGATGGCTTACATATCAACATCCATTGCTAAATGTAGCAGTCTCAAATAGGATATGATAAATGTGACCATATTTTTTACATGAAAACGGATTTCTTGAGTAACAGTCCCGTTATTAGACGCGTTATTTTGTCAGAACGGGACACTTGCAGAAATATGAAATTAAAAGTTAAAAAAGGACAAGGTTTTGCAGGAATAGGTACTATGAAATTACAAACCAATAAAAAAACTAGAACTCGTCCCTATCAGTATAACAAATTATTACTTATGCCCTGCTTTACCGTGATTATGGACGTTGAATAGTATTCGAAATGTCGTGCAATCAAATATCAGATACAAACGCCATAAAAACCCAAAGAAAATAATTTTATGTATAATATGTAATACTCACGTAAACATCAGAAATCCCTTATGCTTTGTTTGTAAAACGGGACCTTTTCATGCGATTGAGAGAGAACTTGGAAACGGGAATGTCCCGTTCATAACGGGATGTATAGTCACATTAGGCATAATGCTATATTAGTAGTGATTATCATGAGTTACCCAGAAGAATGCTGTAGTATCTTCTCTTTTTTTTACTATTCCTATTGAATGGCAGGACAGCAATTGTAGAACGTAGTGATGCAAACTATTTTTAACTCTTTTCCACAGAGGAATGACTCAAATATATTTTTAGGTGGTGGAGCAATGCCGACTGCTGGTATGTCTTCAGCTGGTATGGGAGCAGGTATGAGTCAAGGGATGCAGCCAGTTGCCAGTGTTGGCAATGTTGGACAGATGTCTGGCCCAGGGCCCAGCCAGGGCATGGTGCAAACACAAATGCAGTCACATCCACAGGTAAGGGACGGTGGTTTTTACGACAGTAGGTGGTTAATCAAAAATAAAAATACCTGCCAAGGCTATTACGTAGGATTATATATACACATATATATATTTAATTAAATATTACTATATATTTTCAGGGTATGATGATAGCTGGCGCAATGAGTGGTCAAGTTCCTCAAGTTGGTGGTAAAGGCACACGCCCTGTCACACAATTAGATGGGCTGGAAGCCGCAAGACAACACAATCTGGAGAAAATCCAACATCTTCAACAGACATTGGAAGCTGCTCATCAACAAGAGGCGCAGTTCAAGTCGCAGATGGATATTATGAGTCATTTACATGCTGCCCAGCAGCAGGAACAGCATTACAAACAATTGGAAGTAAGATTTAATTCCTTCATCCATCTATTCATCATATACGTTCCATTGTTGGCCTTAAGCCTCCTCCACAATAAGAAAGAAATAAACCTTCTATACCAAGCTGGTCAGACAGGGTTCTAATTTGAGTTTCCCTTATCTTGCATAGATGTTGTATGATTATACCCTTGGTCGTCTTTTACAATACCCACGGGTAAGAGGTGGTGGACTGTATTCTTACTCCGTCACCACACGAATGAGTAAAGTCATAAAATACATGATGTAAATTGCTTTAATAACTACTGTATTGGTGTTTGCAGTTCACCTTATTAAGTTTCTCAGAGGAGTGCTGTTGCCTATTCTCACTTGCTAGGTTCTTCTTCCGGGTTTCACGATTCCTACGGAAAGTAACACTCGTTAAAAAAGGGAGCCTGACAGATGTGAAACATCGAAAAAAGTATAATATGCATAAAAGAACAGATTACGTCAGAAACTAATATGGCATAAAGTATTAAATAACTAGTTGACCGAGCTTCGCTCGGAATATTTTTGTCGAATTTATTTAGATATATATTAATAAAAATAAAAAAATAATGAAAATTATTATTATTAATTATTTCGAACCGACGCTGTTTGATTGAAAAAAATACCAAAATTAAAACCTGTCACCTTCCCATCTGAGCTATCGTAACTCATGATGTTGCCAACGAAATTTGAATTCATATTCTTTTAAAATTTAATGTCATTGTTTATTTTGCTAAAACACGGATTAAACAACATTTTCTATAAATAAAACGTAGCTAGATCGTTTTTTTGGACCCGAAACCTCCAGTAAGCCAAGTTTCAACAAAATCGTTGGAGCCGTTTCCGAGATCCTGAATATATATATATATACAAGAATTGCTCGTTTAAAGATATAAGATAAAATATAACATTTTTTTTTTTCAGAAAATGATTGTTTTTATTTAATAAACATTCTTTTTCATTGGTATACACTATAGGTATGCGAGCTCAGGGAGCGAGAGAGATAGCGCACAGGCGCTTCGCACAACATCACGTCATTCCGTCTCACTTACATACTACTATGTATGTACATATATATATATAGCGTGGCGTTTTGTCACCACGATGTAACGCCACGCCAACAATCAGGTTTACCCTCGCCATATTTCGTCACACAGTGTTACGTCATATCGCCAAGAGCTGTTTACGCCACGCCAACGATCAGGTTCACCCTCGTCTATAGATGTTTCACATCAAAATATCTTGTCTTCAGGAACAACAACGTAAGCATCAATTGCAACAACAACTTCAACAGCAGCTCCGGGGTACTGCCAATCCACATCAAACCCGTATCATGCACCCCAGAAATATTCTACCTTCAAACCCTGGCCTCAAGCATCTACTGCAACAGGTACATGTTTTATTTTTTTTAGTTTGTATATATTTAGGATATCCTAATAGTTACTCCTATATATATACACCATAGATAAGAATAATAAATAACAGTAATACTTAATGTACATAAATCAAATAAAAATCATGATCATCTCGGCTCATATACGTCCCAATATTGAGTACTGAGTGCGAGCCTCCTCCACAGTAGGAGAGAAATTGATCAACTATACCACGCTGTCGGGTTTGCATAAATTTTATTTCGAGTTTTCCTAAATAAATGATATTAGTAATACTTTATGTGCAAAAGCAAAAACATCATCGTTTTAGCTCAAACGAATGCCACTGTTGGGTTCGAGCCTCCATAATAGGTCAAGGTCTTCAACAGGAGATCAAGGTCTTCTACAGGTTGTCATAGAGCTTTATATCCAGTCTTCCTTCTTTTATATAGATGTTATATGTTTACATTCTTTAATAGATTATTACCATGGGAAAGAAATGGGTCATCATCATCATCATCATCGCAGCCCACATATGTCCCACTCTCTGGCCTCCACCACAATAGGAGGGCATTTTCCCTACTATACCATGCTGGTCAGACATGATGGTATGGGGTTTCATTTCGAGTTTTCCTTCTCTTGCACAGATGTTATGTGCAGATTATATCCCTTAGTCGTCTTTTACGACATTCACGGGCAAGATAAGGAGTGGTGAATTGTATTCTTACTCCGTCCCCACATGGAAATGTGGTGAAATGTATGGTGACCTGTACTTTCTTTAAGGCATGCTATGGTCCAGACAGGCCCCATCAACTCAGTCCACTGCGAATTAATTTCTACACTAATGTTATTTATTATTCTTATAATAAAATTCCCTGTTGGTTTTTATGGTATTTATTTCCTATGGCAAGATGATGTATCATACTACCTAATACCATTTTACTTTACCTGCAGAATTTATTTCCTTTTTGCCATTTAGCTTCTAGCTCATTGCCACATAACTATCATCGGATGCCATTTTGTATATAACGGCTAAATAAATTGTTAATGCCTTTTTTCATAATATAAAAAAAATGTCGGGGCAGGGTCGAGGCGATCTTCATTTGACTTAATTTTGACCTCTGCGTCCCTAACAGATACTTATTGTATAAGCTACAATACAAACACGCTGACTTTGCTTATCTTCTTAAACTACCCAATCTTTTAACGAAAGCAGTTTCAATGTTTTATTTCTTTCTTTCTTATACGGATAAATAAAATACAAGTGTAAACTAATATACAGAATGTGTCAGGCTATGGAGCAACTGTTCAAACGGGAGTTAGGCAACGGTGGTAGGAACCCATCAAAAAATTTTAAGTAAAAATATTGATTCGTTAATGAATTAGAGACATGTAACGTTGTCAATTTTGTCATTGCTGTTTCTTGTGAATCTGATTGAAATGTATAAAGTCGGTGATACTTAATTTGCAACATATTCGTACTTTATAAATTGAATAATATAATTCGTTTTATTATCAGCTGATCGGACGATGACCGTTGGCGGGGCGCCTTCGTACCTCCTTTACCAGCGACGCGTTTGCGCGATTTATACCTACTTATACTGTCCACGCCTTACATGCCTGCATGTATCCTGTCTGCACACGCCTACATAATATGTAACATTTAAGGCATAGACTCTTAATCACACATTTTTAAATCACTGTAACTGTTATGTTTTATTGTTTTTTATGTAATATACATTCTAACTACGATCTATGACCGTTAAACTACAACATTCTCGAACAGTTGTTCTATAACCTGGGACACCTGTATACATTAATAAATAAGAAGTATTTATTTGGCTCTCGGAATGTTTGTCCACTTACCACTTATCAGTTTGCTTACTGTTCTGCTAGCTACCAAAGGCAATACAACTCACCGATTAGATCAGCATATAAAAATAATGTTTCCAAGGAGGATTGACTTTAAGATGATAGTCATCCATAAAAATTAGCTAAAAGTCTATAGAATAGAAATAGAATTGTAGTATATTTTGTTCTTCTTTCATTTTATACTTCAGAAGAAAACGTGATACATCGACCTTATAAAGATTGGAACACCATCTTAGGCACCATCTTATAATTAAGGCATTAACAATTTATATATATCATTATTTCTACTAATGCTTTCATCACTTTGCAGCTTGGCTTTCACATGACGCTATGTATATATTAGCATCACGGGCAATGTTGAGTCTGATGCTCAATTGAGCAATACATTAACGATTGTTACACTCAAGTTAAAACTAAAAAAAAAAATTGCGTTCCTTGAAATGAGACACTAAGTCCAATTGTTAATCCAAACCATTCTTAAAACCACCGGAATACTCGCAAATTTTTTAATCAAAATTTCTCCAGTCCTCCTCCAAAATCCTCCTCAACAGGAAGATTTCAGTCACATACACATGTACAGAAGAAACAGTTGTAGAAAAAAATTCAATAAGGTTTACATAGTGCCTTAGTAAAATAAAAGTAAATTACTGAAATTTATCATTTAATATGCTAGATTATTTATAAAATTTGTTCACGGGTGAAAAATGATTGCTTCACATGGCACTCGAACTTATTGAAAATCCGTTTCAATCGTTCTACCGATTCGACCATCGTGGACTGAAAACGTTTACACATTGTGGCGATCTAACATTTTGAGAAATAAGCAAGAAATTCTCTTTTAAATTGTGATATTTTAAATCTTAAATAAAATTTGTTAATTAAAAAAAAATCGGTTTCAAATTATTGCAACTTCCAAAATTTTAGCAGTCTTAAAAATTGCCGCTCTGTGTCCGGTCACAGAATATGAGTATTGCTCAATACTTCAGCAAAACTAAGCAGATGTCAAACTCAGCATTGCCTTAACTGAGCGCGTCATGTATTAGCACTATCAAATATATTTTTAGCAACAGCAGCAGCCACGAGGGCCACGGCCACACATGTGACATGCGACTCATGTGAAATGTCGACACAAGCGAGACATGTCGACAACACACACGAGATATGTCTACATACACAGCATAATATACCACATTTGCACGCACAAGTAATGCTTTCACACCTTTCTACTAATTATTTTGTGATCCGATTATATGATGTTCAATATAGAAATACACATTGTTTTTCTTTTTAATATGAATCTTTTGTCTAATGAACAGTTCGCGAGTAAAAGATTTTAAGCTACTACCCTTAGAATAATAACGTATAGAAGGATAGTGTCAATACTTCGAACTTTCAAATTTTGAATCTAAAAATACTAATGGCGCGCAGACGATTACACACGTACACACGCAAACCACTATACAAATTATGAAATCAAATTTTGTTTTTATTAACATAAATCGTCGAAATACTTTTAAAAGTAATGTTAAAAACCTTTTTAAGTTTTTCAAATGTGTTGTGACACCATTTGAATGCACAAACCGTCATAATTATCAATTTATTTTTTAAGAGTTGCGTATGTTCGTGCAGTACAATGACTTGTATATTACGGAACGGTTCCGGTGTAAGCTCCATTAGGCTCCAATTGAAATGCCTCACTTTTGTGCGTGAACTAACCTTCTATACGTTATTATTCTAAGCTACTACCTTATCGCGTACTTACGTGTATTCATAACACGCTTTGAAGTGAACTGTGTGTCGAATAATTGCACGACACACTTAAGCTCTTTTTGTCGCGGCGCTCTTCTCGTTTTCATAATTTTATGTAAATCAATGAATATTAAACACAATCTAAACCATTTAAAATTGATTCATGAATAATTAAAATGTTTCCCTGTAATACAAAAGTTTCACATATATCGTTTGCTCACACTATTTTTTTTTATTATTTATACACTAAGGAATAATTTTTTATCGCGGGAGACCTCACAAACATAATAAAGATCGAAAAAATCATTTGTAGTTCGCATGTGATCGAATGTTAGTCACTAGGCACGAAAGGTCTTAGACCTTATTTCAGGGTTTTGGATCACTCCGTCATCTATGCATTTATTTATCCGTTAATTCGTGTTTGTGAGGGCCACCGCAATATAAGGCCCTTGTTCCTTAGTGCTGACGATCATTTAAAAAAATAATCATGTATTTCTGTATTGTATCGTCATGTAATCCTGTCACTTGCTTGAAAACGTAGCACATACACTTTGCATATATTAATAGTATTTATCCACCATTCTGCAAAGTGTAATGTGTTGCATGGAAGACGCTCAGCTATTTGAATAGTAGATATATTTTGATGATGTTTTTATTTATTAAATTGTCTTTAAGAAATTACAAAGCAAAAGATCAAGCCGAGCGTCTTAAAGAATGCTAAAACAAGCCTGTCTTTCTTTAATTTTCATCTTAAAATAGTTTATAAATAAATATTTTATAGATTATTAAATAGATATTTACATGTATGAAATATTAAAGTAATAAAAATCTAGAAAAGAATGGCCCCCTATTTTTTAATATCGATAGAAGTTTCTTTTACACAAATTAAGATTTGTATCACCTGAGTGGAGTTTTTCCCTTTTGAGACACAGATTGTAATCAGCAGTTCATATTTACTGAACTCCCTAAAATTATAAAGTATAATACTTTTAACAAGGTTTGTTTAAACAAAAGAAGGTATTGTTTCTTCTAAAATGATACATTTATTATGATAGAATGTTATATACGTTATTTCACTATGAGAAGTGTTTTGACAGCTGTCAAAACATCGAAACAGTTTGTAATAGCCTTTTCATTTATAATAACAGTGTAATAAATCATTATTATTAAAATATTGCATTAATCTACGCCCTTAATTGAATTGAATTTTTCGTAAGTATTTACTATATATTCCCAAAATATACTAAATAATTAGAATGGAATATTCTATTTCAATATCTGCTATTTTTGAAAAGAAGAAGAAAGTTATTTATTTTTTACAATAATTCTATGTTTAATTTCTTAGAAATTGTACAGGCGTAGTCTGGGCTAGTGGACTAACGCCGTGTTTGACAGAAGAACCTAAGGTTATAGTTTGATGTACCTAAAGCCCTTAAGTTCCTAGCCTATATGATGGGATACCTGCACCGCGCTACCTAAGGTGACAGGTAGATGTGAGATGGATGTTGGGTGGAGGATTGGTAATTCTCACTGCCAGTCAAACAGACTCACTTGACTGATCAGAACTGACGGCTAAAGGTGTCTTGGCCACAGTGAGATGGAGGTTTGGGTGGAGGATTGGTAACTCTCACTGCCAGTCAAGCAGACTCACTCGACTGGTCAGAACTGACGGCTAAGGGTGTCTTGGCCACAGTGAGAGGGATGTTAATGAGAGATGAATAAATTCAAATCTGATTTATTTTACACAATGTACACCTTATATACTACTTATTGCTAATACACACATATACCATTTTGTGTTAGTGTGTCGTAAGTGTAAAGTATAACGCAGTGTCTTTAAATCATGTCAGTGCTAATTTTGCACATTTGTATGTTGACATGCTTTACTTGTATGTTGACATGCTCTACTTTTGAGTTTGCTGCGTTGCATGTTCAATGTGCATTGAACAGAAATATTGGCAAAAATTGTAACACATACTCCTAATTTCGTGCTCACTTTGTCTTAAGTGTATTAAATATCTTCTCATATATGTTTAGCAGCCACAGTATAGAGCGGGTGGAGGAGCCCCGAGGCCACCATCGCAGCCCCAACAATTCGAAGATGTCAACAATTATTCTGAATTTATTTAGATTAATGAAGATAACTTTGTAATATATAACAAAATTTAGATCTTAAACGTTAAAAAAATGTAATTGTTGTATTAAACGTCCACATATCCGTGGATTGACCAAACATTTGCCATTTACCATCCATTTATTCATCAACTTATTAATTTCCACTATTGGATTTGGGCATCCGTATGAGACTGACATATTGAATGGACCTGTGGTATCTGAATTTGCTTGCAACTTTCATGATGCCTTCAATGATGCCACGAGTTCTACGAGTGGAGCAGTGACTACGCCACGTACGTCTAGCGTGTCTAAGTAGCGTTTAGTGGCTACCTTCAAGGGGGTCACATTCAATAACGCTATATTCAAATATAGCGTTATTGAATGTGACTGCTATGCCTCGAAAGAAGTTCATATTTTAAGCTATATTGAATTATTATTTCTGACAAACTCTGTTTTATTTCTTTTCCAAATTTTTCTATCAAATTATTAAATTTATACTATGGATGTTTTGATATTTACAAAAACAGTTCAATTAAAATTTCAGTATTAACAGCTTCTGTGTTCATATATAACTAATTCCGCTTCAGAATCTTCTCAAATATTTTGTTTCGCCGTTCGAGTTTATCGCTCTCCGCATAATTTACCCAATTCTATATTGCCCATTTTTGTAAAATTTGTTATTGATGTTTTAATCTTATTAGTCGTAATTCACCAATCAGACAATGAACGTCCATAATTGGACATAGGCCTCCCCACGAGAATGCCACCTCGAAGAGTCGGTGCCACTTACATCCAACGGTTCCCTGCTACTTTCAAGATGTCGTCAGTCCACCTAGAAGGGAATCGTCCTATGTTGTGTTATCCGATTCGTGATCGCCACTCGAGACCTTTTCTTACCCAACGGTTGTCGGTTCGACGAGTGATGTGGCCTGCCCATTGTCATTTCAACGCGCTAATTTTTAGGGCTATGTCAGTTACACCTGTTCTTTTGCAGATTGCCGTATTCTGGATTTCATTACGCAAAAAAATAACGAGCATAGCTTTATCCACAGCACACTGAGCAATTTCGAGCTTTTTAGGCGCCTTATAGAAACCACGTTTCTTTGCAGGCTTGAAGATTTGGTCTGATTAGCTACCTGTAATTGGACCAATCAGTTGAAGACTGCACTGTCATTTCCTTCCTCTATTCCATGAGCTTGAAAGTCTGGTATCAAACATTTCGTGGTCAATTTGCGCGATAGTCCTTGAGGCATTTCAACACGTCCGCGTGAGCAGTTTCCACTAACCTGTTGCTCATCACACTCTTATAATATATATTCAATTGCATTGGAGCTGTGGATTTTGGTACTAGACAGGTGTAGGTCGGAGTGTAAACTTCATCCACCGAGACCGTTCGAGTTTCTCACACAAATTCAATGCACCTCGTATTATTCGGTGATCACTCCCAGATTTAATCCTGCTTATTACAAAAATATCATTGAATATTTGTCGTTTGTCCGAGATGGATTTTACCATCTCATTTTTAGTTGAATCATCGTGGCTAATCCAGGTCCATTTCCTTTGTGGCCGTTTCTTGAAGAAGGAATTCATCATAAGGAGCCTTCTGCAAAAATCGGCTCTTTTGGTTTCTCTGTCCAAATTCGTGTTGGCTCATTGTTTGTCCTTTTGCCTAGTTTCGCGTTAAAGTCTCCCATAACCACCGTGAAATGGGTTTTAGACTTGACGACGACTTTCGAGATGTGCTCGTATAAGGCTTCCAGTAAGTCGTCGGAGTATGTCGAGATCGGCGCGTAAACTTCTATGACCATCCAATCTATTCTAACTCATCGCTACAAGGGGTTATCGGCCGTAATACTATTTTATATAGCCTTCCTTAATTACTGTCCACCACTACAATAATTTTCAATTCGAACCTGTAGTACCAGAAATTAGTGTGTTCAACCAAACAAACTCTTCAGCTGCATATAAAGGTGTAACTCGCCACAGACTCTAAATACCTCACTGGTACCATCTTGAACTAGCAAGTCCGTTTATAGCTGTAGGCAGGCCACTCAGCAGCGGGAATACAATTTGGATTAGTGGTCTTTCCAAATTTATCACGTAGATAAATCCCTATTCTATAGCAGGTTAAGTGAGGCTTATTTATGAAGGTGATGTTTAGTAATCTATACAAAATTATTTTAATTATTTTATATTCAGATAGCAATAAATGTTAATGTCTAATTGTTGATTCGTAATCTTCCTATTTTTGTTTAATATATAATTGACTAATATTCTATAATATCTGAACATGTTTTATAGATTAAGATAAGGAATAAATGTTTTGTATAATAGTTGTTTTATTTATTTATACTTTATTGTACACTTAATACATTTATAATAATTATTCTAAGTGGAGATAGCACAATGGGCGGCCTGATCGCCAAAAGCGATTTCTACTAGGCAACCTTTTATTACTTTATAGTCTACCCGCAGTTTACCTCCATACGTGCAATACTAGGAGTGGTAGGACCACACTGTCGACAGTTATCTGTCTACAGCCGCGGGCCGGTCCGTTCGGGGCAGTACCATGCTCTCGCAGAAAATCGACGTCTGAGTAGTAGCAATTTGTTACTGCGCTTCGTTCGGTGAGCGAGAGAGCCGGAAGCCCAACTTTCTGAGGGTGATTGCGTGTGGAGGGTTTTGGTGGTGCCCTTAGTATCACCGAGCCTCAATGCACGCATTCACACTCCCTTCGCTTTCTTCGCGGTAGGCAACGGCCTTGTAAAGGTCCATGAGCGGCAGCAACACTTACCATCAGGTGTACTGTTTGCTCGTTTGCCACCGTTTGCAATAAAAAAAAAAAAAAAAATACGTCTACCATATGTGCAAATATTTTTCGCTCAAACGTAGCACGTAGCTAGCAGGTAGACGTTTGAGCGAGCGAGCGAGCTCAAACGTCACGACGTTTATTCATATTTTGGAGACTAAAATTTGTATTTAATGTGGAAAATATAAGCAAATAATTCATCATTTTTAATTTTAGACTAAACCGTGTGGTTACGGAGTAAGAATACATTTCACCACACTCCCTATCCATTTTTCATCTTGCCTGTGGATGTAGTAAAAGACGACTAAGAGATAAAATATGCATATAATATCTATGTAAGAGAAAAAAACTTGAATTAAAACTCATCAACAATTTCCCGTCCATAGTGTGGGAGGCCCGAGCCCAATAGTGGGAGTTATAGGGACTGATATAACAATGATGATGATGGAAAATATCATTCATAAAGCAAAATCTATACAAATAAATTGAAGTGTCTGTTTGTAAATGTCAAAATACTGGGCTTTTTTCATGATCACACGGTTATTTGAACGACACCTATGGCTAAAATAGAGATTAAAAGTTTTGAAGTGAAACCTCTTTAGTACCTATCGTTGATTTCAAATTAGATGAAACGAAAAAGCGAGTCCGTAGACAATCACGTAATGATTCAGCCGGCGAGAGAATGAGATAAAAGATAGAGGATAAATGATAAAAGTGTACTAATTTCAATATACGCATAAAAGGTCATCCGATTGCACAGGTGCAGGAAGCCCGTAATTTAGGAGTAATATTTGATGGGCAGTTACATTTTGAAGCACATGTCACTGAAGCAGTATGTAACTGCTTCTATAGGCTTAAGCTATTGTATAGGATTCGTCCCTATATATCTGTTGATATTCGTGTTATGCTCTGCGAAACATTGATTCTGTCTAAGCTCAACTATGCGGACACAGTTTATGGCACTTGTATTCTGGGCAAAACGGAAAAACTTATACAACGGGTTCAGAACGCCTGTGCGCGATATTGTTATAACGTCCCTCCTCGATCTCATATCACCCCCTTCTTAAATAAGGGGAATTTAATGAAAATGGCGGCACGTAGAAAACTTCATTTAGCGACGCTTTTGTTTGATGTTGTGGTATCAAAAACGCCTGAATATTTATATCGCAAGTTATCATGGTCGAAGAATCATCACACAATAAAAACAAGGGCATCCTCCTATCTATTATTAACACCAAGACATAGAACGGCAGCATTTCGTGGAAGCTTCAAATTCGCTGCTTCACGATGCTGGAACGATTTGCCACCTCCTTTACGCCTGTTAGAGTCAGTTCACTATTTTAAAATCAAATATACAAAATATTTGCTTGAAGAACAACACAAGGCGTAATAAAACATCTTGTATAATATATCTACACTGGTATATGTATATGTGTGTACGTGTATGTATGTATGTATGAGTATGTATGTATGAGTATGTATGTATATGTATGTATGTATATGTGTATATGTATATATGTATGTCGCGCTCCCAGGTACTATGTTAATAGCCTTATGAAGTTAGTTATAATTTATTTACCACAATTCTTTAATATTATGTTTCCTCTTTCAATGCCCCGGTAACCTATTAAATCCATAAACTAATAAATTGTAAATATGTTTATATGCATGTACATGTTTATGCGCATATGTGTGCGCATGCGTTGTCTTTGTGTATGTGTGTGTCTTTGTGTATATGGCCATATATGTATGTTTTTTAAGTTTTACGAATAATCAAAAATCACAATTATAATAAATGAATAGGAAGAAATAGTACTTAGTATGTTTAAGTCTGTGTGTATACTGTGCATACAATATATAGTGTGGCGCAGTATTCTATTGTATACGTTGTGATGAACCGTACTCACTCTGAAGGTTTTACCTGAAAATCAGCGCTGTAACACGTTTGTGATGCAAGCTCATGCTGAGGTGAGACCTTTTTCGGTATCCTATATGCATGAATTTGTACGAATTTTGATTACTTACTTTAGGTTTTGGAAACCGAAATAAATGTTTTTCTTTCTTCTTTCTTTCTTTCTTTCATAAAAGAGATTCACTTCTGATATGTGTACTTTATACACACTCGTTTTTCTCTGTTTGAAGAAATCTTCAAAACGGCTGAACCGATTTTGATAATATTTTACTATCAGGTAGCTGTCTATATAAGGAGTAACTAAGTAATATTTTATTCCTGTATTCCCATGGGAACGGGAACTATGCGAGTTAATCGACTTAAACCGAAGCGAAGCGAGGGCGGGTTGCTAGTAGATAATAAAATAAAAGACAGTTGTGAAACATATCGTTATACATATATTAACGTATTAGTTTCGTATTAAGTATACAAAGAATACAAACACTACGTAGTCTACGATACGTTGACTTTTTTATATGAGTATCCATTGTCTGGCACAAGTAATACAATTATGTGATGATTTGGAGTTGATCCCGAGGAGGGTAAGCGCTTATGGCAACACGCTGACCCTCCCTCCATAGGGAGGGCTGACATATCGTTATCCAATTTGAGCAACATGATAAAATTGAATATTGATCAGGCTTTTTTTTGGGTGGGTTATGGTCAGCACACATGTCGTCCGTTCTATCCGGGTGGACGAAAGGGCGGAACGCGGCTCCATAACCCACCGTATACCTTCCCTTTCGCCATCGATCCGACCACCGGCACCGAGTTCCTTGTCGTCCATGGCCAGCCACGGTATATTGATCAGCCTGGGATTAACTCCCATCACATTTAAGATAGGTCTGAATTGGCACGCTAGACCAATCAAAATTTATACAAAATAATCGTGTTGCCAAGTCAGTTTTATACACTTAAGGGATACCTCCTTAAGTGTATAAAACCTGGTCTAGAAGCCTAAATCTTAGGCATTTTTCAAACTAGGATGAAAAAAAAATGAAAACATTTTTACTATGGATTTTTTATATGATTTTTATTGTCATTTTAAGAATATAAATATAAAATTAAAATACAAAAAAATCAAAAACTCGTTTAATTTCAGACCGGTGAAGTGGGGGCTGCAAAAAAAGGTGCTTTCTGGTTGTCATGATGTCAACTCTTGTAGTAATCCAAATCAAACAAATTAAGAAAATTCTTCATTAGTAAAGATGACGCTATGACCTTGACCTCTGCCAAAGAAAAAAAAAGAATATACACAAAATGGCGTGGTCATAAAAAAAATTGTACCCCCTTTTTCGACTTTTTGAATTTTTTAAAACTACTTAAAATCAATTTTATTTAATTTCCAAGGCAGGGGTCATAGACAGATATATAAAGAAGAATGTATATAAAATTTCAAAGGAATCAGTCATGTAGAACTTGAGATATCATGTCAACCACCTCGAAAAAAGTAGTTTTGAAAAAAAAAAACGCGTTTAAAGTTTAAGAAACGATTTCTGTAGAATAACTCAGATAATAACATTTATTACTCATTTTGGATTAATGGGCGATTCCAGATCCGATAGTTAAAATGTTTTTTTATTTTTTTTTATCTTAGTTTGAAAAATGCCTAAAATTTTGGCTTTCTAGACCAGAATACCCCCTTAAAAGACACATTTGATAGCGTTTTAGAACATTTACAATCTTATGTCTAGTTTTACTTATGAAAATATCCTGCTCGCCCTCTGTAATTATGTTTATATATATATATATATATATATATATATATATATATATAAACAAATTTTTTTTTCATATGAAAAAAAAATTTAACCTGAAATTTAGAAAGGATACAGTACTATGACCAAGTATATTAAAGAAAGTAACTTACATATCAGCATTTGCCAGTTACATCAAATGCCATAAGAAGAAGAAGAAGTTAAAAAACAGCTAACCTCGCGATGTCTAAAGTAATCATAGATTAAAAAAATATTACTTATTAGTTGTACTTTAAACAGTTTTAGTAGGTTTAAAATCTACCATAAATAATGTTAAAATAATGTAAAAAAGCTGTTGCCCCGGTTTGGGCGCCATATTGGTCACATTTGGAACACTTTAGTTAGAACAGTCAACTCAACACATATGTTTTTTTAATATATATTCAAAACTCTGTTAGGTATAAAAGATATCTATCTATATTTAAAAATATTAATTTACCTTTAAAATCAGTTAAGCCGAAACCGAATAGTAGAGAAAATGCGTGAATGTTATCTTAAAAGTAGGTTGCGCTTCATTGCGAAACTTGAACACAATTTTTTATTTTGCGAGCTACATGTCCACATAAAATCCTACTTTTTAGAGTTTCGGACTCGAAGGGTAAAAACCGTCCGTGTGTTTGTCACCAGGCTGTACCTCAAAAACCGCGATAGCTAGACAGTTGAAATTTTTACAAATTATGTATTTCTATTGCCACTATAACAAATACTAAAAATAAAATAAATATTTAAGGAGCGCCCCCATACAATAAACGCGATTTTTAAAGATAATGGTACGGATCCCTACGTGCGCGACTCCGTCTCACACTTAGCCATTTTTTAATTTTCATAAAACACAAAATAAGTAGTAAGTATATATAAATGTATGACGAACGATTACTATCCTCGGAGGCATACATTTATTAGTAAAAATATATAATATCTACTTTAACATAGCATTAAATTATTAAGTTTATATTTTAAATGAAATTATGGATTCTGTTATAAATTGTGAGAGTAAGGGCTGGCGCTCACTTGACGGGGACGACTTTTGTAAGAGATAATGATTATGTATCTTATTTTCGTACCATTAGCCTTAGAATAATAACGTATAGAAGGTAAGTTCACGCACAAAAAGTGAGGCATTTCAATTGGAGCCTAATGGAGCTTACACCGGAACTGTTCCGTAATGTACATGTCATTGTACTGCACGAACGTACGCAACTCTTAAAAAATAAATAGGTAATTATGACGGTTTGTGCATTCAAATGGTGTCACAACACATTTGAAAAATATAAAAAGATTATTAACATTACTTTTAAAGGTAATTCGACGATTTATGTTAATAAAAACAAAATTTGATTTCCTAATTTGTATGGTGGTGTGCATGTGTACGTGTGTAATCGTCTGCGCGCCATTAGTATTTTTAGATTCAAATTTTGAAAGTTCGAAGTATTGACGCTATCCTTCTATACGTTATTATTCTAAGCCATTAGCATACAAATTTTGTTAAATCGTTACAAACAGACTGAGCATACATCGGTATACACGAAAATCCTCTTACAAAAATCTTTGGTCATGCCCTCTCGTCAAGCGAGCGCTAGCCTTTATACTTAAAACAATATGATATGGCTAGTATGATAAACAATCGAAATACAATAAAATACATGAAAACATCTACATACAAATAGTCAAATACAAATATAGCTTACCAAAGCAGTCAAGTCTTATAAAATATCTTACTATAACTATAGGTAAATTATTAACCTGTTAACCAATTAAAACTAATATTTCACCACCTTATAAACTTGTTTGATAAAGATGGAAGCGATTAAAAAAAAAAGAATTGTATTTAACATCTCGACTTTTATTTTAAATTTAATGTTGCAATACATAGGGTCAAAATAGTGACCACAAATGTCAAAAAATACGACGGAACAGACCTACCAATGGGAATAAAAGGATAAATTATTAATAATTAACTAATAAGATAACATATTCAACATTATTAAGAAATTCATATTCCATATTATTCAATTATTCATTATATTCATATTCCATATATTCATATTCATATTCCATATCCAATTTCATATTAGAAGCGTTGTTGAAAATGTTGCTTCCATCTCCATCTTGTCAGTAGCCAAGTTCATACTGTCATAATATTTATAACAGAATAGAGATAGGGTTATAAATATATAGTGATTGCCGCGATAAAAATTACTACTTGCCAAGCAATTATTATATTAAAGAAGTGCAATAAACAATACAATAATTATTACTTAACATATCGTATGCGAGCGTTTATCATATAGAAAATCATTAATTTTACAAGATACGTAATGCTCCATTACAAATATAAACTGCTCGAAGCAAAGATAGATAAGCATCGCTCTCCCAAACAAATATATTACTAATAACAAACTTTATACAAAGACAAAGTTAGCACATATAACTAACTCTAGTGCGAGCGAGATAACGATAATTACCTATGTTATGAATTGCTTGAGACAATTCTCATCATGTCGCGAATCACGATATCGAGTTAATAATATTCGAATTTGATTTTTTCAGAAGCAGTGTGCCTACTCTTGAATCTCGATACCAATCCTAAATCCAATCGCAGCTCGAATTTGAGCAATTTGGTACTCTAAGTCAAATATTTGCTACTCCCGACATGATTTTGACGTAGTTTAAAATCGTTAATGTTGCACAATTTCAAGAAAGCGTCTTTGTGGTGATCGGGTTCGGTAATGTTATTAATTTAAAGTAATAAAATATGGGACATTTGGAGAAAATAACAACGCCAAACGCGAAGAATTCATTCTCGATTTTGTTTAAAAGTACCAAATATAAGTTTGGTGAGATTAGTATTGAATCGGATTTGAAAATAGAATTGATTTCAAGAGCAGTGCCAACACAGGTCCGTTCTCGATGATTCTTCCATTTCGGTATCTATTTGTATGACGAGAATTACCCCTTTGTTACATAATACAACCCGATACATTATGATTTGTGAAGGTGATGGTTATCAAATTTTAGCTGTCCACAACGAAGGAGCTATAACGTATCTTTATTATTAAAATATAATTAAATACTTAAAATAATTCAATCTAAATGCCTAATTTGTAACTCAGTATGCCGACACCTACTGTGTATAATTTTTTTTAGCGAGTTTCTAATTTATACCCCTAATCTATATACTAAATTCAATTCAGTATCAAAAAAAATTGTAGATTTATTATAACATATAGTACTATAAATAGTATAAAACTATAATTAATTATAAGAGGTATAAATTATGATAAAAAGCTTTGCATAATTCTTTTAGTTACTAAAGGTAGTACCGAAAATTAAGCATATTAAATGCGAAAGAAGTCCTTTTACTTAAGTTAAAGGAATTATTTCGATAAAGCGTACTTTACTTACTTACTCTTTAGTAATATACGTAGGAGCTGATGATTTGTCAATTATAAAAAAAAATATTTGAACTATTTGAATAATATTACTTAACTTTGTAATTTTTTTCATGATTTAAAATAATTATATCTAATAACTTACGATACAAAATTAAATGCTTAATTAACAGAATAACATGCAACATTTTATAGTTTTTTTTTACAACATAAAGTTATATATACTTTATATAATTGTATCTCAATGCATTTATCGATATATATCTAGAATTTTTGATACTTAAATCTTGTCCTTCGATGACTGAGTCCCTAATAGACCTTAGCCACTGTACTAAAAATATATTGTACTGTACTGTATTGCAATATACGTAACGTGACCATTATTTTTTAATTCAGAATGAGGCACTTGCAGAAATAAGTGAAAATATGAAATTAATAACTAAAAAATATAAAGACACGTCAGAAGTCTTGCAAGAATAATTAAAACTATGGACTTATCCTTATCAGTATAAGAAATGATCATTTATGCTCTTGAAAGAGAGAGTCTAAAGTTATCACTAAGTCTACATATATCCTTTTTGCCAGTATAAGGTCAGAAAGAGATAGAAAAATACGCTAAAACCTGTTATATATCCAATATATTATTAAAGAATACTAATTCGTCTACAATATTTAAGAAATATATAAGTTACAATCATATAGAAGTGCCGAGACGTGTTACTTACAACTACAATAAAATATATTAGATATAATCAAAAATTGCAAAAAAAAAGCAGCTATAATAAGATACCAATTCGATGCCACAAATTCAATAAATTTGGAGAAAATAGTGACAAATATATAAATTGCCAAGCACAAAGTTAGTGACTAAAAATAATTCGTAAAGGAAACGATATAAGGAATGCATTCATAGTTTTTTATTGATAGATCTAGAAAGAATTTATCTATATATATAAATATACTTTAAAATTAGGATATAAATTTATAAAAAAGTAAGACACAAAGAAAATGCATTTATAAATTAGCATAAATGGAAATAATCTAAATCGGCAAAAAATTAAGTGTCGGAGAATTCGCAAGCATCGCTTAAGCATTTCTTGCTTAAGCACTTACTTATATGCTCACCATGCCTTATTTAAATCTCGTGCATTATAGAAACATTTTCATAATTTAACAAGGGCTTTACATCTACCTGGGCCAACTTTATTTGATGTCGTTTAGCAGGCAGCCGGTTAAAACTACTGCCAATAATTTCTGCAATATTATTATTATTAAATGGATAATTTATTTATTTAAATTTCTACACAAATGCCTTAGACATTCCACCAGTCTACCTAGGGTGGAGTAGAAATGATTTAGGCAAGTGTAATTTAATGTAAGCAATGACTTATAGAATTACACACATAAGATTTTAATAGGAAGGATTATGCGCTGAGAACATAAGAACTGTAATATAAAAACAGTAAAAATTCGACGAACTCTCGATGACAATTACATTTTGTACATTATAAAAACGCACATAAACTTATAAATTAAACGCTATTTTAAATATTAACATCATAAATTACATTCAGACTTCATTATCTTCAATATATGACTATAGACACACTCTATAGGTACTATTCATATTGGCGACTTAAGATATTGATAGTAATAACAAAACATCAATGAATGCAGTTAAATCTAGTGAAATATTAACAGGACTAAACCTAGAATATAGTGGTAGGATCATACTGTCGACAGTCGTTTGTCTACAGCCACGGGCTGGTGCGTCCGGGGTAGTACCACACTCTCGCAGAAATTCGACGTATGAATAGCAGCAATTGGTTACTGCACTTCTTTTTAGGGATGTGACTTGGAGTGAAAATAATCGATTAATTAAAAATAAATAACCGACTATAAAATAATCGATTTCTTTCTCCCAACAGGTTTATGATGACCTTTTTTTTTAGGAAATGTGAGCTTTATTTTCTAATATGTATAGCATGAAACACTACACGCAGTATCGTGATGACCTTTTTTTTAGGAAATTTGGCAGTGAAATAATCGATTAATTTCGATCGAATTTCGAATAATAAAAAATCGATTAACAATCGATTTTTATAATTTTGAAAATCGATTATTACATAAAAATAATCGATTATTATAAAAATCGATTATTTTTTCACATCTCTACTTCTTTTGGTGAGCGAAAGAGCCAGGCAACCAATTTTCTGTGGATGTTTGTGTGTAGTGGGTTGGTCATGCCTTTAGTATCGCTGAACCTCATTGCACACTCTCACACACCTTCACTTTCTTTACGTCATCGGTCTAGCAAAGGTCAATCAACGTCAGTATCACTCGCCATCAGGTGTTCTGTTTTTCTTATGCCACCAACGACAATAAAAGAAATAAAAAAGAAGACCGCATCTCATTCGGCCGTGAGTTACCAACAGGATGACATTGGACTACCAAAATCTAGTAATTGGTTCCAGTGGTCCGTGTAATAGACGAAGCGGGATTAAAAAGTTCTACATCGCCTCTTCTGATTTTTTGGACAGGGACCATATACGATAAAAAAGATCTAAAGAGAAAATTATCAGCTACCTAGGTTAGGCAGCCGATAAATTTGATCAAATCGAAGATGCTCTGAATTTCTTCCAGCTGTCTAAAGAAGAAGTCATTTCACATCCGTCCTACATAGATTAGCATAGAGTATAGCGATTTATAACCTATTAAATTCTATGAGCCCAAGTCTGCTAATTGCAAAATATTTTTTAAAAGATGGCACCCTGCCCTAAGGAAATAATCCTTGTATTGCAAGGGACTTTACAAACATATAATTAACAGACACAAATTACATCCAGACTCAGAAAAACAATTTGTGGATCGCACAAGTGTTGTCCTGTGTGGAATTCGAACCCACGATACTGGCGCGTTAGCTCGATATTTTAACCACTACGCCATCTGTGCAGTCGAATATTTACTTAACTAAAACCAACAACAAATGAGCAAAATATTGAGTCCTTATTCGTTATGACCACACAAATATAAAGAAAACTTGTTATGACAACGGGTTTTTAAGTACACCACAACCGTACCCACGGGAACGGGAACTACGCAGGAAAGACGTTTGAAACCGAAGCGAAGCGAGGGCGGGTTGCTAGTATATTATAAAAGCAAAATACATATTCAGTCAATCCCAAGTATTTGGGATAACAGGAGGGTGATAATGATGACGACTAAGGGATAAATCCTTGTGAACACAAATTACAAAAACAATTAACAGACACAAATTACATCCAGACTCGGAGCATTAAATTATAAATTGCATATATTACAGTCCAACGTAGGAACCGAACACACGTCTTAGGAAATGTTAGGGATATTTCCTAGACCATGTCGCCTGCGTGGAATTGTAAGAAAATGATATACTTGCGTACATGTTATAATGATGACGTCACCCGTTACTAACGTAATTTCTACGATGGCATAGCGAATAAGGTAAGCTTCGAATTACAGTAATACCCTGACTTACGCTACCCCAATTTACGCTAATTCAAAGATACACGGTTTTCTCTTTGAACGCTCAGGCCTTAGGCTTACTTGTTTTATTCATAAAATTTCAATTATTTTTGTCTAACATTTTGACCGTATTCTTTAAAATTATGGTCCTCTCTGAACTAGTTCCAAATATACTTTTTTGATGTGACAACGTCTTATAATTCGATGGAGCCGGCTGCACGCACGAAAAAACATGACGCATGCGGCGTTACCTCGCTCTGAGGCGTTCCATTTAAGGCTTGATCCATACAAAATATCTATCAAACAAATACAATTAAAATTTTCTTTTGAAAAATGAAAACATTCCATCAGTATTTTCTTATGACGTTGTTACGTTTAACTATCGTCAGTAAACCGACTTTACAGATAACCAATTTTTGCTTTTTTGTACATTTAATATGAGCAAAATTAACTCCCGACTCACGCGAACTCGACTTACGCGATTATCGCTCGGTCCCATCTATCGCATAAGTCCGGGGTATTACTGTATTACATTTTTTTTAAAGACAACACCGTGCACTAAGGAAATAATCCTTGTATTGGGGGACTTTACAAATATATAATTAACGGACACAAATTACATCCAGACTCAGAACAACAATTTGTGGATCGCACAAAGTGTTATACTGCGGGGGATTCGAACTCGCGACACTGGCAAGGTAGGCCGGTGCAGTTGCAGACTTCGAGCTCGAAAATTTAGATAACCATCACCCACCAAAATCATTAAAGCCCAAACCATACGACAAAATCATAAGCCGATATTAAGATTATTTGTGTAGTGTAATCTAAAAAACTAAAGGCTTACCAATATAAAATTTTTCTTTTTAATATTTCAATCCGTTCACTATCACTAAAATAATGAGTCAGTTTATATTGGCACATTTAGTTTATGATACTTTCGCTCTATCGTTATTATCACTTGCTGGGACTTTCAAAGTGCCGTTTTGACACTTCCCGTTCGCCACTGGCGTTGGCTTGTTTTTACTCTTCTTGGGTACTTCATATATTCTTTCAAGTAATGCACGTACTATGCTACCTGGTACCGTTTGGTGTTCTTCTACTAAATCTTCTATCGCTGTAGCGACCTGGAAATATATTATTATGTAATGTTATCATTAACATCATTGCAGCCCACATATGTCCCACTGTTGGGCTCGGGCCTCCCGATTTGACCTACAATACCATGCTGGTGAAACATGTGTAGTGGTATAGGGTTTCATTTCGAGTTTTCCGTCTCTTGCACAGATGTTATGTGCATATTATATCCCATAGTTGTCTTTACAATATCCACGGGCAAGATAGGGAGTGGTGAATTGTATTCTTACTCCGTCACCACACGAAATTATGTAATATCTTAATATATATAAATTACGTGTCACGTTGTTTGTCCGCGGTGGACTCCTAAACTACTTAATCGATTTTAATCAAATTTGCACACGCTGTGCAGTTTGATCCAACTTGAAAGATAGGATAGCTTACATCTTAATTTATAGTCGCAATATTATTTTATTACAAATTATTTGTCTATTATTTGACATTCACAATTATCTGTTAACTCCAAACGATTTTAACAGATGGCGATATCTGTTGACTGGATTGAGTAAGTAATTTATGTGTGCTCAAGGGGATTCGAGATTGGTTTAGATTCACAATTGGACCTGGTAGGTGGCGCTTTATTTGAACAGAACAACGTCTGTTGGGTCAGCTAGTGTATATATATATATATATATATATATATAAAGCAAATGTATTTGAATGTTTTTTTGCCGGCTGTGGTCAGCACACATGCCCTCCAATTCGTGCGGCGCGCGCTCCGTATCCCATTGGACCGACCCCTGGTATCGAGTTCTTTGACGTTCGTGGCCAGCCCGGCGGGATACCCTTTCGGGTAACGTTCTTCCAAATAGCTTTGAAGGTTAAGAATACAATGTGTTTCCAGACATTTTACATCAACCAAGACAAGCAGTCAGTACCGATTAGGGACACGATATCGAACAGAAAGTATCGATATTGTACTCATGAGTGGTATCGGAGAAAAAGTATCGTACTCCATAAAGTATCGAAACAAAAGTATCGATACTTCAAAGTATCGAGTACCGAGTACTTTTCCTAGAATCTTTGTCGTGATGAGCATTTTTTATTAGAAATTTGACCGTTTCTGAATATTTCGAGCCACGTTTTAGAAGGGTTCATTACGTTTGAACTATGATGGCATTACCATAAACATCAGTCGTAAGGTCAAGTTTAACATGAATAATTTTTACAATTTATTCGATACGATACCTGCCATAAAGTACTCATTGAGTAAAAGTATCGAGTACAAAAGTATCAGTATCGACGACTAAGGAATATATCTATATATGTATATAAAAGAAAGTTGTGTTATTTACACTATTTATAACTCAAGAACGGCTGTACAGTTTTGGCTGAAAATTGGTGGGGAGGTAGCTTAGACCCAGGAGACGGACATAGGATATTTTTATCCCGTTCTTCTTCTTATTCTTTTTAATGGCTACTTTTTATCCCGTTCGATCACGTTCCCGTGTGACGTGACATAAAATTTCAAATAGATTTTTTTGTTTCTGTTCATTGGGACAGGCAAAGGGATCAAAGCGCATACAGCCAAATTTGATACAATTTTCTTCATATTATTTAATATTTCTTTATATAGAATAGCTTATTTATAGTCACGTCCGTCAGTAAGTCAAGTCGTTATACCATTAATTAGGCACTGAAAATATAATTAAATTATTTATCTGGGAATTTCGGTAGAATATGAAAATACACGTAAACGATTCTTATATCACATTCAACACACTTCAGCACTGTAACTGTATTATATTACATAAAATATCAGCAATATAATTCAATATAACACTATAAAACACTAAAAAAATTAATCTAATACAAGAGCTTAACATGACATTTCCATATTCGCGCCGAAACTCATACCAAAGAGAATATATAGAGTGACTTGTCACTATGAAACGTAGGATAACAAAACGCAAATGACAGCTAAACGTAATTTTGTCTATAGTTAAGTAAGATTGAAAATTTGATAATTATAATTTTGTCAGAAATCAATAATCAGTAATTTGTATTCTCTTTGAATCATATATTCGGAAATTTTGAAATATTTACGAAAGATATTGTGACGGTACGAAGTTAGCCGGGTCAGCTAGTATATATATAATTTTGATATAACATCTATGCAAGAGAAGGAAAATTAGAAATAAGACCCTGTACTAACTCGTGTGACCAGTGTGATATTGTCAATTTTGCTTCTATTATGAGGGAGACCCGAGCCCAGCCGTAGGACGTATGTGAGCTGATATGAACGAATACCATTTGTATTGCTACGATCATTGTAGCCATCTTTTTACTAGCTGGTATCTGACTACTTTTCCTGTTTTCAACAGTAATGAAAGAAGTGAAATGCTTTCAACTCATTGGATTCGAGCCTCCTCCACAATAGAATCGAAAATAATCTATCAACGTGTCGGTGTAGGGTTTCATTTAGAGTTTTTCATCTCTTGCCTAGATGTTATATCTATCAGCCGTCTTTTATGTCGCTCACGGGCAAGATAGGCGAATCGAATTCTTACTCCGTTATTACACGGACATTTTCTTTTCTTCCTTTTGCTTTCAACTCGCTTTTTTCTTTATTAATTATATTTGAGGCAGCATCTAAAATAGTTAAAACTTCGAATCTTTGAAAAGATCCAGCTCCGAGTTAAAAAGATTTAAAGTGTTATTTTATTATGGAGTAAGCATATATATAGCATCCGGTTCCCTTTCAAACAGCGTGAAAAACCGTTAGTCATATTTTTCAACATCGATAAGATTTACGCATTTTATCATTCTGAGAGAGAAAAAATTTGAGAGTTTCAGAATAGTAAAGAAATTCCTAGTCCGTTCTCACAGGAAATACCCTCATTAAATCTATGGTTCAAGAATGAAAGAAACAAAGTATAATTACCTTCTTTTGTAGTTGTTCTGGAGTGAGTGTGGGATCATATTCAATTGGTTTGCCTAGATGTGTGATTAGTTTGACTGGGAAGCCTCCATAGATGGGCGCTAGTGGCACTCTAATTGCAGAGTAGATTCGAAGCCAGACGCCTCTCAGCCAACCTACTGTACGGAATGCTTCTCGAACGTTCTGTGTGAACATCGGGATTATTGGCTGTAAATAAACAATAAAATAAATACATTTTTTTTTAATTTGATGTGATGGATTACTATAGAATAGAATTCATCACCCAATATCTTCTGTGTGGTAACGAAGTAAGAATACAATTCATTCGCCGTTTTCTTGCCTGTGGGTATCGTAAAAGACGACTAAGGGATATAATAGCCACAATACAACAAGCAAGAGAAGGAAACCTCAAAACAAAACCTTGTACCAACCTGCCTGACCAGCATGGTATAATATGGCAATTTTCCCTCTTACTGTGGAGGAGGCTCGAGCCCAACGGTGAGACGTATATAGGCCGAGATGATGATAAGAAAGTAAGTATACAAATAAGCAAACTCTTCGTTCTCGTACGTGTCATAAAAAGTACTGAAATTAAGCATATTTCTCCATTCAGAACAGCTCTGTGCCACTTGCTTCCAACGGTTCCCTGCTACTTTCAAATCGTCAGTCCACCTAGTAGGGCGTCGTCATACACTGCGTCGTCCGGTTCGTGATCGCCCCTAGAGAACCTTTCCTCCCTAATTGTTGTCGGTTCGACGAGCGATGTGGCCTGCCCATTGCCATTTCAACGTGCTAATTCTGCAGACCACATCGGTTGCACCCATTTTTCTTCGGAGTTTCTTATTTCCGATTTTATCACGTAAAGATATACCAAGCACTCTCCATAGCCCGTGGAGCAACTTTGAGACTTTTTATGAGATAGACACCAAGTTTTAATGCCGTATGTTAACAGCATATTTCTATTCTTTGTTAATAACATGTGTACTTACAACTTTAGCCTCCTGCGCGACTTTAGCAAAGCCGACTCTATTCTTCCAATTAAGTCTGTAGTAGTGATCTCCAAACTGCGCTTCGTAAACACCGCCCGGTGATACTGCCAGGGGATTGCCAGCCCGCAAAACGCCAGCACACGTACCCACCGTACCAGGAATCACGCACAGACCTTCCAGTAATGTTCCCCAGCCTGTAATAATAGATACAATTATCAACATAGGTAGCTACGTGGGGCGGAGCAATCCCTTCTCTCCAATGTGGTTGAGGGGAGTGATGGCTGCTCTAGTAGTTAACTCGTGATCTGGTCTAGCCATATATTCTTTCTTTTTCTTTAATTTTTTCTTTGTACTAAATTTTGATAATTTATACATGTATAAAATATCGAAGGGCATCACACTGAAGTTAATACCATACCATACCACCATTTCGATCCGGTGGTCGATTATTGGATTGTTTCTAACTATGTATATATTTGACAATATGTAAGTGCCCTTAAGGGGCTTATGCAGAATAAATGATTTGATTTGACATCACCGCAGGTGATATCAATTCCACTGTTGGGCTCGGGACTCATCATCATTGTGCTCTTATCGCAAATAATTGGGGTCGATGCACTCTCTACTATCGTACATCTTGCAATAGTTTTATGACTGGCCACTAGATGTCAATCCTCCTTGGCGAATGTAATTGTTAACCAGACGCCATCAGATGTCCAGTTATATATTCAGTTCGTCGTCGTCTTTTACGACACGCACGAGTAATGTGAAGGTTGGTAATACTTGTAACCCTCACCACACAGCTCGAGTCTTCTTCAGTGTGGGAGGGAAATTTTCTTACTATGGAATGCTACTATAGAATGCCTATTTTCCGCGTGGTGACGGAATAAGAATACAATTCACTAATTCCTATCTTGCCCGTGGATTAGGGATGTGACTTGGAGGGATAATAATCGATTTTTTTGTTCTTTAAAATAAATCGATTATAAAATAATCGATTAATTAAAAATAAATAATCGATAATAAAAAAAACGATGTTTTCTCCCAACAAGATTATGATGACTTTATTTTTAGGAAATGTGAGCTTCGTTTTCTAATATAGTATGAAGCAATCGTGATGACCTTTTTTTTGTTTTAGGAAATCTGGCAGTGAATAATCGATTAATTTCGATCGAATTTCGAATAATAAAAATCGATTTTATTATTTTGATAATCGATTGTAAAAATCGATTATTAATCGATTTTTTTTATAATCGATAATTATAAAAATAGATTATTTTTTCACATCCCTACCGTGGATATCGTAAAAGACGACTAAGGGATATAGAAAACATATAACATATATGCAAGAGAAGGAAAACTCGAAACAAAACCCTATACCAACCTGTCTAATCAGCGTGGTATAGTAAGGTCAATTGCCTGCCTATTGTCGAGGAGATTCTAGCCCAGCAGTGGGACGTGCATGAGCCAAGATGATGATGTTGATAGAATGCTGGTCAAACGTGTTGGCACAATTCTAATTAGTGGTTTTCTTCTCTTCAATGGAGTTTATCTGCATATCATTTAATCGTCACTTTTAACCGACTTCAAAAAAGGAGGAGGTTTCACAATTCGCCAGTATATATGCTTTTTTATGTTTATACGCGGATAACTTCGTCGTATATGAACCGATATTGATTATTCTTTTTTTATTGGAAAGGGTATACTGCCCAAATGATCCCATGAAAATTTTATTGAAATCAGCTAAGCGGTTTTTGAAAAATCAACAAAAATCTAAAAAATTATCTACACTGTCTACATTATTGAAGGTGGTTTCTTTTTTTGCAAAAAATAATCTATACCAATAAATAAAATTGGAATGTCTGTTTGTAATGTCAAAATAATAGGCTTTTTTCATGCTCACACGGTTATTTGCACGACACCTATGCCTAAAATAGCAATAAAAAAATTTTTGTCTGTCTGTCTGTCTGTTTGTTCCGGGTAATCTTCAAAACGGCTGGACCGATTTCAAAAATTCTTTCACCAATGGAAAGCTATAATATCAGGGCGTAAACCAGGCTATATTTTATCCCGGTATTCCCACGGGAACGGGAACTACGCGGGTAAAACGACTATAACCTATAACCGAAGCGAAGCGAGGGCGGGTTGCTAGTTATATATATTCTTACTCCGTCATCACATGGAAAGAGACGCGTATATTAGCGTCAATTTGATAGCAGATACAGGACCCGTCTGAGTTATAATATTCGAATGGAAAATCATTTATTATTAAAAAACGGGGCGCATCATCATCATTCTCTCATCAATATACGTCCCACTGTTGGGCTTCACCCTCCTCCACAATAGGAGGGTAAATGCCATACTATCCCGCTGATCAGATGGATTTCTATAGAATTTATTCCCATTTTTTCTTCTCTTGCATACATATGGTATGCAAAAGTAATGATAGGACCACACTGTTGATAGTTTTATGTCTACAGCCGCGGGCCGGTTCGTCCAGAGTAGTACCACACTCTCGCAGAAAATCGACGTCTGAATAGTAGGAATTTAATACTGCGCTTCGTTCGCTGAGCGAGAGAGCCGGTAGCCCAATTTTCTGAGGGTGTTTTCGTGTGATGAGTTTTGGTGATGCCTTTAGTTTCACCGAACTTCATTGCACGCATTCACACTCCATTCATTTTCTTCACGGTAAGCTTGGACCTAGAAAGGTCCATGAGCGGCCGCAACTCTTACCATCAGATGTACTGTTTGCTCGTTTGCCACCGTTTGCAATAAAAAAATATCACCATCAT
Organism: Lymantria dispar; assembly: GCA_032191425.1. NCBI lineage: Eukaryota > Metazoa > Arthropoda > Insecta > Lepidoptera > Erebidae > Lymantria > Lymantria dispar. Next base: position 7,643,199 of record CM063463.1, on the reverse strand, counting down.
CAGCATCATCATCGCAGCCCACATACGTCCTACTGTTGGGCTCGGGCCTCCTCCACAATGGGAGGGAATTTGACCTACTATACCATGCTGGTCAGACATGTTGGTATTTATTTTTTTTTTTGTTGGTATAGGGTTTCGTTTCGAGTTTTCCTTCTCTTGGTCAGATGTTATGTTCATATTATATCCCATAGTCGTCTTATAGGACATCCATGGGCAAGATATGGAGTGTGATTTGTATTCTTACTCCGTCACCACACGGTAATATATTAACTGCATATCATATCTATTAATTATCTTCTACTGTCGTAGAAGGGGTAAAAAAGGGGTTGATGAAATGTATTCTCACCCCGTCACTTCTTATTTACCAGCAGTAGGACCTATATGAGCTGAAATGATGATGAAATTTGATTAAGCATAAATTGTAACACTAATTTTCCCGTGGGTATTTGCGATACCGGCCGAAGAATCACCAAGAAATTGGACTACGATATCCCCCTTTTTTATTAGACTGGTCTGATTACATCTGCCATAAACCACAGCTCGTCCAGAGCGACAAATTAGCCTCACCCGTAAAATTAGCTGAAACCTTTTCCTTGGCTTCAGAAATCTATACAAATAAATAAAATTTAAGTGTCAAAATACTGGGTTCTTTTCATGCTCACACGGTTATTTGCATGACACCTATGCCTAAAATACAGTATAAAAAAGTTTTGTATGTCTGTTTGTTTGAGGTAATCTTCAAAACGGCTTTACCGATTTTGGTAATATTTTACTACTAGGTAGCTGTGTATATAAGGAGTAACTTGGGCTACATTTTATCCCGGTATTCAAACGGGAACTATGCGGGTAAGGCGACTGAAACCGAAGCGAAGCGAGGGCGGGTTGCTAGTAATTACTCACCTGGTATCTTAAATAGGAACCGGTCAGCAACCGTGTGTAGATGTCTTCGCTTGAACAGTTGCATCCGTGCTATGAAGTAGTACATATCAATGGGTAGCGCTCCATGGTAGTAGATAATTAAGAACGGACCCTCAGGAATGTTCTCGAATCCACGCACTTCGTATCCTGGCGACAATGATGAATACATGAAAATTATACAAGAGTATCACCAAACAATGTCTATATTTGAAACTATTTAACTATTACTACATAAAGAAGGTATTTGACTGACTCGTAAACACCAAGCCGAAAGTATGAAAGTATAATCATAAACATTTTGACAGTTATTTATGATGTTTACGCGAGTATTACACTTGTAAATCAAAATATTTTACCGAATTTATCGCGTTTGTATTTGATTTTTGATTGCCCGACGTTTCGAACACTTTTATGTAGCGGGTAGATAATTATAAATCTCTGTAATAAAGATGACTTGTTGGACGTGAGATATCTTAGTCCACCCGTGACCATGAACGCTGTTAAGTAAATCAAAAACAAACGCAATAAAATCCGTAAAATAGTTTTATTTACAATTTTGACAGTTTTCTATCTGGTGACGGAGTAAAAATATAATTTACCATTCCCTTATCCGTGGGTGTCTTAAAAGACGACTAAGCGATGTAACATGTAAATGACATCTAATCGAAGAAAATCTCGAAATATAACCGTTTACCAGCCGGTCTGACCAGCGTCCTGCTCACAACAGGAGATATGGTCACGTTAGTTTGACTGCACAGATAGCGGAGTGGTTAAGATACCGACCTTCCGTGCCAGTGTCGCGGGATCGAATCCCACGCAGGACAAATTTATTGCGATCCATATATTGTTGTTCCGAGTCTGAATGTTAAATTTGTCTATTAATTATATGTTTGTAAACCCCCCTCGCAATACAAGAATTACTTGTTGTCATTCTTTAAAGAAGTAAAGAAGGTGTACTCTCAATTCTCGTCTCTATACATAGCAAATACCATTTGCCATCTGGGAGATTAACTCGTACCATTACGAACAGGTAAGTTTAGTACTTATCAATTAAACAAATATGAAGCCAATCAACTGACAGACTGCCAATCAAAATCTTACCGTGCCATAACCATCCATGTGCATCCCAGAGAGCGCAGACAGCGATTCTGGCCGCCTGCTTCCAGTCTGGTTGCACTCCATCCACAACCCTCAATCTGTTGAACAAATTATTTTATTATTTAACTGCGCAGATGGTATAATGGATAAGTTGTCAATCCAAACTGCCAAGTGTCACGACTTCGATCCCCAGACAAAATTTTGTGCGGTAAACAAATTGTTTGTGGGTGTGGGTATAATTTGTGCCTGTTAATTATATGTTTCTAAAGTCCGCATCCCAAGGATTAGTTTCTCAGTGAGACTTTTTCCCTTTTATTCTAGAGGCAGTGTAACGTAAGGTAGGGTTGGGGCATCCAGCTCTCTCGTACATAGAATGAAGTGGAGTAGAAAATTGCTATAGCATTAGGAACTCTTATACAACAATTTATGGATAGGATTATTGCTTTCATTCTTCACACGAGGCATGCCTTTTAAGTTTTGTCGTTTGAAGATAAAAACACAACTAGAACCTTATAGTACTTTTTATTGTTTTTCAAAGTATTCACCACGTAGCTTAATATACTTCGTTCAAACCAGTTATTATAACATCTATTTCACTCTAAAGTGGAGATGCTCAAAATGGCTGACTTGAAAGCGTCGACTGCTTCTTCACTGGACTAGAACCTTTGACCACGAAGACTTTTCTTAATTTTAGGAAATGTAAAGAAATCGTTAGGGCTTAGGTCAGGACTGTATGGAGAATGGTCAAGAATTTCTACTTTTTCCTGCTTCAAATACTCAACCGCTTGACGAGCGCTGTGTGAGCTTGCGTTGTCGTGGTGCAGGATGATGCGTCGCTTTGAGTTAGATTTTCGAAGTTCGACGACAAACTGTGGTATCCACTCTGCGTTAACCGTTCTACAATCTTCAAGTGCAATAGTCGCAACATGGCCGGTTTTTCCAACGAACTTGGCCACCATCTTCTTTGAAGTGCTTCGAGAACGAACAACTTTAGTCGGCTTTGGCTCGTCTTGAAAGACCCAGATTGTAGATTGTTATTTGGCATCAGGATCGTAGGCATAGATCCAAGATTCGTCACCACTAATTATGTAGTAGACGTGATTTGACTCTCCTCGGTTGAACCTTTGCTGAGTTTTCTTACACCAACTGACGCGGGCCGCCTTGTGATCGTCAGAAAGCAGATGCAGTATCCAACGGCAAACTAGCTTTCTCACACCAAGCGCTTCATGCAAGATCTTTTGAATGGTTGTCCTTGAGATGCCTAATAGAGCCTCTATCTCTCGATACGTCACATGACGATCTTCGAGAATTAGTTGTCTCACAGCAATGATGTTATCTTCAGTAAAGGCGGATTTTTGGCGTCCTTCGCGAGATTTGTCACTAACACTAATATGTCCACGCTGGAATTCTAAATATCAGCGTTCGACAGTCCGTAGACATGGGGCTTCATCACTGAACACAGATGTTAGCTCTTCAAAGCACTGAAGCCGTGTCAGGCCTCGTCTAAAGTTGTAGAAGATTATTGCACGAACATTTTCCTAAGAAAGATTCATTTTCGTACGTAACCTGACAGATTCCAATCGACGCTGTGACTAAACAATAGCATTAATCCTAATACTTTCAACTGTTTTGAGATTCAAAATTTAAACACATTCGAATATAGAAAAGTTCCAAAATCAAAATTGCCGGGAAATATGGAAACGACAGAACTTAAAAGGCATGCCAAGTATATTCTATGATCCGCTGACCGCTCTCGTTCTTATAAACTGACCAATGGAAACGTGGAAATTTGACTTCAGTCTGCTATCTCAACGGATCACCTTTTCGAGAACTTATACCTTAAAGGACGCGTGGTTGCCCTCCAAAACTTCACAAATAGCCTTATTATTTATTGCTGTTGATGGCAAACGAGCAAACAGCACACCTGGTAAGTGATTACTAGGCCGCTGCCTATCGAGAAAAAAGGTGAAGGGAGTTTGAATGTCTGCAATCAGATTACGTGATACTAAAAGTACCACACAGAAACACCCTTAGAAGGTTGCTTCCGGCTCTCTTTCTCACCGAACGAAGTGCAGTAACAAATTGTTACTAATCAGACATCAATGTTTTGTGAGAGTGTGGCAGTACCCCGGAGAGAGCGGCCTGCGGTTGTAGACGGAAGACTATATCTACGCATAATGATCATTTACGTCTTTAACTCAATCACCCACGAAGATAAGATTGTCCCTCCAACCACTCTAGCCTCACACATGACCGAGATTTGATTAATATGAGATTCTGTCTAGAGAAGACCACACAAACGTCGCCTGATCATTGTTTGACCTAATTAACTCACTCTCCGTTTAATAACCTCAAATATTAATAATCTAAACAATAAACAAGAAATTAATTCATTGATTCATAATGTCTGGCAACAGTCTGATATATTTCATAATTATCTAGTAAAGTGCGAACGTGCAAGGTCCATAGGTGGACATGTTATCTTCTATTTATTTCATTATGTCTGTCACCTCAATTGTTTTGATAGCCAATTCACGTTTAACCTGAATGCTAAAAGATGATTTATTAGCCTCTGTGTGTTACATCAGAATGTTTAATACTCTGTATTATCATCATTATTTCAGCATAAACATTCCATGGTTGGCCGCATGCCTACTCCAAAATAGTAGGGAAATTGACTCCTCTATATCATGCTGGTTCTGCTGCTGGGTTCAGCATAGTGGTAGGACCACACTGTTGACAGTTATTTGTATACAGCCGCGGGCCGGTCCGTCCGGGGTAGTACAACACTCAGAAAACCGACGTCCGAGTAGTAGCAATTTGTTATTGCGCTTCATTCGGTGAGCGAGAGAGCCGGAAGCCCAACTTTCTGAGGGTGTTTGCGTGTTTAGTGATACCTTTAGAATGATCGAACCTCAATGCACGCATTCACACTCCCTTCACTTTGTTCGCGGTAGGCAGCGGCCTTGTAAAGGTCCATGAGCGGCATCAATACTTACCATCAGGTGTACTGTTTGCTCGTTTGCCACCGTTTGTAATAAAAAAAAGCATTAATGTCCCAATTTAGAACCCGTACCTCGTTTACAATAAAAAGTTAATTGATCTACTAGCACGATGGTTAGTAGTGTTGCTTTACGGTTTTATTTCGAACTTTGCTTATCATATCTTATACTGTACTTAAATGAGTTTTGCGGTGGCGGCTACGAATACTACCAATCGATAACTCGTAGGTGTCGTAAAAGACGACTAAGAGTTTTGCGTAGAACAAAGGCTAACTATATATGTTGCCGTCTGATCAACAATTATATTCAGTTTTACTAAATATAATTGTGACGGATTTATTCGAGTTTCTGTTATTTGACCTTCAATATATGATATTATAGAGATTTTTTTGTTAGCAACTACAGTTTTAGTAATTATTTATAATTTAATTTATTAATATTATGATACTGCGAATCGTGAACGCGAAGTGTGGTGATAGAGTAAGAATACAATTCGGCGTCTCTTCTCTTGCTCCCATGGGTGTCGTAAGAGACGACTAAGGGATATAATATGCAAGAAAAGGAAAATTCGAAACTAAACTCTATGGCAACACGTCTGACCAGTGTGGTACAGTAAGCCGCTTTCCATAGCGAAGGCGTCCCGAGCCCAATAGTGGGGTCTATGGGCTAAGATGATGATGATGACATTTTGATACAATATAAAAATATAACTAAAAAAATATGTTTAATGTTTTGATCACTTAATATTATTAATACTAATAAATGATAATGATTATAATACGCTGAATTAATAACTTGAAAACATAAAGTGTTTTAAAAATTAATCTTCCAAATGTCACGGTAGAATGAAATTAAAACGCCATAAATTCCACAAAATATTTATGTTTAATTACTAATATTATAAATGCGAAAGTAAGGATGTTCGTTTGTTTGTTACGCTTTCACGCTTAAACCACCGAACCAATTTCAAAAATTCATTCACCAATGGAAAGCTATAACGTCAGGGAGTAACATAGGCTATATTTAATCCTGGTATTCCCACGGGAACGGGAACTACGTGGGCGAAACCGAAGCGAAGCGAGGGCGGGTTGCTAGTGCATAATAAAATTATAAGTGTAGCAGATTATTTAAATATATTAGACTAACAACCCACCCTCGCTTCGCTTCGGTGTCAGTCGCATTACCCGCGGCGTAGACCCGTTCTCGTGGGAATATCGGGATAAAATATAGCCTATGTTACTCCATGATATTACAGCTTTCAATTGGTGAAAGAATTTTTGAAATCGGTTCGGTGGTAAAAGCGTAACAAACAAACATCCTTATTTACGCATTTATAATATTAGTAAGGATAATTTGCTTTGATTATCGACACAAATCATTAGGACAAAAACTGTCGAAAAATCTTTGTTTCCTACCGAAAAATATTTTCCATTCGGTGGCATGAACATAAAATCCTTACTAATCGTTACTAATATTATAAATGCGAAAATAAGTTTGTTTGTTTATTTGTTTGTTTGTTACGCTTTCACGCTTAAACAACTGAACCGATTTCAAAAATTCTTTCACCAATGGAAAGCTATAATATCAGGGAGTAACAACACAGCTATATTTTATCCCGGTATTCACACGGGAACGGGAATTACGCGAGTAAGACGACGGAAACCGAAGCGAAGCGAGGGCGGGTTGCTAGTGGACAATAAAAGATCATTTGTTTATTATTTTTAAAAATTTTCCAACAGCTGTACAAATTCGTGCGGTTACGAAGTAAGAATTAGGGATGTGAAAAAATAATCGATTTTTATAATAGTCGATTATTTTTATAATAATCGATTATCAAAATAATATATTTTTTTTTTTTTATATTAAAATTAATCGCTTATTTTAGTATTTGCTTTTTTGTTTAAAATAAAATCACTGCCAGATTTCCTAAAAAAAAAGGTCATTGCGATACTTCGTGCTAGAAAATAAAGCTCATATTTACTAAAAAAAAAAAGGTCATCATAATCCTGTTGGGAGTAAAAATCGATTATTTTATAATCGATTATTTATTTTTAATTAATCGATTATATTATAATCATTTATTTTATAGAAAAAAAAAATCGATCATTTTCCCTTCAAGTCACATCCCTAGTAAGGGATCATCCCGTGGGATACAATATGCAAATAATATCTATTGCAAGAGAAAGAAAACTCAACTCAAAACCCTAACACGTTTGACTAGCGCGGTATAGCAGGTCAATTTCCCTTTCATTGTGGAGGAGGCCTGAGCCCAACAGTGGGACATTATATAGGCTAAGATGATGATGATGATGATAATCCCCTATCCTGCTCAAAGGGCTCGTAAAAGATTATTAAGATATTATATAGAAAGATAACTCGAAACAAAACGCCATACCAAACCGTCTGAGCGTGGTATGATCACTTAATTATCCTCCTATTGTAGAGGACGCTCAAGATTAGGGTTGTAACGGAACTTCGCCTCCGCCTCCGTTACTGCGGAAGTTCCGCAAGAAACCATTCCTCCGCCTCCGCCCCCGCATTCGTGTAATTTTTGCGGAGTCATAACGGAGGTTTATTTACTAATCATACGCAAGCAGCGACGCTCGCGACGACTCGGCCACGACCACGTATCGGACGACGCAGTGTAGGACTCCCCCATTAGTTGGACCGACGACCTGGTGAAAGTTGCAGGGCGTCGTTGGATGCAGGCGGCACAGGACCGCACTTTGTGGCGTAACATGAGGGGGGCCTACGTCCAGCAGTGGACGGCGATAGGCTGAAATGATGATGATGAGAAGGAAATGTTTATTTATGTAATATGTTAACTTACTATGAGTCTTTGAATGTAGATACATATTTGATTTAAAATAAATATTTTGTACTATTGATAGTTTTAATAAACCATATACTACTATTTTCTCTACATCCACTTTCACTTCCGCCTCCGCCTCCGTTAACCTCCACATCCGCAGAGGTGAAACCCGTCGCCTCCGCATCCGCCTCCGCCTCCGCTAAGAAGGCCTCCGTTACAACCCTACTCAAGATCAATTGTGGCAAGTCTATGAACTGAGTTATTATGAAATTCTTTTTATCAACACAATTATTTAGTCTTTCGCAATACACTATCGGACGTATACCTTATTCATATGGACAATGCCATCTATACCAATAAATAAAATGTCGCGGGTGACGTGACCGGGGATTAGTCCGTCACTCGCCGAGAGGCCGACCGCGTGAGGAAAGACCGACGTCCTCCCCGAGGGGGGGACGTCGGTCAATGGGAGGGTACCCCAACAGGGGGTATTCCGTCGGGCTGACCACTGATGTCAAGTAACCCTGCTCCGGTGGTCGGCCCAACGACGAAGGCGACGTGGTTTTCGGGTGGGTTGCGGTAGTTGCGTGCTTAAGCCCCTCTGTCGCCCTGGACGGAGTGGTGCGGAGGCGCGCCGACCGCAGCCCTGGGTGGGCAAAAAAAAAAAACCAATAAATAAAATTGGAGTGTCTGTTTGTAATGTCAAAATAATAGGTCTATTTTATGCTCACATGGTTATTTGCACTATACGTATGCCTAAAAATCACTTTATATTTTTTTGTCTGTCTGCCTGTTTGTTCCGGGTAATCTTCAAAACGGCTGGACCGATTTAAAAAATTCTTTCACCAATGGAAAGCCATAATATCAGCGCGTAAACTAGGCTATATTTTATCCTGGTATTCCCACGGGAACGGGAACTACGCGGGTAAAACGACTAAAATCGAAATGAAGCGAGGGCGGGTTGCTTGTAATTAATACGATTGGTGAGCGTGGTGTAAAAAGTGCTGTACGTTCTCCCAGCAGATGCTGCCTACTCATCGTGAAACGCCATTTTAGATGCCATTTATGTCACTCCCATGAGGAAGGGGTGTTTATCCGCTGGATTATGATTTACGGTCAGTTTTAGAGATTATGGCTTGCACTAAACGCCATGGTAATTTTGGGTCCCTAAAACAACAATCCATACAGTGAAGAATTTCCGCCCATGGTAAGAGTGCGTACTTCTATTGACAACTGGCCTCAACGTTTTAAAGTACTGTATTTCAGCCAATGAGAGACCACTTAAGCTTTTTATATTTTAAACTGTTTTATATTTATGTACTAGCAACCCGCCCTCGCTTCGCTTCGGTTATAGGTTATAGTTGTTTTACCCGCGTAGTTCCCGTTCCCGTGGGAATACCGGGATAAAATATAGCCTAGTTTACGCCCTGATATTATAGCTTTCCATTGGTGAAAGAATTTTTGAAATCGGTCCAGTCGTTTTGAAGATTACCCGGAACAAACAGACAGACAGACAGACAAAAATTTTTTAATTGCTATTTTAGGCATAGGTGTCGTGCAAATAACCGTGTGAGCATGAAAAAAGCCTATTATTTTGACATTACAAACAGACACTTCAATTTTATTTATTGGTATAGATTATCCTGAGGAAAGAGGAATAATTGCGATAAGCCTAGCCCTCTCCCACTTAGAATAATAACGTATAGAAGGATAGTGTCAATACTTCGAACTTTCGAAATATGAATCTAAAAATGCTAATGGCGCGCAGACGATTACACACGTACACACGCATACCACTATACAAATTATGAAATCAAATTTTGTTTTTATTAACATAAATCGTCGAAATACTTTTAAAAGTAACGTTAAAAATCTTTTTAAGTTTTTCAAATGTGTTATGACATCATTTGAATGCACAAACTGTCATAATTACATATTTATTTTTTAAGAGTTACGTACGTACGTGCAGTACAATGACTTGTACATTACGGAACGGTTCCGGCGTAAGCTCCATTAGGCTCCAATTGAAATGCTTCACTTTTTGTGCGCGAACTTACCTTCTATACGTTATTATTCTAAGCCTCTCCCCCTTATTTTTATTGGCTATGGTCTGCATACACGCCGTCCGTTTCGTTTGGGTTGACGAAAGAGCAGTGCGCGGCCCCATAAATCCACCGTATATCTGACCCCTTTGCCATTGGACCGACCACAGGTGTAGAGTTCCTTGTCGTCCTTAGCCAGCCCGATGGGATACTTTTTCAGGTACCTCATCGCAGGTCTCCCGTTCTGTCCCCTGCCAATAGCTTGATAAAAGGAATACCGTGAATTTTAGCACGTAGGCGGTGGTTTACTAAGAGTCCGACATAATCTATTCGCCAGCCCACCGGCATTGTACCTACCCATAAATGGTTTCCTCTGGTAAAAAGAGGCAAATATTACGTTTCTATACTAATATATAAAGCTAAAGAGTTTGTTTGAACGCGATAAACTCAGGAACTACTGGTCCAATTTGAAAAATTCTTTTAGTGTTAGATAGCCCATTTATCGAGGATGGCTATAGGCTATATATCATCACGCTAAGACCAACAGGAGCGGAGCACTAAAGAAGAATGTTTCAAAAGCAGGTTTTTTTTTACTTTTGGCCGCTTCCGCTGCGTAAACGGCTAAATTTTCGCGAAAATTATGTGTGACAGAATTACATTATTAAAAAATATTTTCACCTTCTACGTGAACAGTCTTAGGTTAAAGATAGCGTTAGCCCAAACTATCTATACCACGCGGACGAAGTCGCGAGCAAAAGCTAGTATTTAATAAAACTCTTACTCTTACATTACCTGTAAAGTCTATATAGATGAAAGATGATAGCGCTGATATATATAAGTATGATGATCATAGCCGGCAGCAGGAAGGTCACTATCACTGGCATCAAGAACCATGTCAGCCACAAACTGTACTCTGTGTCTACGTATTCCACTGAAATAAAAAGAAATGTTTGTAAAATTATTATTAGGTAGCCATTTTCTTTTTTTTTTTTTGGGGTGGGCCACGGTCGGCGCGCTCCTCGCACCACTCCGTCCGGGGCTACAGAGGGGCGTAAGCACGCAACATCCGCAGCCCACCCGAAAACCACGTCGCCTTCGTCGTTGGGCCGACCACCGGAGCAGGGTTACTTGTCATCAGTGGTCATTATTAGGTAGCCATGGGGTTATGGAGTAAATACAATGAAGCACCGTCTCATTCGTCACATTTATTTTGACATCTTTTAATAACATAATAACTTACTCAATGACTTATATCTTTTTATATATATATATTTAACCGACTTCAAAAAAGGTGGTTTCTCAATTCAACCATATATATGCTTTTTATATGTTTGTTCGTGGATAACTTCGTCGTTTAGAAACCGATTTTGATGATTCTTTTTTTGTTGGAAATTGCCAAATCGTCCCATGAAAATTTTATTGAGATCGGACATGCGGTTTTCGAAAAATCAACAAAGCTTCTAAATACTTAAGGCGGTTTTTTTTTGCAAAAAAGTAATTCCCTTTTTTTTAATTGCAAAACTTGAGTGTACGCTATTTGGTATTTTACTGTGTTCTTCTGATCATTTCAGACTTTTTAAACTGCTGTTTACATACACGAATTTGATTTAAATGTTGTTATTATTGTTACTAATATGACTATTTACAATTTCGAATAATTTATGAATAATTTATTAATTGTAACTTTTCTGTTCTTGCCTTTCTTGTCACCCTGTAACTTAGATTAGTTACGCTGCAGCTGAAAATTGGCGCTAGTGCAAGTTTATATAGCATATGCTGAGCTGTTTGTTGCCTTTTGGACACTAATAGTTGGAATTTCGATTGTTATATACTACGATTATTTTAAATATTCAATATTTTTTCGTATTCGTTTTTATAACATTTTGTAGTAGGTAAATGTAACTATAGTTTCCAATAAATCTTATTTTTTTTTCTTTCTTTCATTTCTTTCTCCCGTAACAGTTATAATGTACAACAAGAGTATATAATGTGATTTGCCACGAGTATCCATCCATCCATCAGTCTACGGACGTCCACTGCTGGACATAGGCCTCCCCACAAGAATGCCACTCGGAACGGTCCTGCGCCACTTGCATCCAACGGTTCCCTGCGACTTTGAGAATGTCGTCAGTCCACCTAGTGGGGGGTCGTCCTACGCTGCGCCGTCCGATTCGTGGTCACCATTCAAGAACCTTTCTTCCCCAACGGTTGTCGGTTGGACGAGCGATGTGGCCTGCCCATTGCCATTTCAATGTGCTAATTCTGCGGGCTATGTCGGTTACACCCGTTCTTCTATGGATTTCCGTGTTCCGGATTTTATCACGTAGAGAAATACCGAGCATAGTCCTCTCCATAGCACGCTGAGCGACTTTGAGCTTTTTTATGAGGCCGACATTTAGAGACCACGTTTCAGTGCCGTAAGTCATCGCTGGTAACACACACTGGTTATAAACCTTTGTTTTCAGACACTGCGGAATATTGGACGCCACGAGTATACCGCCACATATTCTTCTAGAGATTCCTTTGCTGGTGTTCACAACTTCCACGGCAAAAATTATTAGTGGTTACATCGTATTTCTACACTGTCATCACACGCTAAATATTCATATGATTAATAGTTGTCTTTTTTTTTTGGGGTGGGCTGCGGTCGGCGCGCTCCTCGCACCATTCCGTCCGGGGCGACAGAGGGGCGTAAGCACGCAACACCCGCAACCCACCCGAAAACCACGTCGCCTTCGTCGTTGGGCCGACCACCGGAGCAGGGTTACTTGTCATCAGTGGTCGGCCCGACGGAATACCCCCTACGTGGGGTACCCTCCCATCGACTGACGTCCCCCCCTCGGGGAGGACGTCGGTCTTTCCTCACGCGGTCGGCCTCTTGGCGGGTGACGGACTAATTCCCCGGTCACGTCACCCGCGGCCTCGGCTAGGGCGGCATGAGGCGCAGGTATTCGCGCCTACGCCGCCCCAGTCGCCAGCGGCGGATCGCCTCATCGAGGCTGCGCTCCTCGCGCAGGCGATCCGCCGATTAATAGCTGTCTAACCGTTGCCAATCGATTCTATAATCTATATGTGTATACATAGTTAGTATTATTGTTAGTATTGTTAGTATTAACAGACCCGGCCACGTGTTGCTGTGGCTAATGTTTTTGTTATATTACATTTTATTAAACTATTTAAATGGAACTGTAGGAGAACATCTGTCATGGAGGTCGACATATTTTTTTACAAATGACATCTATGTAAAAAAAGCAAGTTAAACTCGTATATGACACGTTTGTAGGTTTGACAAAGTAGCGTCATCTATTAATTAATTACTCAATCCAGTCAACAGATATCGCCATCTGTTAAAATCGTTTGGAGTTAACAGATCATTGTGAATGTCAAATAATAGACAAATAATTTGCAATAAAATAATATTTAGACTATAAATTAAGATGTAAGCTATCCTATCTTTCAAGTTGGATCAAACTGCACACGGTATGCAAATTTGATTAAAATCGGTTAAGTAGTTTAGGAGTCCATCGCGGACAAACAACGTAACACGTAATTTCTATATATTAAGATTAATACGTGAAGCAAAAACTTTGTACCCATTTTTACGAAAATTACGTTGATGGACAAGTATGAAATTTGGCACAGTTGAAGTATATAATGAGGAGAAGTGCATAAAACTAAAATTTCATATAATAATGGATTAGAAATACATTAAATTCAATAAAAAGGCATTACACACGCTACCATACAGTCGCTACACAGACACACACTAACGCTTATACACTTTTATTTACGGTTAAAATCTCTGATCGAACTGAATGTCAAACAATCATAATTATGATGACAATATCTAATAGACATTTATGATACATATATATATATATTATTTATCCATGAAATACAGCTTGCTCCATATACAATTACACATAAATAAAATTAAAAAAAATTGTGTAACAGAAAAATTAATTTAAATGAATTATGGCCGAATTTCGACCACTCGGCGACCGCTAGTCCTAATTAATATCAATGCGAAAATAAGCTTGTTTGTTTGTTACGCTTTCACACTTGAACCCGTGGATCGTTTTTAAAAATTATTTCACCAATAGCAAGCTATATAATCAGCGAGTAACATAAGCTATATTTTATACCCGTATTCCCTAAGGGAATGGGAACTACACGGGTGAAACATTTGCTATGTTATTGCTGGTATTTAATTAAGTTTTGATTTCATTAATTAATAAAATATACATGTATTTTCGACTCAAAAACTTGATTTTTGACGCATCAACAGAAATCATGTTAACAGTAGGTAATTAAAACTAAAAATAAATATGTAAAACTAGGTTTGTGCATTTAAATTCAGCATAACTTATTCTTCATTAAAAACATTGTAAAGGTCAATCACAGAAAAATTAATAAGATAGAACGGCCATGTGGGCGGGGCAAGCGTGCCACAATTGCGATCAAACGGTCTTAATATTGACGAAATTCGTTTTACCGGTTCTTAGTTGCGCTCATATAGTGACCTTGAACGAAGCTCCGACAAAAAAGAGAAATATGCCGTCTTGCGTTGTTACAACGCGTCGAAAAAGAAGTCAGTTGCGTAGTTATAGTCTAGGAAGGCATTTATTTTCATCGTCAAGTCCATAAACTTATTAATTCAGTGATATTTCTTAATTTTATGAAAGTATTATGTCGTTTATAAAGAAAAATTATGAAATCGCAAAAAGAGCCAAACATTATACATCGTCTGCCACACATGGATATCACCTTTTATTAGTCCAGCAACCGCGCAATGCACTGCGTTCAATGCGATATCACTAAGAACCGCCTTACTAGCGTGGTAGTATACGTTTTCATTCAAAACATTGACGTCGATCCACGCGTATCGATAGTGCTGTCCAACATACTATAAGTTATCGATTTCAATAATTAGCTATGGATTAATTTTATCATATAAATAAATATTTTTAACACTTTTAATTTAGTGATCGTTTTATATAATTATATTAACAATATTTAAATAGGTATTTAAAAATCAATTATTCTCGTATACATTACCTACTTAATTTATCTTGTATATCTATAGTACATTCTTGTATATTTTCCGCGTGGTGACGGAGTAAGAATACAATTCACCACTCCCTATCTTGCCCGTGGATGTCGTAAAATACGACTATGGTATATAATATGCGCATAACATCTGTGCAAGAGAGGGAAAACTTGAAATGAAACCCTATACCAACACGTCTGACCAGCATGGTTTTGTAGGTCAAATTGTCTCCCATTGTGGAGGAGGCCCGAGCTCAACAGTGGGTCGTATGTGGGCGGGAGGTTAGTATAGGGTTTTGTTTTGAGTTTTTCTTCTCTTGCATAGATGTTATATGCTTACTATATCTCTTAGTCGTCTCAATATATTAGGATGGGACATCCGCGGGTAAGATACGGAGTGGTGATTGGTATTCTTATTCCGTCACCACACGGACAATGTTAGTACATTTTTATGTACAATAAACAAAAATGTACTAACAAGTAGCAGTACCAGTATATCTAAAAAAATAAATGTTTTGTTTTTTAAGTTAAATAATAACACCAATAAAAATAAACCGAATTTCAATAAAAAATAATATTTTAACATATTTTAAGAATGATATCTGATGCTTATGCGAGCACTACACATTGTAAATAAAACTACTTATACGGATTATATCACGTTTGTATTTGATTTAGGAATGCCCGATGTTTCGAATACTTTACAGCATTCCTAGTCACGGGCGGTCTAAGATGTCTGACGTCCAAACAAGTCAACGTTATTACAGACGTCCATGGCCCCCGTCGCAGAGACCGTCTGAAACCATCCACAGTTGAGCGCCTCCCTGCAGTACTACCTTATGTGAAAGGAGTCACTGACAAGATTGGCTTCATCCTGAAACGGGCTTCCATAAAAACATATTTTAAACCACTCAAGAGGATTAGTCAATTCTTGCCACCTGTCAAGTGCCAGATCCCTCTACAAGATGCAGGAGTTTATAAACTTGACTGTGGTCTCTTTTTAATACATTTTAATTGTATCTTGTGTACTGGTGTGTACCATATATGGGAACAATATAATATACAAATCGCTACTCGCTTACGTAATTAATTATAGCACTTAAATTTTCTGTCACCTATACAGAGTGTAGTGAGGAGTATTTTATTTGCATGATTTTACTGTTAAATTACTGACTTGCATTACAAATAACGTCAACACATCACACAAGTGCTTAATTTAAAGACATTAATATTTTTGTTTCGATAAAACAGGCTAAATAAATATCGTGTAGTATATCGACCATGGCAAGCACTAGCGTACATGTGCTTTTTTATATGTGAGTATACGTTGCCTACAGAACTTAGTTATAATTTGTGTACCAACTGCAGCTTCGAGATTGATGTGTGTGTGTAAAATTGTTGTAAGCATAGACCTTGCATATGTGTTAACATTAGCGGGAGGGGGCAATTATGCCACACTGGTTTTCGAACAAAATCAGCCGAATGGCCTTTCTAAAGTATTAATATTTCTGTGAGGTCAATATTTTCTGTGTGGTGACGGAGTAAGAATACAATTCACCACCCTCTATCTTACCCGTGAGTGATCGTACGAGACGACTAAGGGATGTAAAACGCAAATAACATCTATGCGAGAGAAGGAACACTCGAAATAAAACCCTATACCAACACGTCTGACCAGCGCGGCATAGTAGGTCAATTACCCTTCCATTATGGAGGAGGCCCGAGCCCAACAATGGGACGTATATGGGCTGAGATGAAAGGTCAATATTAGCGCTTCTATATTTTCTGATTTTATTCTTTAAACGTATATATGTCTAGCATCCCGCCCTCGCTTCGCTTCGGTTTCAGTCGCCTCACCCGCGTAGTTCACGTTCCCGTGGGAATACCGGGATAAAATATAGCCTATGTTACTCAGGGTGAATGTAGATTTCCAATGGTGAAATTTTGATTGCGGAAAGCACAAAGATTTGAATCATATTCATAATAATGAGCAACCCACACACATCCCAATGCTGGGCACAGCCCTCCTCCATTGGGGGAGGGAATTTGACCTAGCATATCACGTTGGTCAGACGTGGTGGCATAGGGTTTATTTCGAGTTTTCTTTCTCTTACATCGATGTTATTTGTATATTTTTTTTCCTTAGTCGTATTTTACGATAATCGCCGGCAAGAGAGGGGGTGGTTCATAATATATTCAAATTCAAATTATTTTATTATGCATAAACCCTGAGAGGGCACTTACATATTGTCAGGTTTACAATTTCCAAAAAAAATATACTACCACCGGATCGGAACGCGACCGCTACTGAGAAGATCCGGCAAGAAACTCAGCGGGCTTGTCATTATTTTTAATTTCTTTTTTTTTTTTTTCTTACTAGTTATACAATTGTGTACATGTTTTGTAAGAACAAGCTCCAGTGTGATGCCCTTCGAACCGCAAGACACTTAATATAATTTAAACGATTATGGCTGGACCAGATCCCACAAGCGGCACCCGATCACGAGTTAACTACTAGAGCAGCCATCACTCCCCTCAACCACTATGGAGGGAAGTAGTATACTAACTGACCCAACAGACGTAGTTCTGTTCAAGTAAAATAAAAGGAGTTCTCCATGAAACCGGCAGCAGCCCCACCTACCGGGTCCAATTGTGAATCTAAACCATTCTCGAATCCCCTTGAACACACACAAAAAATTTCATAAACATCGGTCCAGCCATTTAGTAGGAGTTCAGTGACGTACACAAGAAAATATATATATATTACTAGCAATCCGCCCTCGCTTCGCTTCGGATTCAGTCGCCTTACGCGCGCAGTTCCCGTTCCCGTAGGAATACCGGGATAAAATATAGCCTATGTTACTCCCTGATATTATAGCTTTTCAATGATGAAAGAATTTTTAAAATCGGTCCAGTAGTTTTTGAGTTTATTCGTTACATACAAAAATACAAATCTTTCCTCTTTATAATATTAGTGTAGATAATAACAGACAGTTGAGATTTCCTTTTAGGCATGCTCTCAACAAACCACGCACAGACTTGAAAACAATTATGAACAAAGGGAGAGCGACTCGAACACCGTCCGCCTTTACAAAACAAAACAATCGTAATATCGAATAACTCGTGTCGATTATTACGATAGAACGAAGTACGAAACTACGAACATACAAAACAAACGTACAACGAAATTACGATATTTTCGATTATGAGGTATCTATCAACAACAACAACCATGCGAACGAAACAACCGAAACCAATAACCAACTGACATGTAATTTTTAGAACTCCAACTAACGACAACGTGGGCATAATAATTCGAGAGGGTCATCAATCCACGGAAAGTCTTAACACCGCGATTCAGAAAAATGACGTCATTGCAGAACGCCATCTATGGGCAAATAGGTAAAACGTCTGCACAATGAAAGTTATGCTAGGGTCATTTTGCGTTTTAGTAATTTTATATTATCTCCGAAACTGTATGACCAATTGATATACTGTAAATGGCAAATCTTATCTGTATGATGTTCCTGTGATACTGAAATAATTTATTGTCATAAGAATTAATATTTTGTTGCTCAAATAATCAACCAAACGTAACAATGCCGAAAAAAAAATTTTTTAATGCAATAATAGAAGTATAAAAGATAAAATATAAAAGATAGAGATATGGTATCGCTGACTTTTTTGTAGAAATAATTAAGATGAACCAGGTAGCCATACATTCTTTTTAATTTTAAGCAACTGTTTAGGCAGCGCACGCAAATAATTCTGTTTTACGAGGTATTTTTTTCCGACTTGCCAGACAAAAGTTGTGATAGCTCGGTTAATATACATGTTATAGAAACAATTTATAGCCTATAGCACTCAGGAATAATGTAGCTTTCTGCCAGTTAAAATAAAATTAGAATTAGATTATGAGTTCCAGAGATTACCCCCTGCATACAAACTTACAAATTTTACCTCTTTATAATATTAGTATAGATAATGATACAGTGCAACCTTAATATAACAAATCCGACGGGAACTCGTAAATATTCGTTATATCAAGAAATTCGTTAAACTGAGGTTTGTTATATTGAGGTAAGGTTGGTCTAAAATTTTTTATAAAGAGGCCAAGAAATAGTTTTGATCACCTCAACATTTTTGCATTCAGCAACTAGAATCTTCAACAATAGTGATGAGCACTATTTACATTATTTCCCATCAAACGACTTCAATTGTTTTACGAAAAAAACGTGTCGGAACCTGTCGCGACTGAATCACATACTATGGGACTAAGGGTCATATAGAGGTATTTACACTTTTTTTTTGATAGTTGAAAATTCGTTATAAAGAGGATGTTCGTAAAAAAAAATTTGTAATGTAAAGGTATTATTTACACTGACTCTTATGGACAATTCAAGGGGATTAGAAAAACTTTGTTAAATCGAGGAAGTCGTTAAATTGAGGTTCGTAATATTAAGGTTGCACTGTATATTATAATATGTTATAACGACAAAATTATGGCAAAGAACACATTAATAATAATCAAATAAATAATCAATACAAAAAAACTAAACAGGATACCGCGTATCGGCACGCAATCAGAAAAAAAAGTAACGTTATTATTTTTTGTTTCAAACTATCAAGACGGGACATCCGGGTGTTATCAACGCGTCTATTACCAGTCTACCAATGCCGTCTATAGTGAAATTTACGTGCTAAATGATAATGTGTCGTATTTCAATATAATTAACGTAGTTAATTGTATAATGATTTGCTTTGATGCACTCTTGGCACCCATGACCCGGAACACGCACTGTTCATGCTGACAAAGTGGGCCGATAAATCTGCTTATTTATTGTTTAGTCTGATGTAATTAGTCACAATAGCTTATATTATTTTAATTTATAGCCTACTAGCAACCCGCCCTCGCTTCGCTTATAGGTTATAGTCGTTTTACCCGCGTAGTTCCCGTTCCCGTGAGAATACCGGGATAAAATATAGCCTAGTTTACGCCCTGATATTATAGCTTTCCATTGGTGAAAGAATTTTTGAAATCAGTCCAGCCGTTTTGAAGATTACCCGGAACAAACAGACCGACAGACAAAAATTTTTTAATTGCTATTTTAGGCATAGGTGTCGTGCAAATAACCGTGTGAGCATGAAAAAAGCCTATTATTTTGACATTACAAACAGACACTTCAATTTTATTTATTGGTATAGATATGTTCTTTAAACACGATGAGGCTTCTTTTATTTCGCAGCAAAATTATTCTGCGATAAATAAAAATTAACAAGTGTTTTTGAGTGAATATTTTTACGTTTTAGTTTATGTCTCATTGTTGGACTCGCACCTCCTACCCAATAGGAGGGAAATTGACGTATCATACCCTACTGGTCAGACATGTTGGAATTTTTTTTTTATGGGTGGGCTATGGTATGCGCACACGCGGTCCATTTCGTCCGGGGCGACGAAAGGACGGCGCGCGGGCCCATAATCCACCCGTACCCACGTCGCCTTCGTCGTTGGACCGACCAGTGCCGAGTTCCTTGTCCTCAGTGGTCACCCGATGACCCTCATCTCTCGAAGTCCCTGCCCCGGGACATCGGTCGCCGTAGCGCGGTCAGGCTCTCTGCGGGTGCCGGACTAAAGTCCTCTGAGTTTTCTTTCTCTTGCACAAATATTATACGCATATTATATCCCTTAGTCGTCTTTTACGACATCCACAAAATAGGGAGTGGTGAATTATATTCTTACTCCGTCATCACATGGAAAAGCGAGTATTATCCTTACTAATATTATAAATGCGAAAGCAAGTTTGTTTGTTTATCTGTTACGCTTTCACGCTTAAACTACCGAACCGATTTCAAAACTTCTTTCACCAATAGACTATATAAAGAACTTTAGAATACATATTCAAATCGATTATATACTTATGCAAACTTGAATCGATTTATCGTGAGTATCGAGTACCGAGTCGTATGGTGCATCACTAATTACATCAGTAAGACCAAGTGTCAAAACGGGCCTCTTATTTTGTGACAACTATACGTATCTTGTAAATATCCATACTAATATTATAAATGCGAAAGTAAGGATGTTTGTTTTGTAACGCTTTCACGCTTAAATCACTGAACTGATTTCAAAAATTCTTTCACCAATAGAAAGCTATAATATCAGAGAGTAACATAGGCTATATTTTATCCCGATATTCCCACGAGAATGGGAACCACGCGGGTAAAGCTACTGAAACCGAAGCGAAGCGAGGGCAGATTGCTAGTACGTTATAAATAAAATTATTTTAACGGATTTTATCTCGTTTGTATTTGATGTTTATACACTTATACTTTTCAGCCCCCACGGTCACGGGAGCACTTACGAAGAATACAAAAAAAACTTTCTGTGTGGTGACGTAATGAGTACGATATATAAATTCATATCTTGTGTATGTAATTGAACTCCTCCTAAACGGCTGGACCGATGTTAATGAAATTTTTGTGTGTTTTCAAGAGGATTCAGACTGCTTTACATTGACAATTGGACCCGGTAGGTGGCGCTGCTGAGAATTTCTTATATTTTATTTGAACAGAACAACGTCTGTTGGATCAGCTAGTATATTATATATACACAATTAAAGAGAGTAAATGTAAGAATACAATGCTGACTGCACATATGGAATAGTGATTAAGATATACCTATTGTGCTAGTGTTGTGGGTTCGATTACATTTTTTGTGCCGATCCACAAAATATTGTTCTGAATCTGGATGTAATTTCTGTTCGTTAATTATGTTTTATTTTTTTGTTTTTCCGTGTAAGAAAAACAATTCATCACCCCCTCTCATACCTTTGGGTGTCGTAAGAGACGACTAATGGATTAAATATGCATATGACATCTATTTAAGAGAAGGAAATCTTGAAATGGAACTCTATACCAACACGTCTAACCAAGATGGTATAGTAGGTAAATTTCCCTCCTATTGTGGAGGATGCTCGAGCCCAACAGTGGTAGGTGTATGAGCTGAAATGCTGATAATAAAAACTTAAGAGGTGTCAAGGGACACCCGGATGGAACGAAGTTTTATTAAAAAAAATTGAGAGGTGTTATTATTTAATATTAGTGGATTAAATAAAATAATAAATAATTTTATTAAAAGAACTTTATAAAAAATAAATTAAATTATTTATTTATTAATATTACTAATTTATTATTTTATTAATTTATTAATATAAATCTCAAAAATCAATATAATTAAATTACATTATTAACACGCGCACGCCGCACGGCTTACAACTATAGCAAAAAGTGTCGTTACAAATTTTGGTCTTAATTTTTCCGTCTAGCCCCCTTTCGCAACGCGCGATAAGGAACTTCGTTCCAAAATTATATGTTTGTAAAGTCCCCCGCAATGCAAGGATTATTTCTTTTGTGTAGGCCTTAAAACTATCTTGCCAGTGAATGTAATAAAAATCAGTGAGGGACATTATATGGAGATAATGTCGATACCAGCTAAGGAAAACTTGATATAAAACCTATTAGGTTACTACTATACCAAGGTAAAGGAGTTAGCACAGGGTTATACGTCAGATTTCCTTCTCTTGCTATGGTATCTGCATTTCACATGACGCTTAGTCGTTGTACGATACCCACGACAAAATATAATTTAAAGAAAACCGTTTTACAAAAAAAAAACAAGCTTTATTATTTGTTAATAAAATGAACTAAAAAGTTAAAATCCAGGTCCATCATCAGACCCTGGTTACTATATAGTATCAAAGTACTCGTCAAGACGAATCAAATGAGCCCAAACTCGATGGGGCTGCGTCGTTTAATTACGGAGTTCCTATAGCCAGCTTCCAGATCATCAGATCAACTCTATGTCACAATAATATTGCATTGTCATCCGATTTATAAATGCATGCAAAATTTTAGCTCAATCGGAAACCGGGAGTGGATCAAATTTAACTTGCAAGATTTGATTACAGACAACGAGACAGGTGCAACTAAATCACCGCCATGCGCCAGGGCGATGCTCGACCGGGGAATTAGTCCGTCACCCGCCGAGAGGCCGACCACGTGAGTAAAGACCGACGTCCTCCCCGAGAGGAGACGTCGGTCGATGGGAGGCCACCCCAAATAGGAGGTATTCCGTCGGGCCGACCACTGACGTCAAGTCACCCTGCTCCGGTGTTCGGCCCAACGACGAAGGCGACGTGCATCGTGGATGGGTTACGGGTGTGCGTGCTTACGCCCCTCTGTCGCCCCGGACGGAGTGGTGCGAGGAGCGCGCCGACCGCAACCCATCCCCAAAAAAAAGAAAAAAAAACCATACGGATAATCATATTATCATTTCAGCCCATATACGTCTCGCTATCGG
Organism: Lymantria dispar; assembly: GCA_032191425.1. NCBI lineage: Eukaryota > Metazoa > Arthropoda > Insecta > Lepidoptera > Erebidae > Lymantria > Lymantria dispar. The sequence continues at coordinate 7,619,919 of CM063463.1, read as the reverse complement.
GCTTGGGCCTCCTCCATTATGGGAAGGTATTCGACCTACTATACCATGCTGGTCAGACGTGTAAGCATAGGGTTTCATTTAGACTTTGCCTGTCCTTGCATCGATGTTATCAGATAAAAAACCAAGCTACAATACTGCGAAGCGGGTCAGCAGGCACAGACGGTTTTTTTTTTTGATAATAAATAAGATAATATATTATCATCATTATTTTAATTGTGCTAAAATTATTTTTAATTACTTATTTACGCCATTGTTTTAAAATGATGAGTATCTTTTACATACAACAGTGAAGATTTCAATCGTGAGAAGCCCGCAAGGCTGGGAGCTATATTTTTGTTGAGTAGTCCACTCCATAGGGTTACGTACTTTATTTATTCAACATGTTTCACCAAAAATAATATTTATTAATTAACATTTATCATCAAAAATTATCCAACGGTGGCATAAAAAAAATGCTGTGTGGTATTCGGCGGCTTCGAATACTACCAACCCTTGCTTTGCTCATGGGTGTCGTAAAAGACGACTAAGAGCCCTAGATTGACCCGGACGAACTCCATCTGGTACCATTTGGGTCAACGATTACATTCCCAAGGAGGGTTGACGTCAGGCAGGCGGCCGGTCATAAAAGTCATTGCCGAAACTTTTTGCAATATGTCAAAACAGATGATATATTGCGTCGACCCCAAGTAATTGGGATAAGAGCAAGATGATGATGGTGGCAAACGAGCAAACGGTACACCTGATGGTAAGTGTTGCTGCCGCTCATGGACTTTTGCTAAGATGCTGCCTACCATGAAGAAAGTGAAGAGAGTGTGAATACGTGCAATAAAGTTCGGTGATACTAAAGGCATCATCAAAACCCACACATGTAAACACTCTCAGAAAGTTGAGGTTATGGCTCTCGCTCACCGAACGAAGCGCAGTAATTAATGGCTACTACTCATACGTCGATTTTCAGCTCAGTGTGGTACTATCCCGGACGGACCAGCCCTAAAAAACATCGATGTTTCGATACATCGATGTTTTTCGATATTTGCTCCCTAGTACTATCAAACCTTACATTGTTCATAGGTGTCGTAAAAAACGATTAAGAACTTTACATCGGCTCGAGTTAACTCCATCTGATGCCGTCTAGTCAACAATTACATGCCCAAGAACGGTTGATGTCAAGCTAAAATTATTGCTAATAACTTTTGCAATATGTACAATGGTAGAGGAGTACATATTGCATCAATCAAAAGTAATTGTAATAAGAGCAGGATAATGATGATAACTAAAAATAAGACAAAATTAAATTCGCGGCCACGACCAAACGACCAAACTACATATGTAAAACAAAACCAGTTGTTATTATAAAAACCTCATACAATATCCTTGACATGAAAGACGATTTTAAAGTTGATGTGCTGTAATGATAGGTCTGCGTTCGACTCATTTTTTTTTTTCTGTAATACCGCCATTTAAAATATCAAGTGTCGTTACAGTACAAAAAGCATTCGCTTATGGCCTTTAATGATAATTTCCTTACGTGAGAAACGAATCGTGCTATCTTCTAGCGAATTGATCTAGCAAGCAATTTATGTGGTTTAAGAAACTCCATCGTATTTTCGCGAAGTTTCTGCGGATGATACTTGACGAGTAAACGAATTAAAAAAATATATAGTTTCAGATATTTACGCGAGTATTAGAAATTGTAAAAACGCACTGACCATCCGCTTTATGGTCCGCCCGTGACCATAAACGCTGTAAAGTGTTCGAAACGTCGGGTAATCTAAAATCAATACCAACGCGATAACATTTGTAAAATAGTTTTATCTACAATAAAAAAACGTGGGTAATGAATTTAAGATTATTTTCTCAATTTCACACTGTCGACAGTTATCTGTCTACAGACGCGGGCCGGTCCGTCCGGGGTAGTACCACGCTCTCGCAGAAAATCGACGTCTGAGTAGTAGCAATTTGTTACTGTGCTTCATTCGGTGAGCGAGAGAGCCGGAAGCCCAATTTTCTGAGGGGGTTTGCATGTGGAGGGTTTTGGTGCTGCCTTCGGTATCACCGAGCCTCAATGCACGCATTCAATATTCAAATCGATTATATACTTATGCAAACTTGAACCGATTTATCGTGAGTATCGAGTACCGAGTCGTACGGTGCATCACTAATTACATCAGTAAGACCAAGTGTCAAAACGGGCCTCTTATTTTGTGACAACTATACGTATCTTGTAAATATCCATACTAATATTATAAATGCGAAAGTAAGGTTGTTTGTTTGTTTGTAACGCTTTCACGCTTAAATCACTGAACTGATTTCAAAAATTCTTTCACCAATAGAAAGCTATAATATCAGGGAGTAACATAGGCTATATTTTATCCCGGTATTCACACAGAAACAGGAACTACGCCGCGGGTAAAGCGACTGAAACCGAAGCGAAGCGAGGGCGGGTTGCTAGTTTTCAAATAAAACAACATATTAGAAAATTATTATTGCAATTAATTGTAAAATTGCATCTACGATATATTTTATACAATTGTATAATAAATAATATTATGAATATTATGATTTTAATATGCGTACATTAAGTTACGCAACTAGTCAAGTATGTTTACATATAATGATCATAACTAAACATGGTATGATATGCCAATAATATTTTCCGTGTGGTGACAGAGTAAGAATACAGTTCACCACCCCCTCTCTTACCCAGGGTCGGATTATCCATAAGGCGGATTAGGCAACTGCCTAGGGGCCACGAGAATGCATCAAGAAAAAAAACATTTCTTCGAACGATTTTTTTTCTGCCTCAATATTATTAATTTTTTATTGTTGTTGGTGGCAAAAGAGAAAACAACACACCTGATGGTAAGTGATACTATTGCTCATAGACCTTGGACTATGGAACCGAGAATCGCATTGCCTAGGGGCCCTGATAGGGTTAATCCGGCCGTGCTCTTACCCTGGGTATCGTAATAGGTGTCTAAGGAATATGATATCTCACTGAAGTCAAGGAACTCTGCACCGGTAGTCGGCCCAACGACGAAGGCGACGTGCTATACGGGTGGGTTACGGGGCCGCGCGTCGCCCCTCTGTCGCCTCGGACGGAGCCGGGCGGCGGGTGCGTTGACCGTAGCCCACCCAAAAAAAAAAAGATATGATATCTAGATAATATCTATATGAGAGATAGAAAACTCGACGTAAAACCCTGTGCCAACACGTCTGACCAGCGTGATATAGTAGGTCAATTTTCCTTCAATTATGGAGGAGGCCCGAGGCCAACAGTTGGATGATGATGATATTATTTCGTATCACGCCATTTTGCTCTGTGGTGGCGGCTATGTATTCTACCAACACTTCACTATTCATGGGTGTCATAAAAGACAAGAGCTTTACCTTTTTTTTAAAGACCAGACGCTAAACTAAGGAAATAATCCTTGTATTGCGGGAGACTTTATAAAACTAACTAGCAATCCGCCCTCGCTTCACTTCGGTTATAGGTTATAGTCGTTTTACCCACGTAGTTCCCGTTCCCGTGGGAATACCGGGATAAAATATAGCCTAGTTTACGCCCCGATATTATAGCTTTCCATTGGTGAAAGAATTTTTGAAATCGGTGCAGCCGTTTTGAAGATTACCCGGAACAAACAGACAGACAGACAAAAATTTTTTAATTGCTATTTTAGGCATAGGTGTCGTGCAAATAACCGTGGGAGCATGAAAAAAGCCTATTATTTTGACATTACAAACAGACACTCCAATTTTATTTATTGGTATAGATTAACGGATACAAATTACATCCGGACTCAGAACAACAATTTGTGGATCGTACAAAGTGTTGCCCTGCGTGGGATTCAAACCCATGACACTGGCTCTATATGTCGGTATCTTAACCACTACGCCATCTGTGCAGACATTGACTTAGGCCAACTCTATCTGATGCTGTATGGTCAACAAATACATTCACGAAGATTGTTAAAATCAGGCAGATAACCAGTCATAATACTATTAACAAAACTTTATCAACATTAACGATGGAAGATATCAACATTAAGATTACAAATTGCATCAACATCATTATCATTTCAGCCCATATACGTTCCACTCTTGGGCTCGAGCCTCCTCCACAATGAGAGAGGAATTGACCTACTATATCACGCTGGTCAGACGTGTTGGAATAGGGTTTTAATTCGAGTTTCCTTATCTTGTATCGATGTAATCTGCTTATATCCCTTATTAGTCTTTTACGACACTCACGGGCAAGATAGGGGGTGGTGAATTGTATTCTTACTCTGTCACCACACGGATAATTTGTATAGTCCTTAAGTAATTGGGATAAGAGCAGAATGATGATAGGATATCACGCTACAATTCCCAAAGGAGGCTGAAAGCATAATATAAGTACCTATATCACGCTTTTTCTTAGTTTTGAACAAATTTTTTAAGCATGCACGTTTTTAAGCGGTCCGATCTGTGAATAAATATATTAGCGAACTCGTGACTCATTGCGATGGCTCCTAAGTATAGTGAATCAACTAACATTTTTAGGTGTTTTAACTTTTTTGATGCAATGATAAAAAAATAACCTTATTGATCAATGTCGGTTATAAAAATTAAAAAAAAAAACATTGTAGAAAATCATTAAAACTTTTTCACCTGTAGAAGCTCATTACATCCGCAAAGGCACAAATCGTAAATATTTAGATGAATCCTTGTCGTTTCCTAAGATACTTGACCGCTATAAAGAATGGTTTGATCCCGTTAACTATTTGAATGTCCAATGAATCACGTCGTAATCAATACAAAAACTTAAAAATCCTAGAACAAGAGTTTGGAAATGTGTAAACATTTTATCTTTGACACGCTCCCCAGTAAAATTGGAATTTTTCAGATGACTCACTATACGTAGAAGCCATGGATTGGTTCTTTCTTGTGTATTATTTAAACACTATTTATAGTCAAAAATAATGAGAAAATAAATAATCAATATGTATATAAGTCAGTCTTGGATCGAACAAAAAGTAAGCCAGAAAAATAAAATACGCTTATCGTCGGAAAGAGATTATTAAAAAATTATATATTTGTAGCTATTACTGTACTATTTACTGTCGATTTTGTATTAAAATATTTAGATAAAGTCTTATTTTTCTTTTGTATTGACAAGCTACAAATATGAGCTATTGACGCCAGTGTCGAGCTATTACTTTCTTCACAAATTATTAGTTCTTTCATATTTTTAGTCTCTTCATATTAGACTTAATAACTCAAAGATTGCTTGTCAAATCTTGATTAAATTCAAATGGATGGTCCCATTTAAATTAGCATAGAAAGCACAAACATTCAAATAAAAAAATAATGATCATATTCCAAGCATAACCCAGAGCGGGTTAGTACACTGAACAACTAATGTGTTTGGTTATAATGCCTACATTTAGGGATCATATTTATAAGTGTAACCTTTAGGTTAGGTTTACCTTAGACGCGCAATAGTTGTTACCACGCAGCATCCATCGATCTATCAGGCGTGATATTAATAATTAATAAATATAAATAGCTTATGATTATATACCTAATTACGAGATGTGTTCCAATTTACTGATATAACAAGTCCGGCAAGCAATGTCACAATAATTTATCATTAGATAATATAAATAAATCTCCATTAATATAATGGTCATAAATTTAGTTAGGGTCTTGTCGAGGTAGACATTTTCTCACAATATATTTACTGTATGCTATTTATATATTGCCGTGTGGTTATGTAGTAAGAATACTATTTACCACCCCCATTTTTTACCCGCGGGTGTCGTAAAAGACGACTAAGGCATTATAATGAGCAGGTAACATCTATGCAAGAGATTGAAATCTCGAAATAAAACCCTATACCAGGGTTCGTCAAATAATTTTGCTAGAGGTCCGTTTTAAGAAATGAAATAACCATCACGGTCCGTACATGCTTTTAATACAAAAAAAAATCAAATGTAATTTTTAGTTAACAAATGTATTTTCTTATTTCGACATTTTTGAATTGACGAGGTCATCAAAGATAATGCGGGGATACATTTTTATTAAATTACGTACTCTGTAGTGTTAAATTACGTATTCTGCAGTTCCTGTATTATTCTTTCGGTCCGCACTAAATGGGTCGGCGGTCCGGATGCGGACCGCGGTCCGCCATTTGGCGATCCCTGCCCTATACCAACATGTTTGACCAGGATGGTGCAGTGCATACCTGCACTATACCTCTGCTCATGTCCGGGCGTAATCGTATTGTAAAGTCGAAATGCGGCAAATGCGCACCAAGAATGTGGATAGTAATTTTTTGGCGTCAGGCTATAATGTAATCACACTCTCCATGAAAGCACTCTAGAAGAAGCTCTCTAACAACAAATGTGCAGGCAACCGGTACCCAAAGTCTGCGCCATCGGAGCGTCGACCTTAGGCGATCCTCTAGGCTTTACCGCGGATGACAGACAAATTCCTAGTCGAATCACGCTCTGCCACGGCAAGGGCGGCATCAGGTGCAGATAGTCACGCCTGCGCCGCCTAAAGCGCGGTCATTTGGCTTGACTAGCGGTATCGCTTCCTTTATATCGCTTGAAGTTACCATGTAGCATTGCCGTTAAGCGAAATATTGTCCCAAACACAATACAAATAATTTCAGAATAAAGGTATACGAATATGTTATGACAACATAAATATGTTTTGTAGAACTTTGCACAACATGTACAATTAATCAATAACCTTGGCCTTCTATTTTAAAACATCCGCTTAATCAAAATACACTTATCACTGTTCCGAAATAATAGAGAAATGATTTGGCAACAGCATCGGAATATTTTCCGTGTGGTGGCGGATTAAGAATACAAATCACCATTCCCTATCTTGCCCGTGGATGTCGTAAAAGACGACTAAGGGATATAATACGCATATTACGTTTATGCCAGAGAAGGAAAACTCCAAACGAAACCCTATACCAATCTGTCTGACCAGCATGGTATAGTAAAGTCAATTGCCCTCCTATTTGGAGGAGGCTCGAGCCCAACAGTGGGACGTATATGAGCTGAAATGATGAAGATAGGAATATTTTGTATAGAATTTTGCACTTTGAAGATATGTGACAGACTTGACTAAAGGACTTCCGGGGCAGCAAGGTCAAAGAAAGATGAATATGGTGAGGAGCTCCAGGTCTATTGACATGCCTTTCCTTAAACGAAGTTTAAGAAGAGCACATTCTTCTTCAGTGGCCTAATTGTGAGCTTGGTATAGGGATGGTCGATGAACATCGATGTTCGATGATCATCGATGTTGAAAGGAAAAACATCGATGTTTTAACATCGATGTTGCTATAGGCAAAACATCGTAACATCGATGTTAACTGTTTTTAACATCGATGTTGAAAAGGAAACATCGATGTTGAAAGAAAAACATCGATGTTGAAAGGAAAACACATCGATGTTAACAGGACCGTTATCCAAGCGTCTCATTTTGAAGCGAAAATACTATAGTAATTTGAAAATACTATAGTAATTTGAAAATACTATAGTCACATCCTTACTTAACATTATAAATACGAAAGTAAGTTTGTTTGTTACGCTTTCACGCTTAAACCACCGAACCGATTTCAAAAATTCTCTCACCAATGGAAAGCAATAACATCAGAGAGTATCATTTTTTTTTTTTTTTTAATGGGTGGGCTATGGTAAGCGCACGCGCGGTCCAGTCCGTCCGGGGCGATAAAAGGACGGCGCGCGGGCCCATAACCCACCCGTACCCACGTCACCTCGTTGTTGGGCCGACCACCGGAGCAGATGTGACTTGTCGTCAGTGGTCGGCCCGACGGAATACCCTTTCGGGTAATAATATATAATAATATAACATAGGCTATATTTTATCGCGGTATTCCCACGGGAACAGGAACTGCGCGGGTAAGACTGAAGCGAAGCGAGGGCAGGTTGCTAGTTTAACATATTAAAGTATGTACTAATGTTATTTATGATAAAACAACATATCCAAAAGTCGTGTCCAATGATATGTTGTTACACGTGATAATAATATGCGAGATTTGACACATTCTGGATTACCCAACATTCGTGATAAAGACCGGAGATGATAAAACATTTCGTAAAAAAAATATATTGAGGATAACTAATAAATATATTTATATAATAAAGTAAATAAATGATATTTCATAATCATCATCATACCAGCGTCCCAACTGCTAGGCTCAAGCCTCCTCCACAATAGGAGGGTAATTTACTTACTGGCAAAGTACCCACAGGCATTATCTACCAGTCAATCATAGGTGATGCTAGGGTTGCCAACTTTTTTACCAGACTTCAAAAAAGGAGGTCTCTCAATTGGACCGCATATGTGCTTTTTATGTTTGTTCGCGGATAACGGTTCGTTTATGAACCGATTTTGATGACTCTTTTTTTTTTGGAAATTCTCAAATAGTACCATGACAATTTTTTCGAAATCGGACAAGCGGTTTTTGAAATATCAACAAAAATCTAAAAATTATCTACATCGTCTACATTATGGAAGTCGGTATTTTTTTTCAATAAAATAATGTTTATAATTAAGTCAGATATCCAATTTTTAAGTATCTTAGAATCTGAACCTAGATGAATTTTAAAACTTCAAATTATTTGACAAAAAAGGCATAACTGTTTTGGATAGATAAAAAAAGTATTTTTAAAATTTTACGTTTTTATTGTCTTAAAAACGTATTTTTGTGGGCTTTTAGCACTTGATTCACACCACATCTGACATCGAATATATCGTTTAATAATTATAAATATTTCCATAGTCCGTTTTCACTTATGTGTCCTGTTAAATAGTTCAGCACCTATAATAAGTGTTTTGTCTTACGCATCCACAGTAAAGGTTAGCAATAAAGTATTTTCACATACTTTATTGGTATGCAAAAGTATAAAGTATAATTATCAAAAATAAAGTAGGATACTTTATTATAAAGTATTTGTGCTGTGTGGTAGCGGCTTCGAATACTACCAACCCTTGCTTTGCTCATGGGTGTCGTAAAAGACGACTAAGAGCCCTAGATTGACCCGGACCAACTCCATCTGGTACCATTTGGGTCAACGATTACATTCCCAAGGAGGGTTGACGTCAGGCAGGCGGCCGGTCATAAAAGTCATTGCCGAAACTTTTTGCAATATGTCAAAACAGATTACATATTGCGTCGACCCCAAGTAATTGGGATAAGAGCAAGATGATGATGATGGTTGGCAACCCTAGTTGATGCAGAGATGAAAAAAAGTAGGTACATGTTACGGCACTTTAAAATCCTACTAATATTATAAACGCGAAAGTTTGCGAGTATGTGAGGATGTGAAGATGTTTGTTGTTCTTTCACGCAAAAACTACTGAATGGATTTTAATGAAACTTCACAATAATATAGCTTACATATCAGAATAAGACATAGGCTATAATTTATCCCGACATTCCCGTTCCCAAGAGGAACTGCGGGTGAAACCGCAGAGCTCTGCTAGTGAAATATAAAGCACTTGGCCGTCTTTTATGACATTCGCGTGCAATGTAAGGGTTAGTACTATTGTTAGCTGATGCCACACAGCCATGTACCTCCATCACCGGAGACAATAAAAAATATGTATCATAATACCCATTAACGGTAGTTAGTAAAGAACAAAAAGTTATGGCTATAATTAAGAAAAAAAAGCAAATTGAATTTTATATTACGCAGTCAACGAGTCGTTTGACAAGAGACCTTTATCTACCCCTTTCATGTTTTATATGCGGGCTTAACACCTGCTGCTATCAAGTAAAAATAATACTCACGATTAACGAATAATTTTGAAATAATAAAGTTGAAAAAACTAAATAATGCCCTTTAAAGATAAATTCAACTAAAAAGTGAAAAATAATTCTTAATATTCCCTTGTTAAGAATTATTTTTATATATTTTATACCATAAATAACCACCACTACCCCCCTATCTTGCCCGCGGGTGTCGTAAAAGACGACTAAGGGATATAATATGCAACATCTATGTAAGAGAAGGTAAACTCGATATAAAACCCTATGCAACAGTGTAGAGTAAGTCGATTTCCCTCATTTTATGTAGGACGTTCGAGCCCAACAGTGGGATGAGGTGAAATGATAATGATGTTCAAATCATCTAAGGGGGCGTCCATAAATTACGTGAGGTGTTTTTTTAAATTTTCTGTCCCTCCCTCTCCCCCTGGTGAGATGTCGTGAGATTTTATTCAACCCCCTCCCCCATCCCCCAATCTCACGTGAGATTTTTCAAAATGTGGGTTTCTTGCGTAAACGCGCTGGATTGTTATTGTAAAAAGAAAAAAAAATTGCTTCGTGCTTTTATTTACGACTAGTAAAGACTAGTAATCAATATTACTGAGAGTTTAATTATAAGTGTAATAAAAGTTTAACAATTTTTTTTGTTTCAATCAGAAAAAAAATTGCGTGATATTTGCCGAGACCACCCCCTCTCCCTTCAACGTAAGATTAGATGAGATTTGACTCAATCACCTCCCCCCCCCCCCCTTAAACATCTCACGTATTTTATGAACGCCCCCTAAGAAGAAATATCATCATTTTAGCCCATACAAATCCCACTGTTCGGCTCGGGACTAGGGATGGGACTTGAAGAAAAATAATCGATTTTTGTTCTTTAAAATAAATCGATTATAAAATAATCGTTTTTCTCTCAACAGTTTTAGGACTTTTTTTTTTAGGAAATGTGAGCTTTATTTTCTAATATAGTATGAAACACTGCACGCAGTATCGTGATGACCTTTTTTTTAGGCAATCTGGCAGTGAAATAATCGATTAATTTTGATCGAATTTCAAATAATAAAAAATCGATTGTAAAAATCGATTATTACAAAAAATAATCGATTAATAATCGATTATTTTTTCACATCTCTACTTGGGACCTCCTCCATTGTAGCAGGAAATTTAACCTACATTTTATAGGCATATTATATACCCATAGTCGTCTTTTATGACATTCATGGGTAAGATGGGGCTGGCTGGTGATAATTGTATACTTACTCCGTCACCATACGATTCAACATGTTCATATTTTTTAAGAATCAGTTGTTAGTGTTCCATAGAATTTGGAAACAGAAGCAACGGAATGGAAGGGATTTTTGAAATTTAAATTTCATATTAAAGTAAATTATAATAAAATTATAAATGTAATGTTTTATAGCAAACTAGCAAACCGCCCTCGCATCGCTCGGCTTAGTTCCAGCCGCCTTACCCGGTATAAATTATAGCCTAAGTTACTCCTTATATGTACAACTACCTGGTAGTAAAATATTATTAAAATCGGTCCTGCCGTTTTGAAAATTACCTCAAGCAAACAGACAGAGAGACAGACAAAACATTTTCAAACTGTATTTTAGGCATAGTGTCGTTCAAATAATCTAGTGAGCATGAAAAAAGCCCTGTATTTTGACATTACAAACAGACACTTCAATTTTATTTATTTGTAATACATACTTAATAGATTTTCACTTGTTATTGATTTTCGAAACAAATATTACAGAACATTTTATTTTGAAGTATTTTATTAACAGACGAAACGAATCAAAAACTAATTAAACAGAGATGAGGTTAATGATATCGGATGTTTACGCGAGCACTATACATTGTAAATAAAACTACTTTTACGTATTATATCGCGTTTGTATTTAATTTATGATTGCCCGACGTTTCGAACACTTTGCAGCATTCATGGTCACGGGCGGACTGAGATGTCTCACGTCCAACAAGTCATCGTTATTATAGACATTTATAATTATCTACCAGACACATTGAATTGGGCCGACCACTGATGACAAGTAACCCTGCTCCGGTGGTCGGCTCAACGACGAAAGCGACGTGGTGTTCGGGTGGGTTTCGGGTGTGCGTGCTTACGCCCCTCTGTCGCCCCGGACGGAGTGGTGCGAGGAGTGCGCCGACCGCAACCCACCCCCAAAAAAAGAAAAAAAAGATACATTGAATTAGTTATTAAATTTATTAAGTTTTAACCCACATTTTAGTACAAATTTATTGCCAGTATAAGAAGAAAATGATTCTATATGAAAAAATTATATTGTGTATGGTTAGTAATTATTAAATTTGTAGCAATTTTTTTTACAATTTGTTAATATAAACTTTTTTTTTTAGGGGTGGGTTGCTGTCGGCGCGCTCCTCGCACCACTCCGTCCGGGGCGACAGAGGTACGTAAGCACGCACACTCACAACCCACCCACGATGCACGTCGCCTTCGTCGTTGGGCCGACCACTGGAGCAGGGTTATCATCATTGTCATCAGTGGTCGGCCCGACGGAATACCCCCTATTTGGGGTACCCTCTCATCGAGCGACGTCCCTCCCTCGGGGAGGACGTCGGTCTTTCCTCACGCGGTCAATTTAAACCTAATAAAACTAATATACTACCACCGGATCGGAACGCGGTCACATTAAGAAAGATCCGGCAAGAAAACTCAGGGGACATACTGCTAAATTAATATTGATTTTTATATTTAGATGCGGCTTACTTTGTTTTACTAAAAGGTATTTTGATTTATAAAATTATCTTTAACTATTGATGACTAACCAGGGATGAGGTTATTGAAAATAGAAATCAATGTCAAATACCGATATCCGTTAATTCCTATGAGAATAATAAAAAGCGGCTAACGTACTCTCAGAATGGCACGTACAGTTAGATAAGAGTACCAGTAGTTGACCATATAAGGGCAAAAAAATTCCTTCACTCGCTTGGGCCTCCTCCATAATGGCAGGGAATTTGACCTACTATACCATGTCAGATACATATGTTGGTATAGGGTTCCGTTTTCGAGTTTTCCTTCTCTTGCACAGATATTATGTACATATTATATCCCTTACTCGTATTTTACATCATCCACGGGCAAGATAGGGCGTGGTGAATTGTATTCTTCCTCCGTCATCACATTTACCATTTTTCACGTGAATCCAATTAGCGTTTATTTTTCTGAGCTCTGCGGTTTTTGTTTTCAACAAGTTTTTAAACGACATTAAACTAGTGGTTTTGCTTGTACAATGATGTAATAAAATAAAAAAAAAACAACTTGAGAATCAGTAGGTGACCATCCCACATATTGACTTTGTAAATGATTTTTTTTTATATTTCATACTAGCAACCCGCCCTCACTTCGCTTCGGTTATAGGTTATAGTCGTTTTACCCGCGTAGTTCCCGTTCCCGTGGGAATACCGGGATAAAATATAGCCTAGTTTACGCCCTGATATTATAGCTTTCCAATGGTGAAAGAATTTTTGAAATCGGTCCAGCCGTTTTGAAGATTACCCGGAACAAACAGACAGACAGACAGACGGACAAAAATTTTTTAATTGCCATTTTAGGCATAGGTGTCGTACTACAAATAACCGTGTGAGCATGAAAAAAGCCTATTATTTTAACATTACAAACAGACATTCCAATTTTATTTATTGGTATAGATAAAACGTTAAATTATTTAATTCCAAACAAGTAAAAAACATTTACTAATAGCAAATGTTTTCAAATTTACTAAATTGTTAACTTAAAAAATTTACAATCCTTAAAAAATGTTAAGAAAAAGCAAATGTTTAGTGCGTCACTTGAAAAACATTTGGAGTTCATATCATCATCATCATCTCAGCCTATATACGTCCCACTGTTGGGCTCGGGCCTCATCCACTATGGGAGAGAAACTGACCTTACTATACCATGCTGGTCGGACAGGTTGGTACAGAATTTTGTGTCGAGTTTTCCTTCTCTTGCATAGATATTATTGCATATTATATCCGTTAGTCGTCTTTTACGACATCCACGGGCATGATAGGGAGTGGTGAATTGTATTTGTTGTCATAGCGGCAACAGAAATACATAATTTGTAAAAAAAACTTCAACTGTCTAGCTATCGTGGTTCCTGAGATACAGCCTGGTGATAGACAAACGGACGGACAGCGAAGTCTTAGTAATAGGGTCCCGTTTTTGCCCTTTGGGTACGGAATCCTAAAAATTAGAGGATGCCTAGTTGTCACGATTCAATGGCTAGATCATCATCAACTATGGAATTAGTTTAAAAACACGCCGTAATGTCTTATTTTACCGATTTATGTTAGTCAACTAGAGGTACATGGTTCACTATATTTTTTATTTATTTATAACTTTTGCACAAACAAACGCACAAGGCGGACTTAATGACATAGGCATTCTCTCCCAGTCGACCTAGGGTGGAGCAGAAATAATGTCAGGCATTATTGGTACTCTTACCTTAAACACTCTTGAAAAACTGACACTAAGTACGATTCGAATAAACTCTCCAACCAGCTTGCGATCCTGGCTGCGATCATTGCGTTATTTAACCCTTGAAGAGATATTTTCCGTTTTTTTTTATTTGCAAACGGTGGCAAACAAGTAAACAGTCCACCTAATGGTAAGTGTTGCTGGCGTTCATGGACCTTTGTTAGGCCGCTGCTTACCGCGAAGAGAATGAGTGTAAATTACACAAGTTGTATGGATTGGATGTTTTTAGTATCACCGAACCTCATTACACAGTGTAATGAGGTTCGGTGATACTAAAAACATCACTAAAACTAGGGATGTGAAAAAATAATTGATTTTTATAAAAATCGATTAATTTATAATCGATTATTTATTTTTAATTAATCGATTATTTTATAATCGATTTATTTTAAAGAACAAAAAATCGATTATTTAAAAAATCGATTATTTTCCCTTAAAACCCACCACACACAAACACCCTCAGAAAGTTGGGCTACCGGCTCTCTCGCTCACCGAACGAAGCGCAGTAACAAATTCCTACTACTCGGACGTCGTATTTCTACGAGAGCGTGATATTACTCCGGACAGAGCGGCCCGCGACTGTAGACAGAAGACCCTGACAGTGTGGCCCTACCACAGGTACCTACGGATAATGTAAAACTGTCTTCAATTCCATCATCCATGAAGCTAAGATTGCCCCGCCCATCACTCTCACACATGTATGCTGTTAAATTTGATTAATATGAGATCACCGTTTAACCTAATAAACTCACTCTCCGTTTAATAACCTCAAATATAATTATTCTAAACAATAAAAAGAAATTAATTAATTGATTCATAGCGTTGGGCAAGAATATAATTCATTACTCTCATTCTGGCGCAGGGATGTAATAAAACGGCTTTTTTTTTTTTTTTGGGTGGGTCGCAGTCGGCGCGCCTCCGCACCACTCCGTCCGGGGCGACAGAGGGGCTTAAGCACGCAACTCCCGCAACCCACCCGAAAACCACCTCGCCTTCGTCATTGGGCTGACCACCGGAGCAGGTTTACTTGTCGTCAGTGGTCGGCCCGACGGAATACCCCCTACGCGGGGTACCCTCCCATCGACCGACGTCCCCCCCTCGGGGAGGACGTCGGTCTTTCCTCACGCGGTCGGCCTCTCGGCGGGTGACGGACTAATCCCCGGTCACGTCACCCGCGGCCTCGGCTAGGGCGGCATGAGGCGCAGATAGTTGCGCCTGCGCCGCCCCAGTCGCCGGCGGCGGATCTCCTCATCGAGGCTGCGCTCCACGCGCAGACGATCCGCCGCCTCCTTCTGCGAGATCACTGTCTCGCAGAAGGCTGCGACCGCGTCCCAGTTCCCGACGCTGTCGACCATCGCCCTAGCGATGGCCGGCAGCGTCAGGTCGGCACCGATGATTGCGACGAGTTCACGGCGCTGCACTGCCCAAGTCGCGCAGGCCTCGAGCGTGTGGCGCGCCGTGTCCTCGTCGCAATCGCAGTGGTGGCAGGACGGTGTACTCTCCCTCCTTACGACCCTGTGCAGGTATTTGGCGAAGCTCCCGTGCCCCGTCAACACCTGCACTAGTCGGAAGGAGAGCACCCCGTGCCGCCTTTCCAACCACTGCATCAGCACCGGCCGGAAGGCCTCCACGGTTCGCACCCCGAACCGAGGCCTCTCCAGCCAGACTGCCCAACGGGCAATGACGTCTCGGCGGGCGTCGACGCGCCAGGCGGTGAGATCCCTTAACGAGATCACACCGCCCTCCCCGCGCACCCCCGACACCCGCCGATACAACTCGGCGAGCATTTCCGCCTCCAGGTCCCACGGGGGAGTCCCGGCCAATAGGCACGCTGCCTGCGTCGCCACCGTGCGGTATCCGCGGATGGCCCTGACCGCCATAACCCTCTGTGGTCGCCACAGAAGGGCCCTAAGTCGGACGGTCAAGGACCCCGCCCACACCGGTGCGCCGTACAGGGCCATCGACCGGATGACCCCCGTGTACAGCCGTCGGCACGCGCTCGGTCCGCCCACGTTCGGCATAAGCCACGATAGGGCGGACGCCGTGCCGACGAGCCGCGGAGCGAGCCTGCGGAAATGCTCCCGGAACCACCATTGCCCGTCGAGCACCAGGCTCAAGTGCCTCATATGGGCCCGGATGCTGATGTCAACCGATCGGACGGTGATCGAGACGCCGATGGGAGGGCTCATAAGGCGCCCATGGAACAAGAGGGCCTCCGTCTTGTCCAGGGCGACCCTCAACCCCAGCGCCTCGATTCGCCTGACGACCTCTTCGGTGCCATAGGTCGCCAGGCTTACCGCCTCTTCTAGCGTCCCACCGCGGGCTGTGACGAGCGTGTCGTCGGCGTAACAAATCACGCCCAGCCCGGGCGGGTAATATAAAAAAAAAAAAATAAATAAATAAAAAACGGCTTAAGCGGCTTAGGTGTGTAGGCACAGGCCGTTCCGTTGCCTTATTTTGAAACGATCTTGACGGCAACTTCCACCCTCACGTGTTACCCGGCGGCACGCCTCTCCGTTCATTCAGTTCTCCGTACACTCAGCCCAATCCATAACAAATCCAGAAACATTTACACCTCTAGAAACATTGGACAGAGAAGACGCAACTCGTAAGCCCCTGTAATCTTAGTAGGCAGCGGTTGGCAATCCGTAATTGGGCTTTTGAAAAATAAAAATAATATATTTTATATGTATTTTAAAACTTTATTAATAATAATATTGATATTTAATGCGGCAAACTTTAAAAAAGATTTTTTCAATTAATTATAAACAATTAAAAAATATCAAAATTTGAATAGAAATCACGTGACAATAAACGCGCTAAGACTGGTTAGCACAGTTGTGACGTCTAATGTTAAAGCTATTTTATAACAATACAGTGTTTACAGCTATTACCCGTGAGTTGACAATGATATTGATAATTAACTGCTAAAAAACGATTTGTTGTTTCTTATACCTATTTAATTATTTAACAATGATAGCAGAATTAAATAGATCAAACCGTTGTACTTATTATCTCTGTATAAATTGCAATGAGTGAAAACTAACATTATGACGTCACACGCATTTGATGAGGCAAGCGTCCAAAATCATTGAAAATCTGTTCTTTTTTCACACCCCATTAAATCGCCCAAATCGGTAGAAATGACAACATACAATCCCATAACTTGCCGTACAATACATCTGTAGCTTCAATTTGATCATGTCCTGTGTACCGAGTTCTTGTCTACGGTGGTTGTGGGAATATGTTGGAAGGCTGGTGGTCATATTAGTTTCAGGTTGCGGTAGGTTAAAATAATCGATAAAGGAATATTAACAGTCGATGATATCTTTATTCTTAGCACTATCATGTGTATGATATGTATAATGTGACCATACTTTTTCACATCAAAACAGGATGCTTGCAGAAATAGGTAAAGATAAGAATGTTTGTTATTATATATAATATAAAAAAGACATGTGAAAAATATATCAATAATTATAATTATGTAACTTGAACTAATCGACATCTATTAGCAGTCTTGGGCACATTTATTTTCACGCAGTACGGTCGCGGTACCTAAACCACTACGCCATCTGTGCATTCATTTTTGTTGACACATTCAGTATTAAAATATTGCGTCTAGTTTTCAAGTAGGAATGAAGCTTATCACAAGATTTTTTGATATTGATCTTGATAATGAAAATAACTTTCAATAGAATAGATAGAGATAAACGAAAACGCATCGAACTTGTCCGTGTCTCATGTAATAGGTAGGTAGATAGGTAAGTATAACAAGTTATTGTTGAATCTGTTTGCAGAAACGGGACATTATTGTTTTGTAAATAAAATTTAACATATTTTATCGTATTCAGTCCGCCCGTGACCATAAACGCTGTAAAGTGTTCGAAAGTCGGGTAATCAAAAATCAAATACAAACGCGATAAAATCCATAAAATAGTTTAATTTACAATGTGTAATACTCACGTAAATATCGGAAATCGTTTCTGTTTTGGTTGAAGACAACGGGACAAACATCCTGAAAATAGGATTATCCCGTCAAAAACGAGACGTATGGTCATGTTAGATATGTAGAGCTTAGTATAAATAAGTGTTATATTTAGACGATTTAAATGTCATTGGAAGTGTCAATATTGTTTTCACGACAAGTTCAAGAACACGAATCAAATGAAAGATAACAGTTACAGTTTTTATCTCGTCACCTACCGGTTATCAGTCATTATGCTATGCATATATATTTTTATTATAACGGTAAATATGCATTATAATTGTTTTAAGCTTCAGTTAATGGTCCCATTTCACCTAGTTTCAATGACCAAAGGTGCATTAGTTAAGCGTAAATAATTCAAACAAAATCTTATTATTTTTTTTTTTGGAGTGGTCTACGGTCAGCGCACCCGCCGCCCGACGTCGACTCGACGGAATACCCCGAGGGAGTACCCTCTCCCATCGACGTCCCCTGGGACGCCGATCCCTGTCGCGAAGCTAACCTCTCCGCGGATGCCAGACGGGTACCAGATTAAATCCCCGCTCCGGTCATCCAAATATTATTGTCTTGAGACAACATCACAAGTCGCCACCATTGCAGTTCCTCTAAGAAAGAATCCACAATAATCTCCATAAAAGACACTGATGTTTGACTCTCAGAAGCTCGCGGGTAATTATTGTTGGGCGGCTTGTGAATTGTATTCTTATTCGGTCACTACACGGAAATGCAATTATTTACAATGATTTAACACACCAAAAACTCGGTAGTAATTTTTTTCATGCATGTAAATTAATTACAAAAATAAACTTGACTTAGCCGCATGTCATTGAAAATGAGATCGTCGGCCTGTTTCACATCCTTTGTTTGTGAGAAAATTATATATTCAATTTTAAAGGAGTGCATTTATATCATAACAGGTACAAAAATATTTAAAAAGCATGAAGTTACCGTAATAAAGAACCGACAATTTATAAATAATATATAGGTAATCATCATCATCGTAGCCCATATACATCCCGGCTCGGGCCTCCTCCATAATAGAAGGGAAATTGACCTTACTAAACTATTCTGTTTACTCATTAACTAAAGCAATTCATGCCGATATAAATTTTACTAAAAAGAATCACAGTTATTTTACTAGAAATAATAAGTAACAAATTTAACCTTACAACTCCGCGAACAAATTATGGTAAAAGAAATATAATGTTTGAGGGGGTGCTGTTCAATAAATTATCAAAAAATATTGTAGAAACCGCAACGATTAAAACATTTAGGCTCGATCCACATTGTGATGCCGTTCACTGTCCGATCTCGCTCCGGTCTCGGTCCGATCCAATCTCGCTGTGTCTATACCACTAGTTCCACAATCAGTCTGTCTCGATCCATGGTCTATAGGCGTGGGTTCGAATCCCATGTGTGACGATCATTTTTCACTCGTAATCAAGTTTTTATAAGTCAACTATTCTTTTAAAATGTTCGCGAATTTCACCATATACACTTTTTTCTCGAAAAAAACGCTTACAGAAAAGCTGGCGAAAATATTAATAGTGTGATTATTTATTATTCATAATCAAATGTTATAAATCACACGCATAAATTTCATTACATACCTTTTTCAGGATTCCACGATTTATTACTAGCCACGACTAGAAGAAAAAGTAACGTCTCCCTGTACGACCGAATTAATAGGTACTGGAGAGTTGAAACAAAAACGTATTCACACTGTCGGTACAAGTCATGACAAGTCCGATCTCGCTCCAGTCAAATGTTCTTTTCGACCAACCGGTACCGGCGCGATATCGAATCGGAACTAGAGCGATACGATAGTGTGAATACTGATTCTTTCTTATTTAAGAATATTTTATTTCCCCATGCAAACTGTTCTTACCTGTCAAACATTCGATGTTCGTCCCGTCGGTTCGGCATTTTTGACATAGTTACATGTAGATCTAGATTTAAAAAGGTCTTGGAATCGATAACAAAAGGCGGTATATCCCTTCGTCGTTGTCGTCAAGTCGTCTTTTACGACACACACGGGTTGTGAATTGTATTCTTACTCCGTCACCGCACAGAAAATACTAAAACCAAAATGATAAATACTAAAACAAAATAATTACGCGAAGTTCACCGGGTCAGCTAGTGAGAAATAAATATTTTAATCCTGATTTGCCTTTTCCTAAAATCTTTATTACAGCAAATCAAATAAGTAACATTTACATCCAGTATTTTCGAGTGATGATTTTATCAATGAATATTATTTATAAAGATGTTTCTTATAATTTAGTTAACAGTTCTTTATCGTGACTATAACATTACGGACATTAGATACTGATTTAAAAAATAAAACATTAGAGGTCAAAAACCTCTACTAAGTTATGACGCATCAAGATATCCGTTAAAATTGCAAAAAAGTGCGTAATTGCGTAAAAAGTTGTACTTCTTTGACGTAACACGATAAAAATCCTTCTAAAATTTTATCCTTCGCGTTATCCTGCGTTTGTGGAAAAAACGGGATAAGTACGAGTCGGAGTCGCGCACAAAGGGTTCTGTACCATTATCTATAACGAGCAAAATTCAGGAGTGGTAGGACCACACTGTCGACAGTTATCTGTCTACAGCCGCGGGCCGGTCCGTCCGGGGCAGTACCATGCTCTCGCAGAAAATCGACGTCTGAGTAGTAGCAATTTGTTACTGCGCTTCGTTCGGTGAGCGAGAGAGCCGGAATCCCAACTTTCTGAGGGCGATTGCGTGTGGAGGGTTTTGGTGGTGTCCTTGGTATCACCGAGCCTCAATGCACGCATTCTCACTCCCTTCGCTTACTTCGCGGTAGGCAACGGCCTTGTAAAGATCCATGAGCGGCAGCAACACTTACCATCAGGTGTACTGTTTGCTCGTTTGCCACCGTTTGCAATAAAAAAAAAAAAAAAAAAAATAGGGGCAAAAATCGCGTTTGTTGTATGAGAGCCTCCCTTAAATATTTATTTTATTTTGTTTTTAGTATTTGTTGTTATAGCGCCAACAGAAATACATAATTTGTAAAAATTTAAACTGTCTAGCTATCGTGGTTCTTAAGGTACAGCCTGGTGACAGATAGACGGACGGACAGACAGGAAAGTCTTAGTAATAGGGTCCCGTTTTTACCCTTTGGGTACAGAACCCTAAAAACGACACTAATAATAGAAAATAAATATATTTAAACAACGTTATATTATAACGCATATCTAGTTAACTTCTGTTACGGTGTGCCCACCCATCGTAAAAAATGTTGACTATCAGCTAACTTCAGGGTGTTGGTTTTCCGTGACGGTGTGCGCGCGCTTCGTATTAATTTACTCTCATAATTTTCCCTAACACGCCAAAAGAAGTATAATTTCAAAAATATATCTTCTTTTAACATATCTTCTCTAAGCACATCTTCTTTAAATACTTCTGTGCGGTGACGGAGTAAGACTAAAGTTCAATACAATTCACCACACCATCTCTTACCCGTGGGTGTCGTAAAAGACGACTCAGGGATTACAATACGCAAATAACGTCTATGTATTCTATCTTTTCTTTTCTAATTAAATTTCTTGCAGTTTCCATGACAATTAAAAGCGTTTTCCGGGACTTCCTGAGGGTCAAACCTCGGTGTCTTATATGGAGACCATTGTAGATCCTGGCTTACAGGAGTTACAGTGGTGAGAAATTGTGGTGGGATTAGTCCCATTTAAAAAAATACTAGGTCAATTGCCGCCCCACCCATTGTGGAGGAGGCTCGAGCCCAGCAATGGGATCTACATTGTCGAGATGACAATAATGACGATTGTACTGTATTCTTATACAGTTAACTAGCTTCTGCCCGCGACTTCGTCCGCGGAAAATTTCTTGTTTTAACATAAGATTACACTCGATTGATATTACTGTATTTAATTTTATTAGTAAAATATTTTTTGGAATCAGATCAGTAACTTAAAAGATTACCGAAGTTCTATTTTCTGCTCAAGGTAACTTAACCCTTAGTTGCCTTTTACTTATTTTATTTATTTGTTTAAGTTAGGTATCTATTTAATTTAAAGCTTCTCTATATACAATGTTTGAGGTTGTTTTATTTTCCGGTAACAGAATAATCTGCCTTTCGGATGATCCCACTCTTGATAGACCAACATATAATTGCCCATGGGAAAAACATTCTTTTCGTAGGTCAATGCCAACCAAAGAGAATGTTTGTCCCTGGGACTTATTAATAGTCAGGGCAAATGATTGCGCACGTTCAGCGCTAGTTTCTCGAGCACGGGCCCGCGTCGTCCTCACATTTTGGCTTGCGAGGCGCTGTGAGCGCTCGGAGCTAGATTCTCTAGCGCGTGCTTGCGAAATATATTCTCTATTTCTCGAGAGGCGTTGCTCATTTTCAGGGGCAGATTCTTCCGTACGGCGTACTCGAGCGGCTCTTGTCTGTGATGTCTGCCGAGACAGTTGAGATTTCCTTTTAGGCATGCTCTCAACAAACCACGCACAGACTTGAAAACAATTATGAACAAAGGGAGAGCGACTCGAACACCGTCCGCCTTTACAAAACAAAACAATCGTAATATCGAATAACTCGTGTCGATTATTACGATAGAACGAAGTACGAAACTACGAACATACAAAACAAACGTACAACGAAATTACGATATTTTCGATTATGAGGTATCTATCAACAACAACAACCATGCGAACGAAACAACCGAAACCAATAACCAACTGACATGTAATTTTTAGAACTCCAACTAACGACAACGTGGGCATAATAATTCGAGAGGGTCATCAATCCACGGAAAGTCTTAACACCGCGATTCAGAAAAATGACGTCATTGCAGAACGCCATCTATGGGCAAATAGGTAAAACGTCTGCACAATGAAAGTTATGCTAGGGTCATTTTGCGTTTTAGTAATTTTATATTATCTCCGAAACTGTATGACCAATTGATATACTGTAAATGGCAAATCTTATCTGTATGATGTTCTTGTGATACTGAAATAATTTATTGTCATAAGAATTAATATTTTGTTGCTCAAATAATCAACCAAACGTAACAATGCCGAAAAAAAAATTTTTTAATGCAATAATAGAAGTATAAAAGATAAAATATAAAAGATAGAGATATGGTATCGCTGACTTTTTTGTAGAAATAATTAAGATGAACCAGGTAGCCATACATTCTTTTTAATTTTAAGCAACTGTTTAGGCAGCGCACGCAAATAATTCTGTTTTACGAGGTATTTTTTTCCGACTTGCCAGACAAAAGTTGTGATAGCTCGGTTAATATACATGTTATAGAAACAATTTATAGCCTATAGCACTCAGGAATAATGTAGCTTTCTGCCAGTTAAAATAAAATTAGAATTAGATTATGAGTTCCAGAGATTACCCCCTGCATACAAACTTACAAATTTTACCTCTTTATAATATTAGTATAGATATACAGATATAAACATAAACGAAAACTTATGGACGCTACTTGCAATACTTGATTAATTACGTCATCGTAAATACCTTGCAATTCTGTAAATCGCATTGCTGACTCCGTAAACTATTGACACACTTATTCATTTATAATTAATTTATTTAATCTACACTAATATTATAAAGAGGAAAAATTTGTAACGAATGAACTCAAAAACTACTCCGCCGATTTCAAAAATTCTTTAACCATTGGAAAGCTTACATTCCCCCTGAGTAATGTAGGCTATATTTTATCCTGGTATTCCCACGGGAACTAGGCGGATAAAGCAACTGAAACCGAAGCGAGGGCGGGCTGCTAGTCTTTTATATAGAAACTAGCTATGTACGTGACACCGCTCGCGTAATTAGCAAGCCCTTTTCTATACCAATAAATAAAATTGGAGTGTCTGTTTGTAATGTCAAAATAATAGGCTTTTTTCATGCTCACACGGTTATTTGCACGACACCTATGCCTAAAATAGCAATTAAAAAATTTTTGTCTGTCTGTCTGTTTGTTCCGGGTAATCTTCAAAATGGCTGGCCCGATTTCAAAAATTCTTTCACCAATGGAAAGCTATAATATCAGGGCGTAAACTAGGCTATATTTTATCCCGGTATTCCCACGGGAACGGGAACTACGCGGGTAAAACGACTATAACCTATAACCGAAGCGAAGCGAGGGCGGGTTGCTAGTTATATATAAAGTTCTTTTTAGGGTTCCGTACCCAAAGGGTAAAAAACGGGACCCTATTACTAAGACTTCGCTGTCTGTACGTCCGTCTGTCTGTCACTAGGCTGTAGCTCAAGAGCCGCGATAGTTAGACAGTTGAAATTTTTACAAATTTTGCTATTTTAGGCATAGGTGTCGTGCAAATAACTGTGTGAGCATACAAAAAGCCTATTATTTTGACATTACAAACAGACACTCCAATTTTATTTATTGGTATAGATATAGATAGCAAGTTCAGTTGACGGCGGCGATCTCTGAAGAGCCTGCGGGACGGCCGGGGGTGAGGGAGGAAGAAGAGGGTGGCGTGTGATATAGCACAGCATGAACTCAGCACATCGCACCAATTTATAGCTTATAGAAAGCCAATAAAATATAGTACAGTGTGAACGTGTCCGTAACAATGTATGGTGCGCGATATTGTTGTGCTATGAGCTATTTATTATATTATAGCGTAGTCTGAAATCAGCCTAAAGCTCTTGGTCGACGTTTACGAAAATACAATGACTGGTATTATTCGAGTACCATCAACACTGCAAGTATAAACAATAGAAAAATCACTTTTATTTGTATAAAAAATAACCTAAGAATTTCTGTTTAAAGTTATTGGTCTCCCATGACATAATTATCAACTTTAGACGATGCGATAATTAAAACAAAACATGATGTAACAACCACTATCTTATTTTTTACTAGTAGGTATTTTCTTAGTATATAAACTATACATATATCATTTTATTATGACATATTGATAAAGACATATTTACTAACTAACGCGATAGATATGCTGTTAAAAATTTCAATAAAGTTATTTGTTAAATGAAATTATGTATTTTAAAAATCTTTTTCGTGTGGTGACGGAGTAAGAATACGATTCACCACTCCTTTTCGTAAAAGACGACTAGGACTAACTTAATATGCATATAATGTCTGTGCAAGAGAAGGAAAGCTCGAAATAAAACCCTATACCAACCCGTCTGACCAGCGTGTCAATATCCCTCCCATTGTGCAGGAAATATTCTTCGAAAATATTCACTTTCTTACAACGATGACCGATTATAGAGCAAACTATAGATACAGAAATTGAAAGAAAAAAAATACTGAAATACACTCCACGTAAATTCCCCAAAGAAAATTAAGAATCACGCCGACGATAATCACATTACGAACAAAACCAATCCAAATATTAACAAAATGTAGCAGTAAATAAAAAAACCATCGAAGCTCAAAAAATAAGAAAATACTGGCCATAAATAAAAAAATCGTTCGAAGTTCAAAAATTAACAAAAACGTTCGCGGCAAAAAAAATAAACATTCAAACTCAAAAAATAAAAAATAATGCCAGTGGTAAATAAAAAAAAGTTTCAAGTTCAAACATCATTAATTCGCTCCCTGCAATGCGATGGCTTGATAAATTGCAACTCCAAGTCCTACAAAAAAACCGCGACCGACATCTTGTCTGTCATTAACCAGCAAGGTACACCTGCTCATCGTATGTAAAACCTAATATTAAGTATGGGATAACCGTAGCGGTGTAGTTGCAGGATGCATTTGTATATACTGGTCTGAAATTACCCGCATTAATAGCGCTAACCGACTAGTTTTGCTTTTGATGGATGTTTGTCTTGAAACATTTTATAACTAAGAACATTGAAATTATATATTTACACCCACCATGTATGTATTTAAATATTTCTAATGTGTGTGGTCTGTCATTATTACGCTATGGTTGTTCAAATGCCTCACTTAACGTCCATCCAAGCAATACCACAAAAATAAGATAATCCTGTTTTAACTAATAAAAAAAAAACGAAAACGAGTAAAACATTAAAGGAATCATGCCAATGTCAAAAATTGTGAAATAATTATATGTTTATTTATTTGTTTATTTATATAAGGCTCATCCACGACATAAACACAAACATATGCTAAAAACATTCCAGTGGCTTAAACCTAGTGTTTACATCAATTACAGACGTGCACAACATTAAAGAATATATTACTATGATTAAATTAATGTTAGAGATAAAAAGAAAAGTATTAATTATCTAATAAATAAAATAACGAGTAGAAGTAATTAGAAGGTACCTAAGTAAAATCTAAGATAAGTAGTTATACAGAAAAATAATTTATAAGTAAGATGTAAGTAATGGGTAAAAATTAGCGACTAGAATTTGTAAAACACGCAAAAAATAAAATAAACCATTTTTCCTAACTAAAAACCAATGAAGTGAACCTATAAGAAATATAGCAATAGTAAATAATAATGATAAAAAATTATGAATTAAGAGACTTTTTAAATCTTGTAGGGTGATCGTGGAACATATCAAGCCCTAAGATTTTCCACCAATTATTATAAGTAGACATGTGTCTGTCTAGTCTCGAGATAGGAGAATTCATGCCAAGATTAGTTTTACACCTAGGAATATGGAAAAACAAAAAATTCCTTTGCCGAGAATTAAGCTTTGGAACATTTATTGAAATGCGTTCAAGAAAGTCTGGACATATGTAAGAGCTTTTGATTACATTCTGAAGAAACATTAAATCTAACTTTTTTTTTTGTGGGTGGGTCGCGGTCGGTGCGCCTCCGCACCACTCCGTCCGGGGTGACAGAGGGGCTTAAGCACGCAACTCCCGCGACCCACCCAAAAACCACGTCGCCTTCGTCGTTGGGCCGACCTCTGGAGCAGCGTTAACTTGTCGTCAGTGTTCGGCCCGACGGAATACCCCTAATTGGGGTACCCTCCCATCGACCGACGTCCCCCCCTCGGGGAGGACGTCAGTCTTTCCTCACGCGGTCGGCCTCTCAGCGGGTGACGGACTAATCCCCGGTCACGTCACCCGCGGCCTCGGCTAGGGCGGCACGAGGCGCAACATTAAATCTAACATACGTCGTTTATATGTTACGTTATATAAAAAAATAAATCGAAAATAGCATATAACCCTTCTCGGGCAAACGATTAGATACTATTTCACATATTGAAGCATAATTTAAACAAAGAAATCCAAAAATAATCTCGCATTTTCTGAATTATTTTCTATAAAATAACGTAAGCACTAGTAACCAAAAAATGCTTCTATGCTGATTAAAGACTTTGAAACCATTCTACCCAAATCGATTTCAAGATAATCTTTTTATTTAATTAAAATAAAATGTACAGAAAATCTGTTGGATCTAAAATAT
The DNA here is from genome assembly GCA_032191425.1 of Lymantria dispar. Classification (NCBI taxonomy): domain Eukaryota; kingdom Metazoa; phylum Arthropoda; class Insecta; order Lepidoptera; family Erebidae; genus Lymantria; species Lymantria dispar. Next base: position 7,592,229 of record CM063463.1, on the reverse strand, counting down.
GAAATGAAATTTTAATTAAAATATTTTTTGTATAGCCTATTGAACTGAGCGCGGGCATTACTCATACATACACGACATACTATATAATTACATATTTTATGGCTTACTTATAATTTTTTAGCAGCAGCAATAAAAATATTTTGAATAAAAAATGTTACAAAAACGGTGCTCATAGGTTATCTTAAATCTTGATGAGAGAGAGAGAAAAAGATGAAGAGAGACATTTATAAGTAAAGAAACCGATTTGATGCACATCTATACAAATAAATATAACTGAAGTGCCTGTTTGTAATTTCGAAATAATAGATTTTTCAAGCTTACATGTTTATATGCCTAAAAACTAGTTTAAAAATATTTTGTCTGTCTATCTCCTATTTGTGTCGGGTAATCTTTAAAACGGCTGGACCGATTTTGATAATATTTTACTACCAGGTAGCTGGTTATATGAGGAGTAACTTCGGTATTCTTACAGAAATGTGAACTACGCCTGTGAATCCGCACAAATTTGCTCGTATCATATAAAACTTAGAATAAAACCCTATACCAACCCGTGTGAATACCGTGATATAATAGGGCAATTGCCTTTATATTTTAGAGAAGGCTCGTGCCCAACAGTGGGACATATATGAGCCGAGATGATAATTATGACACAGCTTGATTATTACTAAAACTTAAAATTCCCTTCAACCCTAATTTAATAAGGTTTCAAATATACACGTGAACCTGATGCAATTTTGATGAAAACCTGACTCAAACCACTTTTTCATGCCGCAATTACTTTTACTTTTTATTTACTAAAAACGAGATTGTATCGAAAAGGACTGGTTGCAGGATTAAGGTATTTGACATTGACCTTGAAACACCAATATTAAGGTATTCTAACCATCAGCCAGGCTCTCGACGTCCACTTTTATGCATAGACTTCCTCATTATCATTATCATCAACCTGCTCTTATCCCAAGAAAATTCGCGACGACGACAGACGTCCCCGAACAGAGGGGGCACGTCCGTCGAGTAGAGGGTACTCCTCGGGGTTATTCCGTCGGGCCGAACACTGACGACAAGTCACCCTGCACCGGTGGTCGGCCCAACGACGAAGGCGATGTGTGACGGGTGGGTTACGGAGCGGCGCGCCGCCCCTCTGTCGCCCCGGACGGAGCCGGACGGCGGGTGCGTTGACCGTAGCCCACCCCAAAAAAAGATCCCACAAATTTGGGGTAGCCACCATATGTATTATTATTCTATCGTGAATAATGCTAAGTTATTGGCACTAGATTTATAACCGGCCGCCTTCCTAAGATCAACTCTCTTTGGGAATATAATTATTGACCAGACAGCGTCAGACAGCGTCAGTGCTGTGTGGTAGCGGCTTCGAATACTACCAACCCTTGCTTTGCTCATGGGTGTCGTAAAAGACGACTAAGAGCCCTAGATTGACCCGGACCAACTCCAACGATTACATTCCCAAGGAGGGTTGACGTCAGGCTGGCGGCCGGTCATAAAAGTCATTGCCGAAACTTTTTGCAATATGTCAAAACAGATGACATATTGCGTCGACCCCAAGTAATTGGAATAAGAGCAAGATGATGATGATGACAGCGTCAGACAAAGTTGGGCCAGGTTAATATAAACTCTTCGTCGTCTTTTACGACACCCACGTTCAAAGTAGAGGGTGGTAGTATCCGTCGCCACACAGCAATATATCGTCATAATTTGTCCAAATATTCAGAGTATAGTTCTCTAATTGCTGTCAGCAACAGATTTGCTTTGTACTTATCGGTTTAGTCTAAAGTTCTACGTGTGGTGATGAAATAAATATCCAATTCACAGCCCCCTTTGTCACGCCCGTGGGTATCGTAAAGCATGGTTAAGGTATATAATATCCGGGAGCATTTCCGCAGGCTCGCTCCGCGGCTCGTCGGCGCGGCGTCCGCCCTATCGTGGCTTATGCCGAACGTGGGCGGACCGAGCGCTGCGTGCCGACGGCTGTACGCAGGGGTCATCCGGTCGATGGCCCTGTACGGCGCACCGGTGTGGGCGGGGTCCATGACCGCCCGACTTAGGGCCCTTCTGTGGCGACCACAGAGGGTCACGGCGGTCAGGGCCATCCGCGGATACCGCACGGTGGCGACGGAGGCAGCGTGCCTATTGGCCGGGACTCCCCCGTGGGACCTGGAGGCGGAGATGCTCGCCGAACTATATCGGCGAGTGACGGGAGTGCGAGCGGAGGGCGGTGTGGTCTCGTTAAGGGATCTCACCGCCTGGCGCGTCAACGCCCGCCGAGACGTCATCGCCCGTTGGGCAGTCCGGCTGGAGAGGCCTCGGTTCGGGGTGCGAACCGTGGAGGCCTTCCGGCCGGTGCTGATGCAGTGGTTGGAGAGGCGGCACGGGGTGCTCTCCTTCCGACTGGTGCAGGTTTTGACGGGGCATGGGTGCTTCGCCAAATACCTGCACAAGGTCGTGAGGAGGGAGAGTACACCGTCCTGCCACCACTGCGATTGCGACGAGGACACGGCGCGCCATACGCTCGAGGCCTGCGGGGCTTGGGCAGTGCAGCGCTGTGAACTCGTCGCAATCATCGGTACGGACCTGACGCTGCCGGCTATCGCTAGGGCGATGGTCGACAGCGTCGGGAATTGGGACGCGGTCGCAGCCTTCTGCGAGACAGTGATCTCGCGGAAGGAGGCGGCGGATCGCCTGCGTGAGGAGCGCAGCCTCGATGAGGAGATCCGCCACCGGCGACTGGGGCGGCGCAGGCGCAACTATCTGCGCCTCATGCCGCCCTAGCCGAGGCCGCGGGTGACGTGACCGGGGATTAGTCCGTCACCCACCGAGAGGCCCACCGCGTGAAGAAAGACCGACGTCCTCCCCGAGGGGGGGACGTCAGTCGATAGGAGGGTACCCCAATAGGGGGTATTCCGTCGGGCCGACCACTGACGACAAGTTAACGCTGCTCCAGTGGTCGGCCCAACGACGAAGGCGACGTGGTTTTCGGGTGGGTCGCGGGAGTTGCGTGCTTAAGCCCCTCTGTCGCCCCGGACGGAGTGGTGCGGAGGCGCGCCGACCGCGGCCCACCCACAAAAAAAAAAAAGGTATATAATATGCAGACAATATCGACGCAAGAGGTTTGGGGTTTTTTTTTATTCCACACAAAACCCTATGCTGATAAGTCAGATCAGCGCGGTATAGTAGTTCAATTTTTGTCGTATAGCCCAAGCCCAATAGTGGGACTAGTGTGGGCTGAAATGATGACAATACATTAATATTTTATTTATGCACGAATATACGTTGCGGTTTAAATTGTCTTTATATGAAGCGAACGAGGCAACTTGCATTGCATTTATGCGGTTGCCCCAAATAACATTAGATACGAATTTACCGCGCAACCTAATATTGTATGATAGATTTTTTAATCCATACTAATATTATAAATGCGAAAGTAAGGATGTTTGTTTGTTTGTAACGCTTTCACGCTTAAACCACCGAATCGATTTCAAAAATTTTGTCGCCAATGGAAAGCTATAATATCAGGGAGTAACATAGGCTATATTTTATCCCGGTATTCCCACGGGAACTACGCCGCGGGTAAAGCGACTGAAACCGAAGCGAAGCGAGGGGGGTTGCTAGTATAAAATAATTTAAACTGATAAGCGTTTACGGATATATCCTTTATCAATGTCTATTTCAAATAATATATATTTCTTATTAGCTACAACCATATTTTTAGGTAAGTATTGGTAAACGCATTTTATTCCGTGTACTATTTTTGGCCAAATGTCATGAACAAAAAATAATACGACGTGATAAAATTGAAATAAAGAAATGAACATTATATTACAGTGAATCACCGTATATTATAATTTACGAAATTCATCTGAATTTGCCGACTTACTTTTTTGTCTGGTTTGTTTCATCAAAAACTTTGACGCGACAAAAAAAAATAATTTGATATATTTACTCTTTTAATCATTCGAGTCGAGGGTTATGGATACAGAAGAGTACCTATTATTAAATTTCAGTTAAATTTATGTGTTTTTGCGTAAAAGCATAACATTTATTTCGTTAAAACCCTACTATGAAACGTATTAGAAACGTTAAAAAATATTATAAAAAACATTTAATAATAATTTATTTAGATCTATTGAAAAAGAAAATACGTACTGCAAAATATACCGAGGTAGATACCAGCGACAGCCACAGCCGTTTGAACAACATCGTTTCTCGTGTCATGATCAAATTTCTTCAGCAAATCACTCATGATGTAAGCTTTCACTGGTCTCGCGGCACACTGGTTCTCCACCATCTTAGCAGCCTATCTTTTAAATTATAATAAAAAGTAACGAATGCACCGATAACCCGCAAACCGATAAACTAATTTGCACATAGAGGTCGCATGCTCAAAAAAGAAATAATAACTCGATGATTGACGCCGTGTCTCGTCTCGTCCGAGAGTTCTATATGAATGAAAGCAACACAGTTTAATTGCTGACCCTAACACATTATTATTTATTATCTATCTAAACTATAGATAGAGACGGATACAATAATGTTTATTATTTTATAATTATATGGCAAAACTTGGATATTTTTATTGTTTTTATTGTGTGAGAACTCAGAACCCGTTACTCCCGATACGCTCCCAGAGCAACTGGCTTTAAATGCCAAGTTTTTGTCCCTTATATTCGCAGACATCTCAGGAATTATGTTTAAAAGGAAACTGTGTATTTTAGTTGCTGCTCTTTATACTTTTTTTTAATGAGCATATATCACGTATCCAGATATCTTAGTGTTATCATTCGGTTAACAACACAAGATAACTTTGGAATAAAACTATTTTTACGGCTTTTATCGCATTTGTATTTGATTTTTACTGTCTCGATATTTCAATCAATTTTCAGCGTTCATGGTTACTGGGGAAATGAACTGTGAACGCTATAAAGTGTCTAAAATATACAATAAAATATGTAAAAATTGTTATTTTTTTTCTTATTTCACCACCAGAAAACACACGAAAATTCTCAACACAATTTTAACACAAATAAAAACAATATAATAGATCTTATTTCCTATTGCGCTGAATGTGAACTACAAATTGATTACAACGAGATCAGTCCCCTTATTGGTAACCAAATATTTCATCTGTAGGTACAATTTTGCGTGTGGTGGCTGATTAAGAATACAATTGACCACCTCAATCTTGCGCATTGGTGTTGTAAAGAGCTACTAAGGAATTAAATGTGCATATAACATTTATGCAAGAGAATAAAAACTCGAAATAAAACCCTATATAGGGTCAATTTCCTTTCCATTGTGGAGGAACCCCGAGGAGCCATCAAGGCGCTCAGAATGCTGCAAACCTTACTGCTACACCGTAGTCGATGTAGCAGTAAGGATATTATTAACTTCTTTTCCAAGAGAAGACAGAGTAAGAATGCAATTCACCACTCCCTACCTTGCCCATGGATATCGTAGAAGACGACTAAGGGATATAATATGCATATAACATCTGCGTAAGAGAAGACAAATTCTAAATAAAACCCTATACTTTTTTATGTCTAATTTCCCTTCAATGTGAAAATATTTTCACAGATGCGAATGACAATTTAATTGACATACCTACGCCAGTCCACGTTGGTCAAATTAGTAAGATTTACGGAACGGATTTACAACAGGTGTAAGTTCTGGTCCCTAGCGTGGCAATCATTTTACACTCTTATTTTTTTCTCTCAAACAAAATACATAGTTAATGGTAAGAAAGTAAATTATATTCTTAATACGCAGAAAAATCGGGCTAACCCGACATCATATAAAACAGCACATTTCGTAAATAATAAATTGAGTATTCAGTACAAAATAAATGATAAAATGAATATTCAGTATTAAAAAATTGGGCCGCCTACAAGATTGATAACACCTAGCTAACAAAATACGCTGCTTCTCATGATAGCAAAAAAAAACGTAAAATACCAAACAATTTCGAAAACTTCACAACTTAAAAATTTATATAAGATAGTGTCGGTACTTAGCGATCAAAAACGTGAAGCCAAAAATACTACATGCGTCCTAGCGATTACATACGTACACACGCACACCACTATACAGTAGAGTTGCCTTGTACGCAGTGACCTTGTACACTACGGAACGGTCCGGCGTAGGGAGCCATCTAGCTGCAATTTAAATGCTTCAAATTTTGTGCGCGGAGTTTCTAGAGTTCTACGAGATATTATTCTAAGGTTTTTTTATTTCACTAACAACATTTTAATATATCTTCATCATTCTCAGACCATATACGTCCCACTGTTGAGCTCGGGCCTCCTCCACTATGGGAGGGAATTTAACCTACTATAACACATTGCTTATTGGGGTAGGGTTATATTTCGCTAGCCGAGTCGCGGATGACCGGACCGGAGATTTTAGCCCGTCACCCGCCGAGAGGCGACCGACGTCCCGGGAAAAGGAAGTTGAGAGAAGAGAGTACCCCCTCAGGGTGTTCCGTCGGGCTGACCACTGACGACAAGGAACTCGGCACCGGTGGTCCACCCAACGACGAAGGCGATGTGTGGGTCGGGTGGGTTGTAGTTGTAGTGTAGGGCGTTAGAAAGGGACGGTACCCGTAAGACTACCCCGCCGGGCTGGTCACGGTCGGCCCCATGTCGTAGGGAATACGATGGGTAATGGGGCCACTGCGGGCCGAATGGAGGACACGTACGCTGACCATAACCAACTCAAAAACAAAACAAAAAAAAGGTAGGCAACCCTTTATAAAACTATTGCTGACAAATTTTGCAATATGTATAATGGAAAACGAGTACATCTTGTTTCGATCCCAAGTAATTGCGATAAGATAAAGATGATGATGACAGTATCGAACTTTAATGTATTTTTTTAAATTATAAATATAATTTAAAACAACTTCGTGTTTAACTCATTTCTTATAGTGATTACCAAGACTTTGTCCTTAGTTTCGCTCACATCACAGTTCACATTTTCTTAGTAAACCTACGAACCAAACGTTGATATCGATTTTCGTCATAATGCAATGTTAATGTTTGCCGTGTGGTGACTGAGTAAGAATACAATTCATCACCCCCTCTCTTTCTCATGGGTGTATAAAAGACGACTAAGGGATATGATATGCAAATTATATCTATTCAAAAGAAGGAAAACACGACATAAAACTCTATGCCACCACTTCTGACCAGCGCGATTTAGTAGGTCAATATCACTCCCATTGTAGAATAGGCCGGAGCCCAACAATGTAACTTAAATGAGCTGAGATGATGAAGATGACGTAATCCTAGGTTTTTGAGAAATAAAAGTAGCCTAAATAACTCCTTAAAATTTCAGCTATTTACTCGTCGAAATCGATCCTCCCATTACAAAAATGATGAGGTAGGTATAAATAGAGACAACATATTTAAAGATTGTTTTTTTACGACATAATTATATGTGGGCGATAAAATGATAGCAATCTGTTGTTATGTTATTTTTAATCGAAAAATTATACTATAATTGGCTTAAATAATATTATAAAATATTACTTAAATGTACAATAAACCTAATGTAAAATTTTGTGCTAGTTTCAAATAGAATTAATTGTTTAAAAAAAGTAATGTTTTAGAAACGTGCGGCACGGAAACGTGGTCCCTAAATGTAGGCCTTATATCAAGGCTCAAAGTCGCTCAGCGTGCTATGGAACGGGCTATGCTCGGGATTTCTCTGCGAGATAGAATCCGGAATACAGAAATCCGCAGAAGAACGGGTGTAACCGACATAGCACGAAGAATTAGCACGCTGAAGTGGCAATGGGCAGGACACATCGCTCGACGAACCGACAACCGCTGGGGAAGAAAGGTTCTCGAGTGGCGACCACGCATCGGACGACGCAGTGTAGGACGCCTCCCCACTAGGTGGACCGACGACCTAGTGAAAGTTGCTGGGCGTCGTTGGATGCAGGCGGCACAGGACCGCACATTGTGGCGCAATATGAGGGAGGCCTACGTCCAGCAGTGGACGGCAATAGGCTGAAATGATGAATGATGATGAATGTTTTAGAGGGACAGGCCTGAAGGCCCTTGTACATTTTTATGAAAATGCCCATGTATGTTATTTAGTGACATATGCATTCAGAGGAAAACCTATTCCAACCATTCCTAACCTATATTCTCATTACAAACGTTAATAATTACAATTCGTAAATATTAACGACGAAATATATATAATTTTACACAGTAAAAATTACTGCATAATCTCGGCTCTTATACGACCCACTGTTGAGCTCGAGCCTCCTCCATAATATGAGGGATATTGATCTATTATACCACACTGGTTAGACTAATTGGTATAGGGTTTTATGCCGAGTTATTCTCCTCCTTATGTTATATGCTTATTATATCCCTCAGTCGTCTTTTAGTATATTCACGGGCAAGATAGTGGTGAATTGTATTCTTACTCACAGCACGGATAGAATAAGGGATAAACATTATTTATGCATAATGATTTCTGATGTTTACGCGAGTATTATACATTTTAAATAAAACTACTTTACGGATTTTATCGCGTTTGTATTTGATTTTTGATTACCCGACGTTTCGAACACTTTAAAGCGTTCATGGTCACGGGTGCACGGGTTAATTTAGCATCATGTTACCTGAGTTTTCTTGCCGGATCTTTCTCAGTGTGACCGTGTTCCGATCCGGTGGTAGTATACTAGATTATCAGTTAGTTTTTAAATATAATTACTATTAATTTTAATGTTTAATTATTACTAACCATAAACAATATAATTTTTTCATATAGAATCATTTTCTTCTTACACTGGCAATAAATTTTGTATCAAAATGTGGGTCAATATTTAATAACTAATTTCTGTATCGGGTAGATAATTATAAATTTTCTGCAGTAACGATGACTTGTTGGGCGTGAGACATCTTAGTCCACTCGTGACCATGAACGCTGTAAAGTGTTCGAAACGTCGGGTAATCAAAAATCAAATACAAACGCGATAAAATCCGTAAAGTAGTTTTATTTAAAATATTTATGCACACAATATTTCAGATAATACACTATACTTCAAATATAACATCAAATAAAATAAAATTAAATAGTAAAACGTTCTAACCTTGCTAATTAATAATCACACAAGCCTTACAAATGAACTTCAGTTACATTAACAAAATAACATATTTTTATTTTTAACGGAACCTACGACCTTATTGGCTACCTAAATTTAGTGTAAATGATTCAAAATGCCAGATTTCTTTATTATAATTATTTCAATTATCTTCCAAGTCATCGGTCATTTTGGGGTCAGTTTGACGCGATGACGAATCGTATGTAAATATGTATAAACTACGAAAATGCATATGGCGTTTAGTAATCGGTGTGCTTGTATAATTGCCGGTGAAAAAAAAAACAGTAGGTATCTATTTTACATCATCATCATGATCTCAACCCCTATGGGTTAACGCTGGAGAACAATGGGACTTCTATAAGTTCCATTGTTCTCAAGCGTTCTCCATTGTCACAAAAAAAATTACCTGGTCTATCACGCTAGTTAGAAGTGTTAACGTAGGCTATAATAACGACTTGGGCCTCGACAAGCATTTCTACTTCTAAAAACATTTCCATCGACTTGCTCCGCGCCATATCGGCCTGGCGTCCGCCCTTTCTTGGCTGATACCGAATGTAAGCGGACGCAACACTACATGTCGTCGACTGTACGCGGGGGTGATCCGGTCGATGACCCTGTACGGCGCACCGGTGGCCGTCCGACTGAGGGCTCGCTCGTGGCGTCCACAGAGGGCCATGGTGATCTGCTGGCCGGTATTACAGACGTAGGTGGGAGGCTGCTGTCGTTGAAGGAGCTCCGACTGGAGAGGGCTCGGTACGGTGTTCGGACCGTCGAGGCCTTCCGGCTGGTTTTGATGGAGTGGTTGGGTTGGCTACACGGGGTGCTTTCCTTCCGACTGAGGTAGGCACTGACGGGGCACGGTGAAAACTCCTCTACGGTGAAACGATCCGCCGCTGACGACTTGGGCGGTGCAGGAGCAAGTACTTGCGCCTGATGGCACCATAACCGAAGCCGCGACAAACTGGACTGGGGATTAGTCCGTCACCAGCAGAGAGGCTGACCGCATGAGGATGACCGACGTGCCGGGGCCGCTAGGGACGGAGGGTACCCGAAAGGGTATCCCACCGGGCTGGTCATGAACGACAAGCAAGTCGGTGCCTGTGGTCGGCTCAAAGGCGAAGGGGAGGGAATACGGTGGGTTATGGGACTGCGCTCCGCTCTTCCCTCACCCCGGACGGAGCAGACGACGTCTGTGCTGACCCACGCTGCCCACCCAAATTAGCTGGTAGTGGCGTTGACAATTGATCGACGTTGAGCCCGGCATACCCCATCTCTTCCCACGCGAAAAAGGAGATTTCCTTCTCTCGCATCGAACTTATCTGCATATTACATCCTTACAAATATTATGAATGCGAAAGTTTGTTTGTTACGCTTTCACGCTTAAACCACCGAACCGATTTCAAAAAAATCTTTCAGCAATGGAAAGCTATAATATCAGGGAGTAACATAGGCTATATTTTATCCCGGTATTCCCACGGATCGGGAACTACGCGGGTAAGGCGATTGAAACCGAAACGAAGGCGGGTTGCTAATCTCTTAATAGCCTTTTTGGACACGACAGGAAATTATATTATCGGTGTAATGTGAATTTACCACATGGTAAATTCATATACATTATTTTAATACTATAATATATTAAATATCACTTATATTTTCTCCAAGTAAATCAGACAATGAACCACAATCATTTATTAGAACAATAAGCAGTATACAACCGGTTTGGTGAACAATAAAAATATAGTACCAATTAATGTGAAACGACTGTTTATGACGTCAAATTCTTAATGACGTCATTAACGAATTAAAGGTGGAAAATACCCGTTCATCGTCATAACAGCTCATATACGTCCCACTATTGGTCTCGAGCCTACTCCGTAATACGAGGGAAATTGACCAACTATACCACGCTAATCAGAGGTGTTGCTATAGGGTTTACCCATAAAAGTAATAAATATAGAAAAAAATGAGGCATATAATATTCATATAACATCTATGCAAGAGAAGGAAAATTCGAAATTAAACCCTATGCCAACATGGCTTGACTACTGACGACAAGTCACCCTGCTCCGGTGGTCGGCCCAACAACGAGGTGACGTGGGTACGGGTGGGTTATGGGCCCGCGCGCCGTCCTTTCATCGCCCCGGACGGAATGTACTGCGCATGCGCTTACCATAGCCCGCCCATAAAAAAAATGCCAACATGGCTGACCAGTGCGGTATAGTACAGTGGATCCCTCCTGTTATGGAGCAAACTCGAGACTACCAGTTTTGATTTGTGATATTTCTGTGATCATTGCTTAAAAGCATTTTTTTGTGGTGACCGAGTAAGAATACAATTCACCACCCCCCCTCTATTATGGGTGCCGTAGAAGACGGTTAAAAGACATAATATGCTATAAATAACATAGATGGAAGAAGGAAAAAATGGAAGTTTTTTTTTTCTGTTTTTTTTCGGTGAGCTATGTTCAACGCACACGCCTTCCATTCCATCCGCGATGACCATAGGGCGGCGCGCGGCCCCATAACCCACGGTATTCCCTCTCCTTCGCCACCAGTACCGAATTCCTTGTCGTTCTTGGCCAGCCTGGTGGGAACATAAATTCCTATGCCAACACGTCTGACTAGCGTAGTATAGTAGGTCAATTTCCCTTCCACAGTGGTGGCGCTCTGAGACCAACAGTAGGATGTATATGTCACATATTCTAGGTGTATATATAAAAGGGCCGACTACTGACGACAAGGCAACCTGCACTGGTGGACGGCCCAACGACGAAGGCTACGTGCCACGGGTGGGTTACGGGGCCGCGCGCCGCCTCTCTGTCGCCCCGGACGGAGCCGTACGAGGAGTGCCCTGACCATAGCGCACCCCAAAAAATAAAAGTATATCTATACCAATAAATAAAATTGGAGTGTCTGTTTGTAATGTCAAAATAATAGACTTTTTTCATGCCCACACGGTTATTTGCACCTATGCCTAAAATACAGATTAAAAAAATTTTTGTCTGTCTGTTTGTTCAGGGTAATCTTCAAAACGGCTGGACCGATTTCAAAAATTCTTTCACCAATGGAAAGCTATAATATCAGGGCGTAACCTAGGCTATATTTTATCCCGGTATTCCCATGGAAACGGGAACTACGCAGGTAAGACTGAAACCGAAGCGAGGCTGGGTAGTAGTATAAAAACAAAGAAAACAATTACGCAGAATGCAGTAGTTACGGAAACGTCCTAAATTGGAAAAATACCAAATATGTTCGCGTACATTTGGGAATTGAACTCACGACCTTCAGCCAGCTCCGGCCGACCGAGACGTCGCGACTTGAGATAAGTCTTGTGCAAGCGTCTGTCAGGAGATGTAGACGTGATACACTTTTGTACAACACGCCAATGCCTCGTGGAATATATTAAGGACAACCTAAATTTGGTACAAGTTCGATGATCGGATTAAAACAGGACGATGTTTATAGGAGCGACGGTGTATGTTATTATACCTCTTTTTCTTATTCACGTGGTTAGCCTGTGACGGAGTAAGAATACAGCTCGTTATCGATTCAAATACGTCCCACTATTGGTCTCGAGCTTCCTCCATAATAGTGGGGAAACTTACCTTAATATACCATGCTGGTCAGACAAGTTGTTATAGGGTTTTGTTTTGAATTTTTCTTCTCTTGATGTTATATGCATATTATATCCTTTAGTCGTCTTTTATGATATCCACGGGCAAGATAGAGAGTGGTGAATGGCATTCTTATTCCGTTACCACATGGACATCAAACCACAAGAATGTAGTTCACCACCCCATTTTTAGCTCCTGGATGCAGTGATAGATTTACGCCTAGGCCCGTGAGGCCCGGGCCTAGGGCGGCATGATTTGAGGGGCGGCAAAATTTTCTAAATGCCAACATTTCAGAGACAAAGAAAGTAAAGTCTCCTTTGAAAATGAGTTCAGATTAATTTTTATAAGAAAAAGGCCTGGCTTTGCCAAGAAAAAGAAATTTTTAAATTGTTTAATATATGTAACGAAAATATGTATTTATTTGTCTAATGTTTATTACGTATCTATAATATTTATTCGTTATAATTGAAAATTATATTCTATCGAAATGAACTTATTTTAAATTTAAAATAAAAATATTGGGTCAAAATTAATAAAATTTATTCTAATATTAAGGGTGGCGCGATAAACATGGCCTAGGGCGTCATCGAGCCTAAATCCGTCACTGCCTGGATGTCTTAAAACACTAATAAGGTATGTAATATGCATGTAACATCTGTGCAAGAGAAAGAATCCTCGAAATAAAACCGTATACCAACCCGTTAGGTCAGTGTTATATAGAAGGTCAATTCTCCTTCTATTATGGAGGAGGCTGGAACCCAGTAGTGGGGCGTATATGATCTATGAACTGATATGACACGTGGTTGGTTTTATTCATCAGCGCCACCGTTGATCCAACAATGCCGGTAAAGATATCATAACTATCTGCGCCATTCAAAAACTGTAGTCACATAAGAAATGATTTTAAGTCCAAAATAGGTAAGCGGTAGCGAATATATACCGCAGCCCTCCATTACGCAGCATTTGAACTATTACACTTTTATGTGTTAGATTTTTAGATATTCCTTCACTGATTTTATCTGCTTTTAACACTTAATATAGAAAATATATAGGTAAGTACAAATAAACTTTAAGCTGCATTAGGATACTTTTGAACCAGAATATAACTGTCATTCATCCATAAATCAGCGTGTCGCCGTCCACTGTTGGATCCAGAAAGGGGTAATACCATAAAGGTCACTCTTGGTAAGTGGATTAGTGATTAATATAATGCAAGTTTCTGACTGGAGCAGACCTTATAAAAAGCAAGGGTATAATTATTCCCATTAACCATATTAGAAGGAAAGACGAAACCCTCCTCTACATAGACACCGCAAGGACCTTTTAAGGTGCACGACAAAAATTCCAGAGGAGCAACACAATCATATTTTCCTACACAAACTTTAGTATAATAATAGTGGGCAAGCCTGTCGCTGTATAAAGGGCCCTATTCAATTATTATTAATGTCTTCTACTGAGATTTACCATCCTGGATAAAAATTTCAGACCCGTGCACAACATGTTTATACCGCTAGAACCGCTAGAAAGAAAAATTAATAAGAGGTACATATTAAAATTTCTGTGGCTAGAATAGTATAAAACAAGGCAAAGCTATTTATTTTTGCAATTTTATTTTTAAAGCAATCCAAATATCATTATATTAAATGTGGGATTTATTTACGGAAATTGAAACAAACATATTTCGTAATAAATCTGCATAAACTTACTCAGAAAATATAATAATAAATGTGATAAGCACGTTGTGTGGTGGCGGCTATGAATACTATCAAACCTTTAATTTCTCATGGGTGTCGTAAAGGACACCTAAGCTTTAAACCTGGACCAACTCCATCGAATGTCGTCTAATCAACGAATACATTCCTAACGTCATGCAGACGGTCGGACATAAAACTATTAACATTAAAAAATTAAACATTAGCAATACGTTCTATGAAATTGACCCGGATTGACCCAGACCAACTCCATCTGGTACCATTTGGGTCAACGATTACATTCCCAAGAAGGGTTGACGTCAGGCAGGCGGCCGGTCATAAAAGTCATTGCCGAAACTTTTTGCAATATGTCAAAACAGATGACATATTGCGTCGACCCCAAGTAATTGGGATAAGAGCAAGATGATGATGAATACGTTCTATGAAAGAACAGAGTACATATTGAGTCGACCCCATATAATTGGGATAAGAGATGATGATGATATATAAAAAAACATTTCTTATTTACTGGCAATTAGTTTCCCTAATATGTAGATCAAAATTTAATAACCGTTTCTTGTTTTTTATTGCATCGGTGGCAAACGAGCTTACAGTACACCTGATGGTGTTGCTGCCGCTCATGGAATTTTGCTAGGGCGGCCTACCATGGAAAAAGTACAGGGAGTGTGAATACTTGCAATAAGGTTCGGTGATACTAAAGGCATCATCAAAACCCACCACATATAAACACCCTCAGAAAGTTGGGCTTCCGGCTCTCTCGCTCACCAAACGAAGCGCAGTAACAAATTGCTACTACTCAGACGTCGATTTTTTGCGAGAGTGTGGTACTACCCCGGACGGACCGGCCCGCGGCTGTAGACCGACAACTGTCAACAGTGTGGTATTACTGTAGAGATTGGATAAAAATCCCCGTAATTGCGATAACTTATTGAACGTGAAACACCTTAGTTCCTTCACCATGAATGCTGAGAAGCGTTAGAAGCGTCGGGCAAGTAAAAACAAATACGAAATGTAAAAACAGTTTGTATTTCGTATTTTTCACGTTTTTTTTATATATTTATCATCTCTTTCAATTCGATGCAATGATATCACGGGTAAACACCAGTAAATAATAAAGGAATCTTCAACCAATTAGATTGTATTGAAAAGAATGCTTCAACATTTACATACATACGTGCAGGCGGTCATGTAACTTTTTCTCCCCGCTCTAAGGAATGAATCCTTCTGTCGCGAAAGACTTATGATGAAAATCATTTATTATATATATTATATCATTTATTATAATACACTATGATTTCTGTTCTATCTATACTATGGTTGATATTTATTAAAAAAATAATGAATAGAATGTGAACCATAATGTAATCAGAAGTGAGACTTTGAACTTCCCGTACTTGTTATATAGGTACAAAAATACAGCACTCCTATATATTTATAGCATACCAGTTGATATCCGTTCACTTTGACGAGCATAACGTTATTTCCATGTTATTTACCTTTGTTTAGCAGGCTTTGAACTGACTCCACTTTTTCCAACGAGTTGAGGGCAAGAATTACTAGGCTTTATAATCGCCTTACCATTTGGGATCTCCAAGGACTTTTCTTAGAATACTTTGACTGCACAGATGTCGTATTGGTTAAGACACATTCTGGGGTTCGATACCCACGCAGGACGATACCTTGTGCGAACCACAAATTGTTCTTTCCAATCTGGATGTAAGTATTATCCATTAATTGTTTGTAAAGTCCGATAAAAGGATTATTGCCTAAACGGAGCCTTGTCTTTTAAAAAAAAAGATGCCATTACGGTCGCGTTTGACAATTCATTAGGAGAACTGCTACTACGCTCTCTCCTAGTTTTATGTTACCCAGTTTTTACGACACCTGTGCGAAGATTAAGAAGGGTAACACGCTGTAAACGTCTTTCATATTCATCATAATCATCATCTCAACCCATATATGTACGTCCAACAGTGGGGCTCGGGCCTCTTCCACTATGGGAGAAAAATTAGCCTACTATATATACCACGCTGGTCAGACGTGTTGGCTGTTGGGGATAGGGTTTTGTTTCGAGTTTTTCTTCCCTTGCATAGATGTTATATGCTCATCATATCTCTTAGTCATATTTTACGACATCCACGGGCAGGAGAGGGGTTGGTGAATTGTATTCTTACTCCGTCACCACACGAAATTCTTTTGTATTACAATACCTTCTATTTTTTATTTCTTTGTTTTTTAAAAGAAGTTTAGTCACCGCCGTATATACATAAATAAAATAGTACCTATTTATCTATACATTTTAACTTATTTAAATATATACATAATTAAATAAGTTAGATGCTTAACATATTTAGCTCGCTTTAGTATATAATTCTACAAGTGTAGGGGAAGTCCGGGCATAGTGGATAGGCCAGGCAAAGTGAATACCATTTATTTCTCGTCAATAACATGTCGGAATACGCACACCTCGCACCTTTACACCCCCTTCCACATCTGCATTCGTGGGCAAACAGAGTTAGCCCAAGATCGCGTCGCGTTCCAGAGAAAAATCGAAAAAACCAAATATTTAAGTTTTCTTATTACTTTTCAAGGTACGTAATACTTTAATAACTCATGTAAAAGTTAAACATATTGTTTAGTACGATTATATCCTTTAAGTGCATATTTTCAGGTATTAATTCTGAGAGAACAAATACTTTGTCGTCACTTCATTTGGTTTTAGCTTAGGTTGAATGAAATGAATAGATGTAAGGCAAAGTGAACACGGGCAAAGTGGATAGGGCATTCGCTTTGCCAAGCAATGAAAAACATGAATATAAATTTAAATACTGCGACAAAGAAAAATCAAAATACTAAAACCACCAAAAATATAATTGTTAAAGATAAGAGTAAGAATAGCGGTAAGAAAAACAAAGAAGAACAGTGTGTATGCTATTATTTTGGGGAGAACTACACAGAGATAACTAAAATTGGATCAAATGTGATAATGTAAGCAATGGAGTCACAAAAATATTATTTATGAATGCTTATGAAGGCTTATTTCTATGTTATATCTGCACTGATTACTTTAAAATTAGGCTAAGTATTTGTGTTCACTTTGCCCTATCTAGAGTCTAGGGCCTAGTTAGGGTCGGTGCACTGCTCGCCCGGCTCCGTCCAGTGCGACAGAGAGGCGTAAGCACGCATACCCGCAACCCATCCATATAGCACGTCACCTTTGTTGTTGGGAAAACAACCGGTGCAGAGTTCCTTGACTTCAGTGGTCGACCCGACGAAATACCCCGCGAGTACCCTCTCCCATCGATGTCCCCTACTGGGACGCCGATCGCCGTCGCGAGGCTAACCCTCCGCGGGTGCCGGACTAAATACCCAGTCCGGGCATCCGCAGCCTCTACTAGGGCGGCATCAGGCGCAATAATTTCTGTATTGGAATGTGTCCGAAACGTAGTACATTGCAATACTTGAAAAGCTTTTACACCAATATATCTCTTATCACTCAATAAATCCTATATCAGGTTATACTACTATGATGAATCACTATTTGTATTGATAACGGCAGGTTATTGATTTTGTATTTTTGGAGACTAAATTACACAGATGAGACGTAAAAATTCCGTATGGTGACAGAGTAATAATACAATTCATTGCCTTCTCTCTTGCCCGTGAGTGCCGCAATAGGCAAATAAGGGATATAATATGCAAATAATATGGATACAAAACAAGGGCAATGTCTAATTGCCCTTGTTTTGTTATAACTATCAATCCGTTAGACCACTCGCACCACCGGCCGCTCGGCCGAGTGCATGAACCAAATGTCCGAAACTGCGGTTCCTCTTATTACGTCAATTTTCCCCCAATTGTGGAGTAGAGATTGAGAGAAATTGGCTTACCCATACCATAGTGATCAAACAGGTTAGTCATCTTAGCCTATACACGTCCCACTTCTGGGCTCGGACCTTCTAAATTATGGAAGGATATATGACCTACTATACCGTGGTATAGTAGGTCATATATCCTTAGGGTAGGGGGTAGTGGGGTAGGGTTTTATTTGGAATTTTCTTGTCTTGCATCGATTTTGTTTACATATTTTAAGCTTTAGTCATATTTTATGACATCCATGGGTAAGAGGGGGTAGTGAATTGTATTCTTACTCCGTCACTACACTGAATAGGTTATTATAGGGTTTTATTTAGAGTTTTTTCTTATGTAGATGTTATCTGCACATCGTATCTTTTAGTCGTCTTTTACGACACTTATGGACGAGGAAAACCGAGTTATATCCATACTCTGTCACAACACGGAATAATAAATTAATCGTATAAACCACAATTTGCCAAGACTTCACAGATAAGGTAGTCTAAGTCAGGAATTCCCAAAGTATTCCAAGGAACCTAGGGGTTTCGTAGAATAGTGGTCGTAATTTGAATTTGAAATAATACCACCGTCATAAATATTACATTGAAATAGCGCAAAATTAGTGATGAAAAGATCTTATTACTATTATGTAAGTAGGTAAATAGCAAGAATTAAGCTCCGATTATGACACAACAGCGCACGTAGCTGTGACAATGCGCAGCGTTATGCAACGGATTCGTACCCTTACACGTATCCCGTATTATCATTTGACATGGGGTTTCGTAAAATAAATGATATATGGATGGTGTCCCTGTCCCGTTATCTTTAAAGTTTAGGAACCCCTGGTCTAAGTAACGAGTTAATAGGTCAAATGGCGTAGGTTTGAGTCTCAAGCGAAATAATTCCTTGCACAATGCAAAACTGTTTGTTCTGTATCTAAATGTGATTTTTGTTCGCAAATAGTACGCCTGTAAAATCCGTATTGCCTCCCCAACGTCATTGGACCATTGGTACTGATTCCTTGACATCTGTGGATCCCTTCCTTTGTAGAGGTAGCTTAAGTCCAGCAGTGGGACATATATAAAATAAGCTAATGATTATGAAATATTTATAGAATATCTCATCAGTCCAATTACATAGGCATACAAATATTCATTTTAAGTATATTTCAATCTGGTAGATATACAAATTTATATATGTTATACATAAAGTGGTATTTTACCCAGCTAATGATTAATCGACATCATAATCATCACAGCTCATATACATCCCACTGTTGGGCTTGAGCCGCCTCCACAATGGGAGGGAAATTGACCTATGATACCATGCTGGTGCGACGTGTTGGTATAGGGTTTTATTTCCGAGTTTTCTTTCTCTTGCATAGATGGTTTATGCATATTATAATCACTTAGTCATCTTTCACAACACCCACGGGCAACAAACGGGGTGGTGAATTGTATTCTTACTATGTCTTAAAAATATTTTCAGCACAGGATATTCTAAATTACATGCATATAATCGATGAGCTAATAAATTAATGATATTGTGCTATTAAAAAAAATACACAATCAAAATCTATTTTTACTGAATTTCTATGTTTGCTATTACATTAATATATTATAGGTATAAATTAACCAGCAATAACATATTTTAACTCAAAATAATATACACTATCGTAGAGAAACAACAAAATAATATAGTATATTTATATTAAGGTTTGCACAGAGATCCAGAAGTAAAATAATAAACGTTCAAGGTCAAATAATAAAACCCACTTACCTATTATATCGTAAATGCTGGCCGTATAATTGTCCATAAAATATGAATTAAAACCCATTTTTAAAAACAGCTGATCACAGCACTTTAATTACAGGATATATGTTCACTACTACGAATAAATTCAGTTTGTTATTAGAAGAATACTTTCATTCACTAATCGCTTTAAGCGCTTTCAAAGCTGAGATTATTAAATTACACCTTGTTTTGTTTTATTTCTATTTGATTTATAAGCAAAACATAACCCTCCCATCTATATTTAGACATTTATTTGACATTGACATTTTATATTGTAATTGTCGTTCGGAAATTCTATTGTTGCGGTCGCAAAAAACACGTCTGCATTGTGACGCTAAAGCGAAAGTTACATGTGATGGTATTGAATTATATCCAATATTAAATAAAAATCACAGTACATTGCCGATAGTGAAAATGAGTAAAAGTTTAAAGTATAGGTAGCCTTATTTAATTGTAGCACCCGAAATATGTATTGTGAATGCTTGCGGTAGAATTTTATGCAGAAGCGTTGAAAGCTTGCCTTTTAAGAAACCAAGTATGTAAGTACATATATAAAAATCAGTTGTCTGTAAAGTCGGTTTTCTGACGATAGCTGAACGTGACAACGTCATAAGAAAATACTGATGCAATGGTTTCATTTTTCAAAAGAAAATTTTAATTTTATTTGTTTGATAGAGATTTTGTATGGATCAAGCCTTAAATGGAACGCCTCAGAGCGAGGTAACACCGCATACGTCATGTTTTTTCGTGTGTGCAGCCGGCTCCATCGAATTGTAAGACGTTGTCACGTCAAAAAGTAAAAGGGAGCCGACGCTCAGGACGTCTGGCAGATGTGGAACATTGAAATTAATTTGTACAAGTATAGATGTATAAAAGAACAGATTACGACAGGAATATGGCATAAAGTAAAAACTAAATATTAGAATATTTTTTCCAGAAAGTGATGATATTTATTCAAAAAACCTTTATTTTCATTAGTATGCACTATAGCTATGCTAGCTCAGTGCGGCGAGAGAGATAGCGCACAACATCGCGTCACTCCGTCTCACTCACATTCTACTACGTATAGACTACGTATGTACATATAATTACACAGGTGTATCAGGTTATGGGGCAGCTGTTCGAGTGTATTGTAGTTTAACGGTCATAGATCGTAATTAGAATGTAAATTACACAAAAAACTATAAAACAATAATAGTTACAGTGATTTCAAAAATATGTGTCTAAGAGTCTACGCCTTAAATGTGACGTATTGATGTTAAGTGGTCTAAGTCGTCTCGCCCGCCTTTATACCTATAAATGTCGGTGCTGTAGGTTTGGTTTAAAATAAACTCTTGCAGGTAAAAAGTAAAATAAGTACTATTGAATTTGACTGCACAGATAGCGGGTTCGAATCCCACGCAGGGCAACACTTTGTGCGATCGACAAATTGTTGTTCCGAGTCTGGATGTAATTTGTGTCCGTTAATTTTATGTTTGTGAAGTCCCCTATAATACAAGGATTATTTACTTAAAAATAAAAATTAGATATCTACCCATTTTTAACAAAAAGATGGACTACCTTTTTCGTAAAAGTTGCCGTAAAGGTCAGTACCCCATATCAATATCCGCAGTAATCCAGATACTAGATTAAAAGGTATGTGGTATTAACATTCAGAAATTAACAGTTGCGAAGATTTCACACATTTTTTATGCCGTACATCGAACCAATACACCGAACCAGGAAAAGCTATATTTCAATCACTTTAAATCGCTGATCTTTAATACGCGAGAAAAGCCGTAAGGAGATAATAATCGTTTATACGTCTTCCTAGACCAGACATCCGAATCAAATTAAAATAATAACGAATAATTCAATTTTGAAAACCTATATCTTTCGTAGACACTAAGGGCCTGTCCGCGCAGTGATATTTCACCGTGCGGATTTTTCTTCGAAATTCTGTAACATAATGAGTCTTATGGAGGAATCCACAGTAAATTATTCGATTTATTTTCTCACGAATATTCTATGTAGTAAGCATGTCTATGTCCACACTGCGATATAAAATTCGCGCGTTTCACTCAGTCATACCACAAAGAATCCTTTCATGGTTCTCAATGCTATAAGTGTGTGGATCCAATGTTCATTACATCTTTTGATACATCCGTTACGCCGACTTAGTATTGGATAAATAAAAATTTTAGTTTGGTTGTCCATCTTGCGTCTCAACTGAGAACCGAATTAAACTGTCAAAAATCAAACGAAATTTTATTCACAGTGCGTGCTAGGTGCAATTTCGATTGCGGAATATAAAACGCGAGAATAATAACCACACGGTGAAAGACCCTAAGTGACCGACATTGTCGGCGGCTCCCTTGACCTCTTTTGTCGGCTTTATTAGCCTAAAATATGTAAACAAAAACGAATTTCATTTTCGGTAAATTCAATCTTAAATTTTATTCAATTTTTTAGTATTTTATAGTGGCATATTAAGTACCTACTACTACTAGCAACCCGCCCTCGTTTCACTTTGGTTTCAGTCGCTTTACCCGCGGCGTAGTTCCCGTTCCTGTGGGAATACCGGGATAAAATATAGCCTATGTTACTCCCTGATATTATAGCTTTCCATTGGTGAAAGAATTTTTGAAATCGGTTCGGTGGTTTAAGCGTGAAAGCGTTACAAACAAACAAACAAACATCCTTACTTTCGCATTTATAATATTAGTATGGATGTAGTTTATATAGTTGATATTTTTTGTAATATAAAACAGATAAGATGCTAAAAAGTAGTTAATATTATATAATAGTGATTTATATACGTGAATTTACTATCAAAATTTCCAGAGAAATCTTAATCTAATTTTCAGCACCTAGTTAATAGTAACGATTTGACTTATTGACAGATGATAACTATTAATAAGTTACTTAAGTGTTAATTAAATAATTTGTGTGTGAAGAAGAAAATTGTACAAGACTTGGCTGTATGGGCATTATTCCCTTTGCTGGTCCGAATTGGCAAACGACCAAAATAAAAGTTAGCAACAACTGTCACTTGGAGTTTCGGCGCGAATTTGGAAATGTCATGTTAAGCTCTTATATTATATTCATTTTTTAGTGTTTTATAGTGTTATATTGAATAATTTTGCTGATATTTTATGTAATATAATATAATTAAGGTGCTAAAGTGTGGTGAATGTGATATAAGACTGGTTTACGTGTATTTTCATATTCAACCGTAATACCCAGAGAAATCATCTAATTAGGTTTTCAGCGCCTAATTAATGATAACGACTTGACTTACTGACGGACAATGACTGTTAATAAGTTATACAATATGAAGAAGTAAATAATATGTAAAGAAATAAGCTACGTAAGACAAGGCAGTATGGTCTAAAAGGCTTTAGCCTGCCCGTAAGGGCGATTCAAACAAAAAAAAAACAACTGTCACTTTTAGTGTCAAACTGGGTATTTAGACTATTTTGTAAACATTTAAAAGAAAACCCCTTTCATTAAATTTTTATTTTGTATATAAAGACATTTTTAAATGTATTTTATATAAATACCTAGCAGCCAATATTAATCTTTTAACTAATAAATTATATTAGATAGACCTTCTTAAGTGTTTTGTTTGATCATAAATCGAATATAAAAATGTATTTACATACTGAAAAACAATGAATGACATTCACATAAACATGTTTAGAAGACGCAAATTTTGTAAGAGAGTAGTTTTGCTCATTGTAACGCTCAGTTTATCATTTTATGTAACAATTTTACTATTTGGTGATTTAAGGGCGCCTAGAATCTTAAATCTAACAAATTTACACCGATGTCCAGCTTGTTATGGTATATCAGTATGCCCAGAACTGTATTCAGGTCAGATATCCCTAGACTGGGACACTTGGGCTGGCCTGTTCAATGCAAAAAATATTTTTTATGGTATCACGAAGTCCAATCGCCGCGTTGTACTGAAGAAGTTAGCTCACAACTGGGAATTAAAGGAATTTGATTCTAAAATATGCCAGACATTTAATCTTACAAATAACTGTAAACCGAAACATCTGATGAATGTGACAAATATTGATGAACTATTGCTCAAAATGGTACAATATAATTTCACATCACTAAGCACGGAGCCCCGTAAAGGCTTGGTGATATGTCCATACGCATTCAGCCTATATGACTTGATACACCCAGTTCTGCATAGCAAAGATATTCAGACTGACATGATTAATATTTGGATGATGTTAAGTATTAACCCAGAACCTATAATTCTGCAGGTAAGTTAAAAGAAACACTGTAGGTACTTATTCATCATTTCAGCTCATATACATCCCACTGCTGGGCTCTAGCCTCCTCCATACTAGGAGGGTAATTGACCTTACTATACCATGCTGGTCAGACAGGTTGGGTGATATTTATTTCGAGTTTTCCATCTATTGCATAGATGCCATGTGAGTTATATATCCCTTAGTCGTCTTTTACAACACCCACGGGTATGAGAGGGGGGTTTTTTTTTTTTTTTTTTTTTGTGTGACTTAGTTGTTAG
Organism: Lymantria dispar; assembly: GCA_032191425.1. NCBI lineage: Eukaryota > Metazoa > Arthropoda > Insecta > Lepidoptera > Erebidae > Lymantria > Lymantria dispar. The sequence goes on along the minus strand of CM063463.1, from coordinate 7,567,594 downwards.
CCTCAGATGGCTGTGACAACTTTACCCGGACTGGTGGGTGAGCGCTGAGGGCTCTCAACCCGCAAGAGGGGGGTGGTGAATTGTATTCTTACTCCGTCACCACATGGAAAAGTAGGTAGTTAGTATAGAGGTTTTTTTATATCTATTATTAATCGCATATTTGAAGTTCATAGAATAGAGAGTTCACAGAATAGAGTTTTACGTTGACCTGGGCCAACTTCATCTAATTCTATCTGCTCAACAATCACATTCCCAAAGAGGTAATGAAGGTATGCTGCTCATAAAATTTCTGCCAATAACTTTTGTAATATCTACAATGGAAAGAGAGTACATATTGGGTTGAACCCAAGTAATTGGGATAAGAATGGGGTAATGATGATATGATGTTTTAAATACAGTAAAACCCGTTTAAGACGATTTCGCAAGGACCCAACCAAAAACGCGTCTTAGGCGGGAAAGCGTATTATGCGGGAAAACATATATAAGGGATAATCACTTATTTTAGTTTGACAAAAAGATTTTGAGGCATTAGCAATTACAAGATTTTCAACGTAATTTAATTTTCGCAGCGCGTCTTCGCTTTGATTTAAAGAAGTTACATGGCGTCTTAAATCATTAACTGCTGATAATGCCTGGGCGTGTGGCAAAATCAGAGTTGACTCATCCTCTTCTTGGTCATTTTCACTTAGGGTCGCTCGACAGTCGCTGGCCGCTGCCGTAAGGGGTAATATGTGTATTTGAGTGGCACGTGTTGGCATATTAAACGGGATGACGAATCATATTAAGCTTTAAGAAAATTTATGAAAACATGTCTCAATTTGCTGGGCTTGACGCAAAATGGCGTATTAGGTGGGCAATCGTATTAAATGGGTTCTACTGTATATATCATACACAAACTGTAAGTGTTATACTTAAGGCAATATTTTTTTATGATAAATTAGTAGTTGCTGCTATATTCTAGTCTTTTCTATTATGGTAGGGGGTTTGCCATGCGGGCTAGATGGTTTGACATAGCATTTCATGTTGTTTTAATTCTTCTAAAATGATTTCTTCCGTTATTAGTGTCCAATATCATCTTGTCATAAAGAAAACCTATATATAGCAATTTTTTTAGGTATTAAAAAAATCTGCCGGCTGGCCAGTGCCAGCGTACGGTGGTGTTTGTGGTAGGCTAGAAATAGTGGCTCACGAAGGAGAATCATTATCCACATTGACTCATATAGCTTGGCTAAAAAAGCTCAAATATGCTAAAAAAATACTTGAAGCTGCTATGGATTTTACATTTAAGCATGACAGGTCTGTATTAAAATCATTCAATAACATCTGCATCTGTTTTTGTTTTGTTTTTTATTTCTGTTTTTAGTATACTTATATGTTCTGCAATTTGATAATATTATTTAAAATTATGTCTGTATGATGACGGAGTAAAAATACAATTCACCATTCCCTTTCTTGCCTGTGGATGTTGTAAAAGACGACTAAGGGATATAATTGCATATGACATCTTTGCAAGAAAAGGAAAACTCGAAATAAAACCTTATACCTATCGGACTGTTATAGTATAGTATGGTCAATTTCCCTCCCATTGTGGAGGAGGCTCAAGCCCAACAGTGGGATGTATATGAGCTAAAGTAATGATGATGATTTATAAATATGACTAATAGTGTTTTCACCATTTCATATAATATGCTTTATTTTAATTCACTGTAATAAAACTAGTTGAAAGCTTATTAGACCTTATATTGTATTTCAGATTTCGTTTTTATCTCATGGACTGGTCGCTTGATAATATAGTGGCAAATGAAAAAGACGATATCACCTTTGTAGACTTGGAAGACCTTGTAGTTTTAGACAAGCATGTATCTCCGGGAAAAGATCTTCCAGATTGGTATCAGCGTTATGGTCGGGATTTAATTGGTTCGGGATTCACATTCTCTATAGAAAATATGTGTAAACATCATCTTAGTGATCATAACTTATGGGCAGCATGTTATATATTAGCAGGCGATGAAGACCCATTCTTGTATCCAATACCAAGTGACATCAACAGATCTAGACCTCATTTTAATGAACTGTTAAAAGAATGTCTCAGCGGAAATGATAGATTTAAAACTATAACCAAATTGCAACATGTTATTAATGATATGTTAATGGACGATAAAATTTTAAACTCTGTTAGATGATAATGTTAATTGTCTGAGTCATTGCTGAATAACTTTGTAAGAGGCTTCGCCAGAAGTAGCCTCTTGTAAGCTTTAAAATTGGTTTTAAATGAAGTTGTCACTGTTTCTGCTGTGAGATGACGGTTGATTTATTACTTAGCAGACTTTTAGATTATATAAAAGTTTCATCTGTGATACTGCGTTAGATTGCCTATAGATCTGGATATTAATATATTATTACTCTCTTATATTTACCAGACCTCAGCTTCTAATATATAAATGTAAGAATTATATGAATGAATAATGAATGTGTTGTATGAATTAAACTGATAATTTTTGCATTGCTTTTAATTGCTGTTATGTCGTTATATTCATTTACTGCTATAACAGTGGTGTGGATACCAATCTCTATATAGCTTGAGGTTTGAAAGGACGACTAAGATTTTAACGTCAATCTGTGCCATCTAGTTAGAATTACATTCCCTATGGCGGGTTGATGTCTGGTAGGCTGCAGGTCATTTTACTTGTTACTGGGGCGTAGTTACCCGAAAGAGAAGGATCAAGGAATCGGTATAAGTGGTCGGCCCACTGACGATATACGGTAGATTATGGAGCCGCACGTTGCTCAGCCGTCGCCCCGGGCAGATTGGGCAAGGTGTGTCTACCACAAAAAAAAATAAACGACAGGTCATTATACTGTTGCCCAAACTTTTTTAATATGTGCGATGAAAGAACAATACATATTGAGTCGACCTCGAGTGATTAGTATAAAACGTGATTGAAGTAAGAGCAGGAGGAAGCTAATGGAGATGATTTATCTGTATTTTTTTTTTGTGTGTGTACAGCTGTTGGCCGCAGATGGCCTTAACAGCTTGACGCGGACTATGAGTGAGCGCTGAGGGCTCTCAACCCGGAGAAAAGTATGCTAAGCGACATCGCCCAAGGGCTCCCCCTGTGGGGAACGGACCTCGGCTTGGGGCGTCACTGGAGGCAAAGTGGGCGTGCCCACGTTTTGATTAATGATTTTTGCGCGGCGCGGTTTCGTACCTCGACGGCGAGAGCGAAACCGGGAATATTTATGTGTTAAGGCCTCGCGGGCCGTGTAGGCTCTACGTTGAGCGAGTGTGATGTTGTCGTCCTCTTCGTCGAGGATGTCGGATGGAGGAGATTTTGGAGGGTCTATAGGAAGCCGCCCTAACCACTAGTTGGTTGGGGTGATTTATCTGTAAGCCGAATGTTTCTTTATATACTCAGTCTCCAATATTTTCTTTTTTTATTGCAAGCAGTGGCAAACGAGCAGACAGTACACCTGGTGGTAAGTGTTGCTGCCGTTCATGGACCTTTATAAGGCCGCTGCCTACCGCGAAGAAAGTGAAGGGAGTGTGAATGCGTGCATTTAGGCTCGGTGATACCAAAGGCACCACCAAAACCCTCCACACGCAAACACCCTCAGAAAATTGGGCTTCCGGCTCTCTCGCTCACCAAACGAAGCGCAGTAATAAATTGTTACTGCTCAGACGTCGATTTTCTGCGAGACCATGGTACTACCCCGGACGGACCGGCCCGCGGCTGTGAACAGATAACTGTCGACAGTGTGGTCCTACCACTATTTAAATGAGTAATTTAAATGAGATGGGTATCTCTACCACTTCTAGTTCTGGTAGGACAATCGGATATGGGTAGTATTTTGAGGTGTACGTAAGGTATAATGGCAGCTAATATTACAGCTTTAACTAGCAATGCGGCAGTACGAACAGCCGGAAGCCATTTGCTGATCTGAAATATTTATAAATTTCGTTCATTGAAGATTTTTACTTTGTTTCGTATTGGGTACATACAAAAAAAAGTTGCGCCGCCACTCAAATCTATCAGTACCTACATCAAAAAACTGCGACAACACTTATGCAAGCACACTTATACACGATTTAAGAAGAAACTGCAACTATTTTAATAGATCTGCACAAGAGTCGCTATTATCGCGCATATCTAACAATTCTTCTATCGCACTATATCTAACAATTCTTTAAAACGCCTTACAATTTCAAGTAAGTATAGAGCCAGACAATATTTCATTAGCAGAGCAAATATGAGCAATAATGGACCTTATTACCTCATCCGATTAAAGTAGGATAACCCACATATTAAAAAACTATGATTTATGAAACCAGGATAATTCAGCTTAAAAACAGGATGCCATAATATAGAGATAATAGAAAAACAAAGAGATATCGCCGATAGTACTACGCTACGTCTTTAAGACAGGACGTCATGCCAGCGTGAACACTCGCGAAACGCGAGGCTGCTAAGAATTGTAAGAATGGCGTACGTATTTTAAAATACATGACATTATAAAAGCGCTTTAAAAACTTCCTTTGAGACTAACAAAGGCGCCAATATTTCTAATGTGTAAGAAGAAAAACTCCTAAAGGATAAAGACAAATGAAAACAAGCATATATGTTTTTCAAAAATTTATCTTCAGAATCAAATAAGTATTGATGAAATTTAACATTTCATAGACAATTTTTAATCTTTTCACCAAAGAAACAAAAATGCCCATTTTTGTTTCTCTTAGAATGATATGGTGTTCGCTTTGAGTATCTTATCCGATCTTCGGTAAACGTTGCTTATAATTACCACTATTTTTATTACTTAAAATTCGTTTGGCATTAAAATGCTATCGAAGTCTTCCGAATTCAGGTCACAAAATACGTATGCACATAATTATGCACATTTGTACAAAAGAAGGAAAACTCGAAATGAAACCCTAACCAACGTGTCTGACCAGCATGGTATAGTAGGTTAAATTGTTTATATATTTCAATTGTTAAATATATTCAAATTTGACGTTGACGGATGTCAAGTGATTTTTTGCGCTCTGAATTTATTATTTTCTTTAAAATTCAATTATACGTTTATTTTACTGCTAGTTTTTTTAATGAAAATATATTGACATTGCCATTATCATATTCCGTTGTACTACAGGGACATTCTAATTTATACCTACCAATTGTGTCATTACGACGGAACATCATGCCACTAAAGTGTAATTGTTGTGGAAAATTTGTATAGGCAACAGAGGCTGCTAAATGTAAATTGTGTAGGGTATCGTTCCATAAGGCATGTGTGTTTTTACCACATACTGATGCAACTAGTCCTAATTGGAAGTGCGCTGAATGTAAGAAGCGTCGACCTAAAAGCAGCAATGCATCGGAAACGACATCAGAAAATACTATGGCTAGAGCATTTCAGGATGAATGCGGCCCTGATGAGTGTCTGGATTCGGTTAGTCTCAATAGCCCTCTTCATAGTTCTATTAACATTACCTTTGAGATTAGATCGTTTAGGTCAGAGTTACGAGAATTACGTGAGGAACTTAAGGAGTATAGGCGTGAGATGGCCGATCTTCACACTGCTTTAAATATTTACGAAAAACGCGTCGAGAAAATAGAAAGTAGACTCGATTTATTAGAAAGCCGCCCAATATCCACTTCTTCGGCTAGTCAAATTGGTCTGTTGGAACAAAAGGTAGAAGAGCTTAAGAAGGAACTCGACCATAAAGAACAAGAATCCCTTAGTTCTGATTTGGAAATAGCGAATTTTCCCGAGGATAAAGGCGAAAATCTCATGCACACTATGAGCCTCATTGCAGGCAAGCTTGGTGTTTCATTGCAGGCCAATGACATTGTTTTTGCCCAGAGAGCTGGCGTCCAGTCAGATGTATCGCAGAGTGGTAAGGCGCGCTCGCGTCATGTCGTTGTGCGTTTGGCTAACCGTGCACTGCGCGATGACCTGCTGCGGAATGCGAGAATGAGGCGTAACCTTACCTCAGAGGGACTGGTACCTGGTGGTCATCCCCGCCGTTTTTATCTTAACGAAAGACTTACCAGAAATAATAAACGTCTCCTTCATCTTTCGCGCGAGGCTGCCAATGTTGGTAATTGGAAATACACCTGGGTCAAGCTTGGGCGTATATTAACAAAAAAAAATGAAAGCTACAAAACTCACTGGATACGCACTGAAAAAGACATAGTTCGTGTTTTTGGCGATAGTACTATATATAATAAAAGTGATGGAGAATCCATTGCCAAAAAATGTGATGTATTTTTATTTTTGTATATTTTTATTTAGCCACGTTTATAAGTTGTTTTCGAGGGTCACTACCAATCGACTCACGCGCAAGCTCGATGACTTCCAGCCGCCCGTACAAGCCGGCTTCCGAAAAGGCTATAGCACCATAGACCATATCCTCACACTTCGGCAGATAATACAAAAGACCGAGGAGTATAATCGGCCCCTGTGCTTAGCGTTTGTGGACTATGAGAAAGCCTTTGATTCAGTCGAAACTTGGGCGGTGCTGCAGTCCCTTCAGCGGTGCCAAATCGACCATCGCTATATCGAAGTGCTGAAGTGTTTGTATAGGAACGCTACAATGTCAGTCCGTATCCGGGATAAGAGTACGAATCCGATCCAGTTGCAGAAAGGCGTGAGACAGGGAGATGTCATCTCTCCGAAACTGTTCACCACTGCACTGGAAGATGTATTCAAGCTCTTAGACTGGACTCTGCATCAATATTAACGGCGAATACATCACTCACCTTCGATTTGCAGACGATATCGTCGTTATGGCAGGATCCATGGAGGACCTTGGCACAATGCTCAATGATCTCAGCAGGGTATCCCAACTAGTGGGTTACGAATGAACATGGGCAAGACGAAAGTCATGTCAAATGCCCATGTCATTCCTCTACCGGTCCTAGTTGGCAATGCGATTCTTGAAGTTGTCGATCACTATGTTTACCTAGGACAAACAGTCCAGTTAGGTAGATGCAATTTCGAGAAAGAGATCAGCCGACGAATCCAACTCGGTTGGGCAGCGTTCGGGAAACTTAAGAGGATCTTCTCGTCCAATATACCTCAGTGTCTGAAAACACAAGTCTACGACCAGTGTGTGTTACCAGTGATGACTTACGGCACGGAAACGTGGTCCCTAAATGTAGGCCTCATAACGAGGCTCAAAGTCGCTCAGTGTGCTATGGAGCGGGCTATGCCCGGGATTTCTCTGCTAGATAGAATCCGGAATACGGAAATCCGCAGAAGAACGGGTGTAACCGACATAGCACGCTGAAGTGGCAATGGGCAGGCCACATCGCTCGACGAACCGACAACCGCTGGGGAAGAAAGGTTCTCGAGTGGCGACCATGTATCGGACGACGTAGTGTAGGACGAAGGTGGACTGATGACCTAGTGAAAGTTGCTGGGCGTCGTTGGAGGCAGACGGCACGGGATCGCACATTGTGGCGTAATATGAGGGAGGCCTACGTCCAGCAGTGGACGGCAATAGGCTGAAATGATGACGAATGATGATGATGATATTTTTATTGCAAACGAGCAAACAGTACACCTGATGGTAAGTGTTGCTGCCGCTCATGGACCTTTGTTAGGTCGCTGCCTGCCGCCAAGGGAGTGTGAATGCGTGCAATAAGGTTCGGTGAAACTAAAGACAGATCACCAAAACCCAGCACACGCAAACATCCTCAGAAGTTGGGCTTCCGGCTCTCTCGCTCGAAACAGAACGAAACACAGTAACAAATGGCTACTTTGCTACTAATCAGATATCAATTTTCTGCGAGAGTGTGATACTACCTCGAACGGACAGGCCCGCGGTCAGAGACAACAGTCAACAGTGCGGTCCTACCACTACCTATTAATATAGTCCATAAAATATAGAATGATCTCTGTGACAGTTGTCCCTAGGACTGTCACGCTTACAATGAAGTCCGTAATTTTTTATCGATAAAACTCTTTATTTTTATAATTGTGATTTTCTATTATAATTAAAATACAATCAATGAAAATCTTTTTGACTTCATTTCAAACAAAACTGTTTTTTGACTGTTTTAATTATTCAAAAGGTCAAGACAATCAAGGTCTAGGTCACTATTATCGTCATCACTGGAGCGTTCCTTCTTGAACATTTATAATTTTTGCCAAAATAGGGACAGTCGTTAGATCAATCGATCAATTACGACTGTTTTATAAATAAATATGTCTAGTTTATTCACAATAATGAGTACATAATATTATCATTTACTTTGAGACAAAAAGTAGTTTTTTAATGTTTAATTAATTCAATTTATGTACTTTATAATGTAAATGTCTGTTTTAATTCTAAAAAATATGTTGAAAGTTTTATGTAGGTACTGTATTGGGCTTATTTCTGTTATAAATAATTTAATAAAGATCGGTGATCGATTTACGTATATCGACTGTGCCATCTCTTTTTTATTTGCAAGCCAGTAATACCTTGTACGTGCGTAAGCGTCATTTATGTATAAAATGTTTACTAGATATTTCCGTACTTACGAGGTACATTTTAGACATGAATATTAATATTTTTATATTTATAATATATTGCAATTCAGTTGCAATAAAACTGGCATGAAAAGACGGAAAATATATTTGATAAAAATGAAATTGTAAACATGTCGTTCGTTCAAACTTACTTCGTTGGTTTCGTTGACATCTGTCACAGAGATCAAGCTATATTTTATGGACTATAAGTCTTTGTTCATAAGACTATATTCAACATTTGACGGCTTGTATGTTGTACAATTTGCGTTCTTATGTTTAAGTCTTATCTAATAAGAGCATACCGTTTATAGTGGATATCAGCATTTTATTACGCGTCTTGATAAAATTAACGTACGCTTAGATATGCATTCGTTGTCGGCATTCGAGTAAAGTAGATCATCATTTCAGCTCATATACGTTCCACTATTCCAAATCGCAGAAGGATAATAAAGCCTTGGATGACAACGAGTCTTTTAAAATGCCTACGTAATAGAGATAATTTATGTCTTAAAATGAAAACCAGTCCTAATAACAACATACATCAAATCACATACAAAAGGTATAGAAATTATTGTAAAATACTTTTAATAAATGCCAAAAAAAATTACGATGCCGCCCAATTGAACAAATCGAAAAACCACAACAAAAAATTGTGGCAGGCTATAAAAACTATCACGAATACAACCAAAATAAAATCACAGGCAAATGATCTTATTACAGGCTCTGATCCCATCACTTCAGTAAACAAAATAAACTCCTTTTTTATCAATGTTGGAAAGTCACTGGCAGAAAAAATACAGCGTAATCTTACCACACCAAATGTTGCCGAATGTCACCCTCAACCTTACTCTTTTGTAATGCAGGAGACTGATAATGTCGAGGTTGAACAGTTAATGATGAGTCTTAGAAGTGACTGTGCCGTGGGATCCGATAATATCACTGGTGCATTCCTTAAGAAATTCAAAGACATTTTGGTCCCACCGATTACATATTTGTGCAACCTTGCTTTAAATACGGGTACATTTCCTGTTGCCTACAAACTAGCTATAGTACACCCTATACATAAGGGAGGGGATAGAGATCGTGTCAATAACTAAAGACCAATTGCCATTTTGCCCACACTTTCAAAACTTCTTGAGAAACTTATGAATAAAAGGCTCGTTAAATACCTAGAACAAAACCAGCTTTTATCACCCACCCAATATGGTTTCCATTCCGGCATTTCAACTGAAAATGCTGTCCTGGATTTAACCAATACAATAATTGAAAAGCTAGACAAAAAAGAAAAGGTGATGGAGATATTTCTAGACCTGGCAAAAGCGTTCGACACGGTCTCTATCCCAATCCTTCTGACTAAGCTGGAGAGGATTGGTATAAGAGGCCCACAGCTATCACTTTTCTCTAGTTACCTCACGGGTAGACGTCAGTGTACCAGGGTTGGTAATTGGCTCAGCGAGGAACTCCCTGTCTCCCACGGCGTGCCCCAGGGCAGTATTATCGGCCCGACGCTTTTTATAATTTACATTGATGACCTGTGTAGGCTAAACCTCCTAAACGACTCAATATTCACGTATGCTGATGATACTGCACTGATATTCCATGGAGCAACCTGGGCATCAGTTCTTAGTTCTGCCCAAACGGGCTTTAATCGTGTCACCAATTGGCTTAGACACAATATGCTCCCTCTAAATGTTGACAAAACTTACTACATGAACTTCTCCCTTTCCTCCACTGGTAAGCCTGTGTCCTCCCTGAACGCATTGATTGCACACTCGTGTGATACAACATCGCCGATAGCCCCGTGTGACTTCCTAATATCAACAAAACCAGCTGCATTAAATATTTAGGCATTCAGATCGATGATACACTCTCTTTTCGCAATCACGTGGACACTCTTTCATCCAGACTGCGCAAACTAATCTTCGTCTTTAAGAGCCTACGACATGTAGCTGATACGAAGGTGGTTAAACTCGTATATCTCGCACTGTCGCAGTCTCTAATTCAATACTGTATTGTCTCTTGGGGTGGCACAGCAAAATCCAACCTTATAAAGTTGGAACGTGCCCAGAGAGCACTACTGAAAGTTGGTTGGAGTCTGCCCTATCAGTTCCCTATTAGTGAACTTTATACGATTTGCGATGTGCTATCTGTCCGCAAGCTTTTTATATTGAAATTAATTTTAGCTACACACACATGAATCCCCTATGACCAAAATAAAACTAAGGACACTAGACGTAAAAATAATGTATGTAGTGTAAATGCAGTAAAGACAAGCTTAGCACAACGTTTCTTTTACTTTTTAGGTGGTTACCTATACAACAAACTGAATAAAAATCTAGATATACACCCCAAAAATAGATTCGAGTGCAAAAAGGCTGTCACAAATGGCTGTTTAGCCTAAGTTATACTGAAACCGAAAATATTATCATAACTCAAAAATAACACACACACACACATGCACACACACACACACACATGCGCGCGCGCGCACACACACACACACACACACACACACACACACACACACAAACACACACACACACACACACACACAACACATAATTAAATAATCTAAGATTAAGTTTATTGCCTCAATATTGAAGTTGCCGTGTATATATTAATAAGTTTCTTTTAACTACTAAGTATCTTTGCGTACCATAAAAAGAAGAGAGCCTGGAGATCTGTCATACAGTTTTCGAACCTACTTCAGACTCCAGCTCTCACAAGGTTAAATTAAGACAAATCGTGTACTAAGTATATTTAAGAAACCACTGTAACCTTTTGAGAGAAATAAATTATTTTATTATTATTATGTATCTCCTTGTTCACGGGATCTTCCTAGGGCAGATACCCGGTCCTTTGAAAGGCTTACATGGGGATATGGATCCAACACGCAGAGGCCTTTGGAGAAATTTAATCTAAAAATAGGATGGGACGTCTACCGATGACACTCCACGTCTGCACATAACACACGTGGACTGCCAACGGTAGGTGTAAAACTATTGTGTGTTGATGGTATCTAATACATGATTATGGGGTTGAAGGTTAGATGGACTGGAATAATGGTAAACTATTGATTTAAAACTGTCATCTGCCTTCAATACCTTTATCGTTTTGAACTTTGGCAGACGGTGACTCGCCAACTCACTGAATGGGCCCCCCCAAACGGTCGCCACAGACACGCAGGCCATACGGGCAACAGGGGGGCAACATTGGTGCAAGTGGCTTGGGGTGTCGAGCGGTGCGGCGCCGGTTTCACCATCGCAGTGGTTTCCCCGTAGTTATGCCCTTGAAAATGACACTTCCACCCCCGAGCATATAGCTCTGGCGACCCCTCTCTGATCAGCCGTTTAAGGCAAGCTAGAGTTGAGAATCCTGCGGGCACTCTTCGGTTTCCGCTCCAGCCAGCCAGTAAAGGCGAGCTGGATACGAGGCCCTGGCCGACTCTCTGGGGCGTTCAGGACCGCAGTGTCGCCACTCACATTCAGCACGCCACAAGCTGCCCTGCGGTTTATTGGCTTTCCTATAAATCTTGTGATACATTTTTTCTTTTATATCAAAAGAACTTAGAGCGCCATATAATGTTCCTCCGAGGTTTGCGTTAGTCTCATGGTGAGATAACGACTGGCCCAGAGGGGTTTATTATTATTATTTATTATTATTATTTATTAATATTATTACTGTTGGACTCGAGCCTCCTCTTTAACAGGACGAAAATTGACCTTACAATACCATGCTGGTCAGACAGGTTGGTATAGGGTTTTATTTTGAATTTTCCTTCTTTTGTATAGATGTTTATATACGTATTATTTCTCTTAGCCGTCTTTTATGACAGCCACGAGCAAGATAGGGGGTGGTGAATTGTATTCTTCTCTAACGCCACACGGAAAGAATAAGAGTAATAACCACAGAGAGAAATAAGAGTACCAACTCTTAATTAATAGGGTACGGGGTATTAATAGGGTTCTTAGGTAATAACGTTTAATACAAGTTTGAACACGTTTTTTTAAAGTCTTTTCCAATTCCCTTCTCCGCAATCTATTAATTTTGCTCAGAAATCTCGATAGGAGTTTTTACGTCGATGGCTATTGGAACTTAAAAGTCTATAGCTGACGACACCCATCATCACCTTGCTCTCATCCCAATTACTTTGGGGTCGACTCATTATGTACTCTTCTTTAATATTAGTACTGCAAAAATATTGGTAATAGTTTTATGACCACCCGCCTACCCGACATCAACCCTAATTGGGGATCCATATTTGTGAACTAGACGGCATCAGATGGAGTTGGCCTAACTCCTAAGTCTATGTGAGTTATCTTACAACACCCATGAGTAAGAATTGCGATCAGAATAATGTCACTATAAAATTATTATCTACATACTTTGTCACTAAAACGTATGAAAATGTGAAATAAAATATCTTCTACAGCCCTTTCATACTTGTAGTAAACCAAATTCCCTTTCCATTATTGAAGAAGAAGAAACTTATGGCCAACTCCGATCGCATTTTTTTAAAGATAACCACCCTGCACTAAGGAAATAATCCTTGTATTGCGGGGGACTTTATAAAACCGTCATTTTTTAAGTTAATTATATTATTAAATATTTTTTTTGGGGGGTGGGTTGCGAATGGCGCGCTCCTCGCACCACTCCGTCCGGGGCGACAGAGGGGCGTAAGCACGCACACCCGCAACTCACCCACGATGCACGTCGCCTTCGTCGTTGGACCGACCACCGGAGCAGGGTGACTTAACATCAGTGGTCGGCCCGATATTATTATAATACTAGAGGTATCAATTTTGTTGTCAGCACTCAATTAATGGTAACGACTTAACTTGTTAATGGACCATTGTTATGAATTAGAAGAAGTGGAATACTGTAATAAAATTATATAAGACTAGCTGACCCAACAGATGTTGTTCTGTTCAAATAAAATAAATTCTCCTTGAACTCGATAGTAGCCGTTTAGGAGGCGTTCAGTCACATACACACGTACGCAAGAAATTTATATATAAAGACTAGCTAATCCAACAGACGTTGTACTGTTCAAATAAGCGCCATCTACTGGGTCTAATTGTGTATCTAAACCATTCACGAATCCCCTTGAACATATACAAAAAAAATCAGCAACATCGGTCCAGCCGTTTAGGAGTTCAGTGACACACACGTACACAAGAAATATATATGTAAAGATTTAGTTATATTCAGATTTTTAAGCGAACATGTATTTGACTGAAAGACTTTGTATCCATGATCACGAATAAAAACGAAATGAAGCTATAATAACACAAGGTTTTATAGTGTTACATTGAATAATTATGTTGATATTTAATGTAATAAAATACAGTTCAGCACAGCACCTTTGCTGAAGAGTGGTAAATGTGATATAAGAGTGGTTAACATGTATTTTCACATCCTATCGAAATTCGGAAAGAGATTATTTCACTTGGTTTTCAGTGCCCAGTTAATGGTTACGACTCAATACGAAGAAGTGTTAAATAATATGTGAAGAAAATTATTTTAAGCTACATAAGATGAGGCAGTATGGTCGAAAGACTTTAGCCTGCCTATAAGGGAGCTTAAATTTAAAAAGCATGTATTTTACAATGACATAGCATCTGGATTTTTAGCCGGAATCTGGAAGTGTCATGTGGTGTTCTTGTATTATATTCAAATATCTGATTGACCGAGCTTCGCTCGGAATATTTTTGTCGAATTTATTTAGATATATACTAATTAAAAATAAATAATGAAAATTATATAAAAAATTACAAAAAGAGAATAATAATAACACCGAGATTCGAACCGACGCTGTTTGAAGCCAACAAAACTAAAATTAGAACCGGACGTCTCCCCAATTGAGCTATCGTAACTCATGAGTTTGACAACGAAATTAGAATGGCAATCAGCTATTAATACAAGCCATTTTTGCTAGTGTCGAGTTATAATTTTCTTTTCAAATTATCAATTTCTTCATGTCAGTAATGATCCGTCATTACTGACTTACGTCAAAGTGTCGCCTCCAACAGTGTAATGGCCACTGTTAGGGGTATCTGAGAATTTTGGTGGAAGCAAAAAGGTATGTGTAGCAGTTTTATAGCATATTCACTACACCTCAGCAGTTTTGCCACTATATATTACATAAAATGCCATCTAAATTATTTAATACATATAATACGTTAAAACACTAAGATATTGAATATAATACAAGAACACCACATGACACTTCCAGATTACCGCCAAAATCCATATCCATAATCTTCTTCTTCTTCTTTTTCGTCTTGGCAATCAGCTACAAATACGAGCCATTTTTGCCAGTGTCGAGTTATAATTATCTTTTCAATTTATTAGTTTCTTCATGTTAGTAATGGTCTGTCAGTAAGTCAAAGTGTCGCCCTCAACAGTCTAATGGCCACTGTTAAGGATATCTGCTGAGAATTTTGGTGGAAACAAAAAGTATGTATAGCAGTTTTATATGATATTCACTACACACCTCAGCAGTTCTGCCGCTATATATTACATAAAATGCCATCAAGATTATTGAATATAACACGTTAAAACACTGAGATATTGAATATAATACAAGAACACCACATGACACTTCCAGATACCCGCCAAAAACCCTTATATCCCTAATCTTCTTCTTCTTATTTAATGGCAATGAGCTATAATAATATGAGCTATTGGTGCCAGTGTCGAGTATATTGATAATTATTCACGTCTTTAGTTTTAGTCTTTCAATCAGTCGTTAGCATGACTTGGTGCTGATATCCAAGTCATGCGTCTCTGGAAATTTGGGCAGAATGTCAAAATGCACGCAATTCACTATTATATCATTTTCACTACATTTCAGAATACATAAAATATCAGCAAAATTATTCAATGTAACACTTTAAAACACTAAAATAATGAAAAGAATATAAAAGCGCTACATGACATTTTGACATTCGCGTCAAAAGTCATATCCCTAATCTCTACTTAGCTTAGTATAGGGATGATCGATGTTAGAAAATGTCATAATCGAAAGCCCAACATCGATGTTCGATATTTATCGAAAACCGAACATCGATGTTAGACAACATCAATGTTAGAAAAACATCGATGTTAGAAAAACATCGACGTTAAAAAAACGTTTTCCTAACATCGATGTTACGATATTTAGTCTATAGCAACATCTATGTTTTCTTTCAACATCGACGTTTTCCTTTCAACATCGATCCGTTAACATCGATCTTACGATGTTTTGCCTATAGCAACATCGATGTTTTTCCTTTCAACATCGATGATCATCGAATATCGATGTTCATCGATCATCCCTAGCTTAGCAGTGTTGCCAACCATACGATTTAAATCGTATTTATACGACCTTTTTGGGTCTTGTACGATGTACGATCGAGTAATCGAAATCATACACAAAATATACGACCTTTTGAATGGAATCTTATGTGTTATGAACGATATTTTATTATAAGCTTATTAAAAGTTACCCAGAGGATTTTATTTCTTCGTCGTAACATCGATGTCATCCCGCTGTTGTTAAAATATCAGTCAAATTTTCAAAAAAAAAAAAAATAAATTTGCCCTAAAGATTTTATTTCTTCGTCGTAACATCGATATGTCATCCCGCTGTTGTTAAAATATCAGATCTATAAACTTCTTAAAAAAAAAAGCTCATCGAAATTTTTAAGGGGTATAATGTGCCTAAGTCCCGACAAATTTCCTAAAAAAAAAGCTCACCAAAATTTGTCCGGAGAATTTTATTTCTTAGTTGTAACACCGATGCATGGTTTTCGATGAACATTTAACATCGATGCTTTACTTTTAAAAACATCGATATCCTAATATCGATGTTTTTTATGAACGATGTTGCATCCCTATTTTTAATTGATTTGCAGTAATTTTAATGAAATTCCATTGCGTACCTACTATTATATTTCTTGTATTCTTGGCAAAATACTATCTTTTTTAGTCCGTGGTACGATCTTCTAATAAATAAACTTGGCAACACTGTAGCTTGGAACTTATAACTACCTAATCTGTGGAAGTTGAAGAGATTTTGTAATTACATTATTATTCTGTTATTTATACTGAATATTACAAAGATGATTATAGTATATTCGTTTTCGTTCGAGTTTTTTGGTATCTTAGAGTATTGTCTGAGTTGTCAGGCACTATATTGATTTATTTGGACTGGATTTCTTATTCTGCCTTAACCTGTCTTAAGTCTTGAGAAAATGTTTATTCCAATATTTGCAGATTATAGACCACAGTGCTTGCGTTTTGGTTGTTTCATATTCTTAGCCAGTACCTGTTGGCTGTGCGGTCGTTATTATCATGTGTCGTAGGGTACAACCTTTTACAATGTCTTGCCATCTTTACTTTTGGAGGTCATCTTACTACACTCGTCTAAAAGATCAACCTATTTCATTTGTTTGATGTTAAATTTACCTTGATACTGTATCAAAGTAACATGAAAAACTGTGGTAACTGTATATATAATTGGTTTATACCTGGAATTTTAATGCTTGGTCATTAAGTATATCAAATCCACGAGATTTTTCAAATCCCGAATTGCAATTTCGATAGGGAAGATGTGATACAACAAGTTAAAATTACCATCTTGTGGGATTATCTTTGTAACCTATCAGATTTTAAATCCATCCATTCTTCTAATACATGTGCTTTATAAATTTCAAGAATTAGTATGTCCATTAATACATTCCCTGTGAGTCACATGTTACACTTCGATGATCCATGCTATGTGAGTGTAGCGCATATGACCACAATTTAAGTGTGTCAACTTAAGTTAAAATAAAAAAAACTGCATGTGTCAGCTAGGTATTTTTTTTTCTGCTCATATATAAACTATGAAATACTAAAAATACCATTGGCGATTTTTGTGAAAGCTGCCGAGTTATTGCTGTCAAATTAAAACAAAATATAATGAATTTTTTATTATCAATATTCCAAAACAATAATGGGCTTGTAATAATGAAAAATCATAAGATTATCAAAAAAATTTTTTTTTTAAATGGCTATCTGCCGACATTAGTCATCAGCAACTTTTGCCAGTGTCATGTAATGGATGCATATGTGACCATGCAAGAGAAGACATAAAAAAGAAACAAAAAACTAAACTATTAAAGAAGGAAGTATTAATGTAGCTTAAAATAATTGACTAATGATATAATACATAATTGACTAATGGAATAATTACATAAGTTTAAATTAATGAATGGATGACATTTAAAATCAGTGATGTTAAGAAATTTAAAAAATCAAAATATATATATTTAGGTTTGCTTAACTAACACTACTATTAATGGTTTCATTGAAACAACTCCGACGTAAAGCTATTTGTCATCACAAACAGTGTCCATTAATGTCATCTTATTACGAGGTACTGTTGGTGTACTGCCTTGTTCTATCAAAATTCTATAGCAGCCAGTATATTACAGCATCTTATCGTCGTAGAATCTTTGTCAATCCATGGTGGGCAGGCCAAATTAAACTGATGGAGAGGCGAGTTAAGCTGCATTGTTTTGGATTTCGAGAAGGTGACTAATAATGATTTCATGCCATGTCTGAAGTGGCATTTTTTTATTTCTATTCAGATATTTGACCTAAAACCAGTGGACATTGCCATTTCATGGTCGTGACGTGTTGATAATACCAAGACATCTCAACAAAAATGGGACTAGAGGCATACTAGTTTAACAATTGTCTGTTACTAATAACCTGCCTTTATTGACAATTTTCTGGGCAATTTCAACTAGTACTGGTTTCAATAACATCTTACACCCTTGTCTTTATCTTCTTGGGTTTACTGGTTCACTGAGGAGACCAATGGCATTGCTCATATTATTTCTATAATAGTAGGGCTGTGGAATAAAATTTTGTGGAGTTTTATTGGCAATTCAATTTAAAACAAATACACATGCTGTTTTTTTGACAGTATTGGTGAAACTTTTGTTGTTTTGCGTCAGTAGTAGAATAGAATTTTCACAATAGAAATCTGGTGGTTTTGAAAAAAAATATTATCCAGCTATTTTCGGACATCTTCGACATTCATGAATTCCTGCCCCTTTAAATATGAGGACATTGATAAGTAAGTAATAATCAGAAGGAGCTAAGTCTGATGAATATGCCGCATGTGCACAACTTCCCTGCCTAAATGGAATTAGTGGGGAATGGAGTTAGTCTTGAAGGTGGACCCAGTCCTTTAAGCGAGATACACTAAGCTAAAAGAAGATTAAATAATAACAAATGAACTTAACCTACGAGATGAATGTTTCCTACAGCTACACGGCCGTTCCCGCTGACGCATCTTCGGCCCTTAATTTAATCAGTCAAATCAATGAACTTACCCTATGGAATAAATGCTCCCTACAACTAGACGGTCGTTTCCGCTGAAATATCTCCGACCGTTGAATTCAAATAAAATAAAATTTTCAAATAAAACAAACTTAACCTAAGTAACTATTTCTTATAACTATTCGGCTGTCTGCCGACGCACCTCCAACTGCTTCTTCTGGCAGTCTAGTCGTTCGCGCTCAAGGCGCATTCGCTCGTCGTGTCGCATCTGTGCAGCCGCTTCACGGGCACGTTCCTCCGCTCTGGCCTCAGCTATGCGGCGCTGTTGCTCCTCGTAGCGCTCCTTCGCCTCGAGGCTTCTTTGCTCGCTATTGGCCTTCATCTGACTATAGCGTCTCTCGCGGGCCTCGCTCTCTTCTTTCCTACGCTTCTCGCGTTAGTGGGTTGATTTTGCTCTATGTGGCCGTGCATTATCATGCAGCAACATCATTTTTCGTCTGCCTTATCCCGTAAATGGTCTTTTTTCCTCCAGAGCTTAATTTGATCAGTAAGACTGGTAACTCTCAGCTGTAACTGTTTGGCCAGGTTTGAGAAGCTCGTAGTAAATGATTCCTTCCCAATTCCACCAGACACAGTAAAACTTTTTTTCGGTTTTGCAACTGATGTGGATGGCTGGCCTGGATCAACCCATGCTTTTTTACATTTAGTATTGTCGTACAAAATCAATTTTTCATCACGCCTAATGATTTTATGAACAAAATTCTTTTTGAACCGAGAAAGCAAATTCATGCAAATGGCAACTCTTTGTTTTTTGTTTTCATCTGTCAGTTTATTAGGAACCCATTTTCCTTCCTTCTGTATTTTTCACAATGCAATTGAAGTCAAATTGCTTGGCGAGTAACTTCTAATTTTTTTGCAAGCTCTTCTTGAGTTTGACATGGATTTTCATTCAGTAAAACTTGAAGTTCTTCATCCTCAAATTTTTTGATTGCACCTGGACGTGGATCGTCCCGAAGACTAAAATTTCCATCACGAAATCTTGCAATCATCTTTTCACAGTTGAATGGTTCAACTTGAGGAAATTAAAGGTGATAACAAAGTACCTATATTAAAAAAAGTAAAAGATAATAATGTTTTTTATGATGAAAATAATGTTTTTAGTTCATGTGAAAATCGATGGGAAATTTTTGGAAAATGTGGCAATATAGTTGCCACTGCCTGGCAATAAATCTTAACTTTTCAATTATACAGTATGACTGGTAAAAGATTGTACATATTGAAGTAAACGGTAGACAATGGTCACATGTAACCAATAAAAATGTAAAAAGAAGACAATATTAATTAACCACATAGTAAACATCAACAACATTAGTGTCGCAAGACTCCTAAAAAGTTGGTCACCCTATAGGCGATACGTTGATTCTGATAGCGTTACAATTACAGTTTTGTTAGAACTGTTGTCAAAATTTTTATATTTTTTACTAGAATTACTAAAACTAGGTGTAGGAATAATGTCATAAAAACCATTAAAAGTTGCAGACTCGGCTCATACCAATCCCGAAATAAGGTGATTTGTTTCTTATCAAAAAAATAGTTTTGCCAGTGTACCTTGTTACGACCATATAGTCCGACATAAAAGAGTAGAAAATAAATGAGGGCGCTACTATCGTTCATATAGCAACACAGCATATGTGACTAGAATGATTTTGATACATTACAAAATCATTATTGGTTTGTTCCTATCCTAACTTGAGGTCGACACAATATGTACTCCTCTGCTATCGTACATTTTACAAAATCATTATCCACGAGCGTCATCATTATCGACATCCACAAGCAAAGTAAGAGCGGATAGTATTCGTAGCCTAGAGGCTAGTTCTAGAGAACGTAGCAGAAGTTAATGAAGAATTGCTTACAAAGTTATGAAGATAAATGTAATAGATTTTAACCTTTGAAAGCTTTTAACAGACTTCATAGTATTATCTTAAACTTAGTACACTAAAAGCGGAGCCAACATGATTGTGGGAATAAGCCTAGGAGAATTATGGTGAGTAGATCATATAAAGCAATAAAACAACGTAGGTATTTCAGTGTATAATATTATAATATATTATTCTAACAACTCCATATCTAAATATTCTACACCTTCAGTAAAAGTATCATAATTTTGTTGTGATGTACCAGCACTCGTATCAGGGTTTGAATCATCCATGGAGAGGAGTGTTGAACTATTGCCAGAAGTCATTTCCTCTGACAATAAATCATCATCACTGTCGATATTAGAGTCATCGTCACTGTCATCGTCTTCATCACGAACTTGGATAATTAGGCTATCTATGTCATCATACAATGTTCTACCACGATCATAATACTCCTTTTCAATTTTTTTATATGATTACAGCAATTCATCCAATCTTGATTCGTAATAGAATTAAATGCTACTTCAGCCAGTTCCTTTATGTCTTTCGCGCCTACATTTTGTGAGAGAATCTTTTGTTTTGCGAGGGCCCAAATTAATTCTATAGGATTCAAATCACAGTGGTAAGGTGGTAATCTTACCACTGTGTGCCCATGTTCACCCAAAATCTCGTCTATCTCATACACTGGTTCGGGCTTATGCCGCTTTACTAAAGCCAACAATGTTGGTTTTCTCATATTAGGGTCAAAATCAATATTATTCTCTGATAGCCAAGACTTTATATCACCAACCTTAGATGCTGATGATGGAGCTTTATTTTTCACTATACTGTGATAAGGCGCATTGTCCATTACTATTATTGAGGCCTCTGTGATGTTCGGGATCAACTTTTCTATAACCCATTTATTAAAATTCAATCTGTTCATTTCGGAGTGGTAGTCCTCCTGTTTATTAGCACCACTAAAGATTAAGAGTGCATTAGCTACAAATCCTTTTTCGCTTCCGGCATGCACAATGATCCATCGTTTACCTTTTGATACATCCGTAATTATACCTTCAGTATGAATAGATTGCCAGCATTTTTTGAGTTTATAATAGGGTTCATGATTTCTCGAGCTTTTTAATTTCTCGGGTCTCGAGAATTCTCGAGGCTAATTTCTCGAGAATTCTCGGGTTGTCGAGAAATTTACATTTACATACGTTTTCTCATATTATTTGGTTCCAATAAAGTCAACAAATTCAGTGGTTTTCCACTCAAATAAAAGTATGAAATTAATTATGAAACTTTTATTGATTATATTCAAAAACATTAATCTTATGAATAATCTAATTAACTTTTTTTAAATACAGAAATAATATTATTCAGACTCATAATTATAATAACAGCACCATTTTTGGCTGGTTATTTAGAACTTAACAAAAGTAACTTCTATTATACTAAACAAAAAATCAACATGAAAGAAAACGTTAATATCTTAACTTATAATTAAATCATAATCACAGCACCATTTTTGGCTGGTTATTTAGAGAAATAATCAACATAACTTGTAAACAAAAATAGCTTCTATAAAACAAAAAAAAAATATCACGAAAGAAAACGTTAAAATCTTCAATTCAGACAGATACATAACAATTAGGTCAGCTTACTCTGTATGATGAAATATGCCTTTAGAAAAACTAAAGCATTTATAGCTTTATCAGACAGCCGGTTTCTTATTTTATTAATTATATTTCCTGAAATTGAAAATACTCTTTCATTTTCAGTTGAAGTAGGTTTAACTGAAAGCAATGCTTTGTACATCGATTCTAAATTTGGTGACCTCTTCCCAGTCTGTTCAAAAAGTAAGAACTCTTTACTATAGATTTTGACAGTACCACTGCACTTGCCTCCTCATTTGTTGAAACGCCTATAATTGCTTTTTCTAATTGAATTTCGAAGCTTTCGGTTTCAGGTTCTGATGGGCTTACTTCTACTACTCCAGACTCATATACGGTCAAAGTTGTGATGGCAGGGTATAAACGATTATATTCTCTTTCAGCGTATCCGATCAAAAATGTCTTATTGTTATCAATGAAGTAGTTACTTTTACTGTGCATGAAATTGTCAGGGTTGTTCAAGTATTTTAGCAGCGATATTAGAGACGTATTACGGCGATCTGATATTTTCAACTTAAGTGAATTTACTAATTTGAGCGCTAAAAGATCATTGATACTTTTTAATTTTTTTTTGCAATACGTCTATTATAGTCACTGCAGTCAATAAATTGGCATCTTGCCTACTCAACGCCTCTACTGCAAGTTTTGTTGGTGTTAATATCATCTGCAGTTTTTGTAGCACAGTAATAATATCTTCATTCCATTTTTGTGAGCTATCTAAATCTATCAATGCCTTTTTTATTGCATTTTTTAATTTCAAGAAACGTTCAATCATTGTCAGCATTGAATTCCATCTAGTTCTGACATCGAGTAACAAAACTAGTTCTACTCCAAATTCGGCTACTACATGTTTCTGCAGTGTGATTGATTTTAGAGGACTCTTTCTGAAAAATCTTATAATCGATCGGGTCTCAGTCATTACATTGTTTATGTCATCAATTATTTGCAGTCTAGGTTCTTCATTAGATATATAAGATTCATCATCGTTATCAGTGCTGCTGGTTTCGTCGGAACTGCTGTGTTCATTGGAGCTGCTGTGTTCGGCACCGCTATGCAAGGCATTCCTAGCAGTTGTAACTTTTGACTGTTTTTTGCAAAATGTGTCAAGAATAGCTAAATGGATGGCATGATTTACACATAGAACCATTTCACAGGGGCTTTCTCTGCCAAATTTTTTCATTACGTTTGGCCCATCGCTTGTTATGGCAACAACATCACTCTCAAATTTCACTCCAAAATGTTTCAAGCGTTCCTCAACTATTTGTTTTACTTCAACGGCTCCACATTTACCGGGTATATAGACTAACCCCAAATTATAATGTGTTGTTTCTGTAGTATGACAAATACACTAAAATAGCTTGTCTACTCGTCAATACTCACACTTAACCGGTTACCTGAAGAACAAATATCTGAAAGTTCTTTTATCATTTCTTTTTTCTTATCCTCATAGTATTTTAGTATTAGATTCATAACATCATTAACACACATGGGCAGTTTATATCCTTTAGCAGAAAGTGAATCACGAATGAATTCACTTTTTGTGATTCCATTTATGGTGAAGCCGTCTTTTGCAGCCAGCCTCGCCAATATTTCACCCAATGATTGTATTGGTAGAGTTTTGAAGTTTAGTTTCTGTTGCTGCATACTTTCATACCCAGGCCTGCTTTTTTTCGGTGCACTCGCACCTGAACTTGTAGATGCTTCAGATTCGGATTCTTCTTGGGTCTCGCATTTAGTAATATGGATTTTATGCACATGTGCTAAATGTCTCACCAACCCGCTAGTATTTGAACCTTTGCAAGCAATGGTTTTTGGGCACTTTAGGCATTGCGCATTAGCAGATTCCTTATTTTTTTTGAAATATTTCCATACTTTTGATGCTTCCATCTTTAACGTTATAGTGACGTTTCGGTAAAATCTATAACAAACGCAATTCAAATTAATAATAAGCTCTTGGATTAATATGTAATACACACACAACACAACGGGTAATATTCGTCTCACAAATTTAAAATGACACATTAATTAATTTCAAATTATTTACATTAAAAAAACATATCAGAATATTTAAAAACTAAGCTTGTGTGTTGTTCTTTTACAAAAATAGGAAATACATACAACTAAGCTAAGTAGTATAATTAATGTATCGTTAGTTATTTTATGTATTAAAGTTTGACTAAAAAATAATAGAAAAGAACAGATAGGTACTCGTACTTAGTAAAATTTAAGATTATATGTAGATTATATTATTGATATAAATAATATGAATAATAAAGCCATGATGTGCCAGTAAAAGTGAAAAGACTTACCTCTTTGATTTCAATTTATCACGTAATCTGTGAAACACTCACTACGCAAACTATACTATTTGGCTAGAGTCAAAACACGAATGAACGTGTAAAAACGACACCGCAGAGCGCTTGCAACGAGATCAAAGGGTGCCGCTGCGCTTTGGCCCACGCCGCCACGCAACAGAACAAATAGCGATTTAATTTCTATATAGGTACATGATTTCTCGAGTTCTCGACTTTTCTCGAGCTTAATTTCCCGGGAACAAAGCCCAACAATTAAATTACATCATAAACTAGAACCATTAATAAAGCGGAAGTATGTATGTTTGAGTAGTGTATCAACTTGAGACGCGCCATTTGCAATGCCTTCTTGTGCAGTGACATTATTGTAGAAGTATCCATAGAGAGAGATCGTGCTCAAAACCACATGTGAGTAAATCGTATTGTTTAAATAGTAGGAGTTATTCAGTGTGTTGTAACATTCGCAATATTGTTCTTATGTTATAATAATCCAGTGTGTGTGTATAATTATTCAGTGTATTATAAGTTGTTGTGAGTGAATCACGGGGAGAGGTCTGTGACGTCAGCCATACTGACGTCACGGCTTTTAAAGACGCTACTGGTACCCAGGCTCCGTTACATATATATATATATATATAATTTCTATATATATATATAATTTCTTTACTATATTATGTATTCAGTAAATAAATCACAATATTCAGCGATATTCAAAACAACAAAATAACGACTATTCATGCCATTCCGCTTACTGTACTTGTATTTGTCTAGAATAAATAAGAGGTCTAGCATTTTCTTATTTATCATGTAATAGATAAAGTCTCAAAATAGTTTAGTTACGCTATACACGCGATCGTCTTTGTTTACAGAATCCTAACCTTAAAATGAAAGCTAAAACTAGAGTAATTACAATTATCATTGAGAAAATAATCTTCCAGCGTATAGTGAGAGCTTTTTATTACGTTTTGCATGTTTATTAACAATTACTTACCAGTATAATCAGCTGTACGTTTGTAAACACAATCCAAGTCGGTCAACAACTGTCCGGATTGAAATTCTGCTAAACACCGCATAAAAACTTTATAAATTATCTCACGGGCACCACCGCGAATAGTTTTGTTCATGATAATCTATTTCTTTATCCGTTTAAATAGACAAACAAGAAAATATGAACAATTATTATAGGAAGGTTGTAACAAATAAATCAGTTTGACAGCTTAAGTACCCAATTTGGGTGTTGCCAGGAGCAGACAATATTTTAGTTCTCAAATATTTAATTTCTACTCCTTTATGTCGCACTATACGTCTCACGACGAGGGCGCATTAGAAACCGAAAAACACTACACTTATAACAACACTACACTTATAACACTACAATTATAACATATGATAACACACTGAATCTCACTTAATCTTTTCTAGATTTATGTGGCCATATTGTATTCGCGGGGAATAATCCCGTTCACCAAAGTCTCGAACACGTTGAAAATGACATATGTGTAATCGCTGCTAAATTGTTATTGACATAATATTAAAAAAATAATA
The DNA here is from genome assembly GCA_032191425.1 of Lymantria dispar. Lineage (NCBI taxonomy): Eukaryota > Metazoa > Arthropoda > Insecta > Lepidoptera > Erebidae > Lymantria > Lymantria dispar. The sequence continues at coordinate 7,541,332 of CM063463.1, read as the reverse complement.
ACGTACGTGCATAAAAAACAATACAGCGTGCGGAGCTACGCAAGGATTAGAAATACATTATTACGATTCCGTAATCTCGGACAACTAATAATTGTTATTTTAGGTTGCAGTGTGACCAGATTTAAATTGATAATTACGCTAGCTACTCATTTGAATTCTGCTAAAATCTGCTATTTTTTTTGGAATAAAAGCTAAAATTCTGCTAATAGATGAAGTTCTAATGTGCACGAATATTAAAGGAAAACGCAACTTAATATTTTCAAATGTTTATCAACAAAAAGTTTCTAAATTCTATTCACATTTGTATGCAGAGTGTATCAGGTTATGTATGCAGAGTGTATCACCTGTATAGGGTTTTAAGCTAGCTCGTAAAATTTACGCATTCACCCTGTTCTTTAACTACCTGTTTGACATGTAGAATTGCAGCAACATGTTCATTTTTAAATTTGTTTCGCACGTCATTTTTTTATACTGTTCAATTGAGAAAATGTGCGCTCACAAGATGTATTAAACATAGAATGTATATGAGAATTGCCAGTTGCCTGCACACATGCACAAGAATTGAGTGCACGGATGGCATAATGGTTAAGATATCGATTTACTGTGCCAGTGTCGCGGGTTCAAATCCCATGCGGGACAACACTTTGTGTGACTTGTTGTTCTGAATCTGGATGTAATTTGTGTCCGTTAATTATATGTTTGTGAAGTCCCCAGCAATACAAGAACTATTTCCTTAGTGCGTTGCCTTTAAAAAAAAAAGAAAGTAAAAGTTCAGAAGAAAAAACTTAAATTATTTAAGAAAGATAGATTTTTTAAATATGTTTAGGGCAACTACCCTAGTGAAACACATTTATTTAGTCAATGACTAATTCTGCTACTTTCCTGCAAGGCCTTTTAATATTATGCTAAAATCTGCCAAATTTTTGAAATCTGCGACATAATCTGCTAAGCCCTAAATTAGGGATCGAATTCTGCTAAAATCGCAGAATTCTGCTAAATCTGGTCACACGGGACCCAATGGGAGTAGCGCGCAGTGTTTCCACTTTTAGGGATTTCGCCCTATTTTAGGGTGAAATTACTAATTTAAAATAGGGCTTAGGGCTATTTAATATTTTTAGGGTTTTAGGGTAATTTGGGGTAAAATTGAATATAAAAATAGCAAACACTATTTTATCATAGACTTTGCCGACCACAAACAATGGTTTCCCTCTATGGGCTCCCAGAGTTCACCGAAATTACTTTGTGTAAGACACGATAGTAGAATTTAAATTAAATATATTGCAGTGTTTAGATGTCGATATTTCAGTGTGATACTAACAGCTGGTATAGGAAAATTGCCCATTGGGTAGCCCCGCTACGATGTTGGGGTCATCAAGGCCTTCCGGCCGGTGCTCTTGGAGTATTGAGGACGGCGGCACGGGGTGTTTTCTTGCTGACTGGCGTAAGCAGTGACGACGGACGGTTGCTTCGCCAAGTACCTGGACACGGTCGTGAGGAGAGAGTACATCGTCCTGCCAACGTTGCGATTGCGACGAGAATCCATCAGCCCAATGGCGAAGGGGAGGGTTATGAGACTTGCGTCACCTTTTCATCAACCCCGGAAGAAATGGACGGAGTATGCGCTGGCTCAAAAAAATATCCCAACCCAAGAAAAAAGCGTCATAATGAAACCCTCAATGGTTTGTTGCACACCAGACTAAGTATGACAGATTCGATTGAAGAACCCGACATACAAATGTACTCAACATTTACCCGCAGCTAAAAAACTTAAGCCAAATGCTTCAGCTTCAACAACAGCATCATATTGTTCATCATCTACTTCTTCCACATATTAAAATGAATTCTTTTTATGATTACATGTTTACTATCTTTGATTAATAGATGAAAATTAAAATAAAAATCAAACCATCAAGTTTTGTTTTATTTCAAACTCATTTAAATTTTGCGCCCTAAATCAAGGATTTTTGGAGACTAATTAGGGTATTTCGGCCAATTAATGAAAAAATCTAGGGTAAAACTACAACGTAATAGTGGAGCAATGAGCACACGCTACACTGGTAGCGCGTGCTTATTGGCTGGCTCAGCACGAGGCCAATGAAATGGCATGACGTATTTATAACTAGTTCAATGTGACGCAACTATTTATTTCAAGTGCGTTGACCTATAAATAATACAGCTGTTTCAGCTGTGTCCATAACTAAATATCTTTATAAGATAATTGGTTCAAAATTTAAGTACCGTTTTATTTTTACATATTCGGTATCAGAATCGATTACTGAATACCCTCCTTCAATATGTACAATCTTTTACCAGTCAACCTATATATATAGTCTTTTATTATAAGAAAATAAAACAAGAATTTAAATGCACATACATCTGTTAATACTCCGTTTTGATATATTCTACATTTAATTTTGCTGACTGTGGAATATATTAGATCTTTACCTATGAAATTGCCGTCATGTATGAAAAAAATTAAACGATTTTTTTTTCATGTATTTTTTATTTGTATTAATCGAAGTAATCACCCATGCAATCAATGCATCTTTGCCAACGCAGCGGCAGTTTATTGATACCCTTCTTAAAGAAATCAGCTGGACGGGAGGCAACAAATTCTTCAAAGGCATTTTGTACTGCCTCTCGGGTATTGAATTTCTTTCCCGCCAAGAAGTTATCCAAATTCTGGAAAAAGAAGTAGTCTGTAGGCGCAAGGTCTGGTGAGTATGGCGGATGACGGAGAGCTTCTAACCCCAGTTCTTGCAACTTGGAGACCGTCTGCTGTGCAGTATGAGGTCGTGCAGGAGCAGCGGAGACGAGCGATTGACCAATGCTGGTTGGAGATGTGCCAGCTTCATCATTGTGTTCAGTTCTTCACAGTACACATCTGCAGTAATGCTCACCCGGTTTGGTAAGAAGCTGTGATGAATCACACCGGCGCTAGACCACCAAACAGTGACCATCACTTTTCTAGGGGTAAGTTTTCGTTTCGGGCATTGTTTAGATGCTGAACCAGGATCCAACCAACTTGCTGAGCGCTTGCGGTTATCAAACAGAATCCATTTTACATCGCAAGTAACAATGCGTTTCAAAATTCAGTTGACAAAAAAATTTCCAGTGGACATTGCCATTTCATGGTCGTGACGTGTTGATAATACCAAGACATCTCGACAAAAACGGGACTAGAGGCATACTAGTTAAACAATTGTCTGTTACTAATAACCTGCCTTTATTGGCAATATTCTGGGCAATTTCAACTAGTACTGGTTTCAATTAGGGTAGACTGAGGCGAATCGGATCATTTTTTATTGAGAATATATAAATCATACTACAGACTAAAATATGAAACTTTTATTGGCAAAATAAGTAACAATCAAGCTATGAAATAAAGATTATAAAACTTAAATTGGTCATACATTTTTCAAAACATGAATTAAAAACTTGACAAACGAAAATAGCAGAATCCCCAATTCTCGGGGCGAATAGGATCATATATAACATGCATAAAAAAATAAAAATATACTTAACAATAAGCTTTGGAATCATTTCAATCATTTAACTTATGAATAATGAGATCAATTTTAATTTGTAAGACATAAATCACATTTATACAGGCCTTTTTTCGCTCCCATGTCAGTACATCTCCCGTGGCACCATTATTCGCATGCAAAACACTGAATCCAATCCTCTGATGGTGGATGGATAAATTTTTCTGAGCAGTAAATACAATTCCAATCTCTCTGTTTTGCTGATGAACCTTTAATTTGTATTCCAGGAGTTCTTTTATTCTTCTTCTTAACTTTCTCTTTATCTTCAGATTGTTCCTTCTTTTCCACAGTCTTAAGTTTTTTCTTTGCATCTTTTTCAAAAAGATTAGTCTTATTCTGGGGTGATGTCAAGTGCAAAATGGGTTTATTTATTTTACGACATTTTTTCGCGATCAGCGGTGTCTTCAAAGGTGATGGAAGAATTTCTTTTATGATACCAACAGTGCTGGTTGATTGAACTTCATCAGATTGATAGGAACTGGTGGATGGCAACGGCTCTGTATCTTTAAATGATTCTGGTTCAGCACTTGACGATTGAGATCCTAATTGTACTTGTTGTGTACTTGTGGCCTCTACAAGAGCTTGTTCGCTAATAAATTTATGATCAGGTATTGCATTGGCATTTAGTGGAAATATTCCTGTCTTTTCAAAGCCTTTTACGGCATTGCCCACAGTAGCAGCTTGGTTCCAAGCCTGTATGAAAATTCCTCTAAAAGAAACCTTTGTGATTCCTAGTTTTGGATGTGCATGTTGCCACGATGTAGCTTGTTTGGGATAATAAGCTTTGAGCGGACGGAAAAATGACACATCGAGTGGTTGTAAAGCATGTGACGTGTGTGGAGGCAGAAGAACCAGCTCAATATCTAAGGAGTCGCATAGATCTACCACTGAGTAGCTAGTGTGACACGCATGTCCATCCAAGATTAGAATTACCTTTCCTTTTGTGCGGTAGCGGTTGAAATGTTGCAACCATAATTTAAAGGCTTCTTCATTTATCCACCCCTTTTCCGTCATAACAATTTCAGTACCAGGTGGCATACCAATGAGAAAATCATTACGCTTGCGTACTCCTTTAAAGAGAACAAATGGAGGTATGTATTGACCTGTCGCATTCATACAGGCTTAGACGGTTATATTTTCGCCTCGTTCAACATTTGTAACGCTGACAACATCTTTTGCACCTTTTTGGGCTATAATGTTGGGTGGTCTATTATTAAGTGGAATCCCCGTTTCATCTACATTGTACAGGCATTCAGGTCTGCCTCTTAAATTGTTATGGTCTATTACTATTTCTAAAGTCTTGAAGAATTCAGCCACTTTTCCCTTTTCATACCGTCAATCCTTGCTCTAGATAATCCTGGCTTACGAATAGTCAACTGCTTATTTCGTGCCATGAAACGATGGAACTAATCCTGACCAAGCCATTCCTGCTGCTATGTTAAAATTATGTTTAATTTTTTGACGTTCAGCAAATTCGAATGCATATTTACGAACCGCCTTGGGTGTGATTCCGAAGCCACGATTCGCTAGGTGAAGTAAACGGTCTGATAAAATCTTTTCAGCCGTCTCGTTTAATGCTGGCTGTCCACCACGCGTTTTAATAACACCTCTCGAGCAAGTTACTCTTCTTTGTAAACTTGTGTATGGTAATTTATAAATCTCAGCCGCCCGAAGTAAAGTCAACTCCTTAGCCAAGACTTTATTTGCAGCTTCTACCAGTCTAGCCCCCTTTTTCAATGCGCGATAAGGAACTTCGTTCCAAAAAATGTTTCAGAATCCATATGATTTTGTTTCAAATCAGGTTTCATACGTTTCCGTGTAATCATCATTGTAACTGATTAAACTTGAATCTTTACAAAACTGTATCTTCCGCATCATAGAAATTTTTGCGCCTTCTCTTAACACTATCTGATAGTATTATATGAATAGTCCTGTGAGGCTTTTAAAATCAAGAAATTTGGTTTTCATATCTCGCACTGTAAAAGGTTTTTGCTTTCTGCAGTCACGGACAAGCTTCATCCAATCATCTGATGTATAGATTTTATCATTTTCTTTTGTTCTCGGCTAATGAAAGAGAAGTCGGTGTCGCTGTGTGCGCTTTTCAATTTCCACAATTACTTTGACGAAATTTTATGCACCCGCGCACTTTGACTGCATTTTTGGGCACTACGTCCTACGAAACGGAATGATACGAAATTATAAGTTTATGTACGCGAATTTATCTATTTAACAGGAACAAAGGTTACAGGAACGGTGTAGGTATACATGGTTAGACATTTGCCTCCCTTGGTGCGCTATATATAGCACGCTGCTTGTTCGGCGTTCTGCGGTACTTCGGCGACTGGAAACGCGTTCCACACTATGGAGCCCTCGATCTTTCCAAGGCTACAAATAATATTGTAGAAAGGGATCGGGACTTGATTTACTGATTGTAAAATCTGATGCCAGTCTTCGTTAAATAAGAAGGGCTGGCTGACGGCAAAACTTTCTCTTTCATTTTGAGCATAACGAGCGAGATACAACTTGAAATAGAATAAACATATTTCAACTCTATAGTATTGGTGTATTGTGCAAAGCTCGTGTACCGTTGTGCGGTCCCAAGCACTAACCATACGCCTATACTCGGCAACTGTCGCAAAACCGACACCTCTACTGGTTGCAGGCAGTGGCACGGCTAACGGCTGCGCTGTCACCTTGAGTGACTCAATGGCCTGTTCAAGTTCGGCCGTTGATTGATCGAATTCGCCAAGACGTTTCATCGCTGCTTCTCTACCTTCTTTAGCTTGTCTCGCGTTCATCTTCTATGTAATATTCTAAAGTAGCTTGCGGATCGCCTCGACGCAAATTCCCGTATCTGTTGCTCCATCCAATCTCGATGACATTTTCGGTACAATTTGTACCCCAAAAATAGAACACCAATGCTCAAAAAGACACAAATGGTGACGAGTATGTAATTGGTATTGGCTGCGTGTTATTGTAGCTGGTCGACAGCCCCAAAATTTGTCCCAGCACCAGCAGCCGTTTTCGCCAGGATCACTTGTTCTTTCTCTACTGTTAACATTTTAAAAGTATTGTTCTTGATTGTATCATGATTTTATTTTTTTCCAATTGAAGGTAGTTTATTTTACTTGACACGGCTGCCACAAGAGCGCCACTGTAGGAGGTGATGTAAGACAAGCGGCAGCCGTGTTCAGTCAGTCTATCGGTAACATCATCGGTGAAATAGTCTAGCTAAGCTAAGGTTGTATTCCGAGTATTGGAATGTCGTGTTAGACATTCAGTTATTGTTCGTGTAGTGCACCCCATGATATGCATTTAATGCTGTTTCTAATGTCTATATTCGTCTTAGGTTATATAATGCATAAACAAATCTGTCTAAGCTTGAACAAAGATGCTCAATGTGCTGTTTCCAATTAATATTCTTATCTATTACGATGCCTAAAAAGGATCTTGTATCTACCTCCTCCACAATTGTATTATTATATTCAATATTTAATTTAATCGAATTACTATTATAGATCTGATTATGGGGTAATCACGTGTATTAACCAGATCAATACTATGAAATAGATGAATATATTGATTTATCTTCGTACATAACCACACGATTACGGGGCAATATATTTGTTGCCAGGCAACTAATTGTATAGACTAACTGTATCAAATAATAGGTCTACCATATCATGAGTCTGCTATGATCTATTTATTATGTAGTAAATGCAACCAGTGTACAACTATGTATCTAGAATTATGTTTTTGTTCTCTCGCTTATATTGTATTTAAATGTTTTATTCCCTCCTAAAATGCTAAACGAGAGGTCTCGTTGTAAACAGAGGATGGCCGAGTTGTTAACATTTTCAAAGTATTGTTCTTGATTGTATCATGATTTTATTTTTTGCCAATTGAAGGTAGTTTATTTTACTTGACACGGCTGCCACAAGAGCGCCACTGTAGGAGGTGATGTAAGACAAGCGGCAGCCGTGTTCAGTCAGTCGATCGGTAACATCAGCGGTGAAATAGTCTAGCTAAGGTTGTATTCCGAGTATTGAAATGTCGTGTTAGACATTCAGTTATTGTTCGTGTAGTGTAATGGTGATTATATGTGATAAATAAATGAATTTGAATGTGATATCCGTGGTTTATTGGTAAGATTAAATAATATTTAATACTAGTCCGCGAAAGTGTAATCAAGGCGAGTCTAACACTACTGATTGTTTGCTGGCCATTTTTCCAGAAAATATTCGCTGCTTTCCACGCTGCAAATTTGCACCTGCATCGGCTCGAGTTGCTGGCGTCGATGCGACGTGCGACGCAATAGCATGATGTCGCCGGCAGAGTCGCCATATGAAGTTGTCGTTAGGGAGTGCAATCAAGGACGTGCATAACTAGCGAAATTCCGTTTATTACTACTACACATTAAAGTGTCAATAATATATGTACTAGAGACTTACAACTACAGCGTTTACACACACTTGCTTAATGTTAAGGCTGTTACCATACCATCATGTACATAGTATTGCCGATGAGGAGGAGTTCTTCATCCTTAACAGTTCGCATTAGTAGGACTATGGAGCCGAAGTGGTTTATAAGCGCTTCATCTATTATTAACCGATGGAGCGCTTGCTTCTTGCTCGTTTTTACTACACTACGTAAAAGGCTTTTTTTTTTGTGTGGGCTATGGTAAGCGCACGCGCGGTCCTGTCTATCCGGGGCGATTAAAAGACGGCGCGCGGGCCCATAACCCACCCGTAAATCACTTTCACGTAGCAATTTTTCACAATGATAGAAAGTATCTTTCATTTCCCGTTTGTTAACTTTGCAGACATTGTTTCGGATTTTTTGTAGACATAGTTTACACACGAAAAACTACTCGAAGGATTTTTAAAATTTAACACTTGATATTTTTTTGACAATGAAAGTTCGTGATTTTTGCAATTCTCTCGACAGTTTGGTCGAAAGTGCTCAAAAGTGACGCGCCCGTTACACCTGTACTCCCCTCCATTGCTACTACTTGAAGGGGCGCAGCGTTCTCTACGTTGACCGAGTAGGGGACGTTGTGCGAACGCCCATTACGTGCGGTGTCCCACAGGGGTCAATTCTGGGTCCGACCCTGTGGAACATCGGTTACGACTGGGCGTTGAGAGGAAGCCTCCCACCCGGGCTGGGCGTAATTTGCTACGCCGACGATACACTCGTCACAGCCCGGGGTGGGACGCTAGAGGAGGCGGCACGCCTGGCAACTCTCGGCACCGAGGAGATTGTCAGGCGGATCGAAGCGCTGGGGTTGAGGGTAGCCCTAGAAAAGACGGAGGCCCTTTTGTTCCATGGCCTCCGTACCGCCGGGCCTCCCGCCGGCGCTTCGATCACCGTGAAATCGGTCACCATCAGCATCCAGGCCCACATGAAGTACTTGGGCCTGGTGCTTGACGGGCATTTTTGGTTCCTGGAGCATCTCCATCGACTTGTTCCCCGGCTTGTCGGCGCGGTGTCCGCCCTTTCGCGGCTGATGCCGAATGTGGGCGGACCCAGCGCTACGTGCCGACAGCTGTACGCGGAGGTGATCCGGTCGATGGCTCTGTACGGCGCACCGGTCGATGGCTCTGTACGGCGCACCGGTGTGGGCGGGGTCCCTGACCGTCCGGCTGAGGGCCCCCTTGAGGCGGCCACAGAGGGTCATGGCGGTCAGGGCCATACGCGGTTACCGCACGGTGTCGACGGAGGCAGCGTGCCTCCTGGCCGGAACTCTCCCGTGGGACCTGGAGGCGGAGATGCTCGCCGACATTTATCGGTGGGAGTCGGAGACGCGCGCCCGCGGCGGTATGGTCTCCCTGCAGGAGATCACCGCCTGGCGGGTCGACGCCCGCCGTGGAGTCATTGCCCGTTGGGCAGTCTGGCTGGAGAGTCTTCGGTACGGTGTCAGGACCATCGAAGCCTTCCGGCCGGTGCTGATGAAGTGGTTGGAGCGGACGCACGGGGTGCTTTCCTTCCGGCTTGTGCAGGTGCTGACGGGGCACGGGTGTTTTGGGAAGTGCCTGCACAAGATTGTCAGGAGGGAGTGCACACTGTCCTGCCACCACTGCAGTTGCGACGAGGACACAGCGCAGCACACGCTCAAGGAGTGTGCTGCGTGGGAGGGGGAGCGCCGTGAACTCGTCGCGACTATCGGTGCCGACCTGGTGCTGCCGACCATCGCCAGGGAGATGCTCGTCAGCGTCAGGAGCTGGGTCGCCGCCTTCTGTGAGGCCGTTATCTCACGGAAGGAGGCGGCGGATCGTGTGCGAGTAGAGATCCTGTTCGGTGACACGTTCCGCCGCCGGCGACTCGGGCGGCGCAGGCGCGAGTATCTGCGCCTAATGCCGCCCTAGCCGAGGCCGCGGGTGATCGGACCGGGGAATTGTCCGTCACCCGCAGTGTGGCTAACCGCGCGACGGCGACCGACGTCCCAGGACGTTGAGAGGTGAGGGTCCCACCCGAAAGGGTATTCCGTCGGGCCGACCACTGACGACAAGTCACATCTGCTCCGGGGGTTGGCCCTTGGCCCAACAACGAGGTGACGTGGGTACGGGTGGGTTATGGGCCCGCGCGCCGTCCTTTCATTGCCCCGGATGGACTGGACCACGCGTGCGCTTACCATAGCGCAGCCATAAAAAAAAAACCCCTCCATGAACCTTGTCAGACCCTTTTCGGTTCCTAACGGTTAACGAGCGCTGCGGGAGTCCCCGCCGAGAAAGAGCGTAAAAAAACGAGATCGTGGAAAAAAGGAAAATAATTTGTAATTCTGCGCAACCCATACGTCTGGGGGGGTCTCCTTGTTAGCCAATTTTGTATCTCCTTTTGATTAACTGCTGATGAAGGTATTTTAATTAGCATGCTGTGATACGGCGCATTGTCCATCACCACGATGATGTTAGGAGGATTGGTGGGTAATCCCGACCAATATTATTTTCTTTTATGTATTTTATAAAATTTTGCCTCCTTATCTCGTCATGGTAATCACCTTTTTTAGATATAGTCTTAAAAATCAAGTCAGCATAATTTACAAATCCTCTTTCTGAACCTGCAGGCACAATTACCTGTCTCTGTTGTGGATTGTCATTTTCAAGTAGTTTTATTTATAATTTCAAGCCAAGTTATATCTATTATTGTTCCTGAAGTATGTTTGGCGCTCAATGACGTGTTAAAGGATTTAGCGAATGTAATACACATAATTTTAAAACAAAAAATTTATTATTATTTATGTATTGTAAGGAAAAATCGACAGGTTTATTGTTTACAAAATAGGTTGCCGTTGAAAAATATAATAATAGGTTTCAGATATTTTACTAATAATTAAAGTTTATCGGCATTATTATTTTGTATAATATTTCCACAGCTTTCATAACACATTGTATTTGTTCCTGGTACTACTATTTCTTGCGATATAATGTTAAGCACTTCGGTTTGTTGGTTGACCATATTTTGTGGTGGTGATTGAACTGAATAGGGGGAGTCAACTAGGTATCCAGGTGATGGTGTTGATAGGTAGATACACACTGTTGCCCGTGCTAGGACGATTGAGTATTGCTTGTAGAGTTGGGTTATACTAGGTAAATTAAGATACACCTAGTATCTTATTTATCACAGTGACCGTGATTTTATAATACCCGTTTCATTTATCTGTGACAAAATACTAGGTACTCCAACCATTACTCGTGTAAAATCGAAGAGGAACCTTTTTTTTAGGAATTTGACCGTCTCTGAACTGTAAATGCCATATGTGCCGCAAGTTCAAGTCTAACATTGATAATTTCTAAAATTTATTAATTTATTAATGGCTGTACGCCGTATTGTTCTATCGGACAAGTTGTGGCTTCACAGACATGCACAAAAATAAAAAAACATACATATTTTTATAAATTGAATTGAATTATCATTATTTTGTATATCACAAAGAATAATTTAATTGAACATTAGGTAAGCTGTGATAACAAAGAAAAAAATCATTCCTATTTCGATACAAACAAATATTGGTTAAATTAGTTTCATAACGGTCACAGCTTACCGTGTCTTAGACTGTACATTACAGTTCGATTTTAAATGAAACTCGAAAATAAAACAAAATTGTAATTATTTATTTAAATAAAATGCTCGAAATGTCTACCACCAACATAAATACCTACATCGTTTTAAAAATGAGCGGGAGATATGGCGAGCAAATCTTCTATTGTTAATTGATTCCGCGGCCTCTGTGACCCTCGCCCTCAAGTCAGCCAAGTCCCTGATGGGTTTTCCATAAGCTTTTTCTTTTATAGCACCCCAGTAAAAGAAGTCTAACGGGTTTAAATCCGGTGAACGAGTTGACCACGCTATAGCACCGGCCCTTCCCATCCACTTACCAGGGTATTCTTCGTCAAGGAAATCACTCACAGGACGTGCATAATGTGCTGGGCACCCATCATGCTGGAACCACATATTCCTTACTGTTTCCAGCGGCAAATCTTCCAATAAATTTGGTAATTAATGGTATCTTATTTACTACTATAGTCTAACTTTTTATTAGCTGCAGTAAAATGACGTTTTGTAGGTTGCCGGTTTTTGAAGAAAAATAAATAGGGATGTAGCTAAATGAGTGAATCATAAATGAATAATCAGTTTGGTTTTTTTTTTGAGATTTAATATTAAGTTGTAATGTATTTTTTTAACCTATTATTATTATTATACTAGAGGATTGATCTTTTTTAGTGGAAGTATAGGGAGGTACATTCAAAATGAAACAAAAACGTCATAATAATGTTATTTAATTAATCTTTTTCGAAATCACTGTCGCTGTCGCTTTCGGTCACACTAATAACAAATCTATCTGTCACTTCATCTATAATATGATCGAGGTGGCACATTTTATCATCCTCTTTAATAGTGTGAGACACACAGTCACTCCACTTAGCCGGTGTCACTTTCTTGATTCCTTCTTGGAATAAAGTTTTCACTTCTTGCATTTTATACGTCTTATTATTGTTTGCGACGTGACTCTTTACCTGCGCCCATACCAACTCAATGGGGTTCAATTCACAGTGATAAGGGGGCAGTCTTAAAAGTGTGATACCTTTTTGTGCAGCCATCTCGTCTACGGCATATTTCTCAGTATGATTTTGTTGTTTCACAATATCTATGAGAGTGGCCTTGACCATATTTGGTTCAAACGCAATATTTTTAGTAGTCAGCCACTCTTGAATTCGTGCTTTCGTCCACGACATCTTCGGGATTGTTTCGATCTTCCGAGAGTGATAGGGCGCATTGTCCATTACGACTACTGCATTCGGCTTGAGTTTAGGTAGAATACCGCCGAACCAATCCTCGAAACACTCCGCGTTCATTTCATCATGGTAGTCTTCTGTACCTTTCTTTGCTTCAAACATAAGAAGTCCGTCGACCAGGAAGCCTTCTTCTCCGCCTATGTGACTAATTATGAGTCGTTTGCCCTTTCCTGTGGGATTTTTTAATCCCGTAGTCAGGCCGTCTAAAAATGCCTGTCGAGAAGATTTAATACTTCCGTCAATCCAGGTTTTTTTTGTAGTATGACCTGAAAAGAACAAAAAAGAATCATAAGTTTCGACATCAAAACAAAAAGGGAACAAATAGAAGAAACTAAGAGTTGACACGTACCAGCGTTACCCAGGTCTCGTCTTGATAATATATAAAGAAAGAAAGAAAGAAAAGTATTTATTTTGTGCCACAGAGTAGAGACGTTAGTAACACCTAAAAAAAAACCTTACAAAATGAAACACACAAAAAATCAATAAACTAAATAAAGAGATATAATAATTGTGACAGAATGAACGTCTCAGCTGCGGCATAAAAAAGGATAACTGCTCAGCAATTGTTGTGATGTTAATGTAACACCACAACGCTGATTTTCAGCAGTGTCCCTTTTATTCTTCCGACGTCAGACACCAAAGCCACCAAGCAGTGGTGTATTTAAAAGAGAATAACAAAAAAGGAAAAAAGAAAAAAAAATTGGCATAACATAAAAATTAAAAATATACATATGTAAAAAAAAATATATGTATTTTCCCTCCCTACGATATTGTTTAATTAAACGCAGGTAGCGCTGGCGCCATGATATGATATCTTGTCTATCAATAAGCACACTCTTGCGTGATCGAGTAGCGAATTCGAAATTAAGATGCTTCATAATTTTTCTCAATGTCTCTTTCGAGAAGTTGGGCAATCCTGGGTCATCATTTACAACTTGCAGCACCTAAAAATGATTAAAGTTATTACCTAATTGGTTAACCCTACAATGCATGATTTTTTATTTTCGTCTCAAAAAAATTTATGTGGTTCTATATAAGGCCTACATACCTAAAAAAATAATAAAAAAGAATATAATCCATTAAATTATAAGATATTTATTTTTAAAATTCTGTTTCATATGTGGTACATTATGCAATACACTAACATTAGGCTGCCAAAATACGACGATAAAATTACGGGCTTTTTATCATACCACATTACTGTGCCAACTTCTGTTCCATCTATATCAGCTACCCATTCTTCTGAATAGCCTCGTTCTGTTTTTGTACCCTTGAAGAGTATCTTTCAGCGACGGGATTTTCAAAATTTTGCCTAGTCGGCTTTTATTAACCGTACAGAGTGACTGGATACCTTGTTTGGAAAGGTAAGAAATTAGTTCTGCGGAAGTCTAGTAATTGTCAAAGAATAATTTATACTCTTGATGTCACGGAATAGTTCGTGCTAGGCGAACCACTATATTTCCACTTGCACCCAAGTCAGGCTCGTCAGCATGTCTCAGCTCAGAATTATTTTCCATTCCAGAGTGTATCTCAAAGTCGTATGCCATACCCCTACCGTCACATGGCACAAGGAACTTATATCCCCGTTTGTGCGGCTTGTTAGGAAGATATTGGGGTCTTAAGTTTGTAGCTTTGGCGCGCACATCTGTTCGTCCACTGATAACGTCTCCCTTTTAGGTATATTTTGACATTTTTTTTGAGAGTTTCTAGTATTGGTCTTATTTTGTGGAGGCGGCCATGTCCTAGATGACTTGAGGGTACTTGTAAGGAGTTGTCATTGAAGTGCAAGAATTGTCTTATCTTCTCGAAATGATTCACGGTCATCGTCTCCCTTGGTAAACCTAACTCAGATTCCTAGTTCATCCGTACATTAGGCAACGGAGCAATGCTCATGAGTAAACCTATACCTAAACACTTTTTAAATTCGTATGTGGTGATGCAGAAGGGTTTTGATGGGTCTTTTTGAATGCTTAATTTAAGCGTTTCTTCAACTATGTGGTGGAGCAGATCATCATCATAAAAATGTAAAAAATATTCCAATGGAGTATCTAATTTTGTTAGTGATGGATCTAAATTAATATTGCCGGCAAATTGAGGATGGTGGGCATCTAAAGATTTCCTTTACTAAATTAAATGTCCTTTTTTCTTCGATTGCTAGTTACATTATTCGAAATTTGATTCCTTATAACTGGGAAAGTAATAGAACTTCTACTGTGGCATGAAGACCTATTTGCACCTGAAATACTGGCTTGAGAATCTGTTGTTGATTTCATTAACATTTACAGCGAAGGTAGTATTTGAATTAGTAGAGAAAGATTACGTGATAGGTGCATACGTGGTAGGCAAAATATCATTGTCAGACTCACTAATGTCTTCCCTCAATTGCTCTAAGTTTCGTCTTATTCTCGCTATGTCATCGTCACTTTCCGCGTTTGAGAAGTCTTGGCCATCTTCACTCTCTGATGGTATATCTAAATTCTGCTGGATCACCGTGTCAGACAAATTCATCTTCGCCATAATCTGTAATGGAATCCAATCTAAACAAAATGTTACATGTCAACTAACGCATGGTGTACCATATCTGGAACACGGAAATAAATTGATATTTTAGTACATAAAGCAGTAATATTAAAAAAAATAACTTACCTTCCTATAATATACACTATTTGCGATATAAATATATTTTTTTTTATTTAAAAATATTCACAAAACAATTTTTTTGGTAATTTTGAATTTACGTAAGTAAGAGTTCGCGCCGATCATTCAAATTGTGTACAATTCAATATATCAATCCATAACGAAAACCATCTGGTGACAATTAACGTTACTAAATCGCTGCGAGGTGTGTAAAGATTCATCTGATGGTCAACAGATGACGATAGGAGTCTTTAAACGAACACTAGACGGCATTATTTTGGTTGTACCAGATATGGCACAATATGCAATGTAGGGTTAAGATTACAGATGGGATGGGAGAAAATATACATAACGTATAATAAAAAGATGAGTGACGACATGTGTAAACTAACTTTTGCGATGGTGGGTATTTCATTTCTATGAAAGAACTGATGTACAATTCGTCTAACAGCAGTGAATGTGAAATCATCAAGTTTATCTTTAAATGTAAGTTTTGGGCCCGTTTTTTCGGGAGGTTTTGGTGATTCGCTGTCGTTCTCCTTGTGCTCCTTTAAAACGGAATAAACTGTGCGGACGGATATTCCCAAGACTTCAGCCACCTTGTTAACGCATTCACTTGTTTTTGGAACTTCAATGTTTGATTCTGAAGATTTCACTTCAAACACATATTTGTAAACGTTTTGGACCCAAAGTTTTTCAGTTGCACTTAGAGCTACACGTGGCCTTTTTTTCTTAGGAGATAAAAATGTGTCTCCATCTTGCGATGTGCTCGGCAGAGCATCCATGTCTTCAATGTATCAAACAAAAAAAAACTAACACGATTAACGAAAACAGGTAATGAAAAACAAACAACACAACGTAACATAAGTTTAACAATAATGATAACAAAAACAACGCGCAGTGGGCAAATCAAAGTTATTCATGCACTCAAAACAGAAGTATGAAGCCCACAGACTAATATATGCTTACGCATCAGACGGGGCACTCCTATAGAACAGATTAAACCGCCTAAATGAAGCTATCATACATGACACTTTATTTTTTTTTTCGGATATTGTAAAGTAGCCTTTTCAGCCAAAAATGCTTACCTGCTTTTTAGTAGATACGGATTAATTATATCTTTAACTATAATAAGCTTGTTATTCTTATAGATTAATAGGGATTTACAAAAATAAAACAACCAAAGTTATCTTTTGAATTTTTTATTTTCAACTTAGTTTTGAATTTATTAAAAGCTTTTAATTGCATTTGTGGTAAATTTTTATTCTGTAGTCTTAAAACATCTGTATCTCTTAATATCTTATTTATGATATTGCACCAATTAAACACTGTTAATCGCAGAGTTAACATCAGAAATTCTTCAGACACAGCATCCTTGTGAATTTCACACCCTAGAAACTCAAACAAATCCTTATTTTTTATTTTTGTTTTTATATGTTCTAGAATGTTTTTCTGGTGTGGGTAATTTTCTAGGCATTTGTTGGCTTCTAGGGTGATCATTCCAAAAATCCTTACGGCTTGTTCTGAAGGGTAGGTCAACTTATTTTTCTTCACAGATCTAAATTCTTTAAAATAGACCCAATTATTTATATTACTTCTTTGTATTGAAGTAACACAACTTGTCAAATTTGTATTACATTGTTCACAATTTATTTTATTCAAAATTTTTCTTATAACCCACCCAGCAGTATATGCTCGCGAATGGACACGGAGTCTTTCTCGAATTGCTGATGTTACTCCTATCTGAAGATTGTCTACATTTGGCCAATTTAGAGGTTCAGAAGACTCAGGTGAACAGATATAAGCAGCATCAAGTCCAGTTTTATTCTCATCAAATAATGATTTTAATTTTAATATCTGTTCACCTGAATTTTCTTCACAATTATAATTATCGGAATGGAAATTTATAAATCTAGTGATTAACAATGATCTAAAGGTGCTTTTAAATATTCTACTGTCTGGATCTGTATTTCTAAAATTGTAAGCTCTCACTTGCCCAAAGAAGTTTTCAAGTGGATCAGAATTTAAATATCTGGGCCTCATAATAGTAACACCTTTTTCTTTTAAAAATCTCCATACTCTTTGGAAGCTTTTTAAAGTGCTGATCCAGTTCTTTAAAGACGGTACAGATGTTTCTTTACCTTGAATATTTACAAATTTTATATTTATGAGTTTTCCAATTGCCTCATTCCAAAATTCGTGATGTAGAGATTTGTTTGTTATTGCTTGTCTTAATGGTTTCCCTTTACATTTTCTGTTGTATCCATTGACAGAGTCAAAAAGATCATCAAAAAATGATATTATTTCTGCAGTATTCTTTAAGGTGGGGCTTACTGCACTACCATTTGCATAATAGGCTGCAACAAAAATCTTGCTTATTATTGTACTCTAATGTTAAGAATAACCGATAATAGTTTGCAACAAATAGACAGGGAAAATTGGTATGTATATATATTTATTCACAGAGAAGGTTTGTATGTCATCCCCATTGATTAAGCAAACACCATACCACCAGGTGGTACTGCGACTTCTACTAATAAACTAACGGCTGGGTTTGCTAGTATTACATATACATCACCATTCATGATCAAACTAGTCTATAAAAATATTGGGCTTACGAGACTTAATATCTGATGATTGATTACAGAAGAAATTGTTATGGTTAGATGTACTAGCTCCACTTATATCAAATAATTGTCAATTTTTCATTTGGCATATAACATGCTTATATTAAATAATTGACCATTTTCCTGTGATACCGGAGAAAGAATAACTTCTGCCCTTTCCTTTTACGTTGGTATTGTATAAGATGGATGATACATAACAGCATAAGTAGATAAGATTACATTAAAAGAAGAAGAACTTTATGCCAATCCATTTGTACATTGTCTAACCATATAAGAACCACTTTTGGGCATAAGCCTCCATTGCATTTGGTGGGCAATTGGTTTACTAAACCAAGATCCATATAGGGTATGATTTCGAATTTGAATTTCTTTGCAGTGATGTTATTTGGTTATGTTTTTCTAGAAATCTCTTATGACATCCATGAGAATCGACCATTACAAGTAAAATATTGATACATATTTTATTTTAAATAACTAATTTTTTAACAAAAAAACCGACTTTAAACAGTAAACTAAAAAGCAAACAACTTTACGAAGTATAAGAAAAACGTTAAAATTGCCTATAAAATTTTATGAATTCTACCAATTTCTCAAGGATCCCATCATCAGATCATGACTTGATGACTATGGAACCACCTGGAAAGCATACCCTATCAAACAAAAATAGAATTTGCAAATCGGTCCAGGCGTCTTTGAATAATCGGTGAACATACATAAAAAAAAAATCCGACGAATTGAGAACCTCCTCCTTTTTTTGAAGTCGGTTATAAAGTATAGTAAGGTCACTTAAATAACATTAAAACTTACAAAACTGGGCAGTATATGACAGGGTAGCTGCTACTGTCTTGCTAAACACTCTAGTGCAGTTTTTAACCTGAAAATAAACAATTAGGTAGGTAAAATTTGAATAATGGAGTTGTGTCATGGTTTAATATAAACTCATTTGCAAAAAAAACGGGCACCTAAGCAATGAACCATTTCAAATGTTAATATTTCTTTGTTTGATAATTATAGGTAGTTTTATCCACACAATTTGCTAAATTAATAAGAAAATAATCGTTTTCATCAGTATTTCATAAAATTTAGATACAATTTATGGGAAATAATGCTAAACCTCGCTAGTAGTGTATATTCGCTAGTAGTGCATATGCTCATGAAGTAAAAATAAAAAAGTTTTTTTGTTTGTTTTTCTTTAATAAAGTAAAAGCAGATAAATGTTTAGTATCGAGTGTGACCCCCTCTAGCTAAAATCACAGCTTGAATTCGTCTGGGCATGCTAGCGAGTATATCCCGGATACTTGCTTGCGGAATACGTTCCCACTCCGCAGTAATCACATTCTTCAGCTCTCTGATGGTCTGCGGAGCCGGGTGTACTGATCTCACACGCCGTTTCAGAACGTCCCAGACATGCTCTATGGGATTGAGGTCGGGACTTCGAGCTGGCCAATCCAAACGACGAATGCCGACCTCTTGCACATACGCATTAACATCGCGGGATCGGTGGGCGCGAGCATTGTCGTCCATAAAAATCGAGTCTTCACCTAGAGCGGCCAATGCGGGTTGTGCATGAGAAATTAGAACTTCCGTTATGTATCGATGCCCAGTCAGTGAGCCGTTTTCAATGAAGACTAACTCTGTACGATCCATTGAATTTATTCCTGCCCAAAACATAACAGAGCCCCCACCATAAGGTGTGATTTCTTCGAAACATGCCTCTGCAAAGCGTTCTCCTTGTCTTCTTAGCACTCGCCGACGTCGATCTTCACCGAACAGAGATATCCTGGCTTCATCAGAGAACAAAACCCTATTCCAATCGTCTTGAGTCCATGATTCACAATTTCTAGCGAACCTAAGCCTGTGAACTCTGTGCTCACGGAGTAATTTGGGGCCGCGGGCCGGGCGGTGACTGCGTATATTGGCAGCGAGAAGCCTCCTCCTGACCGTCCATAGACTAATATGCACATTTCTTACTTCTTGGAGGTTGTTCTTAAGATCCACATACGAAGATTTGCGATTTCTCAATGCGCGACTCACAAGAAAACGATCATCCCGTGGTTGGGTACATGGTTTTCTTCCAGAACCAGGCCTTCTCTCGACGGAACCAGTCTCCTGATATCGCTGCCAGGTCCTTTGGACTGTCGAGCGACTAACATTTAGCCTCCTAGCCACGAAACATTGGCTGCAACCCTCTTCAAGCAGCGCGATAATTTTGGTAGCTTTTACCACTTTATCTACCATTTTTGATACAGCCAAACAGCATTAAATAAAGCTTTGACAGTCAAGGATATGAAATTAATCGATAAAAATTGAATAAAAGTTATGAAAGTCGATGTTAACTTCTGGAACTTCGCGCCAAAAATGTAGGATAAAAAGGGGTTTTCTGTAAAAATGAACATCAAATGAAAAATTGAATTTAGAACGTACTTTTTTAAATACCACAGCATTTTTAAAACCGGCCAGTAACGTGTACAAACGATTGAAACCTTTTTGGTATTGTATCTTTTTAAATATGAATGAAAATCAAAACCGCCCGTTTTTTTTGCAAATGAGTTTAGTTCTAACTACAAAGTTAGAGTATTAAAATCTGTATAATGTGTAATCGTTATCGGGTAGATGGCGTACGTCTCCCATAAAGAACAATATAATACGAGCCGCAAATTTAATGTCATACGATAGCTCACACTTGTCCAAGTGCTAGCTAAGGAGCTCCACGTGTGACATTTTCGCTCGTAAACAAGTTTTTATAGATAACATAAGCATGGTAAATTTCAGTTATTTGAATTACATAGATAATAAATTTTGCTCTTATATGGCAAATTTCATTAAATATATTTACTGATCATTTTATTTCCATGCCATTTTTACATTCAAACTTATTGAATTCTATCGTAATTCATGATGTAGTTAGTACCCTATGACCCAGGATGAGCCCAACGATGTGTGTTATCCTTCCACAAAAATCACGAATTTTAACAGAATATCTTTTCGGATTAAACTAATATAGATACTTTTAAGAATGTATTTTCATAATTAGAGACCTCTGTCTCTAAGAGTAATTATTGAAAATGGCCAGCTTTATTTTAAGGGAGGCTTTACTGGAGTAGATAATTCTATGTAGAATATACCAGAGTCAACTCTGTATCTTAATAATTTTAGCTCCAAATGAAATTCCACAAACATAGGCAGTATAGTAATTAAAATAAAGAAATAAAAGAACATATAAGCGAAGCTTCAAGTAACAGCTAGTATTGAACAATGATATACCTTCATCTTTTTAATTTTCTCTGGAATGACATGTTCATCATTCAATTTGTGCAGTAACCTCATCTCTGCATGATTACAGTCCGTCTTGTATATTTCAATAATATCTGCCCATTTTGAAATGTTTTTGCCGTATTTTATATCTTTATTTAAAAAGTTATTTCGCAATCCTTTAATTAAATGAGATGGGTCATAAATCACACTGAGTATGTGGCTACCAATTTTAACCACATCATCTGAAAAAATATTTAATTGTTGATTAATATTTTACAAACTTTAAATACACATAAAACGAATAATTAAGAGATTTGAAATAAAATTACTTTTACAGGAGTCCTCCGGCGACCATCATCACTAAAATGTTCGAAACGTCGGGAAATTAAAGATCAAATACAAACGCGATAGAATCCGTAAAAGTAGTTTTATTTCAAATGTGTAATACTCGCGTAAACATCAAAAATAATTAATTAAGAGATATAAATATTCGTAAAAATAGCTTTTAACTCATAGTATCATGTTGTAGGACGCCCCCCACTAGGTGGACCGATGACCTAGTGAAAGTTGCTGGGCGTCGTTGGATGCAGGCGGCACAGGACCGCACATTGTGGCGCAACATGAGGGAGGCCTACGTCCTGCAGTGGACGACAATAGGCTGAAATGATGAATGATGATGATCATGTTGTAGATGGTAATATGAATCATCATTCTCTTGCTCTTATCCCAACTACTTGAGGTCGACGCAATATGTCCTCTTTTTCCATACTGCCCTATCTGATGTCATCTCCGTAGTCACTCCTTGTCTATTCATGTCATGCTTCACGCACACACATTACTTTTATCCCGTCTCATCACAGGTCCATACCAGGTCAAACGTTCACCCCTTAACTTATCAGTCACTGGCGCCACTTTCAAACTTTCTATTAGACGGCAATATGAATATCAGAAATAAATATACACTTTATTTACCAGTTCTATCACCACCAATTATTTGTTCTCTTCTTGTATCCTCACAAAGACTTTTTACAGCAGACTGGAATGCTGTACCCTGATCACAGATTAGGGTAATGGGTATTAATCCCGTGTCACTAACTGCCAATACCATATCCTTGATGATTTTTTTTAATTCTGCACTAGATGTTGCTCCTTTACAAAAATAAAAAGCTACTGGCTCTTGCCACTTATTGACAACACCTCGTAGCATAAATACTAATGCATGATCAGCAAAGTCATTAGTCCTTTGGCTTAACTCCACAAATCCATTAATTATATCCTTGTGCTTATCATAAGATAAAGCCGCTTCTAGAGCCACTTCATCAAAAAGAATTGAACACAATTTTTTGTTTTCACTCCATGTGCTGACCTAAAAATAATAGTATTCCTTTTAAAATTTTATTCACCTTACTTATGGCAAATTTGAAACAAAATCTTAAAGCAACTCGTTTAACCCAGTTAGACATGCTAGGTGAGTTGATGTTATAGAGTAGCTCTTGAAAGGCATATTACACCACACGATATTCAGGACCCTGTGGCAAGGGTGGGTGTGGCCCCTAACTAGGGAGCCGCTTATTACACTAGCCGGTCCATTTGGCCCTAACTCAGTTGTGGAGTGACGTCGTACGGTAGCCTTTGTATAAGAATTTAAATATGTAATTTCCAATAATACTTTAGTCTTTAATCTTCGTATCCTTAGAATAATAACGTATAGTATAGGTAAGTTAGCGCACAAAAAGTGAAGCATTTCAATTGGAGCCTAATGGAGCTTACGCCGGAACCGTTCCGCAATGTACAAGTCATTGTACTGCACATACGTACGCAACTCTTAAAATATAATAAGGTAATTATGACGGTTTGTGCATTCAAACGGTGTTATAACACTTTTGAAAAACTTAAAAAGGTTTTTAACATTATTTTTAAAAGTACTTTGACGATTTATGTTAATAAAAACAAAATTTGATTTCATAATTTGTATAATGGTGTGTATGTGTGTAATCGCCTGCGCGCCATTAGTATTTTTAAGATTCATGTTTCGAACGTTCGAAGTATTGACACTATCCTTCTATACGTTATTATTCTAAGCTTCGTATCTTTATTTTATGTAATATTTATGATCTTTCTGCCATAAGTAGGTACGGATTTTTTTATAATTTTCTATGACTTGGATTAGTCTCTTTTTGTTAACTGCAGGACATTCGTGATAATGGAAGGGAAGTAGACCTACTATACCACGTTAGTCAGACGTGTTGGTATAGGGTTTTATTTCGAGATTTCCTTTTCTGGTATATATGTTATGTGCATATTATATCTCTTAATCGTCGTTTACGACACCAACAGGCAAGAAAGAGGGTGGTTAATAGTATTCTTACTCCGTCACAACACGGAGAATCGACTCACGCACTCGAAACATCCGTTCACTTCGCTTGTCTAGCGATGACTGAAGCGCAATAACTCCCTGAATGCTATTACACTGCCCGGTGGCAAGGAAGTCAGGGAGCTAGGGCGACAGAGTCGCTCCGGTAACCCTGATTAGATACCCTAACTCACTTACTGTTATTACGCTACCCTGAATCAAGGCCCTGACGCCTGAATATCGTGTAGTGTGATACGCCTTTTATGAATTGCATTATTGGGTATAGTGTACTTCCACCTAAGTTATGATTATATAAGGTTTTTCAATACCGCAATGTGATGTTATATGCTTTCAACCCTTAATCAATATTTACGATATCCATAGAAAAGTACGGCCTAGTAACGTCAGTATTAGCTAATAAAAACAAGAATAAAACTATTATGTTACCTCTTTCTTCACCGCTTCAAAAATTTGAGGATTGATACCAGTTCCAATGTCTAGTTCAGTAATCATTTTATTAATAGTATATCTGGATGGCAGGATGAAAATTTTGCGCAAGAATTTATAACATTTTGGACTTTGTTTCATAATCGACATTGCTATTAGTTTCTCATCATTTGAGAATCGCCTTCCTCTAGATTTCTTTGTGCATTGTTTAATTTGCATCCATATAAACTTTTGGGCTATTGGATTCATTTTTTGTGTTAGTTTTAAAAAAGATTTGTTTTTGGCAAAACTTGACGCTCTCTTGGCTCTTTTGTAAAAATTTAATTGCTTTTGTGACTTTTTAAATTCTTTGTATAGCCCTTTGTATTCAGGTGTCAGCTTGAATTGAGAACAGATTTTTCTCGTTTTCTTTTTAGTTGTCATTTCTGAAAAACACATATATAAAAATTAAAAAAGGACTTAGAAAAAGAAAACGGTTTATTGTGTTTAACTGTTAGCAGCAAAGGTCTTTAACTGGTTTCTCAAACTATGAGTGAGTGCTGAGGGCTCTCTCTCGGAAAACTTTAACGAACAAAAAGAATATAAATTTTATATTCTTTTTGTTCATTCACTCACGTTAAAATGTCTTAACGAAATATAACGCGATTCAGAAACATTCCCATTATCATGATGATGAACTGCTCCTTTTTTAATTAGTTGAGGTCGGCGTAATATCTATTTCTCTTTCGTCGTATAAATTGCATAAGATATTGGCAATAGTTTTATGACCGTGACTGACATCAACTTCTTAAGAATTTATTTATACTTAAGCATCAATACCCGTAAAATACTGAATTCTATGGATCTAACTCAAAACGATTTTCAAACAAAATATAACCTCTAGTTTTGTTGCTATAGGGGTAGATTTTCTAAAAACATTGAAACACGCCTTTCTTTATTTTTTATATAACAAATTTTTGAATTTGTAAAAGATCTTTCTTTATAATTGACGCATTTCAGACAAACTTTAATATAGTATTTTACCTTCTTGTTCCCTGTGGTGACGGAGTGAGAATACAATTCACCACCCCCTATCTTACCCGTGGGTGATGGTAAGAGACGACTAAGGGATATAAAACACATATAACACCTATGCAAGAGACGGAAATCTCGAAACAAAAACCCTATACCAACACGTCTGACCGTAGCATTTTTTTCTTTAGTATCAAATAGTAAAAAACATGTTTATTTATTTAATCTTAAATAGATAAATACAAATGTTTCGAAATTTGATCTGTGAAGGATCTAATTTCAAAACTTACAAGTAATAATAATTATACAAATATGTATAGATAGTAATGCATAATAATTTTGCCTTACCAGTAATTGCTGGTTTTTCAATATGTCATATCCCACACATAGACGCTGAAGTCATAGTTAAATTGGATATGCTAGATGATGATGGTGTAGCTTCCATATCTGTAATAAATATTCATCTGATATATTTTGGCTTTTTAAAAAAATAAAAATAAAACGCCTGCACCAAGCAAATAAACCTTGTATTTCGGAGACTTTACAAACATATAAATGAACACAGACAAATTACATTCATACTCAGAACAATACTCTGTGGATCACACAAATTACTGTCCTGTGCAGGAATCGATCTCATGGCAATGGTACAGAAGGTTGGTATCTTAACCACTACACCATCTGTATTTTTCTGCTTTTTGGATACATATGTATATTTTATATTTATTTGATAGAAAACTTCCTACTGATTGTATAAGCCCCGCGCGTTGATATTGCGATGGAACCTTGTCACAATAACAGCTGCGTGACGTCATCCATAGCAAAAAAATACAGATAGCAAGCGCGGGGCTTATAAAGTTAAACTTACCAGTTTCCGTTCTTGAATGTTTCTGCACATTATCTGGTTTACAGTATGTATGATCTATGTGATATCTTTTGACGTAATTATGGTCTTGGTAAGCACTCACTAGAAAAATAATGTTAGGTTAATTATATAAAGTAAGCATAATTCAATTATAATAATTATTAATCTTGAATACACTATACACATTTTGCTGTCTAGTGGCAGCTATGAATATTAATAACCCTTTCGTTGCTCATGGATGTTGTAAAAGATGATTGAGAGTTTATATCATTTATATCAATCTAGGCAAACTCTAGCTATTGTGATCAAGAATTACATTCCTTAGGAGGGTTGACATCAACCAGGAGGCCGGTCGTAAAATAATTGCCAAAACCTTTGCAATATGTTTGATGGTAGAAGAGTACATATTGCATTGACCCCAAATAATTGGGATAAAAGCAGTGTGATGAAGAAGTAATACACTATACAGAAAGAAATATAAATATGTAAAGAACATCTAACAATTAATTAAATAATTTATAAATGTGTTAGTTGTAACAGAATAATAGCTCTTAAATCAGATCTATGATGTGGAAGCCCTTTATATAAATTTGTGTAACATTCTAAAATTTTCCATCCATATAAGGATGGAAAATTGTCCTATATTCTATACTACACTGGTGAGACATATTGATATAAGCTTTTATTTTAAGATTTTCTTATCTTGCAGGGATGTTAGCAACTTGCATTCTTCAAACATTTGTTACAAAATCCGAGGGAAAGTGACTTGTTATTGTACTCTTAACCCATCATCACACCCAAAATATTGTACAACTGCCATGGCAAACTAAATAACTACGAATCGGTACTTACCAGGCTTAGTAAAACTTATTGGCGCTGCTTGTGGAATACCACTTTCTATATCTTTAGCACTGAATAATGTAGGATAGGCGTCTGAAACTAAACGAACTCTACCGCTCGTTGCTGAGAAAAATCTTTTTTCAAAGTGCAGCTGACAGACATATTGCTTGTAAAGGTCTTGGTAGCTCAAGTTTCGCAGCTCATCACAATTAATAGACAGTAACCACTTTTGGAGTCCTATCTCACTCTTTGGAAACTTATGAAAACTGACGTTCATTCCTCGCCTACTGGCACAATTCACTATACAACACTTGTTGAACATGTTGAAGAATAATATTATAGCTTTATTTGAGAGGAAAAGTTACGGAAATAAATCAACGCAGAACTTCACTCGATCAAATTCAAAACTATAATGGCGGTTGCCCGTTGTCTATATATTCATACTTATATAACAGATGACAAGAGAATTGTCATTTAAAATAGTTGACCATAAACAATCGGGTAAAATGTTTATTGGGAAGATAACCAGCCGTGATGAAGCCGAATGAGTGAATGGCAACCGAAACAAAATGACGGTTAAGCGTCATCGTAGCACCGTAACCAAAAACCAGTACTACCAACTTGAGAGAGCGTTTTCTTGAGTGTTACCTTCTATATGTCTAAAAGGATCAACGTTTATACAGCCTTTTATTTACATTAATATTAAATAGAATTTAGTATGATCATTATGAGTCAGCTATGGAACGATTAGATATTCTGTAAACTTTTGTAAACTGAATCACATCCCTATTGAGATTAGGCTGTCAACATTATTTTACGGAATGACATTTAGAAACGTCATTTTACTGCAGCTAATAAAAAGTTAGACTTTACACATTATTCTCGCCAAACGTAATTGTTTAACGGCGAGACACGCTCTTATTTACATACAATATTTATTACACAAACGCACGTGCACATACAGTCACATTAGGTATATATGTGCACGTATACACATGCACACATAAACAAATATATATATATATATATATATATATATATATATATATATATATATTAACCTACTTACACAACACAAATAAAAAGAATAAAAAAGGTTTTATTGACTACTACCCGGAACAAACAGATAGACAGAAAAAAGATAAAAAAAAATTATAAAGTGATTTTTAGGCATATGTATAGTGCAAACAATCTTGTGAACATGAAAAGGGCCTATTACCTTGACATTACAAACAGACACTCCAATTCGATTTATTGGTATAGACAACGAAAAATTAAAGAGTCTACCACTGAACGGGTTATAGCCCGTCAAGTAGCGGACCCTTCAATCTTTTCTTTAAAATATTTGTACTTAATTTATGTTTTTGTCTTAATATATTTATTTTATTAAACACTTTAGGTATTATATACTTATTGGTTCTTTCTCCATAGTAGTTTGTAATTTTAGGTTTAATTAGCTTCTCTTCCCTAGCACTTTTTGTATTATATTTATTTGTAGCAATATGTTTATACTGGTTGTTATGATAGTATTCTAACCCTATCAAATATTCAACTTTTTCCTCTATTGGCAAAATTTTACATATAGGAAATAATTTATTGTATTCTTTATAGCACCTATTTTTGACATTCTTACTTACTAGATACTTTATCAGTCTTATCTGTATATTTTTTTAATTTCGTTTAAGTACAAATGTTCGTCCATACACAGTTAGTCCGTAGTTTATGAGTGAATCTGCAAGGGCATAATATACAATTTTCATAGTCTTCTTATTCAGTACTCTGTCCAGTTGATAAAACTTGCCTAACACAGACCTTAGTTTACCACAGATAGTAGATACATGTATTTTCCACTTGAAGCTTTTGTCGATGTTTAAGCCTAAATATTTAAAATTATCAACATACTGTAGCATAACGCAGTTACACATTTTTTTATTTTCATGTAAACATTCATATGTGTTATATTATTCTATTATGGTAAGTTGTTCACTATTTATATTCTTAGTTTTTCGGTTGTATGGCGAATGTATATGCATGCAGTTTGTTTTATTCAAATTTAATATACATAATGCCATTGTCATGAGCCCATTTCGTGATATTTTCAAAATCATTTTGTATATATTTTTGTGCGTTCGAGATATCTTTGGAGGCATAAACTACACACATATCATCTGCATACATATACACCCGACATTTCCTCACCACGTTCGACACGCTGTTAACGTGCATGACATAGCCTATTGGACCAAAAACCGAGCCGGTCGGCACACCCAGACTCACAACTGCCTCATCTCCGGCTACCCCATCGATAATTGTTCGTATTTTTCTATTAGCTAGGTAGGTTTTGAACCAATTATTGGTGGGATCGCGTATCCCACATTCATCCATATCCATCGCCTGCAATAATATACTATGGTCCAAAGTATCGAAAGCTTTTTTATAATCGATAAAAAGGACTAACAGCTGTTTCCCAGAGTCCAAGGCTTCATTTATATAGTCGGCGAAGCCTGCCAGCGCAGTTACAGTGCTTCGGTTTTTCCTGAAGCCGTGTTGTGTATCAGATAGTACGCCATAAGATTCTAAGAATTTGCTGACCTGTCCTACAACTATTTTTTCAACTATTTTATCGATCACAGACAATATCGCTATCGGCCTATAATTAACGTATTCTAAGTGACTGCCCGACTTATAAATAGGACGTATTATAGCATTTTTTAGCATGTCTGGGTGTACACCCTTTGATAAACACATATTAATGAAGTTAGCTAATATGGGACTAATTTGTTTTCTAATATATTTAATATCTTCCACCCGTATACCATCCAAGCCCGGTGATTTTCCACAGGATAACAAATTTATAATTTTCTCTACGTCTGATGGACATACCTTATTAAATCTAAAGCTCACCTCACATGGACGGACGTACTCCTCCCTATTTAGAAAGTTTATATTACATGTATGTTTAATGTCTTGTATTGCTTTCGTGAAAGTTTGCGTAAATTTTGTACATATATGACTAATACTTTCCATTTTACCCAAATGCTTCATAATAACACTGTCTAAACTACTTTTTTTCTGACCCAACCACGTATTTATATTAGCCCATATCTTTCTAAAGTCCCCCTTACATTTTATTATTTCAGATTGTCTATATTTATTTTTTGTTTCATTTATTATTTTATTCACTTTATTTCTAAATTTCGTGTATTCTAATCGTTTATTAATATTTTTTGGTTCCGCTTTCCATATTTTATACAAATAGTTTTTACGCATTATCATCGAATACAAATTATTGTCTATCCATGGCTCTCTCTTTCTTTTATTATGTTCCGTAACAGTTATCGTACTAGACTTATAAATATCATCGAATACTTCACGTAAAGATTGAAATAATATTAAGGGGCATGATAATACCTGCAATTGCGTCCAGTCATAGTTGTCGAGCCTTTGTTTTAACAATTTGTCGCTAATCACTTTCCGCTCATTACTACTCGAAGTTAATCTAATATTTTTATTATCACTTTCACTTAAAATATTGATGTTAGTGTCGCCTATGACAATTAGGTTTTCACTCTTTGGGATTGATTTTATTATAGTCTCCAGTTCATGCGTGAATAATATTTTGTAAGTGTAAGTACGCCTCGCCAGTCAGTGCCTCAGGTAGCTCAATGGGTCCGATTATTTTACCATTCAGTATACCGGTCCACATGTTCACTTTAAAACGATATTGGGACCGATCTTCTCTAAGTGGTGGGGATTTTCTACTAGCCACTCGTGTAAATAGTGTAGGTTCATGTATCAATCCTTTTTAAAAGTAGACTCATCGCACCACAATATTTTATTGAAAATTGAGGGTCCTCCCTATGCATGTGCAACATTCTACGACAAAATGCAAGTCTCGCAGGATAATCGCGTGGTAACAGACCCTGTACGCGTTGCACGTGGTACGGGTGGAACTTCTCAGCTTGTAATATGCGATGAGCAGTACTTTTTGGTACACCTGTACTTGCTTCAATTGCCCGAACTGAAGTACTCGGGTCGTCTGCGACGGCTTGAAGCACTTCATCTTCGACATCGAACCGAGGTCTGCCTTCATTAACCGCTTGATGTGGAAATCGACCCTCAAACAATAGTCGGTGGACATTGACGAAGACGTGATCGTGGCTTATGCCGAACGTGGGCGGACCGAGCGCTACGTGCCGACGGCTGTACACGGGGGTCATCCGGTCGATGGCCCTGTACGGCGCACCGGTGTGGGCGGGGTCCTTGACCGTCCGACTTAGGGCCCTTCTGTGGCGACCACAGAGGGTCATGGCGGTCAGGGCCATCCGTGCCTATTGGCCGGGACTCCCCCGTGGGACCTGGAGGCGGAGATGCTCGCCGGATTGTATCGGCGGGTGACGGGGGTGCGAGCGGAGGGCGGTGAGATCTCATTAAGGGAGCTCACCGCCTGGCGCTTCGACGCCCGCCGAGACGTCATTGCCCGTTGGGCAGTCCGGCTGGAGAGGCCTCGGTTCGGGGTGCGAACCGTGGAGGCCTTCCGGCCGGTGCTGATGCAGTGGTTGGAAAGGCGGCACGGAGTGCTCTCCTTCCGACTAGTGCAGGTGTTGACGGGGCACGGGAGCTTCGCCAAATACCTGCACAGGGTCGTAAGGAGGGAGAGTATACCGTCCTGCCACCACTGCGATTGCGACGAGGACACGGCGCGCCACACGCTCGAGGCCTGCGCGGCTTGGGCAGTGCAGCGCCGTGAACTCGTCGCAATCATCGGTGCCGACCTGACGCTGCCGGCCATCGCTAGGGCGATGGTCGACAGCGTCGGGAATTGGGACGCAGTCGCAGCCTTCTGCGAGACAGTGATCTCGCAGAAGGAGGCGGCGGATCGTCTGCGCGTGGAGCGCAGCCTCGATGAGGAGATCCGCCGCCGGCGACTGGGGCGGCGTAGGTGCAACTATCTGCGCCTCATGCCGCCCTAGCCGAGGCCGCGGGTGACGTGACCGGGGATTAGTCCGTCACCCGCCGAGAGTCCGACCGCGTGAGGAAAGACCGACGTCCTCCCCGAGGGGGGGACGTTGGTCGATGGGAGGGTACCCCGCGTAGGGGGTATTCCGTCGGGCCGACCACTGACGACAAGTAAACCTGCTCCGGTGGTCGGCCCAACGACGAAGGCGAGGTGGTTTTCGGGTGGGTTGCGGGAGTTGCGTG
Source organism: Lymantria dispar (assembly GCA_032191425.1). Taxonomy (NCBI): domain Eukaryota; kingdom Metazoa; phylum Arthropoda; class Insecta; order Lepidoptera; family Erebidae; genus Lymantria; species Lymantria dispar. Next base: position 7,509,257 of record CM063463.1, on the reverse strand, counting down.
CTTAAGCCCCTCTGTCGCCCCGGTCGGAGTGGTGCGGAGACGCGCCGACCGCAGCCCACCCACAAAAAAAAAAAAAATAAAATCCGAAAATACTCGTGGTACAGAAGACGCCATTGCATTTAATTTTAACATTGCTATTTTGTATAAGTGAGAATAAATAAATGAATGGGTTTTCCACCACTTTAATGGACATCCTTTCGAGGGTTGAATCGTCTAAATACCTTTGTACCTTGACGAGAGCACGTGAATAGGCTGTGCCTTCCGTTTGATAGTTTGCCATTTTTTGGTATAGTCCTGCCAAATAGTTTTTTTTTTTTTTTTGGGACTAATCCCACCACACATTCCCACCATTGTAACTCCTGTAAGCCAGGATCCACAATGGTCTCCATAAATGACACCGAGGTTTGACCCTCAGGCAGTCCCGGGATATGATTTTAATTGTCTTGGGACCCGCAACAAATTTAATTAGAAAAGATTAAAGAGGAGGAGTTGGAAAGAGAGATTCCACTTCCCTCCTAGGCAAAGCGGGAGACAGGAAAACAAAATGACTAGTCAGCCAATAAGTAAACAGGAGTACAGCTACGATAGCGCAGCAGTACGGCACCACGGATACGGAAGAGCTTAACGGGGCCTATATGTGAGCGTTAAGATTGATTGCTACAGTAGGTATGGCAGAAACGCATGAACGCACGGAAATTTTCTCGAGTTGCTACAAGGTCCGTATAGTATACTACCCCACAGGTGACTTGCAAACTGTTTAACATAAGGTTACGCTCGTTTCGCCAGAGATCGCACTCTCAGAGAATGTGATGTTCTGATTGTTCATACTCGTGGTCAGATGTGGAACATTGACATAATGGTGATGGTACGAGTTAGTCAAATAGAGTTAATGGGTTGTTGAGAAATCATAGTGGCTGAATCTGTTATCTCAGCAGATCTTTATTCAGATGACACCATATATATTAAGCACCGCTCCGTTTCATCCGCTACTGATTGATCTTCGAAGTACAATTTGAAACTGGGATCTAATATTGTGCAATTGCAATATGTTTTACTTCTATCTAAATTCGGGTATCTATTACGTAGTTCACCAATCAGGTCCTATCACACCTTTTCTACTCAGCAATAGCCAACAGGAACCAACAATGTATTCACACCAGCGTTGCTGGTTCCACATTGTTGGTTCTTAAGCTTTCTAAAGCTTTTCGCAGTCCTGTAGTAATGGATGTTACTAATCTCCCAATAATATAGCTCTGACCACTAATCTCCCTAGTCACTTCTGCACGGGGTTCCAGAACTATGCTTATCTCGGCAATTAACATCCACTCACGTTCAGTAATTAAATTCATGTTTAAATTAGCCATTGCGCTATTTAGGAGTTTTTTTATTTCGAGAATTCTTCTTATCATATAGAATAGAATTCCATCTCGTTGATACTTCCTGCAATGCTATTTATGCTGTCCCACCTTCTTACTCCTGGTCCATTATCAGATACAGCAATTGAAAATTTATTTGTGACTTGCCATTCGTCACAAATCTTTTTAGTATCTCTTCCTAAATTTTGGGCAGTATGGTTGTCTTCTAAAGGTAAACAATCAAGAAGAAATGATTTTAATTGACAATTGGTCTTCGATATAATGACCTGTAATTGCCATGTATGCATCACTGGTGGAAGAAGTCCATAAGTCTACTGTAATGCACAGTGATTTCACTTGTGCGATTTGTTCCTTTAGTTGAACTCTAGTTTTTTCATACTGTGCCGGAAGCATTCATAAAATATTTTCGAGATGGAATGGTATAATCGGTAAAAGCAAAGTGTATTCAATCTCTGAACCCTTGTTGTTCCACAATTCTAAATGGGTGGAAATCGTAAGTAAAAAGGAACAATTTTTTCATCAATAAATTTTTTGTCTGTTGTTGATCGTTTTCTAGGTAAATATGACGTTATATTAAGGTGATACCTGTGATTGATGTGGGAGGGATCGTTTCATTATTTGTCGAAGTGCTAGCTTCAGATGTTTCATTCCTGACAACAGTAGATAAAATGTGTTCTGTTTGTTGGGTAATTACCAAATTACTTTGTGATCTACCTATGATCTGGATAGTAGGGTGTTATCTGTCCATGTGTTTTTTCAAATTGGATACGTATGTATGATGTGATAATGTTACATTACAAATATTGCACTTTGCTAAATTATTACCAATATCAATGAAATGGTCCCACACTACACTGCTTTGCTAGTTGACATTTTGATTTGATACACTTTTCAGTAAAGCAGTGCAAGTATATCTTTAACTACAATTAATGGAATACCAAAACGTAACTTAGAAATACTTAATTAAAAATAAGAACTTTACGCCAACTAAACTTCAATAACACAAGCCCAATGCCCACTTCCAGTCTTATACTGTCTTATGTCCATCCATCAGCCTACAGACGTCCACTGCTGGACATAGGCCTCCCCACGAGAATGTCACTCGGAACGGTCCTGCGCCACTTGCATCCAAAGGTTTCCTGCGACTTTGAGAATGTCACCAGTCCACCTAGTGGGGTGTCGTCCTACAGTGTGCCGTCCGATTCGTAGTCGCTACTCAAGAACCTTTCTTCCCCAACGGTTGTCGGTTCTACGAGCGATGTGGCCTGCCCATTGCCGTTTCAACGTGCTAATTCTGCGGCCTATGTCGGTTACACCCGTTCTTCTACGGATTTCCTTGTTTCGGATTTTATCACATAGAGAAATACCGAGCATAGCCCTCTCCATAGCACGTTGAGCAACTTTGAGCTTTTTTATGAGGGCGACATTTAGAGACCACGTTTCAGTGCCGTAAGTCATCGCTGGTAACACACACTGGTTATAAACCTTTGTTTTCAGACACTGCGGCATATTGGATGAGAAGATCCTCTTAAGTTTCCCGAACGCTGCCCAGCCGAGTTGGATTCGTCGTCTGACCTCTTTCTCGAAATTGGATCTGGCTTGGGCAGTGCAGCGTCGTGAACTCGTCGCAATCATCGGTGCCGACCTGACGCTGCCGGGAATTGGGACGCGGTCGCAGCCTTCTGCGAGACAGTGATCTCGCAGAAGGAGGCGGCGGATCGTCTGCGCGTGGAGCGCAGCCTCGATGAGGAGATCCGCCGCCGGTGACTGGGGCGGCGCAGGCGCAACTAACTGCGCCTCATGCCGCCCTAGCCGAAGCCGCGGGTGGCGTGACCGGGGAGTCCGTCACCCGCCGAGAGGCCGACCGCGTGAGGAAAGATCGACGTCCTCCCCGAGGGGGGACGTCGGTCGATGGGAGGGTACCCCACGTAGGGGGTATTCCGTCGGGCCGACCACTGACGACAAGTAAACGTGCTCCGGTGGTCGACCCAATGACGAAGGCCAGGTGGTTTTCGGGTGGGTTGCGGGAGTTGCGTGCTTAAGCCCCTCTGTCGCCCCGGACGGAGTGGTGCGGAGGCGCGCTGACCGCAGCCCACCCAAAAAAAAAAAAAAGGGTGACAATATACATGTGGCCATTATCTATCGTTTCCTTCAATATGTACAATCTTTTACCAGTCATACTGTATATATATATATATATATATATAGATAGATAGCACAGCAATATTGGCATTTGTTTATGAAGTGCTCGTCAGAGTGCAGCATCTATGAGCCCCGAGCGACGCACAGTGGGACAGAAGAATCCCAAAAAGCTGGCCTAAACCTCAAAAAGTTGTCAAACGGCTTCGAAATTGACTAGTCGAGGGCTTTCGGGGTCGGTGATAACGAATCCAATATCAGTTTTGCAAAAAACGGATCCAATATGGCGACTGAGTAAATTATAAAGTTCTTATTTTTCGGTGAAATTGTGTATCTGGGAGTTTGAGTTTGAAGATGTTTGTTTTTGAATAAACAAAATATTTTTATCGTAATTGCATCGGCGATGTATAAGAATTAGGAAGATTCCGGTGAGGAACTAGGTTAAAATGAATTGAACATGGAAGTTAGATAAAGAAATTTTTTTTTTTTAATTTGTACACTGCATCTACATTGTATTAATCTAGTCGTATTCACTATCATCAGATTCACCATCATCAGATTCACTATCGGTGCGTACCGGTGTATCGGTGGACACGTCACTTTCGTCTTCAGTGTTTGTGTCATCGAGTACAATCAATTTTTGAGCTTCAGGTGTCATTTTTTTTTCTTTTGCGGTAGTTTTCGTACACTTGAAATATATGGATCGGATCTAATTAACAGACGGCAAAATACATCTTGCATTGTCAAAGAACGGCTGCTCTTGCGCGAGAAATCCTGGCGAAATTTTTTAATATATTTGTGGCACGTTTCCTGTGCTTCCTCAGACATTTGACCGATTGGCAGTAAAACCGAAGCAATGATTTGCGGACCATGAATAAGTAGTTTGTGAATCGATGATGGCATGTAGTACCATGAGTACAATTCAATAAATAATTTCGCAGTTTTCCAAGCATAATCTCGAAATCTCGGAATATCAATTCCACGACCTGACGAAATCGCTTGTAAAATAGAGGGAGGAATAGGAACCTTGTGATGAAACGAATGTTTACTCCAGTAATTTTGGATGAAATCGTAGCGTTTTCGAAAAAGCGACGAGCAGTGTTACCATCATACGTGTTCCCAAATCCTGGCTTCGGCTGGTCAACAATAAGGCCTAAATTTTTTTGAAAGATTCCGGAGTGCGTTTTTTTCGATTCTTAACAGTCGTTTTATCTTCCGCAGTTCGCACTTGCCATTTCTTAATATCTAGTTTATAAGATAAGTGCAAACAACATTCAAAGCAGCGTATCCATGAATGCAACGAAGACATACCTAAATTCAATAAATCATCGATAACTTCGAGCTTCAACATTTTATCGAGGTCATTAAAATCTTTTGATGTAGCTTTGCAAAGATAGCAGCGTTGAGTCGCTGCATTGTCCGCCACTACATTACAAACTTTCCCGTCTAGCATGGTCAAGGCGAGGTTATAATTCGCTTTTATATGTGTCCCCTTAATTGTGTCTGAAAATGGAACAAGATTTTTAATTTGATCCTGTACATATTGAATTTCGGCTTTCGTTGAATTTACAGTTTCAGAAATTCTATTTTAATTGGTCTACAGTATCGCGGAGATGAAGGCACAGGGTTTTGCCAGACAACATATTTTTCGTTTTGTTCATTCATACTTGAAAGTTGCAGTGGAACTAATTATGTGAAGAAAATACTCGCGTCTGTAAACGTGCCATCATCACCGGTGAATTTTTGCTTATATTCACTCAGACACGAAGTTCCATCACAACCCCACTTACAAATAAGAGTCATTTTACACAAATCATCCTTTGGTATATTTTGAATGATACTTTCTTGCGCTAAAACGATCCGTTTTAAAGTAAGGTATAATAACGATTGAAGTTCTATGGCTGCTCGTTTCTCTGTGTATGTAATTGTTTTTATCGGTGGATAACAAGAATGTTTAGCTCCTTGGAGTACGTTATAAGACGGAAAAGCTCGACTATTAGCTAATTTGCAGCCTGCTCTTACCACAAAATTTTGGCTTTTCGAAAATCTACCTTGAACGAAAACTGACAAAGCTTCTTCGAGCGTCATTGTTCTTTCTTTAACGGTGTTCGAGGACGACAGGTAAGATGATGCCATGGAGGGACTCCCCATTGTAACGTTCTTCAATACTTGCGCAGCGTGAACCTTACCGCTTGCACGGAGGCTCATCTGCGTAGCAAACGCGAGTTGCTCTGAACTATATTCTTCGCGCAGTTTTTCCGTTTTTCGCCGTTTTGTTTTGCCACTACTATCCGAAAAACTTGTAGAAGGTCGACCGACGATCACTGTTGACTCTAAAGTACTTTGAGAAGATCCGTCCTGAGATAAAATAAATTGAATGGTTAACCATTCCGCATTCTTCTCGAATAACCTCTTCTTTCCGGGAGGCCTTTTTCCACAAATCACGTAGTTTGTAGAATATATAAGTGAAATTTTTTTTCACTTCTTCAGTCATAAAGAATGCATGGCCCAATTGGCACGAGACGTGCGTCTCGTGCCAATTGGGCCTTCAAGAATAAGAGCTGCATCGTCCACAGTTCGGCAAGTAAGAGTATTCTTAATTATGCTGAATATCTCTTTCCTTGTCAATTGCTGTGCTTCTCTAATGTCTACAGTTCCTGAAATCAGTGAATAATATGGGATTACATCCCTCGGAGCCGAAACTATCCCGTGAATCGACAGCGAGCGAAAACAAAAAATCTCACTATACTGTAACATTACTATATTATGACAAATTTTACTATGTTATATTTAATTTACACGATCATTCATTGAAGAGATATGTTTATTCATCCTTAACAAATGAATAACAATGAAAGAAGTTAAGAAATAATATGTAAATCAGCAACCCCGAAAACCCCCTTACATCAAAATACCACGATGAAATTTGCACGGCTTCAGAAAAAAAATCTAATCTCCGTTCGCGCAAAAGTGCGCAAGTTTGTCGACCACGCATTTTTTTTTCTTAGGATATAAGCAATTCAATAAAAAATATTCCAAAGAACGAGCGAGGACGAGCGATAAAGTTATGTCTGCCTGAATGTTTATTTTTCGTTTCCGTTTTCCCAAAAATACACACTCAATTCAAACCAAATAACTTTTCTCGTAATAACAATTTTGCAATTGTGTAAATTTTATTCCATTCTACATTCCTTCACGAAGAGAATCCATTTTACACTTTTCCAATTGCACTATTTTTCACGATTATATTGCGGTTTTTCTGTAGCGTATGGAGCGCGTTAAATTCGGTAGTTCGATGAGACTCGTGTAACGGTCATATTCGAACTGATTCTGCAAGGGCAAGAAATATACCTGCCCCTCGAGACCAGTTGTTTGGGGACCCTCGGTACTCCCACTTCACGTTCTGCAACAAAAGAAACCCGAAATAAACCTTCGGTTTTCGAGGTTTTGGCCAGCTTTTCGGGATTTTGTCCCACTGTGCGACGCTTGAGTTACATATATATAAAGGTATATTGATCTATGAGGGACATTTACGAGGGGCAAGTAAAAAATAAGGTTCCCACATTTTTTTCAGGTGTAAGGTATTTTTTATTGCAATAAATATGTATACCATCTGAAAGCTTGTATTTCAAACTATTTCTCTACATAGTCGCCAGATCTTTCAACGCATTTTTTCTGACGAGTTATCCACTTCTGAAAACCCGCTTCGAAGAACTCCGCCGCTAGGCCGCTGATGTGACCGCTTCCTTCACCTCTTCATCTGTACTGAAGCGTTGTCCACCCGAGTGTTGCTTCAATTTCGGGAACAAGTGGAAGTCGCTGGGAGCAAGATCAGGGCTGTAGGGGGCATGATCAAGCAATTTCCAGCCGAATTTGTCCAGTAGGGCGGTGGTCTGTCGAGAGACATGCGGTCGTGGTGCAACCTAACGCCCTTGCTCAGTCTTCCTCTCCGGCGATTTTGGATGGCTCTTTTGAGTTTCGTTAGCGTCTCGCAGTATCGGTCCGAATTTATTGTGGTCCCTTTAGGCATAAACTCGGTAAGCAAGACGCCTTTTCGGTCCCAAAACACCGTAGCCATCACTTTTCCTGCGGATAGCGTCTGCTTAAACTTCTTCGGCCTCGGCGACCCGGGATGGCGCCATTGTTTCGAGTCTTCTTTTGTTTCCGGAGTGACGTAGTGACACCACGTTTCATCTCCCGTAATAATGGAGTCCAAGAATTCTTCAGTATTCTCGGCGCATTCTCGAAGAAACCCCTCGGCACACTTGACGCGATTGTCTTTGTGGGTTTCTGAAAGCATATGCGGGATCCACCGCGCACACACCTTGTGATAACCAAGTTTTTCGGTCAAAATGTTGGCGATGGTTTTTTCACAAACCTCAGGAACCTGATCAGCCAGCTCCCGAAGCGTTACTCTTCGATCCTTGAGGAGAATGCGCTCAATCTTCGCCACGACTTCGTCGAACACCGATGGCCTCCCGCTCCTTTGCTCGTCGTGAACGTCTGTGCGTCCTTCGGAGAACTCCCTGCACCATTTGCGGACGTGTTGGACGCTGATGCAAGCTTTGCCATAAACTTCTTCCAACTGTCTAGTGCTGCTTGTTGTAGTTGCTGCCGGACTAGGGATAAAATAGGGGCTGAAGAGTGCATTTTCTGTATACTTCTTTTGTTGTATATTAGCCAATCTAGCTTTAGATAATATTTGTTGGATCTCTTCTTGTGCAATAACAGATTGTTCTTCAGACAGTTTTTTTAGTTGAGCCGCCACATGTTTACCGAAAATATCAGCGTCAGACTCTTCTTCAGATGGTGACATATTAACATCATTTGACACACTTTTTAAGTCCTTTATCATGGCGGCCATCTGAGATATTTTGGAGCGTTTTGATCGCGGAGGCCCAGATTGATTGGGAGCTGTCACAGAATTTCGAACTGGCGTCTGGATGGCTTGAGTTGGCGTTTCAGTAGAATTATCATTATTTTCAGTAGATCTTGATACATTTTCAGCTCCGTCACCAACACCCTCAGCTTCACCCAACTCAGCGTCATCGTTGCTGGTTCCTGACTTATCCTGTTAATGAGAATAAAATGTAATGTTTAATAAATCATTAGTTGATGAAAATACGTATTTAGGTTGTAATTATTTTTTTTTGTTTACAGATTCCAGAACGAGAGGAAGAATGGAAAATTATTGAAGGCAATTTCAATACCAAGTGGAATTTCCCTTCATGTTATGGAGCAATCGATGGGAAGCATATTATAATTAAAGCTCCTCCAAATAGTGGAAGTGAATTTTATAATTATAAAAAACCAATAGTACAGTATTGTTAGCACTTGTAGACCACGACTATTGTTTTTCATATATAGACGTTGGAGCGAATGGAAACGCCTCTGATGGAGGTGTTTTCAAAAATTCCTCATTATATCGTCGGTTGGAAGATGGATTGCTTCCTACAAATGGAGTAATAGTTGGTGATGCAGCATTTCCACTGAAGAATTATTTACTAAAACCCTATCCAGGTACGCAGCTAAGTACTGCCGAAAATGTCTTTAACTACAGGTTGTCGCGTGCAAGGCGCATAAGTGAAAATGCTTTTGGTATACTGGTTTCTAGATTCCGAGTGTTCGAAAAAGCAATTCCAACCCATGTGGACACAGTTGATGCCATTGTCTGTGCAGCCTGTGCCCTGCATAATTGGTTGCGAAAGCGTTCAAGTTCCTACATAACATCTACTTGTGTAGACAGAGAGGACAATGATGGACAAATAATAGAAGGAACATGGAGATCGGAAATAAATCCACTACCAAGCATTTCAGAACAACAAAGAGGCAACCATTCCATGACTGCTAAAGAAAAAAGAGACCTATATAGGAACTTCTTTATGAGTGCTGGACGTGTGCCATGGCAATTGGATAGAATTAATTAATTTTGTATAGGTACCTAGGATGGAAATAAAATAAATAAGTTACAATAAATACTTACCATTGTTTTCCTTTTTACAATAGCATTTTTTATAAAGCCGTCCAGTTCTTGAAACCACTTGACTTTTGGGACATATACGTCCCCACTAGCGCCAGATCTGGTGGATTTTTGTATCTTGTCGAGCTCTAAATAATATGTTGCCCTTATGGCTTTAATTTTATTTTTTACTTCAGTAGAAGTGAGCCCTTGGATTTGCATTTGTTGAGCCATATTTTGCAATGCTGTTGACCGCATTTCTTTATTGCGGTAATTTAGGGATTTAATATCCCAAAGGCACTCGTTTTCGCCATATAATTGCACCAATTTTAAGGTTTCGTCTTCGCTAAGCTTACGCGTCATTCTTATCGCCAGCGAAAAAACGTGGTCACTCTATAACGCAGCGGCAGTGACTAACCACGCACTGACTTACCACGCACTGACTTGTCTGTTTACACGGGGTTTATTTGGCTGGCGCGGGGGTGCGCGGGTGGCGGGGGGCGACAACTGACTTCGTTCTGACGATATTCGTGTCCGAATATTCAAGTCAGCGCTGACTTCAAGCCACTGTACTGACTTCAAATCAGTTTACACAGGGTTTTTTTCGGGTCAGCACTGACTTGCCTCGAATTTGTAGTCAGTTACTGACCCTGTGTAAATCAGCTTTAATACTTGAACACAGAAAACTAATAACTTATTATGAAATAACTGTGTAACAATACAAAATAATTAGGGATGTGACTTGGAGGGAAAAAATCGATTTTGTAACTATCGATTTTTTGTTCTTTAAAATAAATTGATTATAAAATAATCGATTAATTAAAAAAATCGATTGTATAATAATCAATTAAACAAAAAAAAATCGATTTTAAAATAATCCATTTTTTTGTTATTTAAAATAAATCGATGATAAAATAATCGATTAATTAAAAAAAATTGATTATAAACTAATCGATTAATTAAAAAAAAACGGTTATAAAATCATCAATTAATTAAAAAAATCGATTCTAAAATAATCGATTTTTTTTTTCTCCCAACACGATTATGATGACTTTTTTTTAGGAAATGTGAGCTTTGTTTTCTAACATAGTATGATGAATTTTCATCGAATTTCGAATAATAAAAATTCGATTAATAATCGTCTTTTATTATTTTGAGAATCGATTGTAAAAATCAATTATTAATCAATTATTTTTTTGTAAAAATCGATTTTTATAAAAATCGATTATTTTTTCACATCCTTAAAAATAATCACTAGAAACATACAAACAGCAACTTGATATCACAAGGTTCTCCTCCTATTCAAGGTACAAGGAGGGCTGTTGATAAAATATCGATACTTAATACTGAACTTTTTTTGGACGATAATAAAAAGTACGTATCGAGGGTCGATATTTATTTGAATAAATTTGGTGTTTTATCTTTTCTTCTAAAGTATTTATTCTACAAAATCACCGTAAACTTAATCTACTGTAGATGCGCTGGCATGAAACTGATGATCAGTTATCACTTACTCCTATAATTTGATAAAAAAAAGCTCGCCACGACAACCCCGCAATGAACGAAGTTAAAGAGTGGTGATGGGGAAAATATCGATATTTTTTTCATTATATCAAACTCCGATATTGATATATTATCGATATATATTTAAAAATATCGATATATAGAAAAACTTTTTTTTTTTTAGTATAGACAGCCCTAACTAAAAGACTCGGGTGTCACGTGTTCAAAACGTGACATCATAGTACTCCAACCAATGCGGTGCGTTTCAGAAATTTTGCGCGCGAATCTCAAAAAAGGCACTTTTTGATAATTAAATTTAATTATTCAATACTGATAAAATTAAAAAATAATTGTATAGGTACGTTTTTTAAGCAATAAAGATTACAAATAAAAATAATTTGTTCATTTTGGAGTTTCGTGCATATTCCCTATTGTCTGGAGAAATTTAATATATTTTTGAATCATGTTGGTGTGATTCAGCGCTTGTGTGACTTCCTTAATATACACACTGCACATTTATTGTGACATATTTTTGGCTGCATCCACCGGCCGTTGGTGACTTTCACTGGCATAGAAAAATAATGCAGTGAGAACCTGAGGATACAATATAAAAATATGGTTGCGTTAGATAGATGTATAATAGGTCTCAGTGTCCGAAGGTCTACTCTCCAGTCTTCAGTAGGTTTAGCAAATGGACACATTGTTACCGCGCTTACCTTTGTTTCTAAGCTTATTCTTTGGGTAGGCCTTAAAGTTGTCAACTCTCGAAGGTCATCACATAAATGAATTGCAGCTCCTTTCGTTAAACGATAAATATTCACAAATTCATTCTCTGTGAGATCTTCTAAAAGATCAAACAATTCACGACCTTCAGAGCGCATTCTTCGCAGTTCATTGCGCTCATCTTGAGCTTGGGCTGCAGCAAGCAGTCTCCTCACAAAATAATTCCTTGATCTTAAAAATCCATCCATAATGTTATCTTCTCACCAACTAAATCACTCGTGAAAGACTCTGTTACCGCGTTAACGTAAACTAACAAATACGCGTCGAGAACTGTCAAAAGTAGCGCTCACACTCATTGATGTAACAAATTAACTAGATACACAATCTCATACAAAAGTTCATTTAAAACTGTCCCAAATTGTATTTAGGTAGTCTAAATAATTATTGTACATTAATGAAAATTCAACCTTATGAGCATAACTTATAGTTGTATTCACAATAATATGTACGATAAGCCATAAAATTTTTACGACCCTAGCTCGCTTCTCATTGGTCAAATCACTTGAAAAGAATGCTAAATTCTTGTTGTGGCGCTCTTTTTATGGGGACGTTTTTGAGACGCTGTTTGTGTATGTGACGGTTTTTGTTACATCAATGCTCACACTCGCAAAATTAGAAAAACCACAGAGTAAACGGCCGAAATTGACGTTAACTTTACAATACGCGATAGTGAACGTTTACAATAAAAACTCGCACAAAAGGTTTCAAATACGCACCGCTAGTGGAGCTGTACTTCATACAAATGACAAGTTTACGCGCTCGCGGTAGAACGCGTCATGTTAACGACAAACCTCACACTCAGCACACTGGTACATCTTTGCACTTATGGGACCCTTGATCTCAATGATAATATCCTCACAGATTCCACCACGTTTCATACCTGGTGTGTCTAGTATATAGTGTTGCCCAAAAAAGTCTTGGTCTTGCGGTCTTGGTCTTGGTCTTGCGAGAAATGCGAGACCGAGACCAAGACCAAGACCGCTTAATTTTTGCAAGACCAAGACCAAGACTGGCCCTGCAAGACTTGAGCAAGACCAAGACTGGGCCTGCAAGAGTCTCGCGGTCTTGCATTTAATTCAAATCACCATTTCAGCTTATATACGGTTGAGCTCGTGTCTTCTACATAACAGGAGGAGAATCGGCCGTGGCCGGAGGGGAATCGCCACGGTGATCGGCCGTGTTGTTACAGGTCATACATGTCAAGTTTTCCTTCTCTTGCACCGATGTTATATATTATAGCCCTTAGTCGTGGGTTCGCAGTCACGGGTAAAATAGGGGTGATGAATTATATTCTTACTCCGTCACTACACGGCAAGTCAAATCAGTCTTGAGATATCCATCTATTGGCCAATCGATTCCCAATGTTGGTGTTGGCTTTTCAGAATTACTCTTCGGAAAGGCTTAAGGACAAAAATACCGTAATCACGAGAGTGCTCTTGCCCATTATACATATTTATATATCCGTTTATTCATTAGCCTAACGACGTTCACTGTTGGATATAGAAATATGCCTACAATTAATCTATATAAATGTCCATGTAGGGACGGAGTACGATCACCATCAGGCAGTACATGAAGCGTTGCTCCCAGCGCTATTTTGCCTCTGCCACGACTCACCCCAATCCACTAGTGGTTGGGGCGGTAAACTACGTCCCCTCAAAAATATCCGCGGTCCGACGTCCTCGTCATCTTCTTGAAGAAGAAGATGACGCTATTATGATCACCCAAGAAAGGACCTACACAGCTCGCGCAGCGATAACAGACAGAACTCCGCGGTATCGGCCTCGCCGTCGAGGTCGAAAACCGCGCCGCGTAAAAGTCATTAACCTAAACTTGGCCACGCCCACTTTTCTCTCAGCGACGCCCCGAGCCGAGGTCCGTTTTCCACAGGGGGGAGCCCTCGGGCGATGTTCGCTTAACTTACTTACCGGGTTGAGAGCCATCAGCGCTCACCCATTGACCGCGTTAAGCTGTCAAGGTCATCTGCGACCAACAGCTACACACACACAAAAAAAAAGACAGAGTACGAATATAATTCACCACTCTCTTACCCGTGGATGTCGTATCAAATCGGATCGGGCAATGGTGTTAGGAACCCATGAAAAAAAATTGAAATAAAAATATCGATTCGTTAATGAATTGAGAGACATGTAAGTTCTCAATTTTGTCATCGTTTTTTCGTGTAAATTGATTAAAATGTATAAAGGAATGTTACTTAATCTACAACATATTCGTATTTTGTTAAATGTTCATTAGAATTTGAATAAATCAATGATTACGTTTGCATAAGCAAGACAAACTTCGCTTTAACATAAATCAGCTGATCGGCCGATGACCGTTGATGAATCGCCTTTGTACCTACGTAACCATTGAAAGGTTCGCGCAAATCTAATACCTATTTATACTGTCGAAATTTTACATGCTTACATATATCCTGTCTGTACATACCTACATAATGCATAAAATTTAAGGCATAAACTCTTAGACACACATTTTTGTAATCACTATAACTTTTACGTTATATTGTTTTTGTGTAATATACATTCTAATTATGATCTATGACTGTTGAACTACAACATACATGAACAGTTGTCCCATAACCTAATACACCCTGTGTATATAACATATGTGCAAGAGAAGTGAAACTAGAAAGCAAACCCTGTACCAACATGTCTGACCAGCGTGGTATAGTAGATCAATTTTCCTCTTACTGGAAGGAAGCTTAAGCCCAGCAGTGGCACTTTTATGAGCTGTGACGAAGATGACGAATATCATACATTTTACAAGTATTAAAACCATAAAATTTTAAATCAGTTTTATATGTTCTTGAATAAATAGTATATTAAGAGCTACATGGATCCAGCGGCCAAAGTATTTATATAGGCAATAGAGCAACAGGTTTTTTCAAGTATCCAGAGTATCAGTAACTAAACTGGAAATACAATAGATACATACCACTTAACTTGAAGGGAAATATAAATAATCGCATTAATTGTAAAATATCGCATTGATTATAAAATGACATAAAATTTATTGTATCAACTGCCTCGTGTGGTGACGTTTTAAGAAAATAGGATCGAAAGTCCTGTCATAAGAGTAGTAACGCTGTCTAATGGAACACCAGGGGAATAGAAGAGTAATTTTCTCCAGTGGTAAGTATTGTATTCAATAGTGAACTATAGGCTAGCAGATGGATAGATAGGATAGGATATTTGATTAATTTAGTTGGATTTTTCATTGCCATGATAAATTACTGTTACGTTATTCTAACTGCAAAACTTTGCAAGACTCTTGCTGCAATACCAAGACTCGGGTGCGCAAGACCAAGACCAAGACTCGGGTGCGCAAGACCAAGACGAGACTAGGTGTGATGTTGCAAGACCTAGACCAAGACCGGTCCAAGTCTCGTCTTGGTCTTGCATTTGGGCAACACTACTGGTATACTCCTTCCCATTATTAACGCTATAAAAGTTCCATCATTCTTTTTGCACCGACTGAATTCCTATGCTCTTGATGCTGTGATTCTACTATAACGCAGTTCAACGCTAGGGCGGCGTCAGGCGCGCGTATTTGTGCTTACGCCGCCTGAGTTGTTGGTGGCGAACCATGTCCGATGGTCAGCAGCGTCAGGTCGGCACCGATGATTGCAATAAGTTCACGGCGCTGCGCCGCCTACGCAGCACACACCTGTATGTGTGTGTGCCGCGTGCCGGCAGCGGCGGCATCTTTCTGTACCCGCCGTTCCGCCTCTCGCCTTAGGCGCATTTTGCGCTGGTACGCGGTTTCCACCTTTCCCTTCCTCCTCCTCTTCAGTTCCTTAGGAGCCTCATGTTTCGCCGGACTCGCGACTGCAGCAGAGATTGCCCCAAATACGATTGGGAGCTGACTGTGCCGGAACTTGGATGCGACTTATCGTTGCGCCCGCACAGCAAGGGATACCGCGGCCTGGCCGGGACCTTCTAGTGAAGTCATACACGTATTGACCTCTGCCATGACGACTGACATTTTTAAGTCTTGTCTTGATTACTACTCTAACGACTGGACACTCGCATGCTTCTTATCCCACCAGCCATACAGCTCCTCGCCGAGTAGCCAAACTTCAGATTGGGGTAATTATTTATAGGCGTTTTCTTCCCCGCGGTCCGAAGACGGCCCTGAGCTTCAGCTGCACTCATACACAGGGTTACGGGTCTGGCCGTGACGCTCCCGTCTCTGGCGATGGAGTGCCATGAAACACATCCGCCTCGTCGACCCTGGCTCATATCCGCCGTGCGCGTGGCAGAGTCGCACACAGAGACCCCCTCCCGCCGAAATCTCTACCGTCCGCTGGACTTTGCCCAGGGTGCACCACGTGTACATAACTACAAGGGTTTTCCAAAAAAGACTTAAGCTAATCCTACTTGAAAATCACAAATTGATACCTTAATATTCTGTATACAGACCACAAATTTACTGTAGTTATTTCTCGTCCTATTTCATCAAGGACTCCTAGCTAACCACAAGATTTATGTACTTTCGGTTTATTCTTTATACTATTAATGTTTATTTTATATTCTATATTTTTTTTTTTTTTTTTTTTTTATATATTCACGCCTTTTTCCCATAGGGGTAGGCAGAGTCCACTGCCCTCCACCTGCTACGATCTTTGACATATTCAGCGTAGCAAAGCGGTTCTCTGTGGGCCACTTTTCGCCCCCGACGGAAACGAGACGTGACGTGTCGCGAGCCACATCGCCGCCATTCGTACAGTTTTTTTTTAATTTTTTTTGAAACTCATTGCGTTTCCGCGAGAAATACATACACATATAATTAACGGACACAAATTACATCCAGACTCAGAACAACAATTTGTGGATCGCACAAAGTGTTGTCCTGCGTGGGATTCGAACCCCCGACACTGGCGCTGTAGGTCACTAGCATTAACCACTACGCCATCTGTGCAGTTATATTCTATATGTCTTTATTAAATAATTTGTTTCTTTTACTTAAGCTATTCTATGTGATAATTATGATATTTTTTACAAACTAGAATATGATATAGTATAATATTAATTTATTTCATTCTTAATTTAATGTTACTATTTCAAATATTACTGTTTACCTTTTTTAAAATATATTTGTTTTGCATATATTGTTGCTTCCGCGACTTGATTGTACGGGTCCATCAGAATATCAGCGGTGTAGTCTAGAGAAGAATTAATATAGTTTTGGGCTATGTTGTTTTTAATATCAGCCCAGACCAGTTGGTCAATTGGATTTAAATCTGGATAGTACGGAGGTAAACGCAGAACAGTGTGTCCACTGGCTTTCAGGAGTTCATCAATTCTATACACGGGTTCTTTTTGTGTATTTTTGATAAGAAGTAGCAGTTGAGCCTTTGTCATGGTTCCTGAAAATTCTACATTATGGCGTAGCAACCAGTTCTGCATTTCACTTTTGAGGCTTGATATAGTTGGTTTCTTCTCAACCTGAACGCTGTGGTAAGACGCGTTGTCCATTACAACCACAGAATTCGGCAGCAACTTATCTTTTAACTTTTCATCTACCCACTTATAAAAAGTAGGTCCGCTCATATCTCCATTGAATATAGTCAATGCATCATCCACTAAGGGTCTGTCTCCACGAGCGAGAGAATCGCGACGAGTCCGCCCTTAAAACGTCGGATAATCTCCATGAACGAGCGATAATTGCGCCACGTATTGTCGCGAGTCGTAACGGAATCGCAACGTTTCCGTCGCCGCGTTTCCTTGACGACGCGTTGCGAAAGAAAGAATTTAGTTACGTGCCAGACGAGAGTGAAATAAGTAGTGTCTCAGTCGATAAAATAATTCTTTATTATGGATATAGTGTTGTGGGGTGCTTCTGCAAGTACGCTAGTGAATATGCAGTTATTGTTATTGTTAAGAAGGGAAAAAAAGCGCCGTTGGTGGACACATCCCATGTTGCTACGTCGTGAAAGTCATGGACATTTCCATGTGAATTATGAAGAATATCGAAATCATCCAGAATGGTTTGAAGATGAATATTTAATGCCAATTCCTGTTTTTGATGAACTGTTCAGTTTACTATCAAGACACTTATCAAAGCAAGATACCAATATGAGGAAAAGTATCGGGCCATGTGAAAGATTAGCAGTAACACTACAGTAAGTTTAAAGCAGATTTATTTTACTTAAACGCTTATCTACATCAAATTAAAACTTAAAGTTTACATTCCATCAAAGTGTTCTAACATTTGAGCAATATCGTCCTCGCTTGTTGGTGTGGAAGTACGAGAATAAGAGTCTAGTAATGTATGTGATGATGGTGTGTATTTCTTAATTACGGCCATAATCTCAGTTCTGGCATCAATTAAACAGTCTTCTTTTATTTTGTCCATAAGTGGTAGCAACGAACGGAAAAATACCTCATTTCCACGCTCGTCACGATACTGTGGTTGAACATTATTTCTTTGTATATCTATACTCTCGCGCATAACATTCGATATCTCTTTATTAGATTCCAGAAACATTTGTACTAATGTTTTCTTTTTATTAGACGTGGAGGGTTCCGTAACACTAGGGGTGGTATTAACTGAATGACGACAGGTCATCCTCAAAAACATCTTGACTGTCTTCATTGAACATGTTTGACGATGTTGAAGCGTGTTCTGTATGTTTCTTTAAAAAAAGTAATGCATCATAATGAATATACTTTCGTCGTTTTGAGGCAGCTTGACCGGATTTTGAACATTGCTGCAACTTTAACTCCTTACGAAATTGATCCCTTAAAGATTTCCATTTTGTCATTAACTCAAGTCCTGAAGCAAAGAGATAACTTTTAATTTAAATATTCTAATAATATATAAGTATACATAATTGTATTAATTATTATGTACCTACTTTAATAAAAAAAAATAGATTTTTCAGATTAATAAATCCGAACGCTTTGATAGAGTCTTCGTTTTACATCCCATTTCAAAAAAAAACTATCCTTTAGGTGTGATTGAAAACAAACGCGAGCCTATTTTATATTAAAAAAAAATATATGATAAAGTAAATTTTTTAAATACCTAATAATGTCATTTTCCAGATATCTCGCTTCTGGAACAAGTTATAAACGCCTTCAGAATAAGTACAGAATTTCGAAAAAAAACGTTGGCTAAATTAATAAAAGAAACATGTGGAATTATATGGAAAGTGCTAGCACCTACAGAAATGGCAGCCCCGAACAAAGAATCATGGAAAAGAATCTCAGAGGGACTTAAAGACAACGCGAATTTCCCACATTGCTTGGGAGCGCTAGACGGCAAACATATTC
Source organism: Lymantria dispar (assembly GCA_032191425.1). NCBI lineage: Eukaryota > Metazoa > Arthropoda > Insecta > Lepidoptera > Erebidae > Lymantria > Lymantria dispar. Next base: position 7,490,199 of record CM063463.1, on the reverse strand, counting down.
GAATTCAGTGCCCCCGGAATTCCGGCTCTCTATACTTTAATTATAAAAAGTACAACTCAATCGTTTTATTGGCTTTGGTGGATTCGAATTATTTATTTACTGTGATTGACGTAGGTTCTTATGGCCGTGAAAATAATTCTACCATTTTTCAATCTTCAATTCTAGGCCAGAAGCTAAATAAAGAAGCCCTTGATTTGCCGGAAGAAGAAGAACTGGTATTTGGCGGACCCAAAATGCCATATGTGATTGTAGCTGATGAGGCCTTCGGTATTCATCGAAATTTAATGCGACCGTATCCAGGTCGATGTCTTCCTACGGATAAAAAGATTTTCAACTACAGACTGTCTCGTGCGAGACGTTACGTGGAATGTGTCTTTGGACAAATCACCTCAAAATTTCGCATATTTCATAATACAATAAATCTTCAACCGGACAGTTCAATTCTTGTAATAAAAGCAGCTTGCGTTTTGCACAACTTCATAAAGCGTCGAGCATTAAATGCCACTGACGGGGAAAATGAAGACATATACAATCAACAAAATATGACACCCGTACTTCAAAGGACAAGGAATTCGGGATTGCAAATTCGAAACTCATTTAAAGATTATTTTAACACAGTGGGCGCGGTTCCTTGGCAAAATGACTACATCGTTTAATGAAAATTATCTACCATATAATTATTGTTGAAACAACGCTTTTGTACCGACAAATGTATATTATTTTGTTATACCATAGACAATAAAAACTAACAATTTATAACAACAAAAATTACCTAAATAAATAATATTGTACGCTTACCTTTTTCTTTTTTTCTTTAGAGGTTAGGTCATCCCACTCTGTGAACATAGCATTTCCCACATCATACCAATACTTTGCTTTAATTTCTCTGTTTCGATACTTGGCCAACTGAACATCGTAAAGGGCAGGTCTCTCCCTCACTTCAAGTATAAACTTTTCAATGTCAAACATTGTGCTATTGTTTAAAAAGCTTCTCAAAACGGCCTTGTTAACGAGAGGCAACGCTGAAATGACGCTGCATTTGACAACGCGCCCGCTGCGCGCTCGTCGCGAGAGCGCCGAGTCCGCTGCGCGACCGCGCGGCGATCCCGCTGCTAGTCGCGGCGGGCTAGCGACGATGTAATGACGTTTCGCGCGCTCGTTGCCATTCGTCGCATCGCGGCGATAATATCGCCGTGTGGAGACGGTTCAATAGAGAGTGTATAGAAATACGTGGCACGACGATAATATCGCCGCGATTCCCTCGCTCGTGGAGACAGCCCCTAAGCCCTTTCGACATCCAGCGTGGAGAATTACCAATCGCCGTCCTTGCCCAATATCAGCATGAATTCCGGGTTCTGACAATGATTGCCAACATTTGCTGGCATGGTGACTGGCGTTGATGTATGTTTCATCAAGAAAATATATGTTGCGGTTTTGCGTTCTGTAATTTTTGATTTGTGTAAGATATTTTTTCCGCCACACTGTAATATTAGGCTGCTCTATAAGGAGATGTCTCTTTGATTTTCATTTTTTGAAACGGTAGCCCATTTTGTGTAAAAGCTGTCTTAAATATTCCCGTCCACAATTCAATATTCCATCCTGTCTCAAACTTGATAGTAACTTACGGACAATTGGTATTTTTTTTTCAATTTCGTAAAACTGATGAATTTTTCTTCTGATAACTCCAAGGTCAAAATCATCCACAACGTGTTTTTCTTTAGAACTTTTGTTTTTTTTTTGCGATAGAAATTTTAATTGGCTTGAATTTTCAATTGATAAAAAATAACCCACAGAAATCACATTATGCACGGTTCTTTTGCTGTACCCCGTAGCCTCCGCAACGATTTTGGCAATATTCACATCATTTTTAAATTCAAAGCTTTCTTTGTCTGCTTTTCTTTTCTTAAAATATTCAGCCACCTTAAAAATGACAATCTTAATATCACGAGATAACGCACGACCCATCTTTGAATATTTATCTCATGTGCGTCTGACATAGACAGTCCGATACAGATAACACTACCTGCCGCCACGAGCGTTGACGGCGCACCAGTGTTGCCAACTCTGAAACCTAGAGGATCGTAGAATTCTTCTAAAAATACGGTAGATTTTACGAAATTATGTTGCAATTTATATTTGACATACGGTAGAATTACCTTGTTTTTTTTGTACCTACTATATCTTTTGTATATGTATGTACCTATATGTAGTCAGAGTTGAAAAAAACGCATATATTTTAATCAGAATCAGACAGTATAATTGTTTCAATATTTCTATACATATCGATATTGTGTTTTTTAATCATAGGGTCAGTGGGATTAAAATCAATACAGTTTTTTCCGTGTCGCTGTATGGCTTGCTGCGACAAAATATTACCCTTGATGGTTTTTGTAAGAAGTTTATTCCGTTTCTTCGTCTTGATGTCGTTAACCCAGCTGAAAACTCTTTCGCATTCGGCATTCGAATGTGGTAAAGACAAAATGGCCAACATAAACTTAGGCAAGTGTTTAAAATGGGTATTCCCTTCACGATGGTCGCGCAGTTGTGCTACCTGAAAAAGAAAATGATTAGACTGTTACAAAAATAAAAGCCAATACGAATTCAGCTTACTTAGAGTTTACTTGGTATCTTACCTTGTGCCAAAATACGTCAGGAGGTTGACTTAAATCCAAATCTTTTTGGTAAAAGAGCAACTTTCGCCATTCATCATCTAGTTCTTGTTGATGCTGTATTGAAGTTGGGCAAATTCTGGGCAGTAATGGAAATAACGACGAAATTGATTCTTCCCTGTCGTTAGAAATTACTCTCTCAACATCAAATTTACCAATTTCTGCCATAATTTTATCATTAAAACAGTAACGTTTACGGATGCCAACACAAGCTCTAATAATAAAGTTTTTACACATCTTTCTCAGAATTAATTTTCTTTCTTCATTTTCTTTAGAGGCTAGTTCTTTCTGGACACCTAAACCTAAATATATATCTTTCAGGTCTTTGTGATTTATTTCTGATATTAGATCTAGAGTTTCAATCGGAGCAGAATTAACATAATCTCTGTGTAAAACCAATAGTAACAGCTCTTTATAAAAAACTGTCATTTTTTCATGTATTTTCGTAATTAAAACAGATTCGCTCTGAAAACAGCTATTTAATATTGTAAATTTTGGCAACATCCAAGCCAAAAAATAATAATAAGCCTTGATTATGGGATCATTCAAGCATAAATGAATATCTTGGCACTCAGAATCTTCCAGCCATTTACTATCGAAATAAAGACGCAATACATCCCACTGTTCAAGAATCCTTTGCACTACTGCATTTAAAGACAACCATCTAGTCTGGGATGGTCTCAGAATTTTATGCACATCCACCTCAGCGAAATACTGAAACTCCTTTAACTCGCTCTGCCTTTTACTGCTAGATTTAAAATAATTATAAATATTTCGTGCCATTTTTTCACAATTAAGCGGAAGCTCTTTACACGCATCACTAGCACAAAGGTGCAGAGAATGGCAAATGCATTTAATCACTATTATGCCTGGACAGTATTGACGAAATCTACTTGAAACTGAGTTATTGCATCCCATCATTGTATTGCATCCATCAGAGCCGAAACCTATGATGTTTTCCGTAGAAATCTCATACTTTTGAAAAGTATCAATAACAGTATTAAAAAGTTTTTCGGCATTTACAACATGGTTAGTTGTTTTTTCATCGAATAATTGAATCAGATCCCAAAACCGCGAAACTACTTTACCAATCATAGGATCAAAATATCTGACCACTACAGCTACCGTCTTTACTACAGCAATATCTGTGCTTTCGTCTATTAAAATTGAAAACTTTTGTGATTTTAAGTCACTGACCAAATTTTCTTTCTCAGTTTTGCCAATACAGTTATTTATAACAGCTTGAACTTTAGTTCTTTTTAATCTAATGTCGTTTGCTATCTGAGAATCTGGGAATAATTTTGGTAACAAATCTGTCAAGTGATTCACGACATTATGAGATAATTTATGCTCAGCAACGAAAGCAGCTAATTTTATTTCTGAAGTCTTTAACAATTGCTTTTCATTAGTCGGCGTGGATTTAAAAGCACTTATTATTGACTGTTGTTTTTTGGAAGTTGATGCACTACATCTCTTTAAATTACTTACGTGTTTAGTTCCTTCTTTGTGTCGTTTTATTACACTTATTTCTGCACTGAAAGATGTATTACAAACATTGCAGATCGCCTTCGATAAATCCCTGTTATCTTTTCTTAGCCAATCACAATATTCTTTATTCAGCAACCATTCTTCTCGAAATTTCTGCTTATAACGCTTTCTTTTAGCTGGTACTCGTCCTAAGCTATTTTCTGGATCAGTAGAGCTATCGCTATCACTTTTCATAATTAAAAAACACTCAGATCTCACACAATACAACAAACTCTTACGTAATGACCTGCACGAATGAAATGTTATTCAATTATAAAATAAATAAACTAGGTAAATTAAAATGTTCTAAGTATTCATTGAAATTCAAATACATAAAGATCCACTGAATTAATTCGCGTAATATCTTCATACCGGTACCGCGCTATTGAGGGATTTCCTGATGTAAAAAGCAGTGTTGTCGGTAGAATAAGACGAAAATACCCTAATATGATGAAAATAAACATACAAACTTGCTAAAATTATTTTACTTCATAGATTATCATATACATCTACAAGTTTTTGAAAATATAGGGTCTTCAATGGATATTACGGTGTATTTTGCTACCGTAATTATAATCCTACGGTAGGTGGTAGATCTTTGCTGATTACCGTGTTTTCACCGTAATTACGGTGCAGTTGGCAACACTGCGGCGCACTGACAGAGCGCAACAGCCGATTCTGTCACCCCCCCCCCCCCCCCGCATCTCGCCGCGCGCATACCTCAGGGAGTGCACAGCACTAATGGCCACACTATACTCAGACGTCGATTCTCTGTGAGAGTGTGGCACTACCCCGGATGGATCGGCTCGCGGCTGTAGACAGACTACTGTCAACAATGTGATCTTACTACTTTAAAATCTATCTAGCTTGCCTAATAGCACTCTGATTATCAATAAATAAAAGTGTTTTTATGTCTGACATCAAAGTTAAATTCAATATTATTCCTCTCAAATAAATCAATCCAGTAACTGCTGGAGCTGTTGAAACGTACTCAGCCTGAGCTGTACTGTTTCTTAAAGAACCAATGTATGTATAAACAAAGGAATCAGCTTCAGAAAAAAAATGAACGCAATTTCGTCTCTCTTTTACAATAGTACGAAATTCTTGTTTCTTAAGTTAAAAGATTTCTTTGCTTTAATCGAGAAGCTAGAGTCTCCGATGCTTTTTTAACAAGTCAAGGTTTCTGATTAATGCGCTGAGCTCTTCCTGATTAATGGGCCGGGGGTCAGAGGAAACATCTGGATTTTAATTTCAAGACCTACATGTTGTGTAACTAACTCATCCTCGACAATTGGTAAGGAAATATCTTCTCCCAGCTCATCATGTCTAATTAAAGATATATTGTGTAATACTGCACATGCCACAATGACAGGTGGTATATTGTTCAGTTTTAGTCCAATGCCATTTCGAAGACATGGAAATCTTCTTTTAAGTATCCCAAAGAGCCTCTACGGGATGTCTAGTTCTTATTTGGGATATATTATATGCTTCCTCAGCAGGTGTCCTTGTCTTTGATAACGCAGTGAGCAAATAAGGTCGGCGTGGATAACCACTATCTCCAAGAAGTAGCATGTTACCAAAGTCACCACGCTCTAATTGGGCACACAATGGAGAATCGTTAAATACTGTGCTAGCATGTACAGATCCATTAAAAAAAAAAAGCATCTACAGATCCTGGCCATCTGGCAATAATATTTCTTATGCAAAGGTTTGCATCACACACCATCTGAACATTAAGGAGAAATATCCTTTTCGGTTGCGATATAATTCGAATTAGGCACTTCCTAAAAATAAATAATAGTCTAGTAAAACAGAAACTTCAACAATTACTAGTGAACTTAGGAAGAGTACATGAAACAATAATAAAATAATGATTATATCATGCTCTGCCCATGAGAAACTTTAAATACATAGTTTGGTATGTACCTTTTTGTATATTAAAAATAAATAATAGTCAAGTAAAACAGAAACTTCAACAATTACTAGTGAACTTAGGAAGAGTACATGAAACAATAATAAAATAATGATTATATCATGCTCTGCCCATGAGAAACTTTAAATACATAGTTTGGTATGTACCTTTTTGTATATTACATGTTAATTATTATGTATATTTTTTTTTATTTATTTATTTATATTTGTAATATACACATTTTATTCAGAATTATCTTCTGCCAAACTGCATAACAGTTTGTCGGCAGTGTTCTCATGGTTACGTACAACACATTACATTATTAAACACCTATATAAATGTAGGTATACACATCTAAATCATATTATCATATTTATACATGCAATTATTCTCATATGTTTTGATATAATTATATAATAAAATTTAAAAAGAAAATAATAACAATTATGTATAATAAAAAAAGAAAGACTAAAAACAAAAACTCCATTCATAAATAAATTTATCTATACATTGATTTCTCCTATATATTATTTTTAAATCCTTACACATTGATTAACTTTACCTATTCCGTTCACTATGGACACATACTCAAATAATGTTTTAATAGTAAGTTTTTTAGATGTTTTTTTGTAACGTCATGGGTGATTAAATGTGCTGGTAGCTCATTTAATAGTGTAGGAGTTAGCCACTTTCGCATGCGTTGACCAAAATAATTGTTCACTCTTGGAACCTTATATTTAATTTTTCGTGCAACCTTACGACTTGGTTGCCTATGGACTATCTCATTTTTGTGTTCATTTGAATTATATTGTTCTAATATTATAATAGACTTTACTTTCATTTCTACTGGTAAAATTCTACAATGTTTAAATATTTTTTCATAATGCTGATTAAGACTGTTCTTTGTTTTCTTATTTATTAATAATTTTAGTAGTCTAAGTTGTATTTTTTTAATCTTGTTTAGATGCGTTGGAAAAGTTAGTCCATAAGCTCCCAACCCATAATTTATAATTGACTCAGCTAGAGCATGATAAAGTATATATAATATACGTTTACTGATTATGTACTTTAGGTTGTTAAGTTTACCTAACACCGAGCGCAAGTTTTTGCAAACATTATCTATGTGAGTATCCCAGGTGAAGCGGCTGTCGATAGTTAATCCTAAATATTTGTAACTCGCTACGCGCTCAATACATTTACATTGACAGTTAATTTTATTTTTGTGAAGACAATCAAAGGTGTGGCCCTTTAACGATATGCTAGCAATTTTAGCTAGTTGGTTATATGGAGAATAGATCAACATGCATTTAGTCTTATTCATATTAATAATAATGCCGTTATAATGTGCCTATATCACCACATTATCTAAATCTTCTTGCATTACCGACTGCATCTGTTCACAGTTCCGGCCACTGTATGCCAAGCACGTATCATCGGCATACATATAGGTATATTACAGTTTTTAATAACATATATATATAGTCCTAGATACTTGTTACAGTACCTGGTGAATTAATTTTAATATGGGTGCAGTCCACAGCCCCCACAACTCTTGGAAATCCTGATATGCTGTAAAATTCGTTAGCAATATCCAGAAATTCGTTAGAAGTCGGCATAATTATATACAGAGATTTCATACTGGCCACTTTCATAAGTGGCGTAATATCGTAAAGTAATTAAGATTTGATCTAGCGGTTGTATTGCTCTATTCCGTTTTGTGAGAGGTTTAATCGTAAACAAATGATAATATGTTTGTAAAACCTAGTGATAAGGAAACAATAGTAGATGATAAAGAAAACCACAATATAAATGTTAAACCATATTTATTAATTCCTTTTCCCAATCTTCAAATACAAAGTTCTTACGACTTAATATATTATATTTTAACATAAGATAAAAAATAGACAATGGATGAGGCTTTTTAGATATATGCTTCAAATATGGTGCTTCACGCCAATAATGTTTCCATACACGACTTGTGAATGTCGAATCATTAGGAATAACATCCCGATTTGTAAGTACTATGACAGGAGTTCTTTGCAAACAAGCGTCACCTTCATATTTTATACGGGCTGGACAAGTATCACCACCAAAAATTAGTTTTAATACCTCTTCGGCTCCTGGTTCAAAATTTGGTTCATTCCATAATAATATGCGTCGTTGTAACGCATCTTGTAATGGAAATCTGTCATACTTGTTAAAATTACCAATCTGTCCAAAATTTACACATGAATGAATCACACAATCAAAAAAGAAGTTTTTACCGGAACAGGCCGGTCCAATAACACAAAGTGTGTTACGTTTTGGTACCTTTTTATCTATGACATAAAATAAATTTTTCAAAAAATTATATACTTCTGTTTTTTCTTTGTGTTGATGTAAAAGCAATGATTCTAAAACAGCAACACTATTGGGAATATCATAATAATATTCACCAACGTTGTTCCATGGTGCCACATAAATTAATTTATTCATTGAAATTTTTCTAGTTTTTAGAAAAATTTCCCTGTACGACATATCAACATAATTTTGATTAATGTTATGGAAACAGCTTAACAATAATTGTTTGTTTTTAGGCATATATCTAAAAGGACCTTGTGTCCAGTGGCCAGTGTATATAATGTTTTTCGTTGGTGTAATAATAAAACTCTCTAGCCACTTTTCCAACCGGTTACTGGCCTTTTTTCGACTTTGACCTTTTTGGTTTTCATAACTTGTTTCGTTATTTCCTTGCGAAGCTTCATCGCTAGATTGTAAACAGGGCAGCCCTTCGAAGAGAGTACTACCAGCGATGAGAATGTTCTTTTCCTCCAATATTCGGTCTTGCTTAGCTTCGAACAATCTTTGAAGGGGTATAACTCTAGCTTCATAAGCATCTGCCCAGATTCTCCCGGCGTGGACATAGAAATATATTGATCGGTGTCCTTGATTAAGATACTCTGAGAGATTTTGCCAGTATTTGACACCAAGCAATGAGCTTGGGCAAGATTTCCGACCATAGATGCGAAGTCCTCGTCGTTCGTCCCCGCATCCGAGTCTTCGTCCTCCTGGCTCTCTACACTCGGAGTTCTTAATTTTCTTTTTATCGGTTTCATTGTAGATTTCACCTGAATGTCGATTTCGGTTTCCGACTCGTCCTCCACGCTCAACTGACTCTCTTGAAATAATGTACCCGGTCGATATTCGTCGTCGCTTTCTTCGTTCGAAATCTTCTGCTTCTTCGAGACACACTTCTCCTTCTGGAATTGTACTCGTTTGAGTGCTTTCCCATCTTTTTGATTCTTCTTCGTTATGACCTTCTGTGGTGAAGTCTCGAAGTCTTTGGATGTGGAGGCATCGACACGTTGATCCCGAGTATGCGCAATCGTGGATGACATGGAGGTGTTCTTCGTGTTTCGCAATGATGAAGATATTGGGAGCTCCTCGTCCGAAGTCTCGTTCTCCTTTTGACGTGCTTCCAGTTCCATTACACAAGCTGAGTACAGGTTGAATAATGTTTCTTCGAAATCGCTCTCCCAATCCATCACTTGGAATCTCCCATATATCATGGATAACCCGTCGTTTGAGTACCAATCCTCGAAATGCACGAATGAACAGTTCATCAAGTCCTTCTTTCCTTCTTTTAACCATAGAATGAACTCCTTCATGATCTTCTGAACGGCGCTTCCGAATTTGTATAGTTTTACGTTCTTGTTCGTCATTGCATATTTCTGAATGCTCTGAAGCCATGGCTTCATCACTCTCAGAGTTGTTTCGGTTTGCCACAAACTCTCTAACCATACTGTAAAAGGATGCATCGCTATTGTCTTCACTTTCGTCATTTTTCCCGACTTCTTTCCAATTCCTTTTCCTTTTTTCTTTGGAGGTTCCAAATCTATTTGAAGTACAGCTTGCGTGTTCATCGTATCGTCCATTATTTCCTCCTGATGATTCTGGTTGTCCGCAATCACTACACAATCTTGCTGTTCTTGTGATAAATCTGGTGATGTCTCCCTGCTTTGACTCATCTTTGAAAATTAAAAACTCTCGTAGAGACTCAATGATGTTAACTCAACCGCGTATCGATCGAACTGATGCCAAACTTCGCCGTAAAGGTCTTTATATAACTTGAAATTTTGTTCTACAAATTTCATTACGTTCCTACAACGACAACAACACGTGATAACACATAATTAACTAATCGTTTATACATAATCATAAACATTAACATGGCGCTTCGCGCCGTTAGTTTGATTGTGGGTCATCAAAGGTGTGGCCCTTTAACGATATGCTAGCAATTTTAGCTAGTTGGTTATATGGAGAATAGATCAACATGCATTTAGTCTTATTCATATTAATAATAATGCCGTTATAATGTGCCTATATCACCACATTATCTAAATCTTCTTGCATTACCGACTGCATCTGTTCACAGTTCCGGCCACTGTATGCCAAGCACGTATCATCGGCATACATATAGGTATATTACAGTTTTTAATAACATATATATAGTCCTAGATACTTGTTACAGTACCTGGTGAATTAATTTTAATATGGGTGCAGTCCACAGCCCCCACAACTCTTGGAAATCCTGATATGCTGTAAAATTCGTTAGCAATATCCAGAAATTCGTTAGAAGTCGGCATAATTATATACAGAGATTTCATACTGGCCACTTTCATAAGTGGCGTAATATCGTAAAGTAATTAAGATTTGATCTAGCGGTTGTATTGCTCTATTCCGTTTTGTGAGAGGTTTAATCGTATTACCGAATACTGAGGCCAAATACATAGCCGTCTCATTGGATCGTACAGATGGATGACCTAGTATTTACTGGAGCAGGTGGAGGCGTATGAAAATGTTGACCAGTCAAATAATTTATATTTCTATGTCCCACGTTAACTTCTGAATTTATAGAGAGCCGTTGCATTTGCCCATAAAAAATTATATCGTTGATTAGTTTCTCTGATAACATTTTCTGTTCTTTCGTCATTGTCCTTAATTTTATAGCAACGTTTTTCCCAAAAATATCAAACTCATCATCTCTGAGACGTTGACTAATCAAACTAAACATAATTTACAATGTCGTCTTTTCGTTTCCTTGTAAATGATGGAGGTTCAGGCGTTGTAGCTGGAGATGAAGTTTGAGATGACTGTCCAGGCAATGAATTAAGCGATGGCGGTGGACTGGTTATCTGCAATTAAATAAATAATATATGTAAAGTACCTCTTGTCTTGTTTCAGTTACCTTATTATATAGAAAAATAAAAATGATAGCTGAACAATTTCAAAACAAGTGGTAGTTCCCTAATTGCCTTGGATCAGTGGATGGTAAACACGTCAAAGTAGTTCCACCTAGCGCTAGATCCCATTTCTTTAATTATAAAGGCTTTCATAGTATTGTTATCATGGCAATTGTCGGGGGGCACGGCAGTGCCCCCGCGAAGTCGAGCGCGAAGCAAACACTGGCGTACCATCCTTTACTGGAACCATTTCGGCGCATTTTCAGGCCCCTATTTGAGAACCTCTGGACAAGACCAGAACGCAGAAATTTTCGTCATCTAGTAAGCTATAAAATCACACGTAAAATAAAAAATTCAAGTCTGTAGGTCATTTAGTTCCGAAGTTATGCGAAAGCAAAGTTTCGCATTTGCGACACTCACTCACTCATGATCATCAAAATAGAACTAGTACTTCCCATAAACTCAGAGAGCTGAAATTTGGTATAGAGTTAGGGTTTAATGGCCACATAAAGGGAAAACTATAAAAACTAGGATAATCGAAGATTTGAAGTACCTGGTGACCCTTATTTGAAAACACAAGAGCCCAACCAAACTATTAAAGATCGACATACCGCCTTTACAAAAAATATTCAACTTTGTATGCCTCTTCATTTGATATCAAAAATCGAAGGTCTGAAGTATCTGATGAAGAACCCTCAACATATCTCAGCTGTATTAGAGATATGGTAATGCCCCCATTGGTACATAAAGAAATCGTCTGCCATTGCAAAAATCCAGCGTAGTGGGACACATCTTCTAATTTAATCTAGCCTATTGCTTCCCACTGCTGGGCGAATGCCTCCCCTTCTGCTTATAATATGCATATAAATAAAATTAAAGAAAAACTCTGGATAAGACTAGACTGGCTTTTATACTTATACTTACAAGTTTACAAGAAGAAATAGTCGAACGATTAACTTTATTCTACTCCAACATTACACAAATTAAATAAAGAAATTACACTAAAATATTAATTTATTTCGCTCAAAATTTGGTCAAATATAATTCTTAAAAAATGCCCTCATGGACACCTCCATATTCTCTTGTGGCCAAGCCTACGTGGCGCTTTCACAAGTAACCAATCTTCATGGGGTGCACCTCATAAATGTTGACGTCAAGAGTATAAAAGCTCAAGCTTCAGCGATCACCGAATACATCCGGCTTAGACGTAAATACCGCGCCGATCTTTCAGAATTTAAACCGTCTAAACCGTCTAAAAGAATAAATAATGAACGCGAATGGGCGTACGGTTCACGGCTTCAATATGAGCTCTTTGACTCATGGTACATTCATCCATTATTATTACTAAGAATGTATCTTGTCAAAGTTTTCCAAGCGGTCCATTTTTACGTATGATGACTGACTGATATTGACTGTTGTTCCAATGATAGTCAATGGTAACTTAAAGGTGGAGTGTGCTGTTTTCCCATCACTTAATAAAGTTGCGGCAATCCCTGAAGAGGCAACGGTCAACGCATATTTCCCGGTTTGTCTTAGTTTGGCCAATACTAAATTGCTGAGGAACGTTTTCCCAGTGCCTCCTGGGGCGTCCACAAAAAAGGTTTTACCTCTGTTATTTGGCACACTGTCAATAATGGCATCAAAAGCCTTTCTTTGGTCGCTAACTAATTTCGGTACATTTTCATTGATGAAAATTAACAACTTATTGTTGTCGTACGAACGTGTCAGTATAACAACTGATGCATTGTTATGTGGCCAAATTGAAGAGGGTAAACTAAAATCACGTAAGGTTTTATCATTTAGTTCTAAGAGACTACTTTCTATTTGTAATAGACCTTCATTGTAGATGTCATCATTATGGAGTAAAGTAGAATCCTGATTTTACTGTCGCATTCTTTATCTAATGTCGTCACATAAATCGTCTTTGAAGTTTTGCCACAATTTGAGTGGTTCAGATGGGTAACAAAATAGTAATATGACCACAAACAACTCCCTTAGCTTCAAAGGACAAAGAGAAATCGAGGCTTCTCTCAAGGTGTGTTCCTATTGGTTATGGTTTTCTAACAAACCTCCTCACTGCAAGCCGCTTAGTATGTTTCATGGACAACTCCGTTCACAGTTTTAAGGTCTAGGAATGAGGTGGGACCATGTACGTGGCGTAGTAAAACTCTAAGATAAAAGCATTCGGACTGAGAAGGATGGACACTATATACTCTGCCCAAAGCAGAATCTTTTTGTTTATTCCGGGATGCCCAGCGACATTTCCTAAGCGTTTTCTTCGGGAAAATTTGTTATTAGCCAAAGTATAATAGTGGGGAACTTCGCGATATAGTAAAAATCAAAATATGCCGTCAGAGAACTACTCTGACGGCATATTTTGATTTTGGTGGATTTTCCACTATTCTATGCACATTTTCCGATGAAAAGTAAACTCTGTTCATTTTCTAAATGTATCGTTAGCTGTACTATAGTAGGGTATCTGTCATGTATAGGGAATTCCAACAATTGCCATACCGCTTCCGATGTACTTATGTATCGTCCGTTTAAATAATTTTCCACTTCATCGTATTTCTTACACCAAACGTTGCTTGATTCGACCCTTTATTTATGTATTTGCAAATGTATTTTATATCTTGAACAGAATGACAATATTCAACGTTAATGGGTGTGTTAAACATTCGACAAAGAATCGAGTGTACGGACGATTTACGTGTTGTCTATAGTAATAGTCCTCCCACAGAGCCTCATACCTACCTGACCACCGTTAACAACGCCGCGGCGTTTATAAACGGGATACCCATCTTTCCCGGTTTGGGTATCAGTGACAAAACGCCGAAGATATTTTAGAGCATATCCCATTTTTCATTCACGGTGCTGTTAAACTTTGTTTACCACATGGTCCGTATACCATGTTCTTCACCATGTTGGTCACAATTTCAAACATTACCGGATCGTTTTCTTTGTCTGGTAGCTCAGCAATTATAATTTGGTCAATTTCGTCCGTGAGTGTTTGGTGTACTAGCGCTGGTGTCATTCACTACAGCTTTCTAAAATCTGGCCAAACAATTACGGCAGATATCTATTATACTGTTCTACTACTACTGCACGAAGAATTAGCACGCTGAAGTGGCAATGGGCAGGCCACATCGCTCGACGAACCGACAACCGCTGGGGAAGAAAGGTTCTCGAGTGGCGACCACGTATCGGACGACGCAGTGTTGGACGCCCCCCCACTAGGTGGACCGATGACCTAGTGAAAGTTGCTGGGCGTCGTTGGATGCAGGCGGCACAGGACCGCACATTGTGGTGCAACATGAGGGAGGCCTACGTCCAGCAGTGGACGGCAATAGGCTGAAATGATGATGATGATGAAATCACTACTACTGCAAACCATGAAGGAAGAGCTAGCTGCTAAACAACCGAGATTGATAAATCGCTCTGGGCCACTGCTGCTTCACGACAATTCAAGACCACACACAAACAACCATTAAGTTAGATGAGCTACAATTGGAATGTCTGCAACATCCGCCATACTGCCCGAGCCTAGCTCCAACAGATTACCATTTTTTCGCAATTTGGACAACTTCTTACAAGGAAAAAAAATTAACTCCGATGCGGGCAGTCCAAACCGCCTTCAAAGAGTTTATTGATTCTAGCCCCCATGGTTTTAAAAGGGTCCATATCACCTAAATTAGAGTAACAATGGTAACATATATAATTCACTAATCTCTTACTTTAGAATTACCTTATATTATAGCTTTAGGATATATGGAAATAAAAATGATTATTATTTATATATATTTAAGCACCAAAGTTAATTATTGACAAACTCATTAATGTCCAGAACATAAATGTTTAATTATTCACCCTGATCCTAATTTTTATAGTATCAGGACTGTGTTATTTTTTATTATAGGTGAAAGAAGGGTGAGCATACTGCTTAGGATATTTTTATTGTTCAACATGCAACTGCCTACCTGATATCACCACTCTTCAGAATTTAATTATCAACTACCCAAGACATCTGGTATAGGTTAGTATAAACTGCTGAGTCAGGTTTTTGACATCCTCAAGTTAATACCATTGTAAAAATATAGGTAAGGTTTGTAAATAAATACTAGATATGTAAGCATTATTTTATATTTCTAACCATGGCTAATCGCAAGGTGCCTTTTTTCTTCTTGACCCTAGAGAGATGTAGTTCCTCTGCAACTTCCCTTTCAGCTTTAGATTTCAAATACATTTCTTCTGCTGCCTTCACCATCCATTCTCTTTCCTTAATTTTAAGAGTATGCAAAACTTCCTCCCTTCTTTGTGTGCTCTCATAAGATTTTTGTCTTAGTAAAAATTCCTCCTCTATCACTTTGGTACGAATATTTCTTGATTTTTAAAAAAATATTTTACTGACAAATCATTCACATTCATTATTTATTATTATTATTGTATCTCCTCTTATTTTCACGGGATCTTCTAATTGGGACGATACCCAGTCTTTTATAGACTTACATAGGGATATGGATCCAACTTACACAGGCCTTTTTCAAAAATTTAATTTAAAAGTGGGATTGGACATCTACTGACTGAAGTAAACAACAAGATAGTTGGTTAACGACTGATTTATTATGTGACTACCCTACACACATTACTATATTATACTACATCTCCCTCCTTAGAAACTAAGTAATACAATAATTTCGTAAGGTAGACATAATATAAATTTCTAATATTTTAATTATAAATTTCACAACATATTTCACCAAACAGTATCCATACCATAACAATAATACATTATGTGCACAGTAGGAACATATAATTATTATAATATGTTATATAATTCTATAAATTATCTAGTATTCTTTAAATATCTATGTATCTATCCTATCTGCTATCTATCCATATCATTTTCTTATTATTTCTATATATATATATATTTTTTTTTTTACATATTTATTATATATTATACCTCATGTTTAGACAATAAATTAAGTTCATTGTAAACAATTATAATTATTATTCGTAACCTAATTGAAATAGTTTACATTTATTTAATATTAAAGAGTACATAATTTATTTCAAGTTTCTTATTTTTTCTTTAGCAGCCCTTGCAGTAGCCCTTTCAGAACGTGTATCTGTACTGTTCTGAGGAGGTGGTACGTTATCACCCTCATCGAGATCAGAACACGAATCATAGCATTCAGATTCAATAGATTGACGTTTTTTAGTTTGGGGAACATTATCGTCACTCATAATAGCGTCAGATGGCACTACTGAGGCTGTATCAGAAGGAATCTTGATGAGGTGTCTCCGGTTCCTACGTAACACTGCGCCTGCTCGGTTCATCACAAAATAAGAACGAGGTTGATGTGCGCGGTTCACCACGCGGGCTCCCTCCCTTCGCGCACCCGTCACCACAACGACGTCATCACCAACTTTCAACTCCGGCATTGAACGGGCACGGGCATCGTACCACTGTTTCTCACGATTTTTGTTTAGAATAATTTTTTCATAATCAGATGTATTATTTCTTTCCGGTAATAATTTGCTATTGTGACATGGAAGTTTTGTGTTTATTCTTCGACCCATCATGAGTTGCGCAGGGCTGGCTACGCCATCTCTCGGTGCTGCTCTATAATTTAATAAGCTTATGTAAAAATCTTCACCTGATCGAATGGATTTAGATATCAAAGTTTTAATTGTACGCACGGCTCTCTCGCTCCTACCATTTGATTCGGGGTAATTGGGCGACGAAGTTAAATGAATAATTCCCCACTGCTCTGTAAACATTCTAAATTCTTTAGATACATAAGCAGGGCCATTATCTGTAAACAATTCTTGAGGTATTCCGTGCCTTGCAAATTGGTCTTTCATGGCCAAGATTACTTGTCTCGACGTAATATTTGTTAAAGGACACACTTCGACAAAATTGGAAAAGTAATCCACTAGTATAAGGAAATATTTCTTGTTAATTTCGAATATGTCAGAGCCAACCTTTGCCCACGGTAGTTGGGGTATATGATGCGGTATTGCAGGTTCCCGCGGCGGCCGTGGCGCCAGCTCGGCGCACACGCGACATCGGCGCACAGCGCGCTCCACATCACGCGACATGCCCGCCCAGAACATGACGTCACGCGCGCGTCTTTTGCACCTATCTATGCCGAGATGACCCTCATGTACTCTACTTATCATCTCTGCTCTGAGTGCTTTCGGAATAAACACCAGGTTATTAACCAATATCACTCCGTCCACATATTCTATAGATTCTCTGTAGCTCCAGTGTACGCGCACGTTATTCTTTGTATTATATTTATTATTAGGCCAACCGTTCATTATATAATTAATAATAGTTTGACATTCGTCATCCTTTTGAGTTTGCAATTTAATTGTTTTCAAACGATCTTCACTGAATCTTAAATTTTGTACCAGAAAACATGTTTGCTCCTCCAACTCCTCCGATACCTTATTCTGTAGGAGGTCCGGCAGTGGTGCCCTGGATAATGTATCTGCGACAAACATGTATTTACCTGGTGTGTACTGGACTATAAAATCGTACCGTTGAACACGTAGCATCATACGTTGCAACCTGGCGGGTACTGCGTCTAATGGCTTTTTAAAAAGCGACTCAAGTGGCTTATGGTCAGTTTCCACCACTACATCTCTTTTACCGAAAATGTACTGATGGAATCTCTCAAGAGCGAAAACAATTGCCAACATCTCTTTCTCTATTTGAGCATACCTTTGTTGAGTATCTGAGAGTGTAGTGGAGGCAAACTCGACAGGCCCCTGCCTCCTTGGAGCAGCACGGCGCCAAGTGCGCGCGAACTCGCGTCCACAGAGAGAACGGCGCGCGCGCCTGGCTCGTACAGCGCCAGCACGGGCGCCGCACACTGCATCTGCTTCAGTTCATACACTATACGATCCTCACACTCGCCCCAATACCATTCGTTATTTTTCTTTAATAAATTACGTAATGGCTTTACTTTGTCCGAATGGTGGGGGATAAATTTGCTTACGTAATTAATCATGCCCAGAAATCTCTCCAACGCAGGACGATCGGACGGACTGGGCATATCGATGATAGCCTTTACTTTGGCGTTATCTATTTTCATTCCTTCCGCGCTAAATGTATGGCCTAGGTAGGTTACTTCTCTCACACAAAATAAACATTTGTCAGCATTGAATCTGATATCTACCGTTTTGGCTCTTTCCAATAAACGTTTGAGACGGCTGTCGTGATCTTCCTTCGTAGAAGCCCAAACTATAATGTCATCGACAAAAGAATCCACACCTTCCAAATCTTCCAGCAACTGCCTGATCCTGGCATGAAAAACTTCAGAAGCCGAATTAATACCATAAGGCAGGCGTAGATATTGATATCGTCCAAAGGGTGTGCCAAATGTGCAAAGGTCAGCGCTTACATCATCCAATTGTACCATCCAAAATCCCGATTTGGCATCTAATTTACTGAAATACCGCGCACCTTTTAACTTAGTGGCTATTTCAGTTATCGTGGGTAATGGATAATGCTGACGCCTAATCACAGAATTAAGTGGTCGTGGGTCTAAACAAATTCGAAAGCTACCATCCTTTTTTGCCGCCATGACAATACCATTCACCCACGAGGTAGGATGTTGAACTTTTCTAATTACACCCAACTTCTCCATCCGAGTTAATTCTTTTTTAAGTTGATCACGAACACCTATCGGTATCTTTCTGACGGGACAAATGCAAGGACTTGCATTACTTTCAATAGGAATACTATAAGTACCGGGTAATTTACCTAATCCTTGAAATAATTCTTTATAATTATCTATATTTAGCGAATATACTCTTTTTATTATACCTAATTGATCCAAGGCATATTTGCCTAAAATACTTTGACATTGTTGTTCAGATATGACAAACCTCAAATAATATATTACATTTTTGTACATACACTTAATTAAACAAAATCCTATTATTAACAAATAATTACCACAAAAAGATTTAGCTCGTGTATTATCCTGAACAATGTTAGATAGACATAAGCCTAATTCCATATAGTTATGCTTAGATAATACATTAAGATCGGAACCGGTATCTAATTTAAAACTATGGTGAACGCGACCGTCACACAAATATAATGATTCGTACCATTTCGAATCGGACGCGTTAACAATATTGTCTATACTCTCAATCGAGCCAATATAGTACAAGTCACTGTCACTGTCATCATAACGATAGTCCTCATACAATTCACACACATCCAATGATTTACGAGCGGGACACATAATTTTGAAATGACCCTTACCGCCACAAATGAAGCACTTTGCCTTACGCGCTGCGCATGCATCACCTCCGTTGCACGCCACCATCGCGCACACCAAACACGCGCGTCCGCTGGGCCCGGCGCGCTCACCACCGTCGCTTGCACCGCGTCCGCCACCCGCGGGACGGCCGCGAGCGCGCGATTGCCGCTGCGCCCGCGTCGTCCCGACCAAAGGGCGTCCACCGACGCGCAGTTCAATGATTCACTTTTAATCCCTTCAATTTGTTTTTCACTGTCGCTAGATATTTCATTTGCTTGACATATTTTTATCGCCTTCTCTAAGGATAAGTCATCGGTCCGCAATAATCTATCGCGAACAGCTGTATTTGTTATACCGCATACAATGCGGTCGCGCAGTAAACTATCTTCCAGTTGTTCAAAATCACAGCGTTGACTGATAAGTCTGAGGGCAGTAACATATCCGTCGATACTTTCGCCAACCTCTTGACATCGCGTAAAAAATTTATATCGAATCATCGTTGTATTTGTTTTGGTGCCGAAATAGCCATTATATTTTTCGATCACCTTATTTAAATCCTCCTTTTGCTCGTCGGCGTCAAATTTGAATGTGGTAAAAATGTCATACCCTTCTGCGCCGATTAAATTAATTAAAAGGCTAGCTTGCACATCGCCGGTTTCTTTGTATACACCCGATGCTTTCAAAAATACGCGAAACTGACGTAACCATTTACGCCATGCGTCTGCCCGACATGACGGTCCTCCTTCTAAGCATAATTCCGCTGGTGGACGGGCGTGTTCCATTATGATTATTTATTATTTTAATGTTTATATTGTATTTATACACAATTATTAATACACTTATACACGATTACTTGTTCGTATATATTATTTTCGCGCACCGCTGTCACCATGAAGTAAACAGATAGTTGGTTAACGACTGATTTATTATGTGACTACCCTACACACATTACTATATTATACTACACTGACCACACTCCACATTTGCATACAACACTCGTGGACTGTCATAGGTAGATATAAAACTATTTTGTGATGATAAGGTCTGTCTAATTTCTCATTATATAGTTGTAGGTTCGATGGATTGGTTAACTTCCTTTCAGCTTGTATACGTCCCATTGCTGGGCTCGAGCCTCCTCCATAGGAGGACAATTGACCTTGCTATACGATGCTGGTCAGACAGATTGGTATAGGGTTTTAATTTAAGTTTTCCTTTTCTTGCACAGATGTTATATGCGTCCCTGTCATCGCTATCCCTCAGTCATCTTTTACAACATTCACGGGCACAATAGGGAATGGTGAATTGAATTCTTACTCTGTCTACACACGGCGACGGACTGGTTAACTTAAGTCTATTGAATTAAAAACTGTTATTATGATATTGTATCTCCGAGTTCTCACGAATATCTTCCAAGGAAGGATACCCAGTCCTTTGGTAGGCTTACATGGGGATATGGATCTAATACGCAGAGGCCTTTGAAGAAATTCAACATCATACTATGTATTAATTTAATGTTTAATTTATTATTATGATTATTATCTGATAAAGAGTGATTACTCTTTATTTGGAAGTAAATTATACATTTATAAGATACCTTGAGATGGCACTGTACTATAATCAGTTAGACGTAACACTGAAGGACGTACAGCTGGGATGTCTTCTATATTAGTGTCTGTAAAAAACAAAAATAAGTCTATAAAATGATTACACATTGTCTAAGTTAACTTGATGAATGATGCATGAGATTATGGTTATACCTCTTTCAGTCACAGTCATGGCTGGTGGAAGCGTGGTGGCTGGCATGTCATGCAGCAACTGCTCATCTGCCAAGTAAAATACCATGCATGAATATGCTTATATAAAAGGCTAAGTTAAATTATAAAATACAAAATGTTTTTATCTTTAGGCTAATTGTCCCAATATGCCCAGGAACTGGTCTACCCCACAATGGCAGGCCTTATTAGAGCATATTGGTCAGATTATATATAGTTTTACTTCAAGTTTTCTTTATTTACGGTGATATTAACTGATTAAATTCAAACATCAGGTACATAATGCGGCATGTTTATAAATAGAATAGACTAAATTATATAAAGCGTACAAAAATCATATGTAGACTTTAAAATTCTTTAGAATAATGCTGGTTGACAAAATTGTTAGTTTAAGTATCAATATATTATTATTAAAACACTACTAAACATACCAGTATCAAAGAAAGTATCGCTGTCAATTACTCCCACTAATTCCACATCTGTTGGTTCAGCGAGATCATCATCCATCAGTTGACTTTCACTAGATGTGCTGGGTGCATTAACATTATATGATCAATCGCCTGTTCTCATACTTTCTCATTTTTTTTGGGCCAAAATGAATTTTCGCTGGGTCTTTAAATTATCCCAGCATTTTTTAATATGAGCTTCTGTTCTCTAGAAAATAAATGGCTATTTAGTTATAATGTAAATTATTATTACAGAACAAACTTGAACTTACTTTTTTGCTCGTTTCTATGGAATTATACTCCTCTGTTAGAGAAGTCCATGCGGCTTTTTTAGCATTCATATTAACTGAACCCGTAGCAGTAGAATTAAGTTTGTACTTAATAATGAGTTCTTGTAAGCAGGCTTTTTCATTATCTTCAAAGTACTGACGTTCACTTACAGCCATTTTGTAAAGATATTAATTAAAAATTTAAAATAATCTTAATAGTAAACGGTGAAAAGTTGATTTAGGTTTATATATTATTTTTTGTAATTTGATCAGGCAAAGGAAACCTAATTGCTAAAATGCCAACATAAACGCGCCAATTCCTCAAAATCCTGACGTCATTCGTGACGTATTATCTCCATTCTTCCTTACGGAAGGAATCTCCGGATTTCCTCAAATTTAGGACTATGAATACCGATGTTGAGGAAAGTTCGAGGCGATCCTCGAAACTTCCTTACGCGAATGAGTGGAGGCAATATCGAGGTTACGACTTAGAATACGGGGGTAAGAATAAAAATTACAACTGGGCAGGCATAACTGGTTGTATACGTTTAAAGTAGCGCTAGCCTAGTGGTACAGCCAACATATTGGTAGGCATGCACACACACACTGATATTCATTTACACATGTGAACGAATATATCTATACAGTAGGGTGCTTTTTTTGCGACTATTTTTTTTTTCGATCCCATACCGAAATTTTGTTGGAAATACATTAAAAAAAGTCTCTGAAAGTTTGAGCCCTTAATATTAAGCACTCGACCAAAGCGTGTGAAGATTTCCCATTTAAAATACACGTAGAACTTGATCTTTTTTCTTTTGAATTTTATAACTCAGCGGCATTTAATGGTATCATCTCGTTCAAAAGCGGGATTTTCTCAGGATTAAATGCTCTACAAAAGTCTCCATTACGGCAAAGTCATAACTTACACTTGCGGGGTAGGTAGTACGGGCCACTAAAGCTAATTTTTTCATGAAATTTGCGTTTTTTTGTAACTATCTCGTAAACAACACTAGCTACAGAAAAATTGTAAATGACAGACTTGTAGGAAATTAAATTTCCTACAAAAAAAAAGTTCTGAGCACTGAATCGTTAAGAATGATACTATTTGAGATATCAAGGTTTTAAGTTGAGGCAGTATGGAATTTTTATGAATTTTTGAGCTTAATTGTTAAATTATCAGTTTTCTATTATAAATTGTAAATTTTTTATCAAAATAAATAATCGTTAATAAAAATATTGTCCAAGTACAATTTTCATCGAAAAAAAAAAAGATTCATTTAATGATGGTTTCAATAAATAACAACAATGTGAGAAATAACAAAAAAATTAATGATAGTAAATGTCTCTCATCTGTGAACACAATTAAACCATTTTATAAGATTTTTTTTTGAGTATGTTGATTTTGTACACAATGGATATTGCAAACGATGATTTTGTACTGTTTGAAATATCTTCTGCCTTTCATCTTCATCATGAGTTAAAGCTTCATTGAATTTCTGAGTAAGGGCGACTCCTCTTTCAGCGATATCATTTACTACTTTGAAGTTTCTAAATGTGTCAAGACATTTTTGGTAATCAGGATTTGATTCCCATGTGTGTTGTTCAGTATTTAAAAATTCATATGAAAGATCAAACTGTTTGAAAATGAACGTTGAGTTTGGAGTCACAAAATCACTGATATTGTTGTCAGCAAGTGAAGAAATTAAGTTATAAGGCATTGAAAAATGCTTATTCGATTTCTCAAAAACTTCATTACTGTTTATTTTCAACCATTTTCATTTTTTCTTCTGGCAACACCGTATCATCGAACAAAGCCAAGCAAGCTAGTTGTTCGTGCAAATACCATAATTGTCTAGATAGTTTTTAAGTGCTGCATTGGCAATGTCTGGATGTATTTTCCGATATTCGATGAGATCTTTTATCAGTTTTAAATCAGAATTCGGTGCTTTTACCGCATTTGGAGCACCGAACCATATTTTAACGTAAAATAATACAATCCAGTACTGCTGCTGATACTTTGAACTGCTTACGAAATAAATATATTTTCAAACAGTAAAGAGCTTTTGAAAGCCATCTTGCATGATGACAAGCACCAGGTGCTTTAAATTTTACATCCTGATTGTTAACACCACCCAAAAAGATGCTGCTCAGCACTAACAATTCTTTATAGTTGTCCCTTGGATGATTATTCTAATTGGAAAACAGAGAAAGAAATAAAAATGTGAGAAAATTGTTGTTACTTTTGGCAATCAATGTAATTTTTTGAGCAGTAATCCAGATACACGAAGAAAATTTTTATCGATTTATAAATTTTTCGGTAATGTTAAAAAAGAAATAGAATTTACAAAATATTCAAGCAAAAATAGATCTGAAATGTGTAAATTGAATGAAAAGTGGGAGTTAAAAAGTTATTACTTCGTATGTGTTCTCAATTGATGCAAAATAGTGATAACAACTAGTTTATAAATAATTACATATAGGTAAATAATAAATTGTTAAAGTGTAAAATTACTCCTATAAAATTGAAATCATTTATACCTTTAATTGATCCTCAATAAATTCAAGAATATCCTCTCTTTTGTCGTTCAAGATATTAGCAATTTTTTTATAGTTTATACCGATTTCGTAAACGGAAGTATCAATTTTGTCCCAACTATCTCGAAGCCGTTTGAAAATCGGTACATTTGGGCCACTTGTGACTGGCCACGCAACTTCTGCGACGTTCCGTAACATTAATTCAGACGTATGATGACGACAAGAAAGATATAATAAATCACGACCAATTTTTTGCTCTAGTAATGTACATGCACCGTTGTAATCACCTAAAAAAAAATATGTTTTGATAAAAAAGTAATAAATGTAGATTCAAAAATTTATTTTAACAGTTTAATGATTTACCAGTATTTGAAGCCGTAGTGTCAAAACACATTGCTTTAATATTGTCGCAAATATTCCATTTCGTCAGAGTTTCAAAAACTGCTGAAGCTTGACTCATACCTGTACCGTCAGAAAGAAACGGGGCTTCTAACATTCTTTCAGTGGTTGTACCTGAGATGAGTATCGAAAGCCGTTCTGCATTTAACACTCCTTGACCTGTGAGAAGGGTTTTCCCATCCCAGTGAACTACACAAGGTTCTGTTATTTCTTTTTTTTTTAATTGAATCGACAATTTCATCTCTCTTGGAAATGCGGGCATTTCGAATGGAAGAATAACTTACGTTATATCTATCAATATCTAGTCCTAAACTCGTGATGACAGCTGAAATAATAAACATTGCGTTTCTATCACTTGTTTGAGTACGATCGAGGGCTGATGTTGAGATAGTTTTAAGCCTGAAATAAAGTTTTATTAAAGTTAAATTTATAAATACAACTAATTTAAATATAATTTTCTTTTTATTTCCGCATGTATGGTTCAATGAAAATATAGTAGAGAGTAATTTTTTGATAATCCGGGCATTATTTTTGCAAAAAGTTGGGATTCGGAAGAAATATTATAACCAAACTCTCTCTTTACACGTGAAAAATTATTGTGACAGTTAAATGAATTTTTCATTTCTTACCAATATGATTACCATCAACGTCCTCCTTATCTTCAGGAGTTACATGCTGTTCCGGCAGTAAAGTAACTGGCGAGTGGATATTAACTTTTCCATTTTGACATTCGGATAAAAATTGTTGAAGTTCTTTTGGTAAATTTTTAACCGCCGTGGAATTCGACACATCAAACAATTTATCAAGTTTTTGATTAAACTTTTCAACAATAGGGGATCGGACAACTTTTCAAAAAGTGTTTCAAATGAATTAGAATGGTTATTACTTACTATAAAAAATTATATTTTATTTTAAAAAGGCTGTAAATATACATAAATTACGCTCGCATCTGTCACTTTAGGCCGCGTGACGTCAGTTGTAAGTAAATATCAAACAACAAAGTGTAATTTTGAATTTAAAAAATAATATTTATATTTACGGGCGTAATGGAGCGAAGAAAATATCGTTGGTGTGCAGTGCCTCAGTGTAAAAACACTTCCGTAACAGCTCCAGATAAAATATTCATCGATATACCAAGGAAATCAGATATACGGAAAAAGTGGTTCGACTTGGCGAGACGAAAATGCGAAGGAATGTCTATAACATCACCGATTTATTTTTGTGAGGATCACTTTGATGTAAGTAGATAGGTAATAGTTATAGTAAATGCAACAAAATCTTCAAATAATCACTATACTATGGTAATATATACTATATATAATGTTATATTTATTTATGCTGTTTTAGCTGCCAAATGACATGGAAAACTACATGCAATTGCATATAATGGGCTCTGTAAACAAAATAATGATTAAACCTGGGACCCTTCCTTCTAAATTTCACTGTCAACCTGATAGAAAAAGACGTTTGCCATCAACCAGTACATCTTATCCCGCGGCCATCAAAAGACAAAGGTGTAATACAAGAAGCCCTAGAAGAAAGGAACTTAGAATGTAATATTGACAAAGAAATTTCTACAGTTGGTTAGTAGCTATCTATATACTTACTAATGAATTTTACTAATTATAAATAATAATTATCTACATCTTTATTTTAGGTTCGGAAAATAAAGTTGATACAGCACAACAGCCAAAGCCAAAGAGACAGGAAAAAGGTGTACAAGTTACTTTAAAATCATACTTCAGAAGCAAGTTTACACAAACAGACATCAAATCACATGACTTTGCAACATCACCATCTAAAACATGGTCAACAACTGTAGCTAGTCTCCATTTAAAGTAGAAGAAAATGTGAAATTAGAAAGACCAAGTCTAACTAACATAAAAAAAAATTAATAGATAGATCTGATAGTGATAGTTCACTGTACAGCCCAACATCATGTTTTGAACCATCATCACCTTCGGTGACATCATTGCAAAAATTTACATCAGACAGCAGTAGCTTAAATGTAGAGGAAGCTGAAATAGGAAAAGAAAAAGAAGCACAGAAAGCTGTGAGCACATTATGTAAAAAAATGTATGCTAAACCACGTTTGTATATTGGAATAACTAATGATTGCTACTTTTTAATAGATTTCATACATAAGAACACCTGTATTCCTACCAAGCATATTTTGTTATGTTTGAAAAAACTTAGACTCAATTCAACATTTTCTGAATTAGCAGATCAATTTGAAATATCTACATCACACGCGGGAAAAATATTTTTTAAAAATATACCGGTATTAGCTAATATTCTGAAATCTTTTATTGTGCCACTGAAAAAGGAAAATATCAAAAGATCTCTTCCAATAGCATTCAGGCATCGTTTTAATAAGGTAAGTTGTATCATCGATTGTTTCGAAATAGAAATAGAGAAACCCTCCAAATCTCTACATCAAGCATTAACATGGTCAGAGTATAAAAAATGCAACACAATTAAGTACTTGATATCAAGTACACCAAATGGATTAGTTAATTATGTATCACCCGGCTATGGAGGCCGAATAAGTGACACATTACTTGTGGAAAACTGTAACTTTTTACATGAACTTAAACCTGGGAGCTGGGTTTTAGCAGACCGTGGTTTCAAGCACATTGAACAGCTATTAAATGAAAAGAAATGTCACCTATTGAGACCTCCGAGTGTAATTCAAGGTGTAAAGCTCTCTAAAGAAGAAGCTCATAAAACTAAGCAAATTGCAAGTCTAAGAATACATATTGAGAGAGTTATTAGAAGGATCCGAGAGTTTTCTATGTTAAAACCCCACTCAGTTTTAAATTCAAAATTGATACGTATGCTAGATTGTGTTATAATAGCATGTGCTCTTATCAACTTGCAGGATGGTATTATTAAATGACAAAGTAATTTTTACTCAAGACATTAAACTTTAAAATATAAAATTAAACCATTTATATCATCACAATTTCTTTTATTTTGTACTTTCATGTAGAACAGTATACACATACATTTGCCAAAACTTACTTATACTTGAGATATAATGCTGAACTAAAGTTTCATCATATGTAACCAACAATATTTCAACACTGTTGGTAGTCTCAAAGTTATAGTCAGCGACACAAAAATAGCACTTTTTTAATTTTGTTACAAACATTTGCAGTTGTATTTGGGTCATATACTTATCTGCCACTTTATTGTTTTTAAAATAATTAGTGTAAGTTTTTTGACTGGTAGGGCATTTTATTTCAATGCAAAATGAATTATTTTCACAAATGCCATCTGGTGAACAAGCTATAAAAGGATATTCTGCAGAAATAAATAAGCCACATTCTTTCACTTTTTTTCCTAGTTTTTGTTCTACTACAACTTTCACTTCATTTTCTAGGTTTCGACCTCTCCGCATGGCTTTTGTGTCTGGGGTTTTAGCTCCCATAATCATGGCTATCAATGACCCATCTCCTGTGCGACACTTACTAACTTCATAAGCTTTTGAAGCTGTTATTCGCCCATATCTCATCTCATGCCACAACCTGCTTTTGTACTGTGCACGCGTGTTCATTTCAATCTTGTTAATATTACTTTTCGTAAAGTACTGAGCTATTGTTGTTAAAAACATATCACAATTGTCAGCTTTACTATGTTCCATAACCAAATAATGGAGTGAGCATTTTTCATGTTCTTCCCTATTGTAGTTGTAGTATTTTAATAATTCACAGCTACTGAGTCCTCGCTCTGCAGATGCTTGGAAAAATTGATCAAGTATATCATTTTGTAATATGGCCGAACTTGAAGAGCATGGTCTTTTACCAGCTGACATATCCTTTGCAGTGATATACTTGACACTAGTGCCTACTTCGGCCAGTTTGGATTTTTTCCAATAACACTGCGTCTCAGTAGTGGATGGCTCCTCACTTCTTCTGTGAACCCACATAAGGAAAGCAACGGTATGTTTACAACCTCCTGTTGAAGCAGGACAATCATGACACTGAACACTTAACACTTTCTCTTCCTTTTCATCGACTATCATAGTTGCAGCATATGATTTTGAACGTACTTTATGTTCTGGACACACCCTGCATTTGATAGTACATGTATCCGAGTCTCGACGAAGCTGCACGTATCCTATAGCGTCATCACCGTAAGATTGTCTGGCAGATCTGAAAAAAACGTAAATAATATTACTCACACTTTCTTGTAGGTTAGGTGTTATCTTTGATTTAATTCTTAGTAAATTTACTTAATATTATACTTACACAGATGTTTTTACATTTCTAAATTCAGTAGCGCAATAATCTGGATTAGTGGCAAAAAAATTGCCAACCATGAGAATGTTCACTCTTGGAAGATTTCGATCGTCTGCTTTTGTATATCCAGGGTCCATGGTAAAAAATGATAGCAAAAAAACTATTAACAGAAGATTAATAGATCTCAAAACGAATACACTATTAGATTAGTAAGAATAAAAAGAAAATAATCGTAGAAAACAAAAAATCACACGAATTCACGCAAATAAGTTTCGAGTTTACCCACAGATGACGTAACACGACCTGATTGGTGTTTCGTTCAAGATAGCGAACAGATTAAAAATATGGCAATTAAAGCATTTTTGTTTATAAATTAAAAATATAAATCATTATTATTTAATAAAAATACTCATTGAATGGCTAATTTATAATATTAGAATTATTTCTAACAACAATTAAGATTTTTTTATGGTACCTGTCCGATCCCCTATTGCTTGTTGTTTTTTCGACTTTTTCTCTCTCTTACGATGTCTCTTAATTGATAAATATACAGAGTAAAATTTTTCTAACTTTTGAATACTATGCTGAGGACGAATTGTCGGTATCAAAAAATTTTTCCAAACAGCGTCAGTATCACCGATAACACTAGAAGCACTACTTCGGATATTTATCTTCAAAGACTGATGCTTATAAATAAATAAACTTAACACGTCACGATAGGATTAATATTTATTTGAGTTGTTTCAAATCCAATTAAATAATGGTAAATATTTTTACCAGCTTTTTCACACATTTTTATAGCACAATTAGTTTACGTAACCTCAAATTTGATGCAGAATACTTCTCACGACGCTAGTCCGCTCAGTACTCGCGAAGCTTTGTTCTTACTCTCGCGAAGCTTTGTTCTTACTCTCGCGAAGCTTTGTTCTTACTCTCGCGAAACTAGTACGCGATAACAAAGAAGGCGCTGCAATTAAGCAGAAAATTTGTGAAACTTAGGTGAGGTTGAATGCCAATAACGTCCAATGCCATGGTATCTTACGTAAACCAAAATTGATCAGTATCATAATACAAAGAGTGACGAAATACAATTCATCTAATCTTTGTTTTGGTTATTACTATCTTACTTTTTTTAAGAACTTTGAATGTATTACATGATTAAGAAATGAAAAAAAAAATCAGGAGAAAAGTTATTTTTTTTTTTAATATCAGTTTCACAATGATCAATTATTCAATTTTTCAATTATTTGTAATTTAATATATAAATAATTAATGATTTATATGGCAATTTATAGTGAAATGAATTTATTTCACAATTTAACTCAAAAATTCCATACCGCCTCAACTTAAAACCTTGATATCTCAAAATGTATCATTCTTAACGATTCAGTGCTTAGAACCTTTTTTGTAGGAAATTTAATTTCCTACAAGTCTGTTATTTACAATTTTTCTGTAGCTAGTGTTGTTTACGAGATAGTTACAAAAAAACGCAAATTTTATGAAAAAATTAGCTTTAGTGGCCCGTACTACCCCGCAAGTGTAAGTTATGACTTTGCCGTAATGGAGACTTTTGTAGAGCATTTAATCCTGAGAAAATCCCGCTTTTGAAAATGCCGCTGAGATATATAATTCAAAAGAAAAAACAAGTTTTACGTGTATTTTAAATGGGAAATCTTCACACGCTTTGGTCGAGTGCTTAATATTAATATTAAGGGCTCAAACTTTCAGGGAATTTTTTTGGGTGTATTTCCAACAAAATTTCGGTATGGGAGCGAAAAAAAAATAGTCGCAAAAAAAAGCACCCTACTATATAGATTATTTGCACTATCTGAGGCCAACACCTATGGTCCTTCCCAAAGAAAGCTATCTAAATATGGCAAAGGTTTATGTTACTTATGCAAAAAAAAAAGTAAAACGGCATCTTGTCACAGTCAGCCAGCAATTTTTCCATTTATTCTCTATTAATGATACAACAACAACAGCTACCAACCTTTTGGAAATTTTTGTTTAATGCTGGTCTTTGTGCCCTGATCTACTACAACTGTAGGAGTAGAATCGATATATACTTCTGTGGAAGTCGATGAATGAGGCATATCTGTAACATTAAACATATATTGGATATATTTTTTATTTTATCAACTAAGTTCGATTGTTAAAGTGAATGTTTGGGGTAAGGTGAATGAAAATTTGGATGCTCAGAGATAATAGCATTACTCTCCAGGTTTGGTTATCACTTTCCGTCATCACTTTACCAACGTATCACTCGACACCGTTCGAGGGTTCATCCACTGCACCTGGAAAAGTTATGGTTTTCAATTGTATTTGTATTGTCATTTTGCCCACGTATGTGCAGGAGTAGGAATACTATTGCTATATTTCCTGAGAATTATGTTCACGTGTTCGTGTATGTAAATAGAACTATTTAAACAAGGTTTAAAGAGAGCACTTACTTTCTTCGCGAGAGCCAGCATCTTAGTTCTGGCCTTGGTATTGTAAATGTGAAACAACACTTATCATCAAGCAATAGTCACCATCAAGGTGCGTTGCTTGCTCGCTTGCCATCATAATTATTGATAAAAAAAATTACAATTTACTAAGACAAAGATAGGAGGATGATGATGATGATGATGATGAGTTTAGGCAAGGTAATTATTACCTAGTTATTAGTTAGCAAGTGAAATGCACATGTATAGAATATATACATACATACATTTGAGTACAATTAGTAATAAATAATAATTTTGATTACTTGTCTATATCACATGAAGGCAATGCACAGAAGTGACAAAATTCCTACCTTTTTTAATATATAGAGTTGGAACAGCATTCCTTATTAACCGATTACTTGGTGATTTATAATAATTTTCAAAATGGTTATTACACAATCTTATTTGATTGTAAATGTACATGTCTGTTTTGCTTTGAATTTCATCATCTAATACCGTCTGCTAGACATCAAATCTTTCTTTATCATTGTGAGGCTTGGGAAAGTGATGTAGCGGACCTGAATTTTAACAATTTCAATTAAAATCTACGTTCAATACCTAAAAGAGGACAGACACCAATTATTAATTTTCTTACCGCCTTCCTTACACTTGAAATAACAGAACGGGGGTTCTTCGGTATATTCGCCATCGCTATAGCCAGAAACCCAGGTTTAAATACTATAATACACATGACCCTGAAGGTGGCTCTTATATCGGAAATTTTCATTTTATTGCCGATATCTCGAATAAAAATGGGGCTATAAAAACAAGACTGAATGGATTTCACTCATTGGCTCGAAATTGTCATGTGGATAACTTCCAATAATTTCTTTTTATAACAGATTTTTTTTAAAGCTAAAATTAATTTTGTCCTGAATGTCTAAATTTTTTTAATAATTAAAAATTTATTTTCGTATAATAGGGATCGTGCTTCTAGACTTTTACGCCAACTAGTGGCCAGTATCCGAAACAGTTGGGATCATGTATTTAACGTAAACATATGTGATATACTTTTTAAAATATATTTAATTTTTTTAAACAATGCCAGCTTCGAGAAAAATTGTTGTATTCTTGGATGTAATAATACATCACGTCGAGAACGTGGATTAGGTGTGGAAGTGAAATTCTATAAATTTCCAGAGAGCGTTTTAGGAGCCTCATGGAAAATATTAAAACGTAAACAGTGGATGAATGCAGTGAAAAATTACGTGTAAGTACAATATTAATTGAAATTTATAAAAACGAACTGCACCATTCAGTAAAATTATAACATTTAAATACGACGTATGTAAAAATTGATCATTTTATTGATGAAATTTCAAATATTCGTGACATTTATCTTATATTCATGACTTAACCTTTAAATTCTTTTATTTGATTTCAGAGAAACTTCAAAAGAATGGGTACCAAATAAATATACGAGAATTTGTAGCACTCATTTTGTAAATAATGAAAAATCAGAGCATCCGTTACATCCATCTTAGAGAAAGTAATTATTTTTGTATTAGGTACGTGGCTTTCTTTTATGTAGGTACTATAGTGTTGCTGTGCACCGGCTATCACTGTAGGTATTTGTAAATTCTTTAATTGAATGATGAAATTTGCTTACTAATTTAATATTTCATTTTAAAAAGTCTTAATACACTGATTTTCGTTCCATTTTCGTTTCTATGAACTGTTTAGCTAGCTGTTTAGGATGACTGTAATTTACTTAGTTCTAACTAAATTTGAGAAAAAAATTAGCTACATAAAAAACAATCAAAATCGATCCAGATACCGATTCTGAACAAATTACTTTCAGGGTGTGCGTTAATTATGTTACATGTTGTATATGTCGCAGCGTCACTACCTGTGGCGCCATATCTTGATAGTTTTTTTAAGAATCAATCGATTACGGAAACGTCAAGTATTATACTTGGGTGTTTTTGATACAACGTTGGTAATGGTTTTTGATATTTGTCGTTTGACCGTTAGTTAACGTTTGAAATATTACCGAGCTTTCTTTATTGAGAGCGGTCCGTGGAATACTCAGTTAAGTGCGAGACACGAAAGCGATCGGTCGTTGTTGCCGCCGTGTTGTATCAAATTCACCGCGGTTCCCTAACTTGTAATTTAGCTGTCGGTATCCGTGTAATTAGTGGTAATGATAGAAAAGTGTTAACGCTAATTGTTGAATACAGTTTAAAAGTAGCCATTCGAAGTGTTATTTTATTCCATCGCAATGTGTGACCAATTGGATAGTGATGCGGCACGGCGACCACCTCCCCCCCAGGCCCCCCTCCCACCAAGCCTCGATATATATATGGGTAACGATAACTTAACTGACAATTTTGGCTCATCATCTTAAGAAAATGATTGATTGAAGATTCACTTTTTCTCGATATTTTTGTGATTGAGTGAATGTTATTGTATCCGAAAAATATTAAATGATAGAAAAATGACCATTCGTAACATTGTATCATTTCAGAATATGTACAATATCACAGTTTAGGTAAAATTTTCAAATCAGAACTTTAATCCAATGCACTTTACAATACATATTGAAATCGATTATATACTCATATAAACTTGATTCGATTTATCGTGAGTATCGAGTACTAAATCGTATGGTTCATCACATCGGTAAGACCAAGTGTCAAAACGGGCCTCTTATTTTGTAACAACATGATAATAAAATGGAAAAATTATAAAATACGGATTTCAACCTGTAGTCAATAATATAATATATGGTCAGAACGATGAGAAAGGGAAAAAATTATTCAAATCAAAGCATGTGTACGGTGTTATTGAAAAAACGAATAAAATTAGAACTGTCATCACCGGTAAAATTGTGCCACAGACAAGTGTATCAAATCTTTATGATGTGACAATTGCTGTAAGTATAAAAGTAAAATAAAATTAGAAAACTAGGCAATTTTTTTATTTATTTTATAAGAAAAATTATAGAATTATTATTTTCAGGTTGATACAAACCGACACGTTAGTAACGCTGTTTGCACCTGTAAAGCTGGTCTTGGGGGCAAGTGTAAGCATATATGTGCGTTAATTTATTACATTAATTCTCCCGAAACATCGTCTTCGAAAACAAGTCATTCTCAGCAATGGGGTAAGCCTACTCAAAAGCAATTACTAGGGTACGACAAAAGTGAAAGGATGTCCAAACTCTTTCCTCCCCCAGTTTTGTCTGCTGAAATGACTAAGTTGAAACCTATCAAACTTACAGTAGCAAGTATGCCGGAATCTTTGAAAAATACACCGCTTCGAAAAATCTTAGAGCTTGAAGAGAAAGAAGATATTGTAATAACACCAGCAGAAACAAAGTTACAAATGATATAATGTAAGGCTAAAGAACCTCCAGGAGAAAGCGAAGAAAGTAGTAAAAGATATATTTATATTGCAAAATTGCAATGAAATATTTAGTCAAGAAGTCATGGTTACCAAAGAAATATATACATTCTATCAAAAGAAGATATGCTGTGATGCTACGACAGCATTAAATCTGAATCTTTTAACCATTCAAACAATCTGATAGCAGCGAATGGTTTGCACAACGAGCACTGCGAATAACTGCCAGTAATGGATACAGGTTGAAAGGTCAACGTTTTAATGTTGAAAAAGTTCTAACTAAAAATGCAGCGATATGACATACGGAAAAAACAATGAGGATGTAGCATTAAAAGAATATAAACAGTTAGTTGATGCAAAGTGGGAGCTTGTTAAAGTTGGTGTAATAATTTGTCTGCAACAACCGTGGCTAAGCTGTTCTCCGGACGCAATCCTCGTTTATGGGAATGAAGTATGGCAAAAGCGACTCATAGAAATTAAATGTCCATATACTTGCCGCGATATTCCTGTTTGGGATGCTGATTTAAGCCAGTCAAATGTTCCATATCTAAAAGTTGATGAAAATGGATTACATTTGAGTACAACGTATTCAATTAACATTCAGGTCCAGCTGCAAATGTATGTGACTAATATAAAGTTTTGTGATTTGTATGTGTACTCGCCAAAAGGTAGTGTGTTACTTACAGTTCAACGTGACAATCAATTGTTGAATAACTTAGTACCTCATCTTGAAAAGTTTTATTTTACCCAGTACATAATAAAATTATACGCCAAAGACTCAACTAAGTAACAATACATTTATGATTATCATTAGTACATTACTTTTTAGATATAAATTATAAAATGACCTAAAAATAATTTTGCAATCGACCAAATGTGCAGTTTTAAAAAAACTTTATAGTAGTTGTTATTTGTAAGACTGAGATTTTAAAGTTGCCTAAAATTATTATTACTATTATCTTACGTGAATTCCAGTTGTGGTTTCTCTCCTTTCAAAGTTATTCGACTTTAAAATAAACGGTTCATTACTTTTGAATTTAATTTTTTTGCCCCATCGTGTGCAACGTTACAAGAAACCCAATTTAAACTTGTCCTGGTTTCGCCTTGGCCACACATCAGACATCGATTCTTGACATCCAACGATTTTTGCAAGCAGGTAATTTTCAATTCATCGCGGCATTTCGATGGATCAAATTCAGTTCTTGGTATTATATTATATTATATTCAATATTTTTTTTTAAATATAATACGAAAATTCCGCAGTTGAACCCAACGTTTTGAAGAGGATGAAACATTCCATTTAAGGAAGTTATGAAAAAATGGCTCATGGTCCTGTTAGGATGGCACTCCGTAGGTCCTTTTTAAAAAAAACACTTTTATACTGCTAAATTATATACTAAATAAAAAGATACAAATTATTATGAACTATACTGCACTGTAAAATTGTACTATTACTCTGACTCCGATGAGCCCTCATATCGTCCTTATATATGTTTCTAAAGAGTATTGAAGCGATGGGGGTGTACGCTTAGTCGACAACTTTGGTAAACATAATTATAAAAATATTAATGTGTATAAATTATTATGGTTATGTATAAATTGATTGGATATATTCACTTCACAAAATTTGATAAGTATAATCCACTTTCACTATATAATAAAAAGGAATATTATTTGCATAAACTCACAGTAACAGCGACACAGCAACAGTACTCGCCAACATACTTGGAAATTTACGTAATCGTGCAGGTGCGCGATGTGGACAACGCCGGATGCCTGGCGATTCAAGGAATCGTATTGCAGGGACGCTCGTCCTTCAGTTGCGGCTATGTTCTTAAATGTGTTGTAATTTTATACAACGTGTTTGATGATGGGTGAGAGTCGATCTATTGTAGATGATCTATAGGTGACCTTGTGATGCGGGCTCACACGTGTAGGTGGAGGCTTACCGTCGACCACAGGGTAGTAGCAGCTGTTCGGGGTGATGCGGGCTCGCGCTTAGCAGCGGAGGCTTATCGTCGACCACAGGGTAGCAGTAACTGTTCGCGTGCTTACCGGCGAAGGCTTACCGTCGATCACGTGTAAGGTCGTAGCGCGGCTTGGACAATCAGGGGGCCCAAGACTTACGGTTGACTATGGCTCACTGTGGACCTTTAGATACGGAGCCAACATATATTAGGGTGCAGACGAGTGGAAACGAATTCGCGACGCCTACACCTATTTATTCCAGTATTCGAATTCCTGGAATATACCACTTCTGACACCAGTTTGTTAGGATGGAACTCCATAGGTCCTTTTTAAAAAACATTTTATACTGCTAAATTATATTGTAAATAAAAAGATACAAATTATTATGAACTGTACTGCACTGTAAAATTGTACTATGACTCTGACTGCGATGAGCCCTCATATTGTCCTAATATATGTTTCTAAAGAGTATTGAAGTGATAGGGGTTTACGCTTAGTCGACAACTTTGGTAAACATAACTTGTTCATAACAGTCCGGACAGCTGTTATTGGGATCGAAGCTAAAATAAGTGGCTGTAGTAACGCTAACATAAATCAAAATCCAATGATTTTGATTAACGTTAAGGGGCAAAAAAATTTCCGTCTTCTCAATCCATTGTCGTTTTAAATTCAAATAAAATTCATTGTCGACGTCATCACAACCATCAACTAAAATTATGTTCGAGGTTTCACAGTTTGAATATCCGATTTGATTCACTCTCTCTGATTCATTATTCAAAACTGGAGTAATAATCGATTAAAAAATTATTCAACCATTGGTCATCAAAAAGCGTCATATAATCATCATTATTTAAGTAGACATATGAGTTATCATCGTCTACTTATTTAGTAAACGCTACAAAATAGCTTTTTTTAGTATCTTTAATATAATAATAATTATCATTTTTGATGACTGAATTTTCATAGAAAACTAAGGAAGACTTTTTCTTTTTCAGGTTGTACAAGTTTGTGAGACGTTTCGATTGTTGATACGCTGGTCTAGGATTTAGTTTTTGACGTTTGAAGTCTCGCCAACCTTCCTCTGCCAGCATCAGGTTTTATCAGGTTCGTCAACAGCAACACTAATTTTTTTTTTTCAAAATTGACTTTCGAAGTAATTTAAAATCTTTAAATTTTGAAGTTATCGATAAAAAAAGCTGATCGATAAAAATTCCAAGTTTCATGTCAAATCTTTTTCAGTTTTTCAGACTTAAAGTGGTTTTCTGCATTGCTGTTTGTGACGTGTATTTTCTCTGCATGAATTAAAACGCACCAAAGTATGGAATAAGGTAATAATTT
This sequence comes from Lymantria dispar, assembly GCA_032191425.1. Taxonomy (NCBI): domain Eukaryota; kingdom Metazoa; phylum Arthropoda; class Insecta; order Lepidoptera; family Erebidae; genus Lymantria; species Lymantria dispar. The sequence continues at coordinate 7,451,782 of CM063463.1, read as the reverse complement.
ATCCATACTATACACAAATATCACATCTGAAAGGATTATCTTCATACTTATCACTTAAATTTTTTTTTAATCTTTCTTTGATTCAACTGTTGACTGCGTAGATGCGCGACTGCATAGATGGCGTAGTGGTTAAGATAGCGACCTACAGCGGCAGTGTCGGGGATTCGAATCCCACGCGGGACACCACTTTGTGCGAACGAATTGTTGTTCTGAGTCTGGATGTAATTGCAGAATGTTGTCTTAAAAAAAATCAGCGGTAATAAATCTTTATAATACGGATTTGCTTTATAATTTTCTTTTTCCTTATTTTCTTCTTTGTCCATAGCAGAGTGTCCATAGCATAAAAATACGGGAATTATCTGTTGGGAGTTGTTTATTTGAAGTAATTCTTTCAAATGTCTTTATAAGATAATCTTGAACTGATAAATTATTCCAGGAGATCATAACAGCATTAAGGGGTTACCCCCACTTGCGACTTTGAACAAATTCGATATTTTTATTTTGAAGTATATATGGGCGCATATCGCCCTCTATCGGCAATATTTGTAAATTGTTGATGTATGTGTTATCAAATATAGTTATAAACTAATATTTAAATAATTATTTGTAGTAACAACACTGCTATTTACCATGCTATGATATTTAAGACACTTTTTGAATGTATTTCTAGAAATCTTTGATTTAATTGTTTAAATATTTATATAATTGATCAAATTAAAATCGATTAGAATTAATGTAATTATTTGTAACCATATTTAGTTGTTTTTACACAATAAAGATTGTAATTTATTTCTAGTTAGAGCGCCGTCTGTTGAACAATATATGAGAACAATATTTCCTTTAATTACATTAATGTAAATTGTGTAAAATTGACTATTTGGAATTATGTTAAATGCATTAGAATATTTATCATTATTATTTAGCTATATTCCGATAGTAAAAGTAGTTGTTTTATTTGTTTGTTATAAAAAGTAATTGTAGTTACTAAGACTAGACCGTTTCGTTGTAAAGCGGAGGTTATAAAAACATTGTAAGATTAGAATAGAGGACAATTTTACTTCACTCACTTCTCCAGCAATAACTTCTAATAAATACAGTGATTACATACTCGATATTTTAATATGGACAACCTAATTCCTGGCGCAACGCCGACATATACATATCTGAGAATATAGCCTGAAAATTTCAAGTCGATCCGAACAAAATTGACAGATTTTAACGGATTCTTGTATGAGCGTTGAAAGAGAAGAGTCCGTTGTGTACGACCGGCTAGTCTGTCGCCTGGCGTGCTCGACCCTCTCTCCGGTTTTAGTCCATTTCCCGATAAAAAGGGTTGTTTACCTGGCATTTACAACGTTCATAGAATAAAAATGGACTTAGTAGAAACGATATTTCGTTGCCTTTTATGGTTCAAATTCGTCAGTGAAGCTTGAAAGTTTGACTATATGACACGTATTCATTTCCGACGTTCACAATATTAATATTATAAGCGTAGTTTTTATTTATTTTACATTTAAAAATGGATCGAAAAAACAAGAAGCAGGGATAATTTACCTCAATCTCGAGCAAAAAAAAAGGAAAGGTATTTTTAACCCCGAACCTGGCTGAGTCGTCACCTCTGACCCTTAGGGATAGGGGCGTCGAATACGTCGCGGTGAACTCGGGGGAGACTACCCTCTTCCGAGTTTATCTCTCCCCTAACAGGAGTGTGACTGATTTCGAGGCCTCCCTCACCATCTTGGAGGCCTCGTTATGGCGAATGGCATCGCGCCAGGTCTTCGTCCTTGGGGACTTTAGCGCCAAGTCTGTGGCGTAGGGGTCCCCCAGCACGGGCGGTCGAGGATTGGGCGGCGGCACTGGGCCTCTGTTTGTTGAACAGGGGCTCGGTGCATATGTGCGTGCGACAGCGGGGCGGGATGATAGTGGACCTTTCGTTCGCTAGCCCCGAGGTCGCCGCACGCGTGGGGAGCTGGCGCGTCGTGGGGGAGGTTGAGGAGACCCTATTGCACCACCGGTATATCCGAATGGAAGTCTCCCGGACCCTACCGACGCCCGGCAGGGGTCACAGGGCGGACGGACGTCCCGCGTTCCCGCGATGGGCTGTGGGTCGCTTAGACCGGGACCTGCTGGCGGAGGCAGCCGTCGTGCACTTGTGGCTGTCCCCTGCTCACCAGTTGGACGGGGTGGACACCGAGGCTGGCCGCATCGTTCCTCCAAGGACGTCAGTCGGCAGTAGATGCTGGATGGTCTCGACCGTAACCCCTGGGGTCGCACCTATCGTGCGGCGCAGAGTAATCTCCGTACGCGATCACCGAGACTCCAGCCCGGTCTTCTCATCCGGGTCGTCGAGGACCTATTCCCACGGCGGGTGGACCGGGACAGCGACGATGAAAGTGTTCCACCTATCATGGAACCCGAGATGAGGGTGGCGGTGGCGCAATTTCGCTAAATGGGCTGAGATTTTACTGTGAACAAATCTTAATCGGTTTATTGTAGATATATAATTTCTGGAACCTACATATCTAAAACTGTCAAGAAACTTAAACTGTCTGATACAATTAGAAATTGGACATTATTTACAGTTTGTATATACAATAATAAAATTGGAGACTACAGACTAAGAATAGGAAGAACTGTAGGAGGTTGGGGGAGGCCTACGCCAAAGAGGCGACTTCCACAAATAAAAATTAGATTTAATACTTTTTTATTAGTTATTTTAATATTATTAAGGAACGATTGTGGTTAGGATAAAGGCTATTTTATTTATTTATTTTATTTATATACAATAATAATAATATAATAATAATAATGTAATTTAATTCAGACATCAAGGATCCATATTAGTGTTAATAATTAAACTTAACCTATGTTAGAAGTAAGGTGAAAACACATAAAAATAGAAACAGAAACAACTGTATTCGAACACTGATAGAATAGTCTCCTATGCCATCAGCGTCCGAGCACAGTGTTTGAAGAAAGGGCTATCCCACTTAGCAGCTAAGGTCTTCAGGATGGTGTTGGTGCTCGCACAGACTCTGCACAGCAGCGATGCGACTTTTTTCCGCATACATGCATGGAACCCATCGGTGCGTGCTTCGGCATACATACCAGACGCGCTACAGAACCGTGGGAGCCCCAACAGCATCCTAAACGCATTATTATATTGGACACGAAGGGCGTTGACCGATTTTTGAGTGCACGTAGACCACAGACCACACGCGTAGAATGTTTGGCAAAAGGACTTAAACAAAGTAATTTTAACCTCTCTTGAGCATCGATAGAACCTACGGACCAACATGTTAGCTCTCACGGTCAACGCTCTTAGCTCCCTCTCTATGTCTAACTCATCACTCAGACTATCACAAACAATGTGCCCTAGGTATTTAAAATGAGTAACGCATTTTAAAGCAGTCCCATATAACATAACGGGCGGTACCACTGCTAGGTTTTTGCCCCTAGGTGCAAACACCATGAACTCACTTTTTTTGGTATTATAATACAACCCATGACTTTCAGCGTAGTTTTCACATACGGCCAACAATTTCCTGAGTGCACTGACAGAAGGGGCCAGCAGCACCATATCGTCAGCATAGCTAATATTATTGATACAAGTACCATCTATATAGCATCCGATCGGTTGTCTGCTGAGGACTTCTATCAGCTCGTTTATATACAAGTTAAAGAGGTGTGGAGAGGATACCCCCCCCTTGCGTCACACCACATTGCAATCCATAAGGATTGGAAAGCACCCTCGACCATTTTACATTATTAATTTGATTGGTGTACCAATACTCAAAAATAGAACATATCTCATTAGGCAAAGTTGTATCACGAAGCTTTCGCCACAATACGTCATAACATACGGTGTCAAAAGCACGCGAAAGATCTAAGAAACAAGCATAGACCGGTGTCTGTCTATCAGTATAATACCTGGTTGTATATTTAAAGCTCACTATAGCACTCTCAGTGGACAGTCCCGGTCTAAAACCAAACTGCCCATCATGGATTTTTTGGTGCTTAGAGAGGTGTTTATCAAGAAGCCGGTCCAGTACTTTAGCTGTAATAGTAGCTAGTGATAGTATCACTAGCTACTATTACAGCTAAAGTGCACCTAGGGGCAAAAACCTAGCAGTGGTACCGCCCGTTATGTTATATGGGACTGCTTTCAAACGCGTTACTCATTTTAAATACCTAGGGCACATTGTTTGTGATAGTCTGAGTGATGAGTTAGACATAGAGAGGGGGCGAAGAGCGTTGACCGTGAGAGCTAACATGTTGGTCCGTAGGTTCTATCGATGCTCAAGAGAGGTTAAAATTACTTTGTTTAAGTCCTTTTGCCAAACATTCTACGCGTGTGGTCTGTGGTCTACGTGCACTCAAAAATCAGTCAAGGCCAATGCCTATAATTGTTTTTATCTGAGATATCACCTGTTCTATTCTTGAGTACCGGCACCACAATTGTTTTCATCAAGCTATGAGGCAAATAAGTATGAGTAATGCACAGTGAGTAGAACATAGCTAAAACTCTAGGCAAGTGAGGACCTGCATTCTGCAGATGTTCGACGCTGAGGCCGTCGTGACCCGGAGATTTACCTCTGGTCATGTATTGAATTACACCTGTAACATCTTTAGCAGAAATAGTGATATACTCCTTATCACCACGTTCCTCAGAGTCGAACACTGGTACAGTATTTTTAAGGGCAGGCCTTACACAGAAGTGATTCTTAAACAAGTTAGCTATTTCTTTCGGTTCTGTCTCTCCCGCTACATTGATAGGGAGGCCAGACTTAAGGTTCAGTTTGCCAACGCTTTTCCAAAATTCAGCGAAATTCTTGGTAGATCTTTGACTCGCGATGATGTCTAATTTAACCTGATCCTGGTTATTTTGACACCATTTAAGCTTTGCCTTAAACCTTTTTCCACTTTCATACATAATATCATAGATTTTTCCACTATTCGGTCTACCACAGGACACCCACTCCTGAAAACTTAGCCTAGCCTCCCTATGTACAGCACTTACATGCCTATTCCAACCAATCAAGTTCCTACGTTTTTCTACGTGTTTTTTTACAAAAGTTTGCATAGCACTCTCCCTTAAAATAGAAATAATATTATTATACATTTTATCTAATTCTAATTTATGTTCGTAATTATTACATTGTTTGTTCACACATTGTTTGAACATCAGAGAAAACTTAATTAATTGTAGCCTATTATTACAGTGCACTGAATATTCATTAATTTGTGGGGTTTGACGTACGCCCCATATAACGCACTTATCCGTTATACTATTTATAGGTAACACCTTTTTACGAATAAGTTTTAAGTCACAATATACTTCTAATGGGTAGTGATCTGACCACATAACATCATAACGTACCTTAATATTCGTAATCGTCTCCAGTGCTGATAGCGTCACTAAGCAGTGATCTAGCCATCTCCGAGAACCATGCGCATCACTCACAAACGTATATTCACTTGAACATAAACCAAACCTGTGTATATCCGCACAGAACCACGATTGATCAACACTAAAACGCGATAGTTCAGTCTCGAATAACTCCGTCGGATGTGCATTAAGTCACCCAGAACAAATACAGATTCAATTTCATTATTATCTATTATTTGCACTAATTTCACTTAAACACTCCGTGAACTCCGCTAGATTATCTATTGACTGTGTAGGCATATACACGCTGAATACAATAAAGAACCGGTTTGCTATCTCGAACCACACAGCTGTGATGCGATCGCTCGTACAGTTAATTATAGATACCGATTTAAATGCATTTTTACGCCACAACATAGCTATTCCACCATACGGTCGCCCGCGTAGCAAGTTTTTGGAAGTATCAACTGATGATTTACCAGTGTACTCGAACTCTGAGTGAATCGTTCCCAGGAAAGGTATATCATGAGGCAGGAGCCAGGTCTCTTGCAACGCTATGATATCAGTGGTGTCACATAGTTGATTTATACACATAGCGGATCTTTTTACAGATTTACAGTTAAAGCTTATTAATTTACACACATCCATTATAGTTTTTTACAACTGCTCTCTCCACCTTCATCTCGCCTGAAGAAGCTGACGAAGCGTCTAAAGGTTATACCATCTGGCCATAGTTTCACATCCATGAATACAGACAGCTGGCTTCTAGGTACCATAATTTTATAGGCATCATAGTCGCGAGCCTGTTTACTTTTTAACTTTTCTGGGCATACCACAACATTAATTTTGTGTAGAATATAATGTGATATGTCTTCAGGCGATGTGTTCCTATCAACATTATTTATAAACAATGGGATTTTTATATCTGCTGCTTTGAACTTTGTATTGGGTTCAATTATCGCTTCACCCTTTGCTGTCTGAAGTCTATTTCTATATCTCCTTCTCTGGACAATTTTCCACTCTTCACTAGGCTCCCTGGCTTTCCATTTTCCCTCCTCACTAACCAGTAAAGCATACGATTTGCATTGTGGTGACGAGTCAAGAGGTGTCACGAGCTCAGAGATTGATTGGGTACTGGCCAGAGGTACTGGTCCTGACCTCACATGTACCTTCGCTACAGATGCCATCATACTGGTAGGAGATTGTCGATAGAGGCACTCCTCCGTGGCTTGCGTAATAGCTTCCTGGTGTGTTTTCATTACGGTAGTAGGTGACTCATTTATACTACCATTAAAGGGCTGCAGCTGTGGTTTGTCTTCTAGTTTAGCATCTTTAGAGGCAGATGTCTGAGAACCTGGAATGTGAACCAATCCTATAGGACCACTATCATATGTATCCAGTGTTACATTCAATCCACTACGACGTAGGTTATTCATGTTAGTCATTTCAAAGTTATTTACAATAGACGCTGTTTTTATGTTCTCCACGTCATTCTGCAATGCCTTAAGCTCTAATAGTTGCATATTTCTGTTTGATATATAATACATCCTTTTGTAATACTAGTAAATCCTTTAATAATCTCGTAACGTCTATGTGATCAAAGTGAATTGGGGGTAGTTTATTAATGTTTTGTACAACGAAAATTGGAAATTCGTTGGGCTCCAGCTCCCGAAACACTCCTATGATATCATCCAGATCTTTTTGGGTCTTTCCATCTCTTTTACGCTGCGATTTTTGCTTTCCCGATGTCACACATTCGTATAATAGATTTTTGGCCTCTGTAATATCATCCGCCGAAAAGGCACTCAAACAAAGTAATGCAAACAAATAATGCTCTATAGATTGCATAGCATTGAGCTGTAAATATGCTACATAGTGGGTCTATCTTAAAACATTTTATTATGTTTGCTTGTGGATCATAATATGCTAAAAAAATAAATAGGGTTACATCCCTATTTATTTTTTTTTTTTTGATCCATCTGTATACACTTTGTAAAAATATATTTGGTTATTTAAATACTCTAAAAAATCTATTTTATTATAAAACTTTTGTGTCACTTTCAGTTAATTTTGTTGCCATACATTGAAAATTAATTTTATACAAAAGTAAACTGTTGGAAAAGTACATATTTTTACAAAGAGATTTCATATTTAATAATATAGCTAGCATTTCTGGGGTGTGTTCAGATACTAGCTGAGTAGCATTGATATATTATTTATCAAATCGCAAGGAAGATTTTAACTGGGTAAAATTCAATTTAGCACAAATGTATTTTCAGTAACTAACAATTTGAGACAGAACTTATTAGCAATTTGTATATGTCTAATTTTTAGAGGCATTATGTTAGTTTCTGCTTCCATTGCATTTATGGGTGTGGAGCACATAGCACCCGTTATAATTCTAAGTGCTTTATTTTGCATTGTAACTAATTTTCTGAGGTAAGTTACATTTGTGTTCATATAGGCTAAAGAACTATAGTCAAAATGACTCCTAACAAGACTTTTGTATAACATTGATAATGTTTTTGGATCAGATCTCCAGTGTACTCCTGCCAATGACCGTAAAATATTGAGGGCCTTGGACGCATTCTTAATAAGATAGTTGACATGATTTTCAAATTTTAGCTTTGTATCTATACAAATACCCGGAAATTTATTATCAGCTAACCAAATCAATGGATTATTGTTAAATATGACAGGATTTAATTCTTCCACGTGACCAGCTTTTTTACTAAAAATCATATTTCCACTTTTATATATATTAATTTTTAATTAAAGATAATTATAAAAACTATGGATTTGGTTAAGACCATTATTAAGTTTTTGTATGGCACTATTTACATTTTTATTTACTGTATATACAACGATGTCATCAGCAAATAATAGACATTTAATAGAGAGATTTGTTAAATATCTATTAATTTGTGAGAAGTACAAATTATATAATTTTTTTTTTTGTGTGTGGGCTGCGGTCACTGTTCACGGCGCTGCACTGCCCAAGCCGCGCAGGCCTCGAGCGTGTGGCGCGCCGTGTCCTCGTCGCAATCGCAGTGGTGGCAGGACGGTGTACTCTCCCTCCGACCTTGTGCAGGTATTTGGCGAAGCACCCATGCCCCGTCAAAACCTGCACCAGTCGGAAGGAGAGCACCCCGTGCCGCCTTTCCAACCTTTGCATCAGCACCGGCCGGAAGGCCTCCACGGTTCGCACCCCGAACCGAGGCCTCTCCAGCCGGACTGCCCAACGGGCAATAACGTCTCGGCGGGCGTCGACGCGCCAAGCGGTGAGATCCCTTAACGAGACTACACCGCCCTCCGCTCGCACCCCCGTCACCCGCCGATATAGTCCGGCGAGCATCTCCGCCTCCAGGTCCCACGGGGGAGTCCCGGCCAAAAGGCACGCTGCCTCCGTCGCCACCGTGCGGTATCCGCAGATGGCCCTGACCGCCATGACCCTCTGTGGTCGCCACAGAAGGGCCCTAAGTCGGGCGGTCATGGACCCCGCCCACACCGGTGCGCCGTACAGGGCCATCGACCGGATGACCCCCGCGTACAGTCGTCGGCACGCAGCGCTCGGTCCGCCCACGTTCGGCATAAGCCACGATAGGGCGGACGACGAGTCGTGGAGCGAGCCTGCGGAAATGCTCCCGGAACCACCATCGCCCGTCGAGCACCAGGCCCAAGTACCTCATATGGGCCCGGATGCTGATGTCGACCGAGTGGACGGTGATCGAGACGCCGATGGGAGGGCTCACGCGGCGCCCATGGAACAAGAGGGCCTCCGTCTTTTTTAGACTTTTGAATGCGTTGGCGATGTCTAGGGACACCACCAACAGCACTCCCTCGCCGGTGACGGCCTCAGTCGCCACAGCCCTTAGGCGCAACAGAGCCGCGATCGTCGAACGACCCCTCCTAAACCCAAACTGGGTGTCCGACAGATCGGGCCCCGTGCCGACGAGGTGCCGCTCGATGCGGGCAGCTACCACCCTCTCCAGTAGCTTGCCCGTGTCATCGAGCAGCACGATAGGCCTGTAGGCCGAAGGCGACTCCGGAGACCGTCCCGGCTTCGGCAGGAGCACCAGCCTTCCCTCCTTCCAGCACCCAGGGAACCGTCCGGACGCTAAACACGCGTCGAACAGCCCCCTGAGGCGGGGTCCCAGGTGTTCGAGGACCAGGGCCAGCACACGGTTAGGAACACCGTCAGGCCCGGGGGCGGTAGACTTTGCGCGTCACCGCCACCACCACCATCTCGGGTTCCGTGATGGGCGGAACAGTGTCGTCGTCGGCCTCCCGGTCAGTGTCTGGCGGAGCCATGACCGGGGGCGTGTGTTCCGCCCGCCGCGGGAACAGGTCCTCGATGACCCGGGTGAGAAGGCCGGGCTGGAGAGTCTCGGTGAGGGGAGGGCCCCGCGCGCGTAGCCTATTCAGCACCGCGCGATAGGGGCGTCCCCAGGGGTCGCGGTCGAGACCGTCCAGCATCTCCTGCCGACTGACGTCCTTGGCGGAGCGGACGGCCAGCCTGAAGGCCGACCGCGCATTGCGGTAGCCCTCGTAAAGCACGGCCTCCAGCTCCGCGTCGCGATGGCGCCGCCGGCTGCGGGTGTAGGCCCTCCGGGCGCGGATACACGCGGCCCGGAGATCCGGCAGCTCCCGGGACCACCAGTGGACCCCCCTCCTCGGGGGCAGACGCCATACCTGGGGCATGGCCGCATCGCAGATCTGCGTCAACGCATTGCGGATGCGGCCAGCCTCGGCGTCCACCCCGTCCGACTGGTTGGCAGAGGACAGCCACGAGTATACGATGGCTGTCTCCGCCAGCTGGTCCCGGTCTATGCGACCCACAGCCCATCGCGGGAACGCAGGACGCCTATCCGCCCCGTGACCCCTGCTGGGCTTCGGGATTGCCAGGGAGACCTCCATCCGTATATACCGGTGGTCCGACAAGGTCTCAACCTCCTCCACGACGCGCCAGCTCCCCACGCGTGCGGCGACGCCGGGGCTAGCGAACGAAAGGTCCACTATCGATCCGCCCCGTTGTCGCACGCACGTATGCGTATAATCTCCCCCCAGTCCGCCGCAACGTATCCGACGCCCCTGTCCCTAAGGGTCAGAGGCGACGAAGGCCACGACGTGGAGGCGACGATTGCCACGGTGCCATCGGTGCTACCCAACCAGTTAGTCCGGTCGGGCACCACATACGGCTCCGCGGCTACGGCTACTCCTATCAACCACTCCGCCATGGCTTGCAGGAACACGTCCTGCGCACCGGCGGAGTGGTTGAGATTGGCCTGGAGGAGACGAATGGATACGGGGTCCATTAACGGTCCGTATCCATCGTCACCTCCTCCGCGCTAACGGGCGATCGGGCCGCGCTCGGAGCTGGGGCTGGCCCGGTCGATGGGCCGTTTGGCAGGCCTATTGCCCGCCGCACAAGCGGGTACAAATTATATAATAATGGTAAGATTGTCGCACCTTGCATGGTTCCCTTATAAAGCCTGGGCCCATGTAATATGTTGTTAAATTTTATATACACTGTTCTCTCATGAAGAAATGTAAATACCATTTACAGACTTTACCTGGTATTTCTATATTACTGAGAATCTCAATATTAGAGGATTAACATTATCAAAAGCGCCCTTGACAAGTGATTTTACAATGTCATTTAATTAAAATGGTTTAATTTTTAGTAACTCTAGGTCTAGGTCTAATTCAGTGTTTTTATTATATTTAAAAGCAGAAGTTGAGTTATTTACATTGCCATGTGGCTTTACATAGGGTTTATTTATATTAGAAACATTTTTTTGTAATGATATCTGATGTTTACGCGAGCACTACACATTGTAAATAAAACTATTTGTACGGATTACATCGCGTTTGGATTTGATTTATGATTGCCCGACGTTTCGAACACTTTGCAGCATTCATGGTCACGGGCGGACTAAGGTGTCTTACGTCCAACAAGTAATCGTTATTAAAGACATTTATAATTATCTGCCCGATACAGGCAATTATAAATTTATTAAATTTTGACCCACATTTTTATACAAATTTATTGCCAGTGTAAGATGAAAATGATTCTATATGAAAAAATATATTGTTTATGGTTAGTAATTATTAAATTTATAGCAATTATTGTTACAATTTGTTCATTTAAAACTAACAAAACTAATATACTACTACCGGATCAGAACGCGGCCACACTGAGAAATTTAACGAATTTAACGAGCAATATTATAACGAATCAAAATTGTCACAGTCTTTATATATATGATCACCAGCACAAATTGAACATTTTTGTATACTATTACAGATTTTAGCAGAATGGTTAAATTTAAAACATTAGAAACATTGTAACAAGGGAGGAATATAATCAAATACTCTATAAGAGAAACTGTACAGAATCGAGCAAAACTTTGGATAAAAATGTGATACTAACGGTTTGTAAGGAGACCCTTTCAAACCCAACTTTCTTAGTAAATCTTCGGATAGATATTATGTCGAATTTGGATGATAATTTCGTATACATGTCTTTGTTTGAAATGTCAGTTGGCACATATCGTATTATACCTGTCTTCTCTATTTGTTTAGCCGGTATGTAGGCCTTTAAATTATATTTCTCCAGGAAATTTATATTAAGCAGAAAGTTGCTAGTTTTATTCCCTATTTTTTCCTTCATATTAATACTCTCCACAAATACCTGGTAAGATTGATATTGTGCACCTTCTGGATAAAGCCTTTTGTAGCCAGTCTTGAAAAAAGGCCTGTAGGGGTCATCAGAGATTCCTCCACTAGTATCACTGCCCCCTGAGCCTGACGTAGTGAATCTTCTTTTTCCAAGGGGTGGACCGGCCCCACTGGGGCGCGGATCCTCCTCCCTGTCCATTTTTTCACAAGTTTACCAATAAAATAAGAATTCGAAAAATATTTTGCAAAAAAACCTGACTTCTTTTAAAAGTGCCCGCCAGAAAATAGTACCGTTAAAATCATTCGATAATATTGCCAGCTCTTCAAAATATTTATCGCCAAACTTAAGAATAAAACCATTAAAAGCGTCCGTATTACATAGAAAATTATCGTTAAAAATATTCTGTAAAAAATAATAAGTAGTATTTTTTTTTTTTTTTTTTTTTGGGTGGGCCATGGTAAGCGCACGGGCGGTCCCGTCCGCCCGGGGCGACGAAAGGACGGCGCGCGGGCCCACAACCCGGGTACGGGTACCCGTCACCTCGTTGTTTGTTGGGCCGACCACCGGAGCAGATGTGACTTGTCATCAGTGGTCGGCCCGACGGAATACCCTTTCGGGTAACCTCACGTCTCGACGTACTGGGACGTCGGTCGCCATCGCACGGTCAGCCTCTCTGCGGATGACGGACAGGCCATGGCGGTCGGGCATACCCGACCGACATGCAAAAACTGCTTTGACTGCAGCGGGCTATGTTTCCGTTGCGGTCAGACCGGACACCAGGCGGCATCGTGCTCTGCGGTGCCCCACTGCCCCGCGTGTGCGGCAGGCAATAGGCCTGCCAAACACCGCATAGGCTCTGGGGACTGCAGACCCCCGGCATCGGCCCCGAAGGGGCGGGACGGCCCATCGACCGGGCCAGTCCCCGCTCCGAGCGCGGCCCGATCGCCCGTCAGCGCGGAGGAGGTGACGATGGATACGGACCGTTAATGGACCCCGTATCCATTCGTCTCCTCCAGGCCAACCTCAACCACACCGCCGGTGCGCAGGACGTGTTCCTGCAAGCCATGGCGGAGTGGTTGATAGGAGTAGCCGTAGCCGCGGAGCCGTACGTGGTGCCCGACCGGACTAACTGGTTGGGTAGCACCGATGGCACCGTGGCAATCGTCGCCTCCACGTCGTGGCCTTCGTCGCCTCTGACCCTTAGGGACAGGGGCGTCGGATACGTTGCGGCGGACTGGGGGGAGATTACGCTCCTCGGAGTCTATCTCTCCCCTAACTGGAGTGTGACCGATTTCGAGGCCTCCCTCACCATCATGGAGGCCTCGTTACGGCGAATGGCATCGCGCCAGGTCTTCGTCTTGGGGGACTTCAACGCCAAGTCCGTGGCGTGGGGTCTCCCCGGACGAACGACCGAGGACGGGCGATCGAGGAGTGGGCGGCGGCACTGGGCCTCTGTTTGCTGAACAGGGGCTCGGTGCATACGTGCGTGCGACAACGGGGCGGGTCGATAGTGGACCTTTCATTCGCTAGCCCCGAGGTCGCCGCACGCGTGGGGAGCTGGCGCGTCGTGGAGGAGGTGGAGACCTTGTCGGACCACCGGTATATCCGGATGGAGGTCTCCCCGGTAATCCCGACGCCCAGCAGGGGTCACGGGGCGGATGGACGTCCTGCGTTCCCGCGATGGGCTGTGGGTAGCTTAGACCGGGACCAGCTGGCGGAGACAGCCATCGTTTACTCGTGGCTGTCCTCTGCCAACCAGTCGGACGGGGTGGACGCCGAGGCTGGCCGCATCCGCAGTGCGTTGACGCAGATCTGCGATGCGGCCATGCCCCGGGTACGGCGTCCGCCCCCGAGGAGGGCGGTCCACTGGTGGTCCCGGGTGTAGTATAATATAGTAATGTGTGTAGGGTAGTCACATAATAAATCAGTCGTTAACCAACTATCTTGTTGTTTACTTCATGGTGACAGCGGTGCGCGAAAATAATATATACGAACAAGTAATCGTGTATAAGTGTATTAATAATTGTGTATAAATACAATATAAACATTAAAATAATAAATAATCATAATGGAACACGCCCGTCCACCAGCGGAATTATGCTTAGAAGGAGGACCGTCATGTCGGGCAGACGCATGGCGTAAATGGTTACGTCAGTTTCGCGTATTTTTGAAAGCATCGGGTGTATACAAAGAAACCGGCGATGTGCAAGCTAGCCTTTTAATTAATTTAATCGGCGCGGAAGGGTATGACATTTTTACCACATTCAAATTTGACGCCGATGAGCAAAAGGAGGATTTAAATAAGGTGATTGAAAAATATAATGGCTATTTCGGCACCAAAACAAATACAACGATGATTCGATATAAATTTTTTACGCGATGTCAAGAGGTTGGCGAAAGTATCGACGGATATGTTACTGCCCTCAGACTTATCAGTCAACGCTGTGATTTTGAACAACTGGAAGATAGTTTACTGCGCGACCGCATTGTATGCGGTATAACAAATACAGCTGTTCGCGATAGATTATTGCGGACCGATGACTTATCCTTAGAGAAGGCGATAAAAATATGTCAAGCAAATGAAATATCTAGCGACAGTGAAAAACAAATTGAAGGGATTAAAAGTGAATCATTGAACTGCGCGTCGGTGGACGCCCTTTGGTCGGGACGACGCGGGCGGTTCGGTGTAACAACGCGACGCGGGGTATCGACGCGGGCGCAGCGGCAATCGCGCGCTCGCGGCCGTCCCGCGGGTGGCGGACGCGGTGCGAGCGACGGTGGTGAGCGCGCCGGGCCCAGCGGACGCGCGTGTTCGGCGTGCGCGATGGTGGCGTGCAACGGAGGTGATGCATGCGCAGCGCGTAAGGCAAAGTGCTTCATTTGTGGCGGTAAGGGTCATTTCAAAATTATGTGTCCCGCTCGTAAATCATTGGATGTGTGTGAATTGTATGAGGACTATCGTTATGATGACAGTGACAGTGACTTGTACTATATTGGCTCGATTGAGAGTATAGACAATAGTGTTAACGCGTCCGATTCGAAATGGTACGAATCATTATATTTGTGTGACGGTCGCGTTCACCATAGTTTTAAATTAGATACCGGTTCCGATCTTAATGTATTATCTAAGCATAACTATATAGAATTAGGCTTATGTCTATCTAACATTGTTCAGGATAATACACGAGCTAAATCTTTTTGTGGTAATTATTTGTTAATAATAGGATCTTGTTTAATTAAGTGTTTGTACAAAAATGTAATATATTATTTGAGGTTTGTCATATCTGAACAACAATGTCAGAGTATTTTAGGCAAATATGCCTTGGATCAATTAGGTATAATAAAAAGAGTATATTCGCTAAATATAGATAATTATAAAGAATTATTTCAAGGATTAGGTAAATTACCCGGTACTTATAGTATTCCTATTGAAAGTAATGCAAGTCCTTGCATTTGTCCCGTCAGAAAGATACCGATAGGTGTTCGTGATCAACTTAAAAAAGAATTAACTCGGATGGAGAAGTTGGGTGTAATTAGAAAAGTTCAACATCCTACCTCGTGGGTGAATGGTATTGTCATGGCGGCAAAAAAGGATGGTAGCTTTCGAATTTGTTTAGACCCACGACCACTTAATTCTGTGATTAGGCGTCAGCATTATCCATTACCCACGATAACTGAAATAGCCACTAAGTTAAAAGGTGCGCGGTATTTCAGTAAATTAGATGCCAAATCGGGATTTTTGATGGTACAATTGGATGATGTAAGCGCTGACCTTTGCACATTTGGCACACCCTTTGGACGATATCAATATCTACGCCTGCCTTATGGTAATAATTCGGCTTCTGAAGTTTTTCATGCCAGGATCAGGCAGTTGCTGGAAGATTTGGAAGGTGTGGATTCTTTTGTCGATGACATTATAGTTTGGGCTTCTACGAAGGAAGATCACGACAGCCGTCTCAAACGTTTATTGGAAAGAGCCAAAACGGTAGGTATCAGATTCAATGCTGACAAATGTTTATTTTGTGTGAGAGAAGTAACCTACCTAGGCCATACATTTAGCGCGGAAGGAATGAAAATAGATAACGCCAAAGTAAAGGCTATCATCGATATGCCCAGTCCGTCCGATCGTCCTGCGTTGGAGAGATTTCTGGGCATGATTAATTACGTAAGCAAATTTATCCCCCACCATTCGGACAAAGTAAAGCCATTACGTAATTTATTAAAGAAAAATAACGAATGGTATTGGGGCGAGTGTGAGGATCGTATAGTGTATGAACTGAAGCAGATGCTGTGTGCGGCGCCCGTGCTGGCGCTGTACGAGCCAGGCGCGCGCGCCGTTCTCTCTGTGGACGCGAGTTCGCGCGCACTTGGCGCCGTGCTGCTCCAAGGAGGCAGGCCTGTCGAGTTTGCCTCCACTACACTCTCAGATACTCAACAAAGGTATGCTCAAATAGAGAAAGAGATGTTGGCAATTGTTTTCGCTCTTGAGAGATTCCATCAGTACATTTTCGGTAAAAGAGATGTAGTGGTGGAAACTGACCATAAGCCACTTGAGTCGCTTTTTAAAAAGCCATTAGACGCAGTACCCGCCAGGCTGCAACGTATGATGCTACGTGTTCAACGGTACGATTTTATAGTCCAGTACACACCAGGTAAATACATGTTCGTCGCAGATACATTATCCAGGGCACCACTGCCGGACCTCCTACAGAATAAGGTATCGGAGGAGTTGGAGGAGCAAACATGTTTTCTGGTACAAAATTTAAGATTCAGTGAAGATCGTTTGAAAACAATTAAATTGCAAACTCAAAAGGATGACGAATGTCAAACTATTATTAATTATATAATGAACGGTTGGCCTAATAATAAATATAATACAAAGAATAACGTGCGCGTACACTGGAGCTACAGAGAATCTATAGAATATGTGGACGGAGTGATATTGGTTAATAACCTGGTGTTTATTCCGAAAGCACTCAGAGCAGAGATGATAAGTAGAGTACATGAGGGTCATCTCGGCATAGATAGGTGCAAAAGACGCGCGCGTGACGTCATGTTCTGGGCGGGCATGTCGCGTGATGTGGAGCGCGCTGTGCGCCGATGTCGCGTGTGCGCCGAGCTGGCGCCACGGCCGCCGCGGGAACCTGCAATACCGCATCATATACCCCAACTACCGTGGGCAAAGGTTGACTCTGACATATTCGAAATTAACAAGAAATATTTCCTTATACTAGTGGATTACTTTTCCAATTTTGTCGAAGTGTGTCCTTTAACAAATATTACGTCGAGACAAGTAATCTTGGCCATGAAGGACCAATTTGCAAGGCACGGAATACCTCAAGAATTGTTTACAGATAATGGCCCTGCTTATGTATCTAAAGAATTTAGAATGTTTACAGAGCAGTGGGGAATTATTCATTTAAATTCGTCGCCCAATTACCCCGAATCAAATGGTAGGAGCGAGAGAGCCGTGCGTACAATTAAAACTTTGATATCTAAATCCATTCGATCAGGTGAAGATTTTTACATAAGCTTATTAAATTATAGAGCAGCACCGAGAGATGGCGTAGCCAGCCCTGCGCAACTCATGATGGGTCGAAGAATAAACACAAAACTTCCATGTCACAATAGCAAATTATTACCGGAAAGAAATAATACATCTGATTATGAAAAAATTATTCTAAACAAAAATCGTGAGAAACAGTGGCATGCCCGTGCCCGTTCAATGCCGGAGTTGAAAGTTGGTGATGACGTTGTTGTGGTGACGGGTGCGCGCGTGGTGAACCGCGCACATCAACCTCGTTCTTATTTTGTGATGAACCGAGCAGGCGCAGTGTTACGTAGGAACCGGAGACACCTCATCAAGATTCCTTCTGATACAGCCTCAGTAGTGCCATCTGACGCTATTATGAGTGACGATAATGTTCCCCAAACTAAAAAACGTCAATCTATTGAATCTGAATGCTATGATTCGTGTTCTGATCTCGATGAGGGTGATAACGTACCACCTCCTCAGAACAGTACAGATACACGCTCTGAAAGGGCTACTGCAAGGGCTGCTAAAGAAAAATAAGAAACTTGAAATAAATCATGTACTCTTTAATATTAAATAAATGTAAACTATTTCAATTAGGTTACGAATAATAATTATAATTGTTTACAATGAACTTAATTTATTGTCTAAACATGAGGTATAATATATAATAAATATGTAAAAAAAATATATATTTATATATAGAAATAATAAGAAAATGATATGGATAGATAGCAGATAGGATAGATACATAGATATTTAAAGAATACTAGATAATTTATAGAATTATATAACATATTATAATAATCATATGTTCCTACTGTGCACATAATGTATTATTGTTATGGTATGGATACTGTTTGGTGAAATATGTTGTGAAATTTATAATTAAAATATTAGAAATTTATATTATGTCTACCTTACGAAATTATTGTATTACTTAGTTTCTAAGGAGGGAGATGTAGTATAATATAGTAATGTGTGTAGGGTAGTCACATAATAAATCAGTCGTTAACCAACTATCTTGTTGTTTACTTCACCGGGGGCTGGCGGATCTCCGGGCCGCGTGCATTCGCGCCCGGAGGGCCTACACCCGCAGCCGGCGGCGCCAACGCGACGCGGAGCGGGAGGCCTTGCTGTATGAGGGCTACCGCAATGCGCGGTCGGCCTTTAGGCTGGCCGTCCGCTCCGCCAAGGACGTCAGTCGGCAGGAGATGCTGGACGGTCTCGACCGTGACCCCTGGGGACGCCCCTATCGCGCGGTGCTGAATAAGCTCCGCGCGCGGGGCCTTCCCCTCACTGAGACTCTCCAGCCCAGCCTTCTCACCCGGGTCGTCGAGGACCTGTTCCCGCGGCGGGCGGAACACACGCCCCCGGTCATGGCTCCGCCAGACACTGACCGGGAGGCCGACGACGACAGTGTTCCGCCCATCACGGAACCCGAGATGGGAGTGGCGGTGGCGCGCATGTGCGCAAAGTCCACCGCCCCCGGGCCCGACGGTGTTCCAAACCGCGTGTTGGGCCTGGTCCTCGACCACCTGGGTCTCCGCCTCAGGGAGCTGTTCGACGCGTGTTTAGCGTCCGGACGGATCCCTGGGTGCTGGAAGGAGGGAAGGCTGGTGCTCCTGCCGAAGCCGGGACGGTCTCCGGGGTCGCCTTCGGCCTACAGGCCTATCGTGCTGCTCGATGACACGGGCAAGCTACTGGAGAGGGTGGTAGCTGCCCGCATCGAGCGGCACCTCGTCGGCACGGGGCCCGATCTGTCGGACGCCCAGTTTGGGTTTAGGAGGGGTCGTTCGACGATCGCGGCTCTGTTGCGCCTGAGGGCCGTGGCGACTGAGGCCGTCACCGGTGGGGGAGTGCTGTTGGCGGTGTCCCTAGACATCGCCAACGCATTCAATAGTCTGCCATTCAGCTGCATCAGGGAGGCGCTCCGGTATCACGGAGTGCCAGCTTACCTGAGGCGGCTAGTGGCAGACTATTTGGTGGGGCGCAGCGTCCTCTGTACCAACCGAGCAGGGGACGTTGTGCGAACGCCCATGACGTGCGGTGTCCCACAGGGGTCGGTCCTCGGACCCACCCTGTGGAACATCGGCTACGACTGGGCGTTGCGGGGGAGCCTCCCGCCCGGGCTGGGCGTGATTTGTTACGCCGACGACACGCTCGTCACAGCCCGCGGTGGGACGCTAGAAGAGGCGGTAAGCCTGGCGACCTATGGCACCGAAGAGGTCGTCAGGCGGATCGAGGCGCTGGGGTTGAGGGTCGCCCTGGACAAGACGGAGGCCCTCTTGTTCCATGGGCGCCTTATGAGCCCTCCCATCGGCGTCTCGATCACCGTCCGATCGGTTGACATCAGCATCCGGGCCCATATGAGGTACTTGGGCCTGGTGCTCGACGGGCAATGGTGGTTCCGGGAGCATTTCCGCAGGCTCGCTCCGCGGCTCGTCAGCGCGGCGTCCGCCCTATCGTGGCTTATGCCGAACGTGGGCGGACCGAGCGCTACGTGCCGACGGCTGTACACGGGGGTCATCCGGTCGATGGCCCTGTACGGCGCACCGGTGTGGGCGGGGTCCTTAACCGTCCGACTTAGGGCCCTTCTGTGGCGACCACAGAGGGTCATGGCGGTCAGGGCCATCCGCGGATACCGCACGGTGGCGACGGAGGCAGCGTGCCTATTGGCCGGGACTCCCTCGTGGGACCTGGAGGCGGAAATGCTCGCCGAGTTGTATCGGCGGGTGTCGGGGGAGGGCGGTGTGATCTCGTTAAGGGATCTCACCGCCTGGCGCGTCGACGCCCGCCGAGACGTCATTGCCCGTTGGGCAGTCCGGCTGGAGAGGCCTCGGTTCGGGGTGCGAACCGTGGAGGCCTTCTGGCCGGTGCTGATGCAGTGGTTGGAAAGGCGGCACGGGTTGCTCTCCTTCCGACTAGTGCAGGTGTTGACGGGGCACGGGAGCTTCGCCAAATACCTGCACAGGGTCGTAAGGACGGAGAGTACACCGTCCTGCCACCACTGCGATTGCGACGAGGACACGGCGCGCCACACGCTCGAGGCCTGCGCGGCTTGGGCAGTGCAGCGCCGTGAACTCGTCGCAATCATCGTTGCCGATCTGACGCTGCCGGCCATCGCTAGGGCGATGGTCGACAGCGTCGGGAACTGGGACGCGGTCGCAGCCTTCTGCGAGACAGTGATCTCGCAGAAGGAGGCGGCGGATCGTCTGCGCGTGGAGCGCAGCCTCGATGAGGAGATCCGCCGCCGGCGACTGGGGCGGCGCAGGCGCAACTATCTGCGCCTCATGCCGCCCTAGCCGAGGCCGCGGGTGACGTGACCAGGGATTAGTCCGTCACCCGCCTAGAGGCCGACCACGTGAGGAAAGACCGACGTCCTCCCCGAGGGGGGGACGTCGGTCGATGGGAGGGTACCCCGCGTAGGGGGTATTCCGTCAGGCCGACCACTGACGACAAGTAAACCTGCTCCGGTGGTCGGCCCAATGACGAAGGCGAGGTGGTTTTCGGGTGGGTTGCGAGAGTTGCGTGCTTAATAGGAGCTCTACTTGCACACGATCCGCCGCCTCCTTCCGTGAGATTACGGCCTATAATAAGTAGTATTACTGTAAAATGCTCAAACTTTGCACGGATTTCGAGGTTTTTTAAAATTACTTTGACCTGAGTAGGTAATTCGTTTATGACTCGTAAAGAGAAAATGGAACTGTGTTCTCTTAGCAAAACAACTCATTATAGCCTAATACTTTTTGAGAAATAAGCTTTGCAAAAGGCAGGCAAAGTAAATGCCATTTCCTCTACTTCGCCTTGGCAAAAATGTCGCAGTTAAATTAAATATTTCCAAATAACCCGATTTCGTACCCATAGAGTATTGGATTAGTAGATTAGTTCAACCATGTCCTAAAATCCAAAACGTTTTTTCTTTTTTTTTAGAAGGTAGACAAAATTAGGTAGACTTTTTGAGCATAAGTACCTATGAGGGGAATCTTTCAGGGCTGTCACCATAGGAAATAAAACAACGTAAATTTTAAAAATTCAAAAATCATGTCTTAATTATTTTTATTACGCACCTTAGTAACAATTTGTAGTTATGTAATACCTAATAAAAATACACTTACAAAATAATATTCATTAAGAAAATAAATCTTCTATCGCAAATGGGTGGGTACCATCGCGGACACTGGAGGTGAACCACTTTTCAACCTTAATACTAAGGGAATATGGTCAAAAACTAGTCTACTTCAAACGTCGGACTTGATACCTATGTAGGATGGCGCGTGGTGATTAGCCACCCTACAATTGTGTGTTGCGGTCGGCGCAGGTAGATGTGAGAAGAGACGGTGATGATGATTTTATTTTGCAATTTTTATTTATTTCAAACAAATATTAATGGGAGCATTTTTTATACCGTAAAATGCTGCGTTTTCTTTGGACAATCTGATATCTAACAGAATAGTTATCTTTGTACCACTTTTGTCTTGGTTTGATAGTTTTGACGTTGGTGATACATCTGTGTTACTTTCGTAAATACTATTTTCTTTATTGAATCTTGAATCCGATAAAAGTGTGACCGGTGAGGGTTTTTTGGAACGGGTAACTTGTTTTGTTTTATTTCTTGTCACTGATTTTTTGGCTCTAATACCTCTTCCTCATAAACTGATTTGCCTGCAGTTACTTGCAATTTATAGTTCCTTCCACCTTTCATTGGCTTGCTTTCTCGGGCGGCCTTAAGTTATTTCAGGAGGGTCTGGTCAAATGACTGCTTCATTTGTTCGGTTGCTTCAGGCATTTTTGAATGACTTTAGAGGCATTTAATGGGTAAATGCCTGCAGCTTCAAATCCGCTTTTTAAATTCTGATTGTCACTTATTCCTAATTTTTCCATAAGTTCTTTTAGAAGTTGTGGAAAATGGCATTTATTTATGGTTGTGGCATTTTGGTTTGACAACTTATACTGTGGCATGATTTTTCGCCAGTGTCTTTTCATTAAACCAAAAAATGCTAAATCTAGCGGCTGAGTTAAATGAGTGGCATTTCGTGGCAGGCATACAAATCTTATATTGTGTTCACGGCATGTCTTTATAATCTGGACGCTTTTTTTTTTTTGGGTTTGGCTGCGGTCGGCGTGCCTCCGCACCACTCCGTCCGGGGCGACAGAGGGGCTTAAGCACGCAACACCCGCAGCCCACCCAAACATCACGTCACCTTTGTCGTTGGACCGACCACTAGAGCAGGGTTATTTGTCATCAATCGCCCAGTTTGGGTTTGGGAGGGGTCGTTCGACGATCGAGGCCCTGTTGCGCCTGAGGGCCGTGGCGACTGAGGCCGTCACCGGCGGGGGAGTGCTGTTGGTGGTGTCCCTAGACATCGCCAACGCATTCAATAGTCTGCCATAATCGGAACGCTTAGATGTGACGATAAGTTATCGCCTATAACTACTTTTGGTCCATCTATGGCAGTCGCCCAGGGCATAATAACCTTCTCAAACCAGTCTTCAAAGCATGTCATATCAAACTAACCTGATTTTGTTTTATTGTATAGGCAGCCTGGTGGACCATCTTTACACCAACTACTCAATAGGTGCTCAGGTTTGTAGACCACGTCAGGTGGCAAACGTTTTCCGTCAGCTGTACCGGCAAACATAATTGAGACGGAGCTTTTATTAGAGTTAAGTACAACTTCAGGATGCTTTGTTACTTTTTTGAAAATTGCTTTGCTGCAGCCAGGGTCACCGCTCAGATTGGTTTCATCGTAGTTCAGCAAATGTGACGGTGGTACATTGTGATTAGAGATTTAAAATATTCATTTAACTCAGCAACGGTTTTCGACGCGTGACTTCTTTTATATTTTGCGTAGTACGTTTTGTCATATTATGACGCGCTATAAAATTACGTGCCCAACGTTCTCCGGGCATCTTCCCATGAAAAATTTGTCATTAATTTCCAAATAGCGAAAGACAACAAGTCGTAAATCTAATAAAGTAAGTGGAGACCCAAACTCAGCCGCGATATTTATCGTGTCAGAAATTATTTTTTCGTCGTCTTCAGTTAGTCTTGTAGGACGCCCAAATGATTTTTCATGACATTTGTTGATTTTATTAAAAATAGTACGCCTGGGAATCTCAAATTGTTTTTCTGCCTCATATCATGGCAATTTCTTGGATTTTACGAGATCAACGGCAATGTCTAGCATTTCGGTAGAATAATTCACGTAATACCGACGATTATTTTTGTTTTCAGAAATGGTGCTTTTCTTGTTTTGAGACATCTTCTGCCTCTCTAAAAATCAGAGGCACCTTTAAGATTTCTCAGGTACTTAGGTTCTAGAATATAGGTATAATCTTTGTACCTAAATTAATTACCAATGAAAACTTTGTCAAAAACAATGTAAAAATATTGTCTAATAGATATTATATTAGGTACTATTTGGTTTCAAAATTAAAAGTGACAACCCTACCCCTAGGCAAAGTTTTGTCGATTTTTCATAAAAAGCGACACACGATTGTTCTTCTTGATTTTACCACTAAAACTCGCTTAACAAGTGCAAAACATAGATAAAAATACAGTGGACTATTTTTAATTTAATATGGTCCGTAAAACCCGTAAAAATACTTTAAAATACGCACACAATAAAATTTTAAAGTGCAGCAAAAAAGTCACCGGCCACTATTTAAAAAATTCTGACGTGCACTGACATTTGACATCTTTCTTGAAAGAACCAAAAGTAAGTGTTGCCACGCGTAAAGAATCGTATCATAGACGAGATCTTGTAGTATCCTGAAGTATTCTAGTATTCCTGAAGTATTCTAGTATTCCTGAAGTATTCTAGTAGATGCTGAAGTATTCTAGCTACAGTGTAGCTAGAATACTTTCCTAATGGAATTTAAATAATATCTTTAGGTAATGTAAGGCTAGTTAAGCCAAATTAGAGCATTTTACGGTATGTGATATTTTTTGCTATTTTTTATTCCTTATTAAACTAAATTAATTGTTTATACATAAATATTTTTTATTAAGTTTATACTTATAATTTTTGACCAGAAAATGATAAAAAACTATCTGTAATTAAGAAAATCTTAACGTGATATTGCTCACCTAATCTATATAGAATGAAAAACGTCTAACAAAGATATAAAATTTCTAATGAAGACTTATACTTTGAATAATGACGTATGGAAGGCAAGTTCGCGCACAGAAAAATGAAGCATTTCAATTGGAGCCTAATGGAGCTTACGCCGGAACCATTCCGTAATGTAAAAGGTAACTGTACCGCACGTACGTACTGTTATAGGCCTCGAGCAAAAAGGGTTTTTAAAAAATACAAATTAATAATAATTATTTGGATAAGACAGCCGTCTAGCGTGGATGAATCTTTGCGTGGATGTCAGGATGAGACTGAAGTGTGAAAGGAACGGAGTGGATAGCTTACAATGTACAAATGCATAGTCTGCAATAAAGAGTGTGTAGTGTGCGAGAAAGGGTGCAAAACATATCTATAACACCTCCCCGCGGTGGACTAAACATCGCGGTTGATATTTCGACGTTTATGAAATAAATGCTGGTAAATTTAAACATTTCGCCTTATGTTAGGGGATGAAAGGTTTTCTACTTCAGGACGGTGTTTAATAATTTTTATAGGAATCAATGGTTCGGGCTTTAATGTTTGATGTAGTGTACGTTGACGGGAGAATTTAGTAAAGTATTGTGCAAGACGGCTGTGCGATTTAATTCATAAAAACGATTAAAAAATACAATATAGAAGGACTATACAAACATGATAATTAAAGTCGAGTAATGAGTCTCATATTTTATTATATGATGTTCATTTAGAATTTTATCAGCGTTATCAGACATAATTTATCTAAAAAAACAAAAAAAATTGTTTCCCATGTAAAGATATAAGTCAATATATTGTAATTTCAAAGGAGGCTCATTACTTGTTACTTTTCTAAACTTATCTAAGGTGCAACATGAGCCATTTAATATATTAAAATCTGGGCAAGGGACAATATTATTAATTTTTAAGTTAATATATCTAGGTAACAATCTTGTACTTTTGCAGTACGTGATACAATTATTCGGTATATATAAAATTCCTGTACCAATGATATTTATTTCGGTAATTTTCTGGTTAGGGCACTCTATATAAAGTTTGTTGTTTTGGGATTATACATATATCCAGTTATTATTGTAGCGTGATTTCTATAAGTCTATATAGCCATAAAGTCCATTTGACACTGCACTGGTAAAACACTTATCACATTTGACATTAATTTACTTTCACAACTAGGTTTGGCACTTGTCGGGAACACTGTCACAACGTCACAGTTGTATTCGCGCGAGCTTATCGCTTTGCATTCCTATAATGAATCAAGGTTACAATATTCTGTTTTATTTTTGGTCATTGCTATGTATTTGAAGCTAGGAATTATGAAACTAAACGAGTTTGATTTTACATTGTTATGCGGTGTGGGCAAAGCTATGTTATGGAACAAATTGTATTCTTTAGGAGACACTAATGGTATTCTTAAAATTTGCTGTGTGGTAGCGGCTTCGAATACTACCAACCCTTGCTTTGTTCGTGGGTGTCGTAAAAGACGACTAAGAGCCCTAGATTGACCCGGACCAACTCCATCTGGTACCATTTGGGTCAACGATTACATTCCTAAGGAGGGTTGACGTCACGCAGGCGGCCGGTCATAAAAGTCATTGCCGAAACTTTTTGCAATATGTCAAAACAGATGACATATTGCGTCGACCCCAAGTAATTGGGATAAGAGCAAGATGATGATGATGAATGGTATTCTTAAAATAAAGATAATTGTAGGATGGCGGGTGGAGCTTAGCCATCGTACTATTGTATTGAGTTCGGCGCATGAAGATGTGAGAAGGCGAACAAGAATGAATAGTGTTGCTTATAGGACTGAAGATTTAATTACATGGTTCTAAATTATATACAATAAATTAATAAGAAACTAGTGACGACCGTACAAGTGTGCGAGCGAATATCGAATGAATGAATAGGGTTTTTTTTGTGTCTACAGCTGTTGGCCGCAGATGGCCTTGACAGCTTGACGCGGACTATGGGTGAGCGCTGAGGGCTCTCAACCCGGCGAAAAGTAGGCTAAGCAACATCACCCAAAGGCTCCCCCTGTGGGGAACGAACCTCGGCTTGGGGCGTCGCTGGAGGCAAAGCCCACGTTTTGGTTCGTGACTTTTGAGTGGCGCGGTTTCACACCTCGACGGCGAGGGCGGAACCGCGGATATTTATGTGTTAAGGCCTCTCGGGCTGTGTAGGCTCTAAGTTGAGCAAGTGTGCTATTGTCGTCCTTTTCGTCGAGGACGTCGGATGTATGAGATTTTGGAGGGGCTATAGGAAGCCACCCCAACCACTAGTTGGTTGGGGTGTCATGGCAGAGTCAAAGTAGCTCTGAGAGCACCGTTTCATGCACTACTTGAGGATGGTCGGCAGTTCGAGGTCAATGTGAAGATCGACGTTTCGTATGAACCACGGTGTCCCCGTAGCTCGGCGCATGAAACGATTTTGTAGTGTCTGTAGCTTGTGGATCATGTGTGGCTTAACGTGCGCGAACGCCACGCTGGCATAAGTCATGATAGCCCGTATGCAGGTGGTGTAAATTTGGATTCTGCTACTCAAGGACATACGCGACCTACTTGAGTAGACAGTGGAAACGGCCCATCACAAAGGCTGCCCGCGCGCGGACTTGCTTTATGTGAGGAGCGAAGCTAAGTCGGTCGTCAAGGGTCACACCCAGATATTTGGCCTGCCTGCTCCAAGTCACAGGCTTGTTGAAAATTTTAAGGCGGGGAAAGCTATCGATAGAGTAGGAACAGGCAGTTTGTCTAGTGAACTTGACCGCCGGACTCTACTCGGGGTTGATTTCTAATCTCCATTGCCTACACCAATTGGCTAGGGCGGTAACCGCTGTTTGGAGAGTCTTGACTACTGTTTTCGGGGATCTACCAGTACAAAAAAATGCGGTGTCATCAGCGTAAAGCGCTGTATGTACCCGGTTGAATTTGGGCATATCGCTAGTATATAGCGTGAAGAGAAACGGGGAGAGGACCGGCCCCTGCGAGACGCCGGCCTTGATAGGGTGGGAGGTCGACAACGTCCCTTCCATTCTGTAGCGAAAGCTGTGATGACTTAAGTAGTCATGTATAATGAGAATTAAGTAGTGAGGAATTTTGAGGAGATAGAGTTTGTAGATTAGGCCTTCATGCCAAACCTTGTCGAATGCTTTCGCTACGTCTAGGAATAATACACCCGTATATCTGTTCATGATGAACTGACTACTTGTGTATTCTACCAAACGGTGAACTTATTGTATGCAACTGTGTTTAGTTCGGAAGCCAAACTGTGCATCGGGAACGAGGTTGGTAGCCTCGCCGAATATACGTAGTCTACTGAGAACTATTCGTTCGTAGATTACCTAGACCTTTTAGTAGACTAATCGGGCGGTAACTACTGGGTTCGATACGGCGCTTGGCGGGTTTGTGGGTTCCTATTACCACGACCTCTTTCCATTGCGCGTGAAAGATGTTATTATTGAGTGCTGCATTGAAGATGCAGCCCAACAGGGCTATCAAGTGGGCGGGGAATAATTTAGTGACTTTATTGGAAATTCTGTCCGAACCTGGGGCTTTCCTAGTTTTGAGATCCCTGACTAACGATTCGACCTCGTCGGTGGTCATGAATGAATAGGCAGCCAAAGACGGTATATATACTAGCATTCAGTCTGCGTGTGGTCCGGCGATACACTTGAGCTATCACTTCTCTGGCCTAAAATATATAGAAAACATTTTACAATAAATATCATAGAAGTCAATTAAACATTACGTAAACTTATTTCACAATATTTACCTGACTCCGCATAATTTTTTTCTCGAATTTTCCATGACTAACTTATTTTGCAATTAGTACTTTCGTGTCACTCAGCGACGTAGCATCAACTATTTGACTGTCTCAAACCGCTGCTGGTCTGCTACTGAAGACGAATACTTACAACTATATACAAATTCTTTCGTAAGGATGCGACTACACACATTGAAACCGTAATTTGGAGGGGCGCGCCATGTTATCGTAGTTTATCTTTATCAGGTGACCGCCTCACTGGGTTGATTCCTCGTATTGAATTAAGTCTCTTGCTGGCTAATACTTGTTGATGAATTATGTAGTGGTAACTCAAAAAAGCTGGGAATTCATCGTCATTTTGACATAGAGCTATAAATCCATTTATGCGGCCTATCATTGCAGCTGCGCCATCAGTTTTTATTGAAACTAATTTAAAAAGAGGTACTTTCTTATCATTAAGCAGACTTTTAAATCCGTTAAATATATCTATACCTCTAGTTCTTTCTTTCAACGAAATCATACCCAACAATTCTTCTTTAGATGTAAAATCTCCAAAAACCATACGAATGAAAACAAGTAACTGTGAAGTATCACTTATATCTGTCGATTCATCACACTGAAGAGAAAAACAAGAGCATCTGTTAATATGGTTGTGTAACGGTTCCTTTAAATTTCCACTCATCTTTTCGATTCGTCGCATCACTGTGTTTCGGGACAGTTGTAATTGCAGCAGTAATTTCACTATTGTTCTTAAAATCATTAAAAATCCTACATTTCCAAAAAAAAAGTCCTTTACAAATTTTCCATCAGAAAATTGTTTACATTTTTTAGCTAATAGCCACTTTGAAGGATGCAGTAGTTACTCCTTGTAACTTCAATATTGGCATTTTGAAAATATTTTGTTAATTGAGTTTTAAGATCCCGAATTATACGTTTTCTTAATTCGGAATGTAGTGGATAATCTGTTTGATACTTGTTATGTAAAACTAAGAACTGCCTTTCCAAATTACCCTTTTTAGCAATGGCTATCGAGATAAGACATATTAAGCAGCAACATTTATCATTCACCATCGTAAAAAAGTAGTCAATTTCCCATTCTTCAGTGACATGATACGTTTTCGATTTTTTTGGTTTGCTGCCCATGTTCCTAAAAGAAATACGACTTAAACAAGAAACATTGAATCTATTCTTTGTAGAAAATGAAAAAACTCAAACGATGTAATTACCTCCGCTAATGACCGTGGTTTAAAAATGCTACTGTTACTGAGAAGTGAGAACACTTACGAAAGACTAGCAATTCGCCTTCGCTTCGCTTCGGTTTCAGTCACCTTACCCGCGTAGTTCCTGTTCCCGTGGAAATACCGGGATAAAATATAGCCTATGTTATTCCCTGATATTATAGATTTTCATTGGTGAAATAATTTTTGAAATCAGTCCAGTAGTTTCGGCGCCAATTCGTTACAAATATACTTACAAATCTTCCCTCTTTATAACATTAAGTATAGATAAGAAAAGGTATAATTTAATTTAACCCTACAATAGTCGCGCATCTAATAGTAGCGAGAGTGGTCGCGCGGGCTACATACGTAGCCCATTTTCAAATTTAAAATAGTAAATATTTAAACATATATTCTTTAATTATAATATGAAAACTTAATCAGAATAGTTTTTCTAATGAGATATAACTAAGAAAACTTAATCACAGTCTCTGTGTTACAAAATAATAAATATAATATGAAAATTCTCTAAATTGACAATTAAATCACATGATTAACTCTAATTGAGATCACAAAAAAACTTTCAATAGAAACCAAGTCTTAAACTTCAATTTTCTGCACAGGACAGACACATAATCTTCGAACGATCGCCACATATGAATTTATTGCACGCACTGCACATCTTTCTAGTGCTTTTACTGCGCGTTCTTCCACAGTCATGGCAACGACGTACAACATTACTTGATGTCGTTGCCGAAGTAGTTGGTTGATTATCTGTCAACATAACGCCAAGAAAGTTTTTTATCTTGAATGTTAGAGTTCTTGGTAATTATTTTTTCGCGATTCTCATCTGAGCCAGTGGTTTTTCCAAGCCAGAGATAAATCTATGATGAACTCAGGTCGACAAATAGTTTTTGTTTGCTGTGTAAATGCACAATGCGTTGAGTACATTCAAATTCAGCAGGTCAAAAAAATCCCGTAAGGGGCCATCTTCTAGAATTTCTTGAAACGTCATACAATGAACACATTTTATCCACAAGGTCAACTCCATTTTTCGTCCTATTATAGTACGTTATTACTTCTGGTTTTCGACTGTCTCCAGAATCAGCATCAATTGTCGCATCGTTATGCATTGTTGACATCAATACAACAACTTTATTTGGTTTTGGTACGTAGGATACCAGTGTACATGGTGGGTGAAATCCAAATTTGGAAGAACATAGTGCGTTTCCTCTTGCGACACGAAATTCGCCAGGAACCTCTCTCTTGTCTTTTCGTACCATGTTGTGCCATTTTCAAAAAGTTATTTTGCAACTCGAAGTAAACTAAACCAGTTATCCATGGTGATATTTAGGTTTTTGCCAAGAACAGGCTGCGCTATTCTCATAACTATGTCCTGTCTTTCATTGCTCAAGCGATATGGACCGTCTGGTTGTTGACCAGCATATATTTCTAAATTGTAT
Organism: Lymantria dispar; assembly: GCA_032191425.1. NCBI lineage: Eukaryota > Metazoa > Arthropoda > Insecta > Lepidoptera > Erebidae > Lymantria > Lymantria dispar. The sequence continues at coordinate 7,420,624 of CM063463.1, read as the reverse complement.
AAGGATAGTGAACGTCAACAAGGGCGAAAATTTTCACTCCATACTTTGCCGGTTTTGCTTGGAATATACTGCCTAAAAGAACAGCGATCTCGAAAGGCTGTTCTCGTGTGCTGTATTAACTGTTCATCCAAAGTCATTTCAGCACTAGGAACAAAATACTTTTGAAAGTTCGCAAGAAACAAATTAAATATCTGCCTTATAGGGGTTAGCTTATCAATGCTTGCTCGAACTTCACGGTTTTCAATATCATCAAACCGTAAAACCCTTGTTAGAAATTTAAATCTCTGTTCAGACATAGTTAAATATATTGCTTCGATTCCTGTATGTTTGACATCCTCAAATATTTGAGCAGTACTTCATCTTTTTCCTATTACTCCCGCCATTAGTAAAATCCCAATGTAGCCTCTAATTTCAGTTTTATTTGTCTGTCTAGAATCTCGTTCTCTTGCATATTTTTCTTTGGTGTAATTAATTTTCTTATTTGTATACTTAGTGATAAGGTTGATTATTTGATCATCAAAAAAAGAGACATACAGTCTACAATAGTATTTTTTTGACGAGCTATTCCTTTAGGCCAAGGAGGTACAAACACTATATTGTGTCTTCGAGTTCTTCCTCTGTTTAGAGGTACTGTTTTTGACCATAGAGTATTGTCAACTCCGGTGAAAAATTCAATTCGCTAGCGTCGCTGAGGTGGCTCATCATCTTCAGAATTTTCATCGGAACCCTCACCTGGAGTATACTGTTCCTCCTCAGATTCAGTTTGATGATCCTGCTCTTCTAAATGGTCAATTTCTTCGTCAGAGCTAGACTCGGCTTCATAAGTTTCGTTGTCGCTACCAATCTCTGCCAGCCATGATTCAATTTGTGCAGCTCGTCGATTATCTATTTTTATGCTAAAACGTAAAATTACGTTATGTTATAACAATCCCACATAAAAACAAACGCTAAAATCATTGAAAATCTTAAAAAATAATAAACAAAAAAAGAAGGAATGAAAAAGATACTTACGTAATCGGTCGTGCGGGTTACAATTGTAGTCCACAATATTCACTAAGCTCCTGTGAAGCAACCGCAAGTTTCCTGCGCTTGCGCTGCACTGAGTGCGTCCCTCCAATACTCATTTGAAAGTATTTGGTAGCGCAAAAATCCAATACTTACCGAGTCTGAGAAATTATCGATTTTGAGAGGCTGGGCTACATATGTAGTCCACGCGACCAATGCCGGGTTAAAACATAGAGAAAATGCACTTACATTTTCATAGTTCAGTTTCTACAATTTTACACTAGTTCACGCGTTGCGTTTGCACTACAAATTAATCATCATCATCATCATCATCTCAGCCCACATACGTCCCACTGTTGGGCTCGGGCCTCCTCCACAATGGAAGGGTAATTGACCTACTATTATACCACGCTGGTCAGACGTGTTGGTATAGGGTTTTATTTCGAGTTTTCCTTCTCTCGCATAGATGTTATATGCGTTTTATATCCCTTAGTCGTCTCGTACGATCACCCACGGGTAAGATAGGGGGTGGTGAATTGTATTCTTACTCCGTCACCACACGGAGAAAACTAATAAACACTAACTACAAATTAATAAATTTTAGTATTCGACGTGCTCTGCTCACGGTCACACTTGTGAGAAGTTGCGCTTCGTAACGCACTGTTTGTTTGCGCACTGGACATGCTACAGCTGCGAACGTCTTTCTGCTTGAAGCATGAGCTGCGTAGGGGAGAGGGGGCCAGCTTGGAACGTTTTATAAACTTTATCCAATAACTTCGAAATTTTGCAAGAGTTTCCTTTTTAAATAATAGTCTTTATTATCAAGTAGTAAAATTACTGTTTTTTTTTTACCTTTACACTAAATAATAAGTAGATAAAATGCCTTTTACAAAGGTATGAAAATGTTCAAAGCTGCCTCATCCATGGAGTAGTTTTGAACAGGCCTGGGGCAGCTTTGAATCATTGGCTTTACGAAGTGAAAAAACAAGAAAGACGAAAATTATTTGGTTTATTGACAGGCCAAATACATCATAAAGACTAAAATAAATGTTTCATTTTCATCTTATAATGTAATGACAAATATTTTTGTCACAATACATATACATATAGGCAGACTACCTCCTGGGGCAGTATTGAACACATAAAAACAGTTCTCAGCATTATTTATAAAAATGTAATATCATATTTAAATGTCTGCAAAGTTAACTTATTATCAACGAAATATATTAAAAACTAAATCTATAATACTTTTAAGTGGTCTTTCAATAATAACAGTCGGTACCGGCCACTCTATTTTCAGTCCATTTTGCTGGACACTTTCCCAGAGTGGTCGCATATTCATACGCTAGCTGCCATTTTTGTTTATATGTCAACCCAAGGTGCATCTTAGACCGCGTAATTATAAATTCTTTTAATAACCTCTCTTCGTGTTTGTTGAAAACTTGAGAAGTAGAGTATTTTGTTGTAAAATCTTCTGATTTCAGCTGGACATGTCCTTTGTACTTCTTTATTCTGTAGTATATTAGGTTTTATGTTATAAACATTAGCAGCCTGCCTCACTTTCATTTCACCAGTAATAACTTGGAGTATCGTATTTTTTACATCACCTTAACTAGCTTCCGTTTCTCCCTTCTTTTTTGTAATTTCTTACCATTTTTGTCTGTGAACATATCGCACCTTTAATCCAGTACCGTCACTAAACGAAATTTTTCGAAAAACTGTTCTTAATGTCTTCTAATTGCTGAGCACTGAATTTACACATTGCTTCAATTTATATATTTTAATTTCACTTAACTTTTTAAATTTTTTTCGAAAATACGTACGTCACTAAAATTTTAAATTATTTATATCCACTAATTAATAATAATTAAAATGAAAAAAGAAATATGTTTTAATAGGAATAATAGTAGTTTATAAAATAAAAATGAAAGATAATTATTCCTGAAACGCTAATATATTCTTATTTATGTTAGTTAATATTTGTCATAAATCTTTAAATAGCTCGCCTGTAACATTTGCTTATTTAGGATAGTGACGGTATTTGATTAAAGGTGCGATGTGATACGTGGAAGTAGATACATAGAAAATAAGATGAGAAAGTAATCTTAAAGTACTGTGTTTGAGACTGGGGCAGCTTTGAATAAAATCCATAGCTGCCCCGGTTATTTTGCTCAAAGCTGCCCCAACAACACTTGAAAAAAAAAAATTAAATAATTTGCCTATAAAATAACGAAAAAATGTTAATATTCTTACATAAGCTTACGAGGGGTGATCCAAAAGTAATGATAATCAATAATAAACACAATGAATAAAATAAAAAAATATATTTATTTCTCAACATAGTCTCCTAGCAAGTCTATACATTTAGTCCATCTCTTTTCTAAACCTAAAATTCCCTTACAAAAAAAATCTTTATCTTGACTCTCAAAAAAGTCCTCAACCGCGGCCATCACGTCGCTATCATCATCAAATTTCTTGCCTCGGAGGTGTTCCTTGAGTCGTGGAAAGAGATAGAAGTCACTGGGGGCTAGATCTGGTGAATAGGGGGGGTGTTCCACCAACTCAAAGCCCGCTTCCTGAATGCCAGCCATGGCAATTGCAGCTTTGTGAACAGGTGCGTTGTCTTGATGGAACAACACTCCAGCCCGCAGTTTGCCTCGCCTTTTCTCCTTAATAGCCTCCCGCAATCTTCTTATTTGTTCTGCATAGTAGGAGCCTGTAATAGTGGCCCCCTTTTCCAAGTAGTCCACCATGATTATTCCTTCAGCGTCCCAAAAAACAGACGCCATAACCTTCCCTGCTGAGCTTGACACTTTGAATTTCTTCGGCGTCGGTTCATCGGATCGTTTCCATGTCATCGATTGTTGTTTTGTTTCAGGATCAAAATGGTGGATCCAGGTCTCGTCCATGGTCACAAAACGTGACAAAAAATTGTCCTTGTCTGCCTGGAACTTTTCGAGATTTGCTCTTGACATGTCGACTCGTTTCTTCTTTTGCTCGTCGTTTAACATTTTCGGTACCCAACGCGCGGAGACCTTTCTCATATGCAATTCGTTCGCAAGGATTCTTTGAATGCTGCCATATGAGATCCCTGTGACCTCAGCTACATGCCTGATAGTCACTCTTCGATCTTCCAATACAACTTCTTCAACTTTTTTCACATTTTCTTCAGTGAGGGACGTCGATGGGCGTCCTTCGCGGTGTTCGTCTTCCGTCGATGTTCTTCCCAGCTTAAACTCCTTAGCCCAGCGTGCAACTGTGGAATATGGAGGAGAAGAGTCCCCTAATGTTTCCACCAAGTCGCTGTGTATGTCTTTGGTAGACATTTTTTTCAAGCAGAGGTATTTAATGACAGCTCTGATTTCGTGTTTTTCCATTTTGATGTTCACTCCTTGACAGTCCGTATTCAAATGAATGTAGCTCCCGGGAATTGTGGCCTATTTATATGATTTTTTTTTCCTGAACTAGTGGGTAACTGAGCAAGTGACTGAAATTTTTTTGTATTTTTGTGTGCACTAGAAATAACTGATTATCATTACTTTTGGATCACCCCTCGTATATGTAACTGATAACGCCCTAATATTAATCAAAATTAACTTACCTCTCTTCATAAACGTAGTCGTAAAATCCTTACAACGAATTTCAGAATTATTTAGTTCGCACTGCCGTAAACAACATAATCGTCTCTTTTATTCGACGTTGAATGACAGACTAGAAATGATAACTGACAGATGTCGGGATTAGTGTTGGCTGCAGAAAAAATAATATTCTGTTGCGGTTGCGTTCAAATTGACTCTACAAGCATACTTGTTCAAAGCTGCCCCCTTCTCCCCTACATGTTCATTCCTGCATCAAGTACTAGAAAAATTTGACATTGAATTCGTCCCCTCATGGAACTTGCGAGTGATGGACCAAAATTGGTCGCGCGATCGAGTGGTCGATTTAAAATTTCTGCAATAAATGCCTCTTTATCCATTGCCGCCACAAAATCGTCTAAAATTTTTTGTTTTAATCTACGCCGCTCTGTTTCGTGGCGTCACTCACATTCACTTGTACTTTTGTCCGTGCCGCTCCCAGCACTGCGCGCCGCTGTAGCAATTCGCTCGAATAAATCCGCGCGCGTTTTCGCTATGAGCGCCGTCTCGTGGCGTGCTTCAAACATTTTCATACTTTTGATTTTACCGCTCGCCGCCCTACGCTTAGCTGCCGCTCATAGCGTCAAGGTCGTGAACGGGCCGTAGCAGCTAAACGATAATAAGTAAGCCTGATATGCATTAAAATGATTTGTGGTCCAGCATGAAAAAGTATGTTCTTGTTCAAATATAATTTTAGTTAAATGCTGATTACTACATAAGAGAATTGAGTGTTTAGCATCATATTAAATATTTAAGCCTACCCACGTACTCGAATTATGTTATGAGAACCAATAAAAGGGGAAAGATTAGTTAATGAAATAATATTTAATTATGTATTTTTAAGATGTAAGGAATAAATCCGTGTGGTGACGGAGTAAAAATACAATTCTCCACTCCCTCTCTTGCCCGTGGGTATCGTAAACGGCGACTCAGGGATATTTTGTGCTTATAGTAACTGTGCAAGAGAAGGAAAGTTGAAATAAAACCCTATAACGACCCGCTTGACTAGCGAGCGTGGTAGAGTAGTTAAATTTCCCTCTCAACATGGAGGATCCTTGAGTGAGCATTAATCGTGATTAAAGCCATCAAGATTATATGATTCTTTGGATTTAATAGCAGTTTTTGTCACTATTAAATAAAAATAGCAATCTTAATAAGTCACTGTGTTGTGCAAAATTTTGTGATAACTATGGGCAAAAGAAAAGGACAGATCGACCGACAACAACTATTTCACGATAATGAAGGTAAATTCTAAGAGTTGCTATCAATTCTACGCTTACTGCAAGACAAATCGCAGAGGAAGGAGGTTGGTGTTAGTGCTAATTTAAGAAACGTATTATACGCGAGTATAAAGCTTAGGTACCTCAGTAGAACCGAGTTTGAGTAAAGATAGAACTATGTAGTTAATAGGTACCTAACAATGTTTGCCCTTTAAGTCCTTACACGTGCCAAATCATTACATAACTATATTAATTATTATAAAATAAAGCTGCAATTTTTAAAATGATATCAAATTTATTTTATTGATTGCCCCCGTGTAGTGACAGTTTAAGAAGACAGGGTCAAAATTCCTTCCTTTGCCATAGGAGTAGTAAAAGCTATTTAATGTAACACCAGGGTAAGAGGAGAGCAATTAGTAATGTTACGTAATGTGGTAAGAGTTATATTCGAGAAGACGATAGGCTGGCAGAAATAAAATACTAATCTTGGATAGTATTTTATTAATTTGGTTAGATTTTTCATTTCGTTGGTAAATAACTGTTATTCTAAGTGCAAGGCGAGAATCTTGCTGCAAGAACAATACTAAAACAAGACTCGAGCGCGACCAAGACGGGACCAGGTGTGATGTCGCAAGACCAATACCGAAACTGGTCCAAGTCTCGTCTTGGTCTTGGATTCGGGCAACACTAGTGTAGATCACGTCCTGCTGCCCTCCATTTTCCCAAAACGAAGTGAATAAACTGCCAAATTAGTTACAGTTGACCTGCGTAAAAACCCGTGTTGTGATATGGGAATACCGTTAGATATTGTGTGGTATATAATATACATTTTCAAGAAGTTTATTTAGTACATTTAAAACGTATATTGGTCGGCAATTTTCTATTTTAGACTTAAAACCATTATTATAAATAGGTACATAGTGCTAGACTCAATTTTTTTTCGTACTGGCACTAAATTTCACATCTAAATTTAGGTCCCAATTTAATATGTAATTCTGTAGCGGGTAGCTATAAATCATGCAATAACAATTATTCGTTTGACGTGAGACATCTTAGCCTGCCCGTGACCATGAAAACTGCAAAGTGTTGGTAACGTTTTTTTTTTTTATTGCATGCAGTGGCAAACGAGCAAACAGTACACCTGATAGTAAGTGTTGCTGCCGCTCATGGACCTTTACAAGGTCGCTGCCTACCGCGAAAAAAGTGAAGGGAGTGTGAATGCGTGCATTGAGGCTCGGTAATACCAAAGGCACCACCAAAACCCTATACACGCGAACACCCTCAGAAAGTTGGGCTTCCGGCTCTCTCGCTCACCGAACGAAGCGCAGTAACGAATTGCTCAGACTCAGACGTCGATTTTCTGCGAGAGCGTGGTACTACCCTGGACGGACCGGCCCTCGGTTGTAGACAGATAACTGTCGACAGTGTAGTCCTACCACTAGTCCGGCAATCGAAATTCAAAAATCCGTAAAATAGTTTTATTTATAATGTGTAATATTCGTGTACTCCGATCCAGTTGCAGAAAGGCGTGAGAAAGGCAGATATTATCTCTCCGAAACTGTTCACCACTGCACTAGAAGATGTCTTCAAGCTCTTAGACTGGACTGGACTCAGCATCAACATTAACGGCGAATACATCACTCACCTTCGATTTGCGGACGATATAGTCGTTATGGCAGAATCCATGGAGGACCTTGGCATAATGCTCAATGATCTCAGCAGGGTATCCCAACTAGTGGGTTTAAGAATGAACATGGACAAGACGAAAGCCATGTCAAATGCCCATGTCATTCCTGTACCGGTCCTAGTTGGCAATGCGATTCTCGAAGTTGTCGATCACTGTGTTTACCTAGGACAAACAGTCCAGTTAGATAGATCCAATTTCGAGAAAGAGACAAATCAGCCGACGAATCCAACTCGGTTGGGCAGCGTTCGGGAAACTTAACCCTTTCGCTGCGGGAAAACACACATGCATGTCACACGCGTGTGCGCGAAGACATGCCAGGCATGTATGCGGCCCACGCCTGGCGTGTAATCGCGCACACGCGTGTGTTATTAAGAACACGCATGTGTGTTTTCCCGTAGCCAAAGCGTTAAGAGGATCTTCTCGTCCAACATTCCTCAGTATCTGAAAACACAGGTCTACGACCAGTGTGTGTTACCAGTGATGACATACGACACGGAAACGTGGTCCCTAAATGTAGGCCTCATATCAAGGCTCAAAGTCGCTCAGCGCGGTATGGAGCGGGCTATGCTCGGAATTTCTCTATGAGATAGAACCCGGAATACGGAAATCCGCAGAAGAACGGGTATAACCGACATAGCACGAAGATCTAGCACGCTGAAGTGGGGCCACATCGCTCGACGAACCGGCAACCACTGGGGAAGAAAGGTTCTCGAGTGGCGACCACGTATCGGACGACGCAGTGTAGGACGCTCCCCCACTAGGTGAACCGATAACCTAGTGAAAGTTTCTGGGCGTCGTTGGATGCACGCGGCACAGGACCGCACATTCGAGAACCGCATTCCCAACTAGGACCGGTACAGGAATGACATGGGCATTAGACATTACTTTCGTCTTGTCCATGTTCATTAGTAGACCCACTAGTATAGATATAAATGATTTGACGTACTGGTTTACTTAAAAAAATACTTTATTAAGTTACAGTAGTCGTGCAGTTGTTACAACAGTAGACAGGACGACTCGTATAATTAAAACATGCGTTTATATAATGCAAACTTGTTTACAAGTGTGTACACGTAGGGACTCGCACAGGAGAACGATTGCTCGAAAAGATACTTAATATAATTGGTTTGGTCACCATTAAGATGATACTAATTGACATTTAATAGTTAAGACAGCGATTAATTTTATGTGTTTGGTCATCGTTAAGTTTACGGTTATTAAATCATTAAGCATATGATACTCGACTGATTTCCAGTGACCATACCTCACATGAAGTTACACGTGTATATTTGTAAGGGGTAACATCCCTTAAGTATTTTATAATAATTATATATATGGGGTGACAATTCTTATATGTTTACCTCAGTTGACTAATATTCTACGAGGTTGGGTATCGTTATGTATAACTCCTCCCTGCGTAAGTTCAAAATCATCTGTTGAAGTATGAGAAAGATGATTTTGTTTAATTTTACACAATATAAAAGATCTATATCTATATAATATAAAAATTAGTACAATAGGTAATATAATATAAATAATTATTGTCCCTAAACTTATGCTATGCACATTCACAAAGTTTTCATCACTAATCACTTCACTTTTATGTAGCACATGTGTCAGGAACTGCAGATTCTCCAAGTCGATAGAATCCAGGTTGACCGTCGCTCGGTGTACATCTTTCGGCGTTATGATATTGGGTAAATGTATGTTGGGCACACTATGATATATTACTTCTCCTGTTTGTATACGGCGTTTCCTTAATAAAAAAAATCCTATTTTAACTTCACATTCATCGTTTAAGTTAACGACGTATGTTCCCATGATGTCATGTTGACTTGTTGATCTTCTGTACAATATTCAGTTAAATGAGTTTGATATCCGACATATAATATCCATGTATCGGTTTCTATATTTTTAATCTTAATGTTGGTGGCGTTCACAGATAAGGGAGAACATGATAAGGGGAGTAATTTCTGTTGCAAATGTCATCAAATCTTCAATACATTTACTTTCCTCTTCTGATGATAAGTTGTGTTCATAACACAAAAATTTTCCTTCATCGACTTTTCTACAGGGTTGAGAAAGTGGTAATATTTTCGATCTTTTCGCTAGGATATATGAATGTTTAGGAGTAATAAGGTAAGTTAGGTTAATTTTAGGATTATACATTGGAAAAGGATGTAATTTATAATAATTATATACGTCTAGTTGGACAGTTGGAATTGACATTATAAAAGTTATCTGTTTGCCTTTTACATAAGCTTTAATATCTATACAGTTTTCAATATTATTATGAACTAATAAATTAAACGTAATTTTCAAAGAAGCAAAGAACTTGTATTAATACAAGTTCTTTGCTTCTTTGAAAATTAGTTTGATTTAGAATCTCTTCTATTTCATTTATAGATTTTTCTAAGATTATAAAATTGTTTCTTGTAGAATTTGTAAGGTTTACAAAAGTATCTACTATTTCCGAAATTAATTAAATTATTTAACGAATCCTGCTTTGTTTGAATTTTATTTATTATAGAATCAAATCTAAGTGCGTCCTCGTTATCTAAGTTGGCAGTTATAGCTTTAATAAAAGAACCTAAAGGATTTAAAATACCTCGTTTAACTCTAATTCTAGGGATTAACTGTCTATACCTCTCTATAGTAATATTCATAATATATTGAGTTTGTAACTCTGAATCTATTATACTACCATCTAAAATGTATATATTTAACTTATCTTTTATATAGTTAATAATTTCATTATATTTATTTATATTAAAGTTTAAGTTCTCATGCACTAATTCTAAGTCTAATATTTTAATTATATGCCAGTTATAGAGGCTAACTACTGCCTGTTCTTCTTTAACAGGGAGTATTCCTGGATTTTCTTCAATCCTTTGAAGTTGAAGGGCGTGGATTATTTGTGTCACAGTCAGCAGGACGAACCTGTGAAGGACGCTTTATGTCTTTAATGGGTACTTTAGTGTTACGATTTTTAGTTTGAACATTTACTGTATTTTTATTTAAATTATCTGTGATTACTGCTTTTTGGTAACGCGGTTTATCTTTACTGCGTCTAGTGTTAACTCCTTTAATAAATACTTTATCATTGGGTTTTATATTAAAGTCAGTTTCTCCACCTCGTTTTTGTTTAATTTTTATTTTATTTTCAAGCATTTTATTTGATAAGTAATTGTATAAATATTTCGTACGTTTGACATGTTCTTTGTTGAGTATAACTTCTATTAAAATCTACGTCAAAGATTGACGATGAATCTGTTTCTTTCATATTTCGCTAATCTATATATTTCTATTATAGTTGAGTGAAATCTTTCCACTAATCCCATTGAATTTGCATTATGTGATATAGCAATATGTAAATTGATTTTATAAAACATTAACATTTCTTTAAATAAGTTATTATTAAATTCTGAACCTGGGTCCGCACTGATTTTAGTGGGTACACCATATAATGAAAAATACTTTAACAATACTTTAATTATTAAAAATATATCTACATCAAAAGTATTTCTTGTCGATTTTGCATACTGATGTATTTCTACGTCACAATTATAACCCTAACATTTACAAAAACTGTTATTGAATTTACAAAAAAAAACATATAATGTGTTCTGTTTACCTGTATTTTCTCGTAAATCACTTTTAGCACGTAATAATACAATTTGATATCCACTAAAATGAAGTTTCAATTTTACCGCGAATGTGTGTAGTTGTAAGTGACGCGCCAAGCTGTCAAATTATGACTGTAAAAAAGTGAGCTGACTTTTCAAGAAAGCTTGCGTTCAAAAACCGAGATAGATATTTTTAGCACCTAATAAAAGTAAAAAGTACTGCATTTGAGTTGCTGTTTAAAAATTATGTAGGGAAGAAAACACTCATTTAAATATTCATCACTATGCATTTAAGGGTTAAATTCTCTATTAAAAATATGGCGGCAGTGTGATTGTTTAACAGCTAAATTTTGTAGTTTGTTTACACTCAACTTTTAGATAGGTATTTGTGTTTTTGAGAGGATGATCAACAGTAATGCGATTCGTACTTTTTAGTTTCATAATATAATGTAGAATGGACTCCTTCTGATCTATAAATTTATTAATCTTATGATTATCCTTTCGTCGTTCCCTGGCTATCTACCCTGTATAAAATAAACGTTTCAAAGAATACCCTACACGATATTTTGTTATGCCAAGTACATTCAGGAACGCTTTTTAGCAAACAGGAATACAATCATTACGAGCTCTGAAAAAACTTTATATTAATATCTCTATCCAATCTTATGCTTTTGGTAGGACGCCTTGTTTTTACCTTCTGCATTTTACAGCACTGCAGTATAAAAGCATCTTGTTCACTCCGTTTATTTGAGGAATAAAACGAACTAATATAGGCCTCAACTTGCCTCTAAACAGAATGTACAAATTGTACAACCTTTCCACTTCTTTGGATTTAGACATTTGTGGTGATAGTTTACGTCATTTTAAGACTAGAATTAATGAATATTTTACTTATAGTGTATATATATGTGTATCTGTGTATGTATATATATTTTGCCAGTTGTGTATTGTTTCTTATGAATTTTTGTTTTTAAAAAGTAGAATAATAGATAAATTTGTTTTAAAAAGTTTAAGCAAAATTTTATTAGTTGTGGTTACCTGTAACTGAAAGAGTACAAAACATGATCCATGTGATTTTTTTTACTACATTGTATGCTTATGTATTTTTCGTTGGTAATCCTTAAATAAACTGTGAAACTTTATAACATCAGTCATTGTTAAACTTGAACATTTTAGATGTTTATTTTTATGTGAACAGATTATTCGTTCTGGTGCTTTATTTGGCATACACCTGTAAAATAGAAAAATGCTATAGTTTAAGAGAGTACCATGTCTTTGCAACGTTTCAATTTTCCATTGGCCAAACACGGCAACGTGTTTACAAGGAAGTGCTGCCCACCATCAGAAAAACGGGCGCGTACGTTTCTTCGCAAATCAGTCAAAACCAAATTTCCGAGTTGATTTCTCTGATGACCGAGAAAGATAAACAAATGGCTACATTAAATGAAATAATCAACGACGAAGGCCTAAGTTGGCGGTGATGACTGAACGCGACGAAACAAAGCACCATCTCCATGTTTTCAATAGGGACGACTGTTACATATAAGTTTGTACGTGCACAAAAGACAAATCTCTCGCAAGCGGGTACCTGCTGGCTACGAGCTGGTCGTTCAATGCAAAAACATTCTAAACGGAGTCAATGTACTTAATCGCACCAAGGAATTGCTCCTCCGTGACTCGTAAAAATCTTGTTATAATAATTTTCGAACCAATATAGATGTGCCAAGTCTTGTGAAAGACATATTATCGACTATCTATCTCTATAGTGAATAACGCTCTCTGCGCCCAGTCCGTTTAGAAGACTTATTAATTGAATACGCGGACAGTCCCCACGGCTAAAAAAGCCACTTGACTCAATCGTGCAATATTATTATCAAAATAGATTATTAAAATGGTCAGTCGTGATATATGTTATTTTTTTATTGCAGTATTAACATAACATTCTAATATTTGGTATTTGGAACTAAAAACGTGTAGGCACTTCACTAACCTTTTCTTCTTAGCAATATTAGCTTTCCAATTCTCGAGGTTTCTTGTTCTTTTACGAGCCTTGCCCGCACTTGCTCTTATTACAAGGACCTCCATGGCTATTCAAATTCTAATTATAGCAAAATATTTGTCACGTAATTCAATAGAAACACAAGAATAACGAAAAAGACTGGACGACACATTCGCATGAATCAGGACGGCCATGCTGTTTTTCCGAAATCTTGCTCTCTGATTAGCAGGCGTAACTCTTAGCTGTATTTGATTCTTACTGGTTGGCATGTCTTTGATGTCAGTATTGATTTTTGAACTGAATTTGCTAGGGATTTAGATGCATTTGTTAGTAAAATGGAAGCACTAAAGCGTGTACAACTAACTAAACTAGATGGCGCCATATTTAACTCATTTTACGACATTAAAGCGTTCAGCTGCCTTTGATTTTATAGTTATCAACTATGAATTTATGAAGCAGTATAGTAATGACTAAAAATGACCCATGAATACTGGTGTATGAAAGAATGGACTTTATACAATGCTTGTATGTTGTTTTATATAGATACATGTAGATTATATATTTTTACAATATATATATTTATGTATATGTTTACACGTACATACAGGGAGGGCCATGATTATAATGATGATGAGATAACATTTGAAAAAATCGTATAGGAAAATCAATTAACCCTCCGTGCACCACGTGGATAAAAGTTACGTCCTGCACTACGTGGGGTTTCCTGGACCCATAATATTTTCATATTTTTATTGGTCATATCTATTTTATATTTCTATTGTATATATTATGTTTTTCTGTGGACTGTTAGAGGATAAAAATAAAATACACTTCTCAAATATAATAAACATTTTTAATATCTTTAGACCATATTACAAAAATAGTACTTTTTTACTAACTAAATTGAGACAATGTTGTTTGGCTTAGATTTATAAAAAAAGATTAAGCTAATAACGTCTTATTTCTTTTCATATGAAGACTTAATAAGGTAGGAAACAAAAATAAAATAAAAATCACTAATAATAATTACTCTCCTTGAGATCCGAGCTGCTTGAAATCACCACATGTTTTACAAAAAAAAATGAGCGTGTTCTAAGCATATAGGTACTTCACATCGCTCACAACGGTACTTGGTCTTTCGATCTTTTTTTCTATCGCATTCCGAGCATCGTGTTATGGATCTTGGCATATTCTTTGGTGGTTCCTCAAGTGTTTCACCAAGTAAAGCATGTATGCGCTTACGAGAATCTCTCGGAATCCGTGAGTTATCTTTGCGATTTTTCAAGTGCTCTTCAATCAAAGCCATTCCCAAATCACGAATAAAATTTCGCCTGTTGTTAGTTTTCTTTACTTCAATATTATTATTGAAAATATGTAATATCATAGCGTTGATTCCTACATGATTGAGTATTGAGAAAAATAAAGTGAGTGGCCAGCGTTTGCTGTTGCGAGACACGTCATAAGTTCTGGCGAGTTTACCGACCACATCTACTCCACTTTTATAATGACTTCTGATGTTTACGCGAGTATTATACATTTTAAATAAAACTACTTTACGGATTTTATCGCGTTTGTATTTGATTTTTGATTACCCGACGTTTCGAACACTTTACAGCGTTCATGATCACGGGTGGACTAAGATGTCTCACGTCCAACAAGTCATCGTTACTGCAGAAAATTTTATAATTATCTACCCGATACAGAAATTAGTTATTAAATATTGACCCACATTTTGATACAAAATTTATTGCCAGTGTAAGAAGAAAATGATTCTATATGAAAAAATTATATTGTTTATGGTTAGTAATAATTAAACATTAAAATTAATAGTAATTATATTTAAAAACTAACTAATAATCTAGTATACTACCACCGGATCGGAACACGGTTACACTGAGAAAGATCCGGCAAGAAAACTCAGGTAACATGATGCTAAATTAAAGTTAATTTTGAAGGCGGCTTACTTTATGTTACTAAAAAGGTTTTAATTTATAAAATTATCTTTAGTTATTATTATTGTGGGTCAAATCTATACAATATGAGCTCACGGTGTCTTGCAGTCTTGTGGTGGTCTTTTTGGATGGCCTGTTATAAACATTATTAAAAAGAAATCCAAAAAGACCACCACAAGACTGCAAGACACCGTGAGCTCATATTGTATAGATTTGACCCACAATAATAATAACTAAAGATAATTTTATAAATTAAAACCTTTTTAGTAACATAAAGTAAGCCGCCTTCAAAATTAACTTTAATTTAGCATCATGTTACCTGAGTTTTCTTGCCGGATCTTTCTCAGTGTAACCGTGTTCCGATCCGGTGGTAGTATACTAGATTATTAGTTAGTTTTTAAATATAATTACTATTAATTTTAATGTTTAATTATTACTAACCATAAACAATATAATTTTTTCATATAGAATCATTTTCTTCTTACACTGGCAATAAATTTTGTATCAAAATGTGGGTCAATATTTAATAACTAATTTCTGTATCGGGTAGATAATTATAAAATTTTCTGCAGTAACGATGACTTGTTGGACGTGAGACATCTTAGTCCACCCGTGATCATGAACGCTGTAAAGTGTTCGAAACGTCGGGTAATCAAAAATCAAATACAAACGCGATAAAATCCGTAAAGTAGTTTTATTTAAAATGTACTCCACTTTTAGTTTGATTATAGAAAGTAATCATAGACGGTTTCTGCTTATTTCCAGTGTCTTGATCAATATTTTTGTCATGATGAAGGGAAGATATCATATAAACGAATTTTCGTGGCTTTGGAATATACGAAACGAGAGTAAAATTTTTTTGGAAGCCAAACATTGATGAATGTACCTGTCGTGGTAGCTTAAAACATGGTGGAATGAAGGCTTTATTAGCTCTTAAAGTACCAACTACTGTTAGTTTATGTTTCAACAGCAAACTTTCAGCAACTTCATGACTAGTAAAAAAATTGTCCATAGTAATATTTCTCGAGGAGCCGGTAACGCAGTTCACCATACGATCAACTAAGTCAAAGGGCTTATTGCTGAACGCAAACGAACTGTTGTCTGGTTGTCTACCGCAGTAGATCTCTAAATTCATGGTGTAAAATGTTTTAGCATCTACTAAAGCATAAATTTTTATTCCGTATTTTGCGGGTTTAGATGGAATATACTGACGAAATCCGCATCTCCCGCGGAAGGCAACCAATTCTTCATCAAGTGTCAGGTATTCGGATGGTGTATAAGCGTTCTGGCAATGCTGGACAAAGCTCTCGAATACGTCTCGGATTGGTGCCAAACGATCAGTCTTTATTCTCTCTTCCCTAGTGGTAGAATCATCGAATCTCATATTATTATGTAGGAACGAAAATCGATTTTTAAACATCGTGCACTGAAATATTTCGATTCCAGTACCATCTGAAGCCCAGAGGTCATTGAGATTTTGTCGCCCAGAATGGTACAATCCTGCTAAAAATAAAAGACCAAAAACTGCTTTTATCTCTGATTTTGACGTTTCATTATAGATTATATTTATCGTTTCACCGTCTGGTGGCTGTGGTGTGGAAAGACATATCTTTTCATTCGTATGTTTTACAACCAATTCTAAAATCTCATTGGAAATAAATACTTCAAAGCATTCTAAACTGGATTTCTTATCTTTATATTGGTCCTTCACTCCCGGCAAAAGTGTAATAATATTTTCTTGTCTTGTACGAACATTAGCTCTAGGCGGCTCCTTTTGCCATTTTGTTTTGCCATCTTTACCCATATAAAACTGATCTGAACAAAAAGACCCACCACCAGAAGAAATGTCCTGTTCACTGTCACTTTCAGATTGAATACTCAAATTATCCGAGTCGCCTTCACTTCCGGGTAGAAATAACTCTTCAGTATCGCTATCATTATTTTCCAAAAGTGCCGATGTAATTGCATCTTCATTTAAATGATAAGCCATTATGAGTCCTGAAAACAAATGATTAAATAATAAAAACACAAAATAAATAGAGATTTTTGTAGAAATAGTCATATTTTAACACACTATACTACTAACCTTTTAGACGATGTCCCGAACTACGTGGGGTTTGTGACACCCGGTCGCACTTTGCAGGCTACCGTCCGCTGCGCCTGCGACGCTACTACTAAATTATTGTTACTAAGCGGTTTTGCAACTTTACAACTCCAGCTACACGAGATTTCGGGGTATTCGCGCGTTCT
Organism: Lymantria dispar; assembly: GCA_032191425.1. Lineage (NCBI taxonomy): Eukaryota > Metazoa > Arthropoda > Insecta > Lepidoptera > Erebidae > Lymantria > Lymantria dispar. Next base: position 7,403,250 of record CM063463.1, on the reverse strand, counting down.
TGGAAAAATATACAGCGATTTGTGTTTAGCTGGGGTTTATTAAACCCCACGTGGTGCACGGAGGGTTAATATATTTTTAAAATTATTTATTTACGAGAAAGGTAATTAATTGTAATTTATTATTTAAAAATTACATCATCTAAATGACCACCGCTTAGTTTTTTGCATTCTTCTAAGTGAGTACCAATATTTTCGAATACTCGTCGGCAAAGAGACTCTGAGATCGCCGACATCTCTTTGCTGATTTTTCATTTTAATTCACTTAATGTTCTTGGTTTATTGATGTAGACACTATTCTTCAAATAACCCCTTAAAAACAAATGTGTTGGGGAGAGATTTGGACTCCTGGGTGGCCATGGAATGTCACTTCTTCTGGAAATCAGTTCAATCGTTGTAGCTAGCAAATTTCAACATCGCTGGAGCCAAGAACTCCCGTGACATTTTCATATACTGAGCAGAATTAACTGTAACCGAACGGCCGCGAGAATCTGCGAAAAAGTAGGATCCAATAATTCGTTTTGCTAAAATGGCAGCCCACAGTTACCTTGGCAGAGAAAAGTGGCTTCTCGTGTTTATCTTTGGGATTTTCACTGCTCTAATACCTGCAATTCTGTTTTTTTACACGGCCGTTGAGGTGAAAATGAGCTTCATCAGAAAATAAGATGTTGTCAAAATTAACGAATCGAACTAACATTGTTTCAGCATACGATTTACGCAAATTTAAATCTGGTTTTAGTTCCTGCACTGTCTGGATCTTATAAGGATGTAGTTTCAAATCTAAATTGCAAAATACGGTGTAATGTTGTGCGGGATAATCCTAATTCAGCCGAACGTTTGCGTGTCGATAAATCTGGATGACGTCGAAAAGAAGAGGAAATTTGCTGCACGTTCTCTTTGCTCCGAGAAGTCCATGGGCTGCCAGTTTGCTTCATATTTAATGTAGACCCCGTCTCTTCTAACTTTTTCACCCATTTTTTTTATTAAAGGAGCACTCGATTACACTGAAGGACACTGATTTAAACTCGATTACACTCGAGGCCACTGATTTAAATCGTGTAAATCATGTCAATCATCAAATGAGTGAATTATTATTTAAATAAAATTGTTTTACACAATAAGCGCGATGAGGTGCCGTGAAGCGTTCCATTGCGACTAAATTTCTGAGAAACGAGCTAGTGGCGACACCCCTCCCCGCGATCCGCGCACTTTGTGTTTGGGTAGGATGTTAGATTTAAATGTTAACGAATTCTTCTTCATTGTTACAAAAACATTTTCCAGGTTCACATTTGAGTGTCGCTCCTCAAGCTCTATGTACCAGATCATAACTGTGCATAGTTTAGGTGTTTCAGTTTCAATTAAATATTCAGTGACGACGATGTAATCGTCCTGTACAGTGGATATCCAGGCATCCGTCGTAATACGTACGTAATTCGAATATTTTATTATAAAGTAAACTTTCTCCCTGAAAGTTCTGAAATAGTCATCCAGGTCAGTAGAGTACATCCGTGATTTAGTATTTTGTCGAACTAGCAAAGTTTTGGTTAATTTCAAGACCTATCGGTTGTGTTGCCAACTCATCCTCGACAATTGGTAAGGAAATATCTTCTTCCAGCTCATCATGTCTAATTAAAGATATATTGTGTAATACTGCACATGTCACAATGGTAGCTGTTCAGTTTTAGTCCAATGCCATTTTGAAGATATGGAAATCTTCTTTTAAGTATCCCAAAGAGCTTCTATGGGATTTCTAGTTCTTATTTAGGATATATTTTATGCTTCCTCGGCAGTTGTCCTTGTATTTGATAACAGAGTGAGCAAATAAGGAAGGCATGGATAACCACCATCTCCAAGAAGTAGCATGTTACCAAAGTCACCACGCTCTAATTGGGCACTCAATGGAGAATCGTTAAATATTGTGCTATCATGTACAAATTTAATTGTTCGTCCAGCTGCTGAGTTCAGCTTCAAGGCAGACTTTTTTTGATTTTACGTACTCTGGCAGTGTATATATGTTGTTGTGTATATATGGCCTGTTGAAATTATTTAGTTCTTATCGGTAGTAATTCAGTATTGGCTCTCTCAGCTCGCGTATGCAGGAGGATCGTACCTGGTCATCTTGTCCCATATCATTGTCCGTACCATTAACATCGGTTACAAATGTTACCGCCGTTGCTGGTTGCCTGCTGCTGGTTATTTGTACTGTTGGGTGAATGGGCTTCATATGCCGGTTCACGGTTCCTATTGAGCTGGATGAAATCGTCAATGTACGAGAACAATAGCCACATTTCGACTTTTTGTTGGTAAAACTTCATCAAAGTGATTCCAAAGAGGGCTCTGATCACTAATAAATATGTAATATTAATATTCTTCTAAAAACTAATGTCTTTTAAGGTTTCGTCTTAAAATTCTTAAATTTACTTATTTACACAAAAAACTCTGGCACCATATCATGATAGTTTTTAAGAATCAATCGATTACGGAAACCTCAAGTATTATACTTTGGTGTTTTTGATACAACATTGGCAATGATTTTTGATGTTTTTCGTTTGACCGTTAACGATTGAAATATTACCGAGCTTTCGTTATTGAGAGCGGTCCGTTGAATACTCACTTGAGAGCGAGACTCGAGGACGAGCGGTCGTTGTTGCTGCCACGTGGTATTAAATTCACCGCGTTTCCCTAACTTCTAAGTTAGCTGTTGGCATCCGTGTAATTAGTGGTTATAATAGAATAGTGTTAACTCTAATTGTTGAATACAGTTTAAAAGTAGCCATCCGAAGTATTATTTTACTCCATCGCGATGTGTGACCGACCTGAGAGTGATACAGCACGGCGACCCCACACTCGATATATTTATACTATAAGAAAATTTGCGCTATACTATAAGACTATAAAAAAATTTGCGCTCCGCAAATGGAAGGACGAAGAATATAAAATAAAATTAGAAAGAAATTTCAAATGAATAAATTGAGTATTATTAAGTCATCATAATCATCTTGCTCTTATCCCAATTACTTGGGGTCGACGCAATATGTCATCTGTTTTGACATATTGCAAAAAGTTTCGGCAATGACTTTTATGACCGGCCGCCTGCCTGACGTCAACCCTCCTTGGGAATGTAATCGTTGACCCAAATGGTACCAGATGGAGTTGGTCCGGGTCAATCTAGGGCTCTTAGTCGTCTTTTACGACACCCACGAGCAGAGCAAGGGTTGGTAGTATTCGAAGCCGCTACCACACAGCATTTGAGTATTATTAAGTAATAGTAAAAAATATTCTTGTACCAGTCTATTCCTAGCATCACTATTTAGTTCAATGCCCTGGGTTGTAGTTTCTTGAACACTTGGTGTATTAGTTGTTAGATTGCTTTCCCCAAAGTTGACTTCATTTATGACAATTGCAATAATGTGCAATACAAAGCAGGCAACTACTATAGCTTGTACACCTTGTCTAGTTTTAATGTGATCTGTCGCTTAAGAACAGGAAACCTATTTTTACACACTCCAAAACATCTTTCAATGGTATTCCTTGTTCGTATATGAGACTCATTATATAGATTTTTTCAGGTGATGACGGGTTCAGAAATGGTGTTAAAAGATATTGTAAAGCACCAACAAAGATATTGTAAAACAATATCTTTTAACTCATAACCACTATCACCAAGAAGTAAGCCATTTCTAAATTGTCTACTTTCAAATATTCGTTTTAAAAACGAATCATTAAAAATTGTCTGATTATGTACAGATCCTGGTCATCTTGCTACAATATCTAAACATTTTAATCTGCTGTCACATACCACCTAAACATTGATTGAGAAATTAGATTTCCTGTTTCTACAATTTTCAGTAGAATCGCTCCCTGAAATCACAAGCATACATTTATATCTTGCACTAGATACTTAATAATATTCCGTCTTTACTCTGACATGACACAATTCAAAATTAAAACATACCAGGTAACTTTATAGTTATCTGTGTCACAGCGTCACTACCTCTGGCACCATATCTTGATAGTTTTTAAGAATCAATCGATTACGGAAACGTCAAGTATTATACTTGGGTGTTTTTGATACAACGTTAGCAATGATTTATGATGTTTGTCGTTTGACCGTTAATGTTTGAAATATTACCGAGCTATCGTTATTGAGAGTTGTCTGTTGAATATTGAGTTGGGAACGAGACCCAAGAGCGATCGGTCGTTGTTGCTGCCCTGTTGTATCAAATTCACCGCGTTTCCCTAACTTGTAAGTTAGCTGTCGGTATCCGTGTAATTAGTGGTTATGATAGAAAAGTGTTAACGCTAATTGTTGAATACAGTTTAAAAGTAGCCATCCGAAGTGTTATTTTATCCCCTCGCGATGTGTGACCGACCTGAAAGTGATGCAACACGCCCCCAACCCTCGATATATGGATACAATCTAGAGCACCTATTACACTCAGGAATCTGGCGATTTCATAAAAACAATCTTGTAGAGTACTTAAATCATCAGGGAATTTAATTACAACTGGGCGTAGTTGAGCAGTTACTTTTTTAACAACACGGTGTGCTAAAAGACATGTTTTTGTTGAAATGCTTGATTTAAGAAATAAATAATATATTTTAGGTTAGGTACAGAACTTCGGCTAGAAGATGTAGAAATCCGCCTTTGTGATTTAGGGTTTATCTTATGTTTTATAAAGTTATGCACTTTTTTTTTTTTTGGGTGGGCTGCGGTCGGCGCGCCTCCGCACCACTCCGTCCGGGGCGTCAGAGGGGCTTAAGCACGCAACACCTGCAACCCACCCGAACACCACGTCGCCTTCGTGGTTGGACCGACCACTGGAGCAGGGTTACTTGTCATCAGTGGCCGGCCCGACGGAGTACCCCCTACCCGGGGCACCCTCCCATCGACTGACGTCCCCCCCTCGGGGAGGACGTCGGTCTTTCCTCACGCGGTCGGCCTCTCGGCGGGTGACGGACTAATCCCCGGTCACGTCACCCGCGGCCTCGGCTAGGGCGGCATTGCACGCAGGTAATCTCGCCTGCGCCGCCCAGTCGCTGGCGGCGGCTCGCTTCGTCGAGGCTGTGCTCCTCGCGTTCGCGACCCGCTGCCTCCTTCTGCGAGATAACTGCCTCGCAGAAGGATGTGATCGCGTCCCAGTTCCTGATGCTGCCGAGCATCTTCCTAGTGATGGTCGGCAGCGTCAGGTCGGCACCGATGATTGCGACGAGTTCACGGCACTGCTCTGCCCAAGCGGCACAGACCTCGAACGTATGCTGCGCCGTGTCCTCGTCGCAATAGCAGTGGTGGCAGGACGGTGTTCTCTCCCTCTTAGCGACCCTGTACAGGTACTTGCCGAAGCATCTCAAGACCTGTACGAGTCGGAAGGAGAGCACACCGTCCCGCCGCTCCAACCACTGCATCAGCACCGGCCGGAAGGCCTCCACGGTCCAGACACCGTATCGAGGCCTCTCCAGCCGGTCTGCCCAACGGGCGATGACGTCTCGGCGGGCATCGGTGCACCAGGCGGTGAGCTCCCTTAAGGAAACCACACCGCCCTCCCCTCGCACCCCTGACACCCGCCGATACAATTCGCCGAGCAAAAGTTTTTATTGTTATAAGCACTTGGTTCACTGCATATTTTGATAGACGAAATCTAGTAAAAAAGTCGGCTTCATCTAAATCCGTAAAGTACAGTCAATCAGGATATCTTTGGCCTACTTTTCAAAAAAAATATTAAATCAATAATTATGGTTACACGCTATATACATTTAAGTGTCAACTGTCATGGCATCAAATAGTATTCTCTTATAAAACTAAACAGTTTACTTTATTGTTTAAGAAAATTGTTGCAAAAATTGAAATAAACTTCTGGGACAAAGTTACATTAGTAGTTGATCTTGGATTGGCCCAGGTCTGAACAGCCGGTTGTTTTTGCTTATTTTGAATAATTTAAAGTCTGTGACTAATATTGTCCTGCATATTATTACTCTAAAAATACTGGTGAGAACCATAGACAATAGTTTTGGATAGTTATGCTATAAGATTTGGGGAATTATGGGGAAATGAAATGTTGCTATACAGAAAATCGACATATCTTTTATTTAATCTAAAACTTTGGTCTATAATAAGGCACTTTTGTTTTGAACTTATTTACTGACTTAACGTAAGTTAAAATATTTAAAATAAATATATATAGAATAATTCAATGTTTGCTTATAATGTAACAGGACCTCAAACTTCCGCATATTAATCACCCCATTCCATGGCCAGGAAATCGTCTTCTATAATAAAATAGCCCCTAGTCTCCTTGATATCAGATTCATTCAGCACTCTTATGATATTTTTATCATTTACTACATAAATATCAGAACGACTAGGCGAAATCCAGCCATCTACAGCTTTTTGCATCGTAGAAACTTTGTACTTTGGATGGTCTGCTTTAATTATTCGTCCAGGAAATAGCGTCCCCTCGTAATTAATTATACACATCTGATTTAATAAGTTAGAGTTAATAAGTTACTAACGTTCAAAGAATTTTTGATATCATTATTTTCTAGTTCAACTGAATTTTCGTTTACATTGGCAGCATTCACACAATTTTCTAGTCCACTTCCTGATGGTTGTGGATCATCTATTTGGTTGTTTGCTTTTTTCTTTTTCTTTGCTTGAACGTTTTTTGAACCAACAGGGCGGCCTCTTTTTTTTTTTTGACGTTTTAGGTTTATTTTTAGGTTGTTCAATATACCTCTGAATATCTTCTGCAGACACACTTTTCCCAACTACAACGGGCATTTGGAACCTTTGACTTTTCTGGACCCCTAAATCTATATTTCGTACGTCATCTATATATTTTTTGAAAGTCTCGCCAACACTCTTTCTTATTTATTCTACTGGCTTACTATTTTTTCTTCTATATATCTTCTATATATATATATATATATATATATATATATATATATATATATATATATATATATATATATATATCTATATTTTTAACGTAGTTTTTTTAACGGTACATTGACATAAGGATGCAATCCAGTTGCCTTGAATCCTGCAATTAAATTTAGTCCCGCAGTATCGGCTCCCAAATCCAGAGTTCTTTTTAATAATGCAGCAAAGACATTCTTTGGCAACACAGTTGCGATTTTTCCACGTCTGGTGTTTCTCCAATCACTTAAAACATATCTCCATTTGGTCTTCAGAGAACTGAAATAAGCAACATCCAGAGGTTGCAGTAGATGCGTCGAGTTTAGTATTAAACTTATGAATTTTATATCATTATCTTCACAAAGCTGCAAAGTTTTCACTGAAATATGTGAACTTAGATTGTCTCCAATTATTGCCTTTTTTCCTGGTTTGCTTTTAAGCACTGGTAAAACCATGGACTTATTTTTGTTTTGGCCGCAACAGTTATCCGAATAAAAAACTAGATCAACGGGTTGGTCACCCTCGTAATCATGCAATTCTTTTTCTATATATTTAAGCAAACAGCTACCAATCTCATCTGCACCCCGATTACCCTCGTGCCAAAAATAACAATCGGTAATACTGTTATTTACAATAGTGTCTCCATTGTAACTATCATCTTCTGTCTGTTGCCTTTTCTTCTTTTTTCCCGATTTTTCTGCTTTCAATTTGCTTATCGTAAAGTTCATAATATTTAATTTGCTCTTATAATAAAAAACAGAAATATCACCACGAGGTACCTGTAAAACTGCTTGTAAATCGTATACAGATACAATCAGGTTTTTGTTTTCTTTTAGGGCTTTTTTATCGTGCTTTTTTCTTCCCTGGATAAAATCTTGTCAACTTGTTCTTCATATTTTTTCTTGAGCAGTAGTTTACTTTCAGGAACTGCATTTTCATAAGCTACACATAATTCACATCTGTCTTTTTTGGCACAAAAAAATCCTAAATTAAATTCACCATTAAAAATACGACTGTACATTACATACTTTCCAAAGTTGCGTCCATCTTGTTTACACTCATTCACATAATCTCTATGTGAGTCAGATATAGTCTTTCCTCCATCAATGAATTCCCGTGTTGTTTGTGCTCTTAAATAATGACTTTCAATTTTCGGTATACGTTTTATATGATCTCTTATATCATTTTTTATAGTGCCACCTACAGTATAATGTTTACCGTGTTTCCCTCTTTCATCTTCTTTCAAAAATCCTGCAGTAGATTTCTCTGATACAGTTCTAATTGTTCTATCATTAATATTAAATGTATTTTTAAACATTGTTTTACAGACCCTCTTTAGTGAACCTTCAACCTCCAAGTAAAACGCATAGTTGGTTTTTCGTTTTTTCTGTGCTTTGATAGACCGAAACTTTATCTCTATCTGTTGTATGTGTTTGTGAATGAATTGTCTCTGTTTCTCTAAATCTTTCAAAGCCCAATAAGAATCAAAGAGTTGAATTCAAGTTGAATTATTTCATCGGTAAGAAAATAGCTGCATTTAAGTCTACAACCTTCTCCACAACTTGGTTTGATTTGTTTCTTAGAAATATTTCGTCCAGACTTCGTTTGATAGGGTAATCCAGAGTTTCGTAAAACTTTTGTTACATTCTGCATCCATTGTGCCTCTACACGGCGTTTCTTACGTGTATTGAAATTTTCCTGTACTACGGTCTCGTTTAGTATTGGAAAATGAATATTATTTAGGTTAATTTCTTTGGAAGTTGAAGGCAAGCATTCATTGTTATCTTAATTTGTTTGTTCATTAAGTGACAATAGTACAGATGTAGATGTTGGAGAATTTGTATTAGACGAAGGAGTATTAGAAGAGGTTGAACTAGATGAGGATGAACTACATGAAGATGAACTAGACGAAGAGGAACTTGTAAATGAAGTACTAGATGATCGCTGACGAGAAACTACTAAATTCTTGCTAAGCTTTTTAGAAGGCAATTTATAATCATGGTCTTTAACAGAATCGTCTGTTTCTTCTCCCGTAGATTCGGGTTCTTGCAAATTACAGTCTTCATTCTCTATTCTATTACATTCTACTTGTAAGTTGGGAATGTGTGTAGTAGGTTCATTTATATAATAATATTTATTCTCTTTATTTGAGGTGTCACAATTTTCTTCTACATCTTTTAGTTGTGTATCTTCTGCCTCAATAGACAAGTCATCAGTTACTGTGTTATGTTGGTCATTGGGTTCCAGACATAATGACAATATTTTTCTGGATCTGGACATAGTTACAAGTGAATTATACACCGCCAAACCGAATACCACATGAGAACAAGATGAACAAGACAATAAGTTAAAAACAATTAAACACCTACCTAAACATTTTTTAAGATTTTAAACTAAAAGAAAACAATAATATGGCCTCAGGGAATTCAATAAAAAACATTATGCGTAAACAGTACCTAAATGAATTTTATACTATTACTATACGATAATTTTAAATTAATAAATCGATCACTTTATTAATAACACCGGCACACAAAAAAAAAGAAGTGAAATGTACTTTGGACCGGACCTACCTACGGACATGTTTTTCGACCCGCTGAATCTGAATTTCAAGTCCGTTTGGCCCGGTCACCCTCCAGTTTCTAGTAAAAGCAAAAATCTCAAAAAAAATTGCAAAATATTGCAGTCACAGCAATGAAAAACTTTTTGTGGCCCGGATCACGTATGATTTTTGTATATTTCAAATAACTAAATCTAAATCTAAAAGTTAATTAGCTCGGTGAGCCGTCCGAATTTGAAAAATAATTAAAACTCCAAAAAAATGCCAATAAATCATGAAAAATTTAAGTTTTCGAGATAAATTTTTTTTGGACTGAGATTGAGTATGATGTTAATGTATTTTGTTCCGCTGAAGTTTTCTTGCCCCTTAACGTTTTAAAATTTAAAAAAAAAATCTCAAATAACCAAAAAAATCGGGAAAATTGCAATTAAAAATATGAAAAAAGAAAATCTGTAAAACATGATTAAATACTTTTCCTGTATTTTTACTTTTTATATACTGCCATACATTAGTACAGGTCAGTATTAGCGATAAACAAAAATGTTTAATAATATAATTTCAATCACGTATACCGTCGTAACTCACTCACTCATTGTATAGGTCAGTATTAGTGATCAATAAATGTGTAAATTGAATTGTTTCAATCACGTATACTGGCATAACTCTGCATAGGTCAGTATTAGTGATCAAAAAATGTATTACTTGAATTGTTTCAATCACGTATACTGGCATAACTCGACAAGCATCAGTTGAGTTGCAAAAAAAAAAAAAAATTTTACTTACCTCGTTAACAAAAACTGTCTTAATTTGACACAATTCACTTTTACTGAACAACGCCCGTATGACCACCTCGCGCAAGTCGTAACATGACACTGTTCATGTTCGCCGCGGCACAACTTTCGGTAAACAATAGAACGTCACAAGTGCCATCTAGGGACAAATAATTGAACTACGTCTATGACTTTTTGTGAGCATAAAGTATGTGATATTCTAATACGAGTGGTACAATTAAAGTCATTTAACATTTTATCGAGTTATTACGTTATTTGAGCGGATGTGCGATATTTTGTTTATTTTTTTTACTTTGCAGTTATCAAGATCTTTTAGCAGAATTATTTTGTTAGTTTGACTTTCCATCATATTGTTAACCTTCACTCGGTTAGCTTCAAGATTTAATAACTCCGCAATTTTTCTTTTTGCTCTGCAGTTAATTTTCTGCTGCGTAGATAAAGTCGAAAAAGATTTTCACTTCTATCGTGATTGTGCTTTGTATTTATGGATTTGATGACAAGATAGTGGCCAGTATCATCCACTCCGACTTTGAAAGCGGCTGGCCAGTTTTTCTGGAACGTGAACGCTTTTCCTGCTCCTTTCGACGTAGATTTATAATTTTTCCCTCCATGAATACAAGAATAATGGATGCTGTAATATTTAAGTGACTCTTCAACGTGCCTCTTGATTCCTTTTGTGCGACATCGTTGAATTGTCATTGTATCTCGATGATAAAAAGCGCGTACTCTTTTTCTTCAAAACTTTTTACTTTTTCCTCTAACTTTTGTAAGGAATTAAATTTGTCACCTTCCTTCAATAAATTTTCATCCACGACTCGGTCATTTTGATCTTCATTCCCATCTGCATCAGCAACTCCATTCGTATCTTCTCCCTTTTGGTCTTCCTCTTGGCCTTCATCGTTTTCGTAATCTTCTTCCTCAGAAGACTGATAATTCTTTTCTTCTTCGGAATCTAAAGAATATATTATTAGTATTAAAAAAAATATGTTAAGAAATAAATATATTTTTTTAATTATTTGAATAATTACCCATTTAAAAAACTATTTTATGCTGTATGAAAGAATTCAAATTGAATTATTTAACTGTGAATACTCTATGACAGAATTATAAACAAATGAAACTTTTTTAGAAAAATAATTATTTTCAATAAATAAAAAAAGAATTAATAGCTTACCTTTTTTATTCAATTTAATTTTATTGATTTATTTTAACATAATTTACACTATCTATTATTAAAATAAAAAGTGAGTATTTAAATTGTTATTACCTCCTTTTGTTCACCAATCACAATACACATTCCACCAATCACATTATAACTTTATAGGGTGCGTTCCACTAAGTATTCACAACAATCATACTCACGTATATTTATATAGGATTTTTATCATTATGAGTGCTTAGTGGAACGCACTCATAATTGTGTAGAATAAAAGCGGTCAATTTAAAAAATATTGATTGCTTTTTTTTATTTTTAGTTAACAAAAAATTTATGATTTAATTCTAATGCAAATTTAATTTTGTATTATTCTAAAATAGCAACTACAGAATTTATTATTGAGGTATTTAAAATGAAATCATAAATATTATTATTTAAATTTATAGTAATAAATTTAATCATAAAAAAATAATATCCGTATTAATATACTCATTCTTAAAAGACAAGCTAATCATCCGAGTAGATACGCTAATCATCCGAGTCATTCTTAATTTAAAAATAAAAAAAAAAATTAAATACACGTACGATTAAATATAATAAATATAATTTATTCGTCCAGTACCCCGTACCAATAGTCACTGAGATATTTAATTCAGATGCCTTTTCAATGCAAATTTCCTTCATCTTCAAATAGTTTCGTTGACATTAGTTTCCATGCATATTACGCTGCTCACGTAGTTTTTCTATAGGTTTATAGGGCTTCGTTACCAACATCTTCAAGGCACTCTCAACAACTAGAACTAATGGGAAATAAGTCCATAAGTCTTGCAAAAATCTAACTATTTATTAACTTTTTCAAAATAAGAACAATCACTGTTAATACACTTATGCGTGCGTTCAAACTTATTAAACATAATATTCCACTGATCCTTTGTGATAAACAGGATAAACATTTTTATTGGTAATATACAAGATTACACGTCAAAACGGTTCTGATTACATAATTGTCATTTACATAGAATTAATGTCATTACAATAATTTAATATTTAATAAACCAAAAGGAAAAATAAAAATAAATGGAAAAGGTTATTCACCATTGATAATTGACTTATTCATTAGTTCGTTAATCGTATAAAAGGCATTTTGAGCGAGCCAGCGCCTGAGTTTGGTTTTAAACGCTGTTTGGGTAGCAGCCGTAGTAATTGTCGCTGGCAATCTGTTATATATTTGAGGGCCCACAATATGTGTCAATTTGCTAGACCTTGCCAGACGATGTGGCAGTGACGCGAGTTTGTTAGCCTGGCGAGTGGTATAGTCATGTCTGTCTCCTCGCTTTTCATAACTACTTAAGTTGTCCCACATGTACACACATATCTGAAATATTACTATACATGGGAAAGTTAATATTCCCAGTGAAACAAAGAACGGTCTAACTGAAGTTCTTTGTGATACGTTTACAATGGCTCGAACAGCCCGTTTTTGCATTCTGAAAACGCGTAGTCTGTCAGCAGCATGACCCCACAACTCCGCTCCATACTGTACGACCGAGTGCACAGTCGCGAAATAACATGTCCGCACGACATCAGTAGACACAACACGTGACAGACGGCAAAGCGCGTAGCAAGCGCTGCCAAGTCTGGAGCACAACTTATCTATATGCGAACTCCAGGTTAGACCTTTGTCCACCTCAAAACCAAGGAATCTAGTACATTCAACCTGTTCTATTTTCGATCCGTTTATCGTCACGCGTAAATTACTACTTTGGCGTCCTGATAAAGAAAAAAGTATATAATGGGTTTTTTTAATATTTAGCGCTAGGCTATTTATATTAAATCAGTTTGATAGTTCAAACGCTGACATATTTAGGCGTTGTTCGAGGCTATCCAGGTCAACAGCATTTACAATAATCGCGACATCATCGGCGTACATGAATACCTCGCCTGATAAGATACAATTTGGAAGGTCGTTCATTAAGATACTGGCACAGGCCTCATCCCATGCACTTATTAATTCGTCATTAGTTGCAAATCGTCGTCCTTTCAACTGGCTCTTGATCAGCGGGAAGAGACTAAAATCACATGGCGCGAGGTCGGGGCTATAAGGTACCCTCCTTCGTTCAACACAGTAATGCCGGTTGCAGACCGAAAACTAAGCTATGCCAAAGCTAAACTAAGCAAGCCAGGCTGAGCTAAGCTAAGCTAAACTTGAAATAAGTGGCTTGCACACCAAAAACTAAGCCAAAGCTCAGTCAGTGTTGGGAAGTTTAACTAGACGGACGACGCTCGCTATGAATGTAATCGATGAAGAAAGCAATGAATACGTCAGACATAGAAAAAGATGATTAATAGTGATTTATTATTATTTGAGGAAAAGATACTCCAGACCTTGGATATGTCAACACATTAAATCTCGGCACACAAGTGGAGAGTTTAAAACTTTATTTTATGAGTTAGATGATGAACATTTTCAGTTATATTATCGTGTTACAAGAGTTCAGTTTTATGATTTGTTATCATTGATTATTGGAGATATTACCAAACAAGATACTAACTATCGAAAGGCTATAACCCCAGAAGAAAGATTAGCTATTTGTTTGAGGTAAGTAAAACAATTTTAATTCAAAAAAATGTTTATTCATATTTTTTATTGGTAACTGCCAAAAGGTTACAAATTATCTAAGCTATCGTTTTGAGCTGGTGTCGAGTAACTGGATGATGATGAGTACCCATATTGGTAAGTCTGCGTAGACAAATATCTTTCATAATTTTTCTCTGCTTCGTTTACAATTTGAAAAATCTTTTTTTTTACATCTCTTTGTATCCAATCGGGCAACTTTTTAGTTGACTCGCACATACTGTCAAAAAACAAATTAAGCGGATGTCTGTGTTTCTCCGCCTCTTTTGCCTCCTCAGCCTTCCGTTTCTCTCTTTGCTCACATCGTTTCATAAAATCGTTATCGACTTCCTGAAGTAAGTCGCGTAATGATGAGTCATCGGCAACGTTTCTTTTTTTTAACCTTGGTGGTTCGGAAGTGCTTTCATCTTCATCATTCGGAATTACTTCGAAAATCCCAGTACTTTGATCATCATTTGATGCACCGGGCAAAATACTTTGACTTTCGGTTGATGGGCCAGGAAAAATACTTTGACTTTCGGTTGATGTACTGGCCACTGTACCAGTTCTCTTACGGTTTTTTCATATAAGGTAAAAGAAATTCGAGAAGCTCGGCATATTTCCAGTTATTCGTCGGAGAAGCAGCCTGACCACTTGTACTGGCTTTCATCCTTTTGAGTGATTCCCGATGACTATCGCGTAATTTTTTCCACTCATTTTTCGCAGTTTTCACTGTAACATACACCAAGTCAAACTTAGTAATAAATATTTATGTGTTTCAGGTTTTTAGCTACGGGCGACTCCTTTAGAACGATTGGATACAATTACAGAGTGGGTAATAATACAGTTTCTTTGATAGTAAAAGATGTGTGCAATGCACTTTGGATTAATTTGCAACCAACGTGTATGAAGTTACCGACAGAAAGTGAATGGGAAGCAATTGCAGAAGACTTTAATGATAAATGGCAATTTCCTAACTGCCTTGGTGCCGTGGATGGGAAGCATATCTCAATAAAATGCCCTCCTCAGTCGGGTTCTAATTATTATAATTATAAAAAATTGTATTCTATAGTCCTTCTAGCAGTCGTTGATGCGCACAAAAGATTTATTATAATAGATGTTGGTTCAATGGGGCGATTTAGCGACGGAGGTATTTTAGCAGAAAGCGCATTTGGCTACAAATTACAAAACGGGCAACTAAACGTACCTAATCATAAACCTTTAACGCCCGGTGGCGATCCAACACCTTTTGTGTTTATAGGTGATCAAGCATTCCCGTTACAAAAACACTTTATGAGACCGTACCCACGGAGTACATGTTTAGATAACAGAGCAAAAAACACCTTTAACTATCGTCTCAGCAGAGCACGAAATGTAGTAGAAAATGCGTTCGGCATATTGTCAGCCCGATTTCGTGTGTATCGTCGACCATTTGAATGTCAATTAGAACTAGTAGACGTCATTTCAAAAAGCACCTGTGTCTTGCACAATTATTTAATGTCTACAACAAGAACAACAACTAGTAACGCCAATAACGTCAATATTGAAGAACAACAAACTTTAAGATCGGTACAATACGACAACATACGAGCAACTAGAGAAGCATTTTGGATCAGAGAGTCATTTTGTAATTACTTTAATAGTGTATTACATTAAACTTTATATGAATATGAATATGAAATAAACTCACGGTCTGGTATATCTGGATTACTTATTTCCTCTACTATTCTTTTCCATGCACTATCCTTTTTTCCTAAATTGTGGTAGTCTTTAAACTGCGTGTTCCACAGTATAGGAAATTGTTTAACTGTTTCGATAAATTGCTCCATACTCGCTATAAAATGACGTGCATATGACAGAAGACACTAGCAAAAAAAAACATTCCGCGTTGGAGACCCGTAGCGCACGGACGTGCGCCTCGCTGCTCTCCATTTCGCCGCGCTCACCCCGCACCCGCCCCCTGCGGTCGTGCGTTCTCGCTCCGTCTCGCTCGCTCTCGCAGCGAACCACGCGTCGCGTCAAGCCGCCATCTTGTTCAACGTCCGTGGCCGTTCAGTGGCCCGCTCCGGGTGGCCGTTTTTACGGTTGTCTGTGGCAGTTCCGCTGTTTGGACGCAGGTGTTGCCGGATCCCAACTGCACGAGTCGACTTTTTCAAGACGTCGAGTGCAGATTTCTACCGTTGGTAGATAAAAAGTCAACCCATTTTCGCCCCCTCAGGGCAGAAAACCATATTGTTTGGTCCCCGGCGGAAACCTCACGGTGTTAACGAAGCCGGGTGAGGCAAGGCCCCGATTTGCCTGCCGAGCCCCTTCAGGGCAGAGCTAACAATCGGAAGGGGTTAGAGCATCCGGCCTTGGGGGATCTCCTAGTCGGACCTAATCTACGGCTTTCATCATTTTTCTGCGAAGGCCTAACGGCCCGAGCAGCTAGGAACCTATCGCACATTAAGATTGGCGAAGGATTACAAGCTTAGGGCACACTAATTAAGTACTCATCCTCCCGACCTGCACCCGGTTGGGAGGGACACGCACCACACACAACCCAGGGTACCCCACCCAGGGCGCTAGGTTTTTACATCCCTCTTAGCTATCGTTTTTTCCGTTAGCCCACGATGGCGGAAAAAACAATCACTATTGACGCCCTTCTGGCAATTCCAGAAATCAAAGCTTATATCGCTCAACATTTCGGAGTGATAACGATCCTTCCTCCGCAACCCAAACCCGCTCGATCCACCGCCCAGCCGCTTGAACCGGAACTACCGGCCGTTGGTACGGCGATGGAAACGGAGCCGGTCCTTTCCTCCTCAAACTCGTCTTCCTCCTCCTCCGAGTCGGAAGATTCGTCCAATGAGGGCTCATTCATCGAGGTCCGCTCTCGCAAACGGAGTAAAAGGACCAAAAACACCAAAGAGGCCCCCTCTAAGACCCCAAAAATCAAGCAGACTGACTCGGCAACAACATCTGCCGCAGCCCCGCCTGTAACGACCGCCACGGCCGCTCCGGCCCCCCCAGTCGTCTCACAGGCAGCCCTAACCGCTGCCCCACCACCTACGGACAGCAATACCGTCGCCCCACCGACGGTCAAAAAATCACTCGCTCCGCCGCCCCTATATATTAGGGACAAGGACAAGTGGGATTTCGTATAAATCTGCGAAATCCACCCCCCAAGGTATACGAGTGGACCTTCACTCGTCAGCCGACCACCGTTCTGTATCAAAAATGCTAGGGAATCAACAGATTCCCTACCATACGTACACCCTCCCTGAAGCCAAACTCCTGCGTGCTGTAATACGCAACGTACCAAGGGAAATTGAGACCAAAGAGATTCTAGAATCTCTTAAAACCCAGGATCTACCGGTTGTAGAAGTACACCGGATGATCCGGGGTAGGGGTCGTTATCCCCTCAACATGATACTCGTCTGCCTTACAAATAACGCAGAGGGTAAAGGTATTTTTAAAATTAAGACCATCTGGGGTCTCGGTTGAGCCCCCACACAAAAATGGCAACCTGGCACAATGCCACAAGTGCCAACTGTATGGACACTCGTCCAAAAACTGCTTTGCCCGTCCTAGGTGCGTTAAGTGCCTAGGTGACCATCACACCTCTCAGTGTGAACGGCCAAAGGACATCTCACTCTGCAAAGAGCCACCAGCGTGTGTTCTCTGTGGAGAATACGGACACCCGGCTAACTACCGCGGCTGCCCAAGAGTGCCGAGGAGGTTAGTCCGCCAGCCCAATACAAACGGCAAGGCCTTGTACTATAACAAGACCTTCGTCCCAGCCCCTTTACCAACCCACAATGCGTGGGCTCGCCCCCTGCTAACCAGCAAGGAGGCTTTCCCAACCCTGCCCAACAGGCAGCCCGCTGCCCCACCCGCAACATCTCAACCCAAACCACCAACTACCGGGCCAAACCAGCCCACCGGTGGTAATCCCAAGCCCCCTCAGGGCGCCCCCCTTCCTACCGTCGTCGCTAAAAGCGCGCCCCCAAAAGCCCCCCAAGGACTAGATCCAGATCTAGCCCTGGTGGCCAACTTCGCAGCTCAAATCAATTTCACGGAAATCCGCGAAATTGCAGCCGAATTAAGAAGGAACGAGGGAAACAACCTCGCCCTCCTCAATACCGCAATTAAATTTGCCCCCACGTTAGAGCGTCTAGGCTCGCTTAAATTCAAATAAAATGGATAGGTACACTCCAGGCAGAGTTAAACCCAGACACCTCAAAATAGGGACATTCAATGCCAATAGCCTAGCCTAACCCAACAGAGGGATGACGTAGGCACATTCCTTCGGGAACACCAGCTCGACATCTTGCTAGTACAAGAGACGTTCCTTAAACCATTTAACAAGGACCCTAGAGTCGCGAACTATAATATAGTTCGCAACGATAGGACAACCTCACCAATAGGCGGAACGCTTATCTACTACAAAAGGTCGCTGCATTGCTCACCTGTGGATCCGCCCCCTCTGATGTACATTGAAGCTTCAATTTGCAGGCTAGCCTTCTCAGGCCATCAGCCTATCACCCTTGTATCCGCATATCTCTCTCCCAATAGAGAACATTCGAAACAGTTGGTTGAAAAAGATCTAAAAGCCTTGCTAGAATTGGGAGGCGCCGTCATCATTGGCGGTGACCTTAACGCCAAGAACACCTCTTGGAGCTGTCAAAGTTCCAATAAGAGGGGCAAGACTTTAGAGCTATTCGCTGACAGACTGGGATTTGATGTCATAGCGCCCATAGAGCCGACACACTTCCTCTTTAACGTTTCGCACAGGCCGGACATACTCGATATCTTTCTTCTCAAAAACATAAACCTTCGATTATGTTCAATAGAAGTTCAACACGAGTTAGACTCAGATCACCGCCCGGTGACTCTGGAATTAGCCTCCCGCACCCCCGGCCCCTCAGGCCACAACAACGAAAGGACCAAGATAGCGACTGACTGGGCACGGCTAGAGAAAAATCTCAAGTCAACCTCGTCGGTCCACCTTGATCAAATTCCCAAAGACATTACGTCTAAGGAAGATACCTCTCAGGCGATCGACTCGCTCACAAGTCACGTGCAGTCGATAATGGACGACTGCTCGCGGCCGGTACCAGATACGAGCGATCGTAAATGGCGCCTGCCAGACGACGTCCGTGACTTGTTGAGACGGAAAAACGCCGCGACACGCGCTTATGACCGCTACCCTACGGAGGACAACCGTACCCGCCTACGGTCACTCCAGAGGGAGGTTAAACAAGCAATTAAAAAATTGAGACAGAGCAAATGGGACGCCATGATCGAGGAGCTAGAACTCTCTCACACAGCCTTTTGGCAGCTTTCCCGCTCACTCAAAAAAGACATCGTGTCCACTCTCCCTCCTCTCACCAGACCCAACCAGCCTCCGGCATTCATGGACGATGAAAAGTCAGAATGCCTGGCCGACTGCTTGGAGCTTCTGTGTACGCCGAGTACACTACACCCCGACGCCGCGAATCACCGCTTCATCGCCGACGAAGTGGAACGTCGTAACACTCTCTCGCGCTCGTTAGGAAACGACAGCCCCGATCAGCCAATCCCAGCAGTGACCACCGATGAGGTCGAATCGTTAGTCAGGGGTCTCAAAACCAGGAAAGCCCCAGGTTCGGACGGAATCTCAAATAAAGTCATTAAATTATTCCCCGCCCACATGATAATTCTGTTGTGCTGCATCTTCAATGCAGCACTAAATAATAACATCTTTCCCGCGCAATGGAAAGAGGCCGTGGTAATAGGAATCCACAAACCTGGCAAGCGCCGTACCGAACCTAGTAGTTACCGCCCGATTAGTCTACTAAAAGGTCTAGGTAAGATCTACGAACGAATAGTTCTCAGTAGACTACGTACATTCGCCGAGGCTAACAACCTCGTTCCCGACGCACAGTTTGGCTTCCGAGCTAAACACAGCTGCGTACAACAAGTTCACCGTTTGGTAGAATACACAAGTAGTCAGTTCATCATGAACAGATATACGGGTGTATTATTCCTAGACGTAGCGAAAGCATTCGACAAGGTTTGGCATGAAGGCCTAATCTACAAACTCTATCTCCTCAAGATCCCTCACTACTTAATTCTCATTATACATGACTACTTAAGTCATCGCAGCTTTCGCTACAGGGTGGAAGGGACGTTGTCGACCTCCCACCCTATCAAGGCCGGCGTCCCTCAGGGGTCGGTCCTCTTCCCATTTCTCTTCACGCTATACACTAGCGATATGCCCAAATTCAACCGGGTACATAAAGCGCTTTACGCTGATGACACCGCACTCTTTTGTGCTGGTAGATCCCCGACAACAGTAGCCAAGACTCTCCAAACAGTGGTTACCGCCCTAGCCAATTGGTTTAGGAAATGGAGATTAGAAATCAACCCCGAGAAGAGTCAGGCGGTCATGTTCACTAGACGAACTGCCCGTTCCTACTCTATCGATAGCATTCCCCCCCTTAAAATTTTCAACAAGCCTGTCACTTGGACCAGGCAGGCCAAATACTTGGGTGTGACCCTTGACGATCGACTCAGCTTCGCCCCTCACATAAAGCAAGTCCGCGCACGGGCAGCCTTTGTGATGGGCCGTCTCCACTGTCTACTCAACTCTAGGTCGCGTATGCCCCTGAGTAGCAAAGTCCGACTTTACACCACCTGCATACGGCCTATCATGACCTATGCCAGCGTGGTGTTCGCGCATGTTAAGCCACACAGGATCCACAGGCTACAGACACTACAAAGTCGTTTCATGCGCCGAGCTACGGGAGCACCGTGGTTCATACGAAACGTCGATCTCCACATCGACCTCGAACTGCCGACCATCAAGCAGTTTATGAAACGGTGCTCTCAGAGCTACTTTGACTCTGCCATGACACTTGAGAGCCCTCAGCGCTCACCCATAGTCCGCGTCAAGCTGTCAAGGCCATCTGCGGCCAACAGCTGTACACACACACAAAAAAAAAAAAAAGAGAAGACACTAGATGGCACTGGCGAAGGATGTGCAAAGGGTGTGCGGGGAAGGCGGGAGGGGCTTAGCTTAGCTCAGTTAGTACGCATCGGCATACACAACTAACTTAGTTTTGCATATTTTAGTTAGCTCACATAGGTTAGTTCGCATAGTTTGCGGTCTGCACACAAGTATGGAAAACTGCGTCAGCTACGCGAGCTAAGCTAAGCTAACTTAGCTTAGCTCTTGGTCTGCAACCGGCATAAGCCCTGATTGCTTCAAAAACTCCTGAGTAATGGTCGCTCGATGAGCAGGAGCGTTATCATGGTGCAAGTGCCAACTGCCCAGACGCGAGTTTGGTTGCAGTTTCTTCAGCTCGCTGATAACTTGCGGCAAACAAACATCAATGTACCAGGTAGCATTGACAGTCTTCTGCTTGTCTAATACAACTCTAGCGACAATGCCTCTCAGTTTTCTAACAGCGTCAATATTGGCTTGGGTCCTGCTTATAATGGGACGGCCCGGTCTTTCGTCATAGTTTAAATTAAAGTTATCTCTTTGAAATTCCTTATACCACCTGAACACAGTACAAAGAGAAGGGAAATTGTAAAAGAAAATCACTCTGTACTCGCGGTTACAGAGACTAGCCATTTTCACAATTTTTTTTATTTATTTACCATACATTACTGATGCTAACCTCAACAAACACTGCGTGCCCATGCACGCATGTCCATGACATGTAATAAGTGGCAGATAACCATATGCTCAGTCATACATGTCCGAACTTGTTACATTCTTTCTATTGCAACACTTATGGAACAGTCTACGTACAATGTAACTGCAGTATATTCATCCTAATTGGTATGTTCATCTATGATATAAAATGAAATAATTGTCAGTTAGACTCCAACCGCAGTTTCATTTATTACACTGGCGACGAGAAATATTATTATTAAAAGAATTTACGCGTCCTCACAGCAATTATAATAGTATTTATTGGTTTTTATTTGTCAGTAAAGTTATTTTAATAATAAAATTGTTACACAATGCCAATTACAAAAATTAAACAGTTTAATTTAGCTTGGAAACCATGGCCGGCATATATACGACTTATCAATCAGCCCTAATTTTAAAACGACATTAAATTAGATTTAAAAGTATCTGAGGTAATGAGATCTCGTATTTTTGTGGAGAGATCAATAGACTACAAGACAGCGGTGGAGTTAGCTCGGGCTCTGGAGGCGGCAGAACAGCATGCAGTCATTAGTGGTGTTGGAGCAACTGCGGCGGGGAGACGAATTCTTGAACTTGGTAGTATCAACAGCTTCGGGCAATAAGCCGTGTATCCTCAAGGTGGTAGACGATTCTAAAACTTTTGAATGTGAGATTGATACAGGCAGCCGTATAAATAATAGTTGTTATGAATTAAGCTTTAAGCATAGACCCTGCATACAATCTAATAATTTAATCTTGCATACCTACTCGAGCTCAAAAATCGATCCTCTCGGATACATGGTAATTAATTAATATTAAATATAACTATATAACGGCTACGGCTAGGATTGTCCGATTATATGTAATTAAAGATGGGGGCAGGACTTTAGTAGACCGGGACTGGTTAAAGACTCTAAAGGTAATGCAAATTAATTTTAATAAATTTGTAGAAAAGGAAACTAGTTAGTGAACCAACTCTGTAGAGAATAGCGATGGGCTGTAGCGGGTTATTTAGTTAACGAAACGAAACTATCTATCGAATGTCAATAGCGGTTTTTGAAACATGCTATTTCAGTAGCGTGAGCAATAGCGGGTTATTTTTACTAATAAACTAACGTGTATACGAACGAGTGAGCATTGCGATCAATATTTCGGTTATAATATACTACTACCTATGTGTATTGAATCGTATCTACAATATATATAAACGAATTGAATGAATATTTTATTGAATGTATCATTAATGTAACTGAACTTTTAAATTAAAATAATTGATAGGAACATAATGTAAAAAATCAAGATCGCAGGGAGCCGCTGGATGAAGGCGGCGCAGGACCGCGCGCTGTGGCGTTTTTTCGGGGAGGCCTATGTCCAGCAGTGAACAGAGAAAGGCTTGTGGATGGATGGATAGATAGATAGAAAACACCCAGACAATGCGTCTGGGTGTTTTACAAATATCTGTTTTCATCACATAAATAATTGTTCTGTGTGGGGATCGAACCCACGGCCCTGTGTACGGCAGTTGGTTACTTAACCAACGTACCACGAAGCCCGCCCCCCCCCCCCCCATTAAAAATAGTAAAAGCTAAGATATCAATTTTAGTTTTACGCTATTTCTTTGACGCAGGTTGAACAGCTGATCACAATTTACTCAAAGGTGAACCTTCCTTTATCATTCAATTCAAAATTGCATCTCTTATCATTTTCTTTGTCAAAATCTACCTGTACCTATATTCGGAGTATCATTGATATTTAGAATATCGTAGGTTTTTAATGCGGCTCCGACACACTTGTAGCAATACGTAAGTACATAGTTAGCGCACCCTGCCATATTATGTAGTTATTGAATATTGTGCCAATTTATAGATATTGTAACTATATACGATTTGCATTGCTCACTCTTATTAGGTAGATATAATGACAATACATGTTTTTACCATAATTAATCTTCAAACTGTTTACTAGTTTATTAAAGATTAACTCTTATTGTGTCGCAGGTGCGAGCGGAGAGCGGTGGGGTCTTATTGAAGGAGCTCACCGCCTGGAGCGTCGACGCCCGTCGAGATGTCATTGCCCGTTGGGCATCTGGCTGTAGAAGCCTCGGTTCGGGGTGCGGACCGTGGAGGCCTTCCGGCCGGTGCTAATGCAATGGTTAAAACGGCGACACGGGGTGCTCTCCTTCCGATTGGTGCAGGTTTTGACGGGGCATGGATGCTTCGCCAAATACCTGTACTCGGTCATTAGGAGGGAGAGTACACCGTCCTGCCACCACTGCGATTGCGACGAGGGCACGGCGCAGCATACGCTCGAGGTTTGTGCCGCTTAGGCAGAGTAGCGTCGTAAACTTGTCGCAATCATTAATGCCGAACTCGCCGTCGTCGCAGCCTTTTGCGAGGCAGTAGTCTCGCGGAAGGAGGCGGAGAAGCGTGTGCGCGAGGAGCGTCTCCTTGGCGACGCGAACCGCGCGACTGGGGCAGCGTAGGCGCGACTACCTGCGCCTGATGCCGCCCTAGCCAAGGCTGCGGGTGACTGGACCGGGGATTTAGTCCGACACCCGCCGAGAGGCCGACCGTGTGAGGAAAGACCGACGTCCTCCCCGAGGGGTGGACGCCGGTCGTTGGGAGGGTACCCCTCAAGGGGGGTATACCGTTGGGCCGACCACTGACGTCAAGTCACACTGCCCCGGTGGTCGGCCCAACGACGAAGGCGACGTGTCATGGGTGGTTTACGGGTGTGCGTGCTTACGCCCCTCTGGAGCCCCGGACGGAGTGGTGCGAGGAGCGCGCCGACCGTAACCCACCCCAAAAAAAGGGCTAACTCTTAGAATAATAACGTATAAAAGGATAGTGTCGGTAATTCGAACGTTCGAAACATGAATCTAAAAATACTACATGCGCGCCGACGATTACACACGTACACACGCACATCACTATACAAATTATGAAATCAAATTTTATTTTTATTAACATAAATTGTCGAAATACTTTTAAAAGTAATAGAGTAAGATCCCAGAGCCACCAGACGTCACGTATTTTCTAACGAACGAAATGTGGCCGATTGCGTAGTGTTAGTATGTACTAAGAACGCATGCCTACTTGCTAGCTTGCGTAGACGGCCAGTTTTCAGGTATCAGGTAATCAAGGTACATAAAACATTACGTACCTCACGTAAATTCTCAAAGCTGATTTTTACGTATATTTTAGGCAATATCCTTAAAAATAAGTCGCCAATACTCCCAGACACTTTCCGTCGGCCGAATTGCTTTGCAGACGCTTTCAAACTCCCAAAATAATTACGTAACTTCACGTAAATTCTGATGCTCCATTTTTATATATGTCTACCAGACAACTATTTTAAAACCTCTTACAAAAAGACAGACCGATCCAAGGAGCCTATCATCCCCTAAATTCAATTTTAATATCTCTGTGGGTAAGAGCGCGAGGGCATTATCCACGCGCATGAGACTGAGTGAGACATGTATAAGGATATATTGAATTCTCTATCTCTCTCTTACAGTTGACTCATATCAATTGATTATTAATATAAGTAATATTAAAAGAAAATCAGTTAAAAATTAAATAATATGATAAATAATTAAAAATTTACTTGTAAAAAAATGCTCATTTGACTATCATAATTCTTGAATTTCATCCTCCCGGTTATAAATATATATATATATATATAATTACGTATGGAAATTGGACCTATATAATTATATGTAATGATTTTCTTCGATTGCGTATAATTACAGTGAAACCTGGTTAAGTGAGACATCAAGGGACCTGCAATGTCGTTTCACTTATAGAGGTATTCCACTTACCCAGTGTCTCAGATATACAGGTATAAATAAATATCTGTCTCATTTACAGAGGGTTCCATCAATAGAGGTGAGAATATAGGTTATTTCAGTTATACAGGTGCGATCATCAAATAAAATAACGTGTTATGTATGTAAATGAGTTTTAATAAAAAAAAATTAGTACTTAAAGGTAATACAAATGTAATCAACAAAAATATTCAAGCACGTTTTTACACGTAATATGTACGAATATGGAAACAGAATGTATCAATTATAAAAATCTGTCATTTTAGTTTGTCGTTTGGAAGTATCAGCCATCAGATGTTTTTCGATGTTATAAATTTTATCAAATATGCTTTGGTCACCAATTGATGACATTTAAAAATAACTGTGCAAAGTTTCTAGTACTTTTACTGCTTCGCGTTTAGAAATTTTTACTAAATTTACTTCCGCGCTCATTTCATCGTCTTCTTCTTCATTTTCCAATGAAGAAGACGAGAAGGCATGAACAATGTCGCTTTCATTAAGTTCTCCTGAAACTATTAAACCGTCATCGACGTTTATAAAATCTTGGAATGTTGGCTGTTGATTATTGTCGTTGCTGATGGCTAAGTTCCAATCTTCAGGATCAGTTTCTAAATTTTCGTCCTCCTCTTGTAAGCTTTCAGCTACAGTTACTTCAGATTTAAATCCAGATTTTTTAAAGCAGTTTGCTATAGTAGTTTTGGTCACAGAAAACCAAGCTTTCCTAGCAAACCTCATCGCCTGAAGAACATCGATTTGTGGGCACTGATTGTCTTCTGTAGATTTAATAACATGTCGAACAACTTCTTTTCTGTAATAAATTTTGAAATTGTTGATGATGCCTTGATCCATTGGCTGCAATTTACTTGTTGTATTCGCAGGCAGATACACGAGTTTAATGTGGCTTAGCTCAGGCATATTATTGTGAGCAGTACAATTGTCCACAAACATTAAAATTTTTCGCTTCTGGGCTTTCATTTCTTGGTTTAAATTCTTCAACCAATCAGAAAAAATAGTGGATGTCATCCATGCCTTTTTATTATTTTGGTAATTCACAGGCAAAGTTTTAACACCTTTGAAACATCGTGGAGACTTAGATTTTCCGATTAATAGGATAGGCAACTTTTCAGTTCCTGACATGTTAGCACCTAGAAGTATTGTAAAGCGCTCTTTACTAAGTTTCTCGCCATGACAAGACTCACCTTTTAAGGTAAAAGTTTTATCGGGTAGACACTTATAAAATAAACCCGCTTCGTCTGCGTTAAAAATATCATCAGCAGAATAATTGCGTAATAGAACTGGTAGGTCTTCAATCCATTGGCTACATTTGTTAACATCAACAGCGTTACTTTCTCCACAAATTGCTTTGAAAACTATACCGTTTCTTTTCTTAAACCCTTCCATCCAACCATTGCTGCTACAAAAATTATGAATATCGAGCCTTCGCGCGAAATCTTGTGCCTTTTCTTTAATCATCGGTCCACTTACCGGAACGTTTTTGTTACGAAGTTGCTTGACCCATGTTAGCAAACACTGTTCAAGTTCAGGATATTCTGATAAACGTACACGTTTTAGTTTTCCTTGTCCTTCAGAACATTGTGATTCAATTTTATGTTTACTCTGAATTATTCTACAAAGAGTAGATTTTGGCACATTAAATTCGGCACAAACTTCTTCGCGTGTCTTCCCACTTTCATAAAGGGATATTAACTTCAGTTTTTCACGTAATGATAACGACTGTAGCTTTCGTTTCGGCATTTTTCAAATAAACATCTGTATGATAGTAAAGCGAAACTAAAACTGAAGGTAATTGAAGCTGTGGGTAGAATAAGAATGAGTAAACAAACAATGTTATCTCAGTTACAGAGGTTTATGCATATAAAATTTACTCGCTGTCTCAGTTATAGAGGTAACTATGATGATAAATCGAAAGAACAAATCCCAGATATAGAGGCTTACCTCGTCCCACTAACAGAGGTAATTCAGTGCCAAAGTGTTGGGACCTCAGCATGAGTTCCAGTTATGGAGGTTTCTCACTTATACAGGTCCCACCTAACCAAGTTTCACTGTATAAATATAAAAATATTAATATTCATGCCTAAAATGTACCTCGTAAGTACTGAAATACCTAGTAAACATTTTATACATAAATGACGCTCACGCACGTACAACGTCATACTGGACTGAAAATAAAAAAGAGATGGGACAGTCGATATACGTATATCGATAACCGATCTTTATAAATTATTCATAAAAGAAATAAAACCAATACAGTACCTATATAAAACTTACAAAATATTTTTTACAACTAAAACAGACAGTTACATTATAAAGTACATTGTACAGGCGTAGTCTGGGCTAGTGGACTAACGCCGTGTTTGACAGAAGAACCTAAGGTTATAGTTTGAAGTACCTAAAGCCCTTAAGTTCCTAGCCTATATGATGGGATACCTGCACCGTGCTACCTAAGGTGACAGGTGGATGTGAGATGGATGTTGGGTGGAGGATTGGTTATTCTCACTGCCAGTCAAGCAGACTCACTCGACTAATCAGAACTGACGGCTAAGGGTGTCTTGGCCACAGTGAGATGGAGCTTTGGGTGGAGGATTGGTAACTCTCACTGCCAGTCAAGCAGACTCACTCGACTAATCAGAACTGACGGCTAAGGGTGTCTTGGCCGCAGTGAGAGGGATGTAACTGAGAGATGAATAAATTCAAATCTGATTTATTTTACACAATGTACACCTTATATACTACTTATTGCTAATACACACATATACCATTTTGTGTTAGTGTGTCGTACGTGTAAAGTATAACGCAGTGTCTTTAAATCATGTCAGTGCTAATTTTGCACATTATGTTGACATGCTTTACTTGTATGTTGACATGCTCTACTTTTGAGTTTGCTGCGTTGCATGTTCAATGTGCATTGAACATTCTGGGGTCTCTCAGGAACACGACTGCAAGTCGTATAATTCGATAACCTCATATGGTCCAATGTGTCCTTCCGTCGTTTGTGGTGTTTGGACTGTAGTCTGGGGACGAGGTTTCCCATACCGTGGCCGTGGTTGTGGTGGAGCTGCCCGCTGTTTGTCTGTCTCTGTGGCTTGTGTTGTAGTTGTCTCCTTGTTTTGTCTTCTCGTAAGTCTATCTCGACATTGTTTGAGTGGTCTGAAATAAATTAAAAGACAAGCTAATACTATTAAAGAAAGAGATGTCACGGTGCTAACCACATAGGAATGAGACTCTATTCGCCTCCATATTGTGTTATCTAATCTTGTTTTTAGCTTTGCTTCTGAAGCGGCTAAGTGGTCAAATATACTGGTGGAGCTATCTAATACTTCCTCCTTCGGTATGTCTGGTATCTCTGATTGGACTACTTGTGTGTCTAGAGTAAAATTACTCCTTTTAAAATATGATGCTTGCACAGTTGTTGTTGTTATTCGTTTAGCTGCAAGAATGTTGTTCAACGTCTTTACTACACAGCTTTCTGAAATGTGTAGTACTCCTATATCCTCTAGGTTAATTTCTTGTCTTTGTCCATCACATATTATCGAAGCTGATTGTGTTTTTGTAGTGATAAACATCCACGTATTCTGCATGTAAAGTTGTTTCCATAGAATTGTAGATTGAATGTTGTATCTTCTTGATGTGCATTGTGATTTAGTGTTATTATTGTTGCTGAATAGCTGGTCAACAATGCAATTCTTGTTCAATTGCATGTTCTTAACAGCCACGGGATAGCAAACAAACTCCGATTTTTTGTGTAAACAATCTTTGAACTCGTCTTTACTTAACTCAAAGTATCGTTCATTGTTATAGTCGAAGCCTATGAATGCTCTTGGGATTGACAAGCATTCAAAAGAACTCCCGGTCAACTTTTGAGGAATCGCCGTTATGTGTATTAGCGTATATTTTCTTATGTCATGAATAGGATAGTACGCAAATACGTTTATATGTGTTGCATTTATTTCCATGTTAGTCTGTATTAATTGATCCTGAATTATCCTTAAGTTTCCAGGTAACTTTTGATTGGTTGTTTGTATTATATCATTAGCGTATTTAGGACTCAAAATCGTGTATATCGATGCGTTATTTAGGTATATCTCAAGTAACCCGTTGTAATAGTGAATAATCTCTGTTATGTAATTGCTCGCTAATTGATACGTTTGTATTACTTGTATTTTCACATTGTTAGCGTCTACCATCTTATACCATACGTCGTTATCGTACATGAATGCTATAGCTTCATTTAACTTCTTTTCAAAATTCTCTAACTTTTTCTTAATCCGCTCCTCGGTTTGGTTTACAGCGGATACTGTAGATATCATTATGTTTGTTTGATGATTGGCGGCGTTTATAAGTTCTTGTTGATTGCTACTCAATGAGTCAATACTTCTGTATACTTCATCGTTAACTCCGAACACGTATGTTAACATTTGTCCTAATAATCCACGTCTCCTTCTAGAAATCTTTATTCCAGTAAGGTAATCCTTTATCTTCTCAAATCGTGCTTTCTCTTCGTTCAAATGATAATAAAATTCTGCACAATGGGTGTCTTTTGTATACTGTTGTGTGTCAGTGCATAACTTTTGAAACTGATTAGTTATTTTTATCGTATTATTTAAATTCAGTTCCAAATCACTCCTTTCGTAATTAGTTTCTATTCTAAAACTTCCTCTGTTTATTGTTGAAGTACCTATTTGTTCTACATATAGGCCTGGATTTAAATGTTTCATAGTAAACATTGATGTACTTGTTACTTGTCCGATACACAATAATAATGTAGTATAGAGTAACACGCCTGACTTAAGTGTCTTAGACTTTTTATTTATGTTATTTGCTATGTTACTATTCACAGGCGTTTCGGTATTTTTTCTTAACGTATTCGTGTTAGTCATTAATTCTTCCTGATATACGGGTAAAGGAATTAATGTATGTATTGATCGTTTTCGACATAAACCTGTCGATTTTTTGAGTGTCACTACTCTTATCACCCCGTCGCTTCCTGGGTGAACGCTTTCCACTTTTGCCAAGGGCCACTTACTTGGACTTATGTTTTCATCTTTTATTAGTACTATGGTTCCAATTTTGATATTTTCTTGAGTTTCTTTCCACTTGTATCTTTGTTGAAGTTGATGTAAATAATCAGATGACCAGGCTTTCCAGAAATCTTTCTTCATTCTTTGAATTTGTTTCCATCTATTTATTAAATCAGTATTTATGTTTGATAACGGATCTGGGATTCCAACTGCTTCCCGACCAATTAAAAAGTGACTAGGCGTTAGTATTGTATTATCATTGATGTCTTCGCTTTGTGCACATAACGGCCTCGAGTTTAGGCAAGCTTCAATTTGATGTAAAAATGTTATCATTTCTTCGTACGTTAATGTCGATTCTCCAATTACTCGACGTAAATGGTACTTTACTGATTTTACG
The DNA here is from genome assembly GCA_032191425.1 of Lymantria dispar. Classification (NCBI taxonomy): domain Eukaryota; kingdom Metazoa; phylum Arthropoda; class Insecta; order Lepidoptera; family Erebidae; genus Lymantria; species Lymantria dispar. The sequence goes on along the minus strand of CM063463.1, from coordinate 7,372,288 downwards.
CTGCTCTCCCAAATCCCACCAAAATGGGGGGTTGCTGGCGGATTAAAATGCCACTGAGTACCTATACTGGTCATCGTATTTTGGAATCCAGGTGACTGTGTTATTTGCAATAATTCTTGTTCCAAAAATTTCGCTGCGCCTACGAAGTTCGTGCCATTGTCACTATACATATGTGACACGTGTCCTCGTCTGGCCATGAACCTCCGCAGTGCCGCAATAAATGTTTCAGTTGTCAAATCTCCCACTAATTCTAGATGAATTGCTTTTGTTGCTAAGCATACAAATACAGCAATATATGATTTGTAGGACTTGTGACCTCTTCCTTTCATTGTTCTTGTTTGTATTGGTCCCGCATAATCCACTCCAGTGTGACTAAATGGATATGATTGCGTGACTCTTGCTTTTGGAAGTATCCCCATTTTCTGTACTTTCGTTTCGGACCTGTATCTCGCGCATTTGACGCACTTTTTTAGTGTACCTTTGACAACTTGTTTTCCACCTATAATCCAGTATTTTTGTCGTAGGACAGCTGTAGTTAGTTTATTTCCTCCATGTAATGTTTTCATGTGTGCGTTTTGTATTATTAATGACGTTATATGATGTCGGCGTGGTAATAGTATAGGATGTTTTTGATTATATGGCAAGTCAGCGTTTTCTATTCGACCTCCAACTCGTAATAATCCATCGTTATCAATAAATGGATCTAGTGTGGATAATTTACTGTTTTTCTGCAGTGATTTTTTCTTTCGAATAATTTCTTTTTCATCGTAAAATTCTTCTTGTTGCAATATGCATAGAATTCGTTTCTCTGTTTCTTCTAGTTCCGTACAGGATAATGGTTCGTGCTTTTTGCGCTTGCTGATAAATCTGTAGCAATACGCTAATGTTCTTATCATTTTATTGTAGTTAGAAAATCGACTCCAGATGTCATACTTTTCATTCGTAGTATTAATTGTTGTTGATAAACAGTACTTGGCTTCTTCCTTTGGCTGTGGTGCTGTTGTTGTAATAGGTATATCACTCGTCTGTAACCATGGTGGGCCGTTCCACCATAAGGAACAGTTTATTAATTTTTCTGGCTCCAATCCTCTTGATATAATGTCCGCTGGGTTTTCAGACGATATGACATGATTCCATTGAGCGTTAGGTATTATGCTGTTAATTTCTGACACTCTGTTGGCCACGAACGTATGCCATCGCCTAGGATCTCCTTTTATCCATCCCAACGTGATCATAGAATCCGTCCAGCATGAAATCACGGTATTGTTATCACCGTTTAGAGCTTTTTTTATTTTTTCTATTAAATTAGCCAATAATACTGCGGCGCATAGCTCAAGACGCGGTAATGTTGTTTTTTGTTTTTTCGGTGCAACTTTTGACTTAGCTTGGAGCAATGTTATGTAGTAACTGTTATTCACCATTACTCTGCTATAGACGACAGCCCCGTATGCTTTTTCTGAGGCGTCGCAGAATCCATACAGCTCAAACTTTGTCCTGTCTATCGTGTGACACCATCGTGGTACTTGTATATTTTCTATGTTTTTTAACTGTTTTTGTATTTCTGTCCATTTATTTCGTATTATGTCATTTACTGGTTGGTCCCATTCCATCCCAGACGTCCACAGTTGTTGTACTAGTAATTTTAGTGTTATGATGATGGGGGCCAACCAGCCCAACGGATCAAATATTTTCGCCACCTCTGACATAATGAACCGTTTGGTGGGTTTTGTGTTTTCTGTTATAGTTATTTGAAAACAGAATTTATCTTCGCCTGGAGACCATATAATTCCCAACGACTTTCTTGTTTCGTCTAAGGGAAGTTTCAGCATCCGACTTTCTTCTTTATCGCATGTTAAATTGTTCAACAATTCCGAACTATTTGAAGACCATTTTCGTAGTTGGAAACCACCTTTGTTTAACATTGCTATTAATTGTTCTTGTAATTCCTTGACGGAGCTTTCCTGGGATTCTCCTGACAAAATATCGTCAACATAGAAATCCTGTAACGTTACTCTACTGGCGATAGGGTAATTGTCTTGTTCGTCTAATGCTAGTTGTTGTAATGTTCTCACGGCCAGATAAGGCGCGCTTGTTGTGCCATACGTGACCGTTGTTAGTTCGTATTCACTAATGGCCTTTTTTGGAGAAAATCTCCATAAAATTCTTTGATATTTATAGTCTTCTTGGTTTATTTTTATGAACCGGTACATTTTCATAATGTCGGCCATGAAAGCAATCTTATGCGTTCTCCAGCGTAATAATATGTTTGATAAGTCTTGTTGAAGTCGTGGTCCTTTATGTAAATTTTCATTAAGGCTTATTTTACTACTTGTTTTACTACTAGCGTCAAATACCACTCGTAGTTTTGTTGTAAGAGAGTCTTCTTTTATTACCGCTTGGTGGGGAATATAATACTCTCCTGTGTAATATTCTGGTTTAGGTACTTTTCTCATATGACCCATATTTAGGTACTCGTACATAAATTCCTTGTATTGTTGGCGTAAATTTTCATTTTTTTCGAACTGACGTTCTAGTTGTAATAGTCGAGCCACGGCTTTTTTCCTTGACTCGCCATATTTTATGTTCGCGTCCTTAAACGGCAGTCGTACCGTATAAGTGCCGTCGAAACTTCGTATTGTAGTATTTGTATAGTAATTTTCACACAACTCATCATCTTTGGTGAGTGCATAGTGTCGTGGAATTTCTTCTAATTCCCAAAATTTTGTTAATTGTTGTATGTCGTCGGTGCGAGTCATCATGCTTAATACTTTGATGCCACCGTTTGTGTCTTGCGGATATAACCCGGATAAAATCCAACCCAATTCTGTTTCTTGAGCGATTATACCGCCTTGTAGTCGTTTAAAACCTTGTAATAGTATTTTACTATATTCTTGGGCACCTAAAATTATGTCTATAGGTCCCTTTTTGTTGTACGTTGGGTCTGCCAATAGAACATTGTCCAACTCTTGTAATTGTTGTAAGTTACTTCTTGGTAACGAGTTTGTAAGCTTTGGTAGTACTATAAGTGTTACAGGTAGTCTGTACTCACTAGAGTACCTTGGTTGTAGTTTTATGTTAATTGTATATTTCGATGTCTTAGGTTCGTTGTCTCCAATGCCTTTTATTTCGGCTCGAACCTTTTGTCTTGGATACGACAGCAGTTGTGCTACTTCTTCCGTGCAAAATGACGCTTCTGAACCTTGGTCACACAATACTCTTAATAATTGTGGTGTTCCATCATACGACGTGGTTTGTAATAGCGCTGTGGCTAATAAGACCGTATTTTTTGCCTCTAAATTGGTAGCTGATAAGTTCGATAACGTTGTGTTTTGTTTTTTATCACTCATAGTTGGTTTAGGAGTGAACTTTTTCGTATACTCAGAAGACTCTGGTTGTCTTTTAATTGAATCGAATGTTCGGTGTAATAGTGTGTTATGACCTTTATGTTGACATATTTCACATTTTGTATAAAACTCGCTCGTGCATTTTATTTGTTTATCATGATTTAAGCAGCGTTTGCACATTTCTTTGTCTGAGACTTCCTTATATCGTTGCGTCACGTTCAAGGTTTTAAAACTAGGGCATTTATTTATATTATGTTCTGTGCTTTTGCAGTACCAGCAATGTTTACTTTTTGATGATTCTGCTATTGGTACGAGTGTTCCCCGGTATTTATTTATTGTATGATTCACCGAGTTATTACTCAGGTGATTATACGTAATTTTTTGCTGATCGTAGGACTTTAAACTTTTAAATCTTTTTTCTAAAAACTGTAACATTTCTTCAAACGATTCCAATTTGTTTGGGTGTTGTAACTGATCCTCGTATTTTGAATCAGTTTGTTGGTCCCATTTCCTGGCCAAAAGTCTAGCCAAAATAGGGTCCCATGTTGAAATGTCAATTCCTTGATGTTTTAAAGATTCCAAACATTCTTTTATGGTGTCGTGCATGTCTCTTAAACCCGCTGCATTCGCAACATTTAGCTTGGGTAAATCTAATAATTTATCGATGAATTTAATTGATATCATTCGTTCGTCTTCATAACGTTGCGTAAGCAATTTCCACGCGGTTTCATAGTTCGATTCACTTATCGTTAGATGACGTATAATTTTTGCTGCGTCACCTTTTACATTTGTCTTTAAATATTGCATCTTTTCTACCAATGAAATATTTTTATCTTCATGAATAATTTTTTTGAATAAATCATGAAAAGTATACCATGAGTCATAACTCCCAGTAAAAGTTGGAATAGAGATACGGGGTAGTTTTCCTGACGACTGTGTTAAGGTTATTTTTTCGCTGGAACTGTCATGGATTTTTTCTTCCAGCATCTCCATTGTAGTATCGAACTCAATTTGGGTGTTTTCAAAATATTTATTTTTGAAGTAAAGGTGTCCCGATGTATCCTCCTCCAATAATAATTCAATGTGTGTTTCTTCAATATCCTGCCATCGTTTTTGTAAGTTGTTTATTGTAGTTTGTAAATGCCATATAGGTTTGTTTTCAGTGACTGATTCTTTCGCCTGAATTAGCCTTTTTGACATCTGGGATATCCTGAACATTTGTATAAACGTCTTGGGATTCCCTCTCCCTTCTTCTTCGTTTGTGTTTTGTTCTTCAGGTTCATATATCGCCTGAACAAGTTGAAGTCTTGCTTCATAGTTTTGTAGGTGGGCTAAGCCCTCGTTGTATTGTTTTTGGATATTTCCAAAGTAATTTGTAGTGATATATTTGTGAGATGATAACATCTCTTGTTTTTCCAGTTTCGAGTGATTCTCTTGCACCCGTTGGAAAATAGTAGTTAGTGTTTGTCTTTTTTCGTCAATGTATTTTTGTGTTCTTCGGCTCACGGAGTCCTTTTTAATGTTTGTAATTATCCTCCTGATCTCGTTATAATCTTCCTCCTGGCTCCTGATTGCTGTGTTTATTTCTTGTATGTCCATAGTGCTTCTTTTGTCTTCTTCCCTAATAGCCCTACCCTAACTTCCCTACTACTAATGTTTTAAGTCAATACTTATCGTACCTGCGCTCTCGCTATAACACGTCCCTGAAGGTGCGACTTCTCAATCAGCTGGTGAGTCCCGCTTGTGGGAGGCCAGTGACCGAACCGCAACGAGAGGCTTTCTGACAGAGTACGTAAGTAAAAGTCCTTCAGTCAATTCCGAAACTGATGCTTTGTTGAGTACACCAGCCCGTTCTTAACTGATTCGTATGTCTGTTATGTCAAACCTACGGGGGGGTTAGAGGGAGGAAAAATCTTTACTTTTACTCGAAGGACCAAATGTACAGGCGTAGTCTGGGCTAGTGGACTAACGCCGTGTTTGACAGAAGAACCTAAGGTTATAGTTTGAAGTACCTAAAGCCCTTAAGTTCCTAGCCTATATGATGGGATACCTGCACCGTGCTACCTAAGGTGACAGGTGGATGTGAGATGGATGTTGGGTGGAGGATTGGTTATTCTCACTGCCAGTCAAGCAGACTCACTCGACTAATCAGAACTGACGGCTAAGGGTGTCTTGGCCACAGTGAGATGGAGCTTTGGGTGGAGGATTGGTAACTCTCACTGCCAGTCAAGCAGACTCACTCGACTAATCAGAACTGACGGCTAAGGGTGTCTTGGCCGCAGTGAGAGGGATGTAACTGAGAGATGAATAAATTCAAATCTGATTTATTTTACACAATGTACACCTTATATACTACTTATTGCTAATACACACATATACCATTTTGTGTTAGTGTGTCGTACGTGTAAAGTATAACGCAGTGTCTTTAAATCATGTCAGTGCTAATTTTGCACATTATGTTGACATGCTTTACTTGTATGTTGACATGCTCTACTTTTGAGTTTGCTGCGTTGCATGTTCAATGTGCATTGAACATACATAGATTGAATTAATTAAACATTAAAAACTACTTTACGTCTCAGAGTAAATGATAATATTATGTACGCATTATTGTCAGTAAAGTAGACATATTTATTTATAAAACAGTCGTAATTGATCGATTGATCTAACGACTTACCCTATTTGGCAAAACATGATAAATGTTCTAGCAGGAACGCTCCAGTGATGACAATAATAGTGACCTAGACCTTGATACTCCTTTTGAATAATTTAAACAATTGAAAAAGTTTTGTTTGAAATAAATTGAAAAAGATTTTCATTGATTGTATTTTAATTATAATAGAAAATCACAATTATAAAAATAGATAGTTTTATCGATAAAAAACTACGGACTTTATCGTAAGCGTGACAGCACTAGGGACAACTGTCACAGAGATCATCCTATATTTTATGGACTATAGATGTTCCACCAGCTTCCCTTGCTTGACTCACGTATCCATATAATGCTATTATTTCGTTTAAATACCCATATTGCCCCCTGGCGTTAAAAATAATTTCACTATTTATATGTAATATCCATAACATACCTATTTACTTTAATCACAATTTTTGTTATCTAAGTAGATAGTTGCCGTAACAATGGCTACTACGGACAACGCTTGACAACTATTGCTTCAAAATTTTGTCCCATTTGTTAATCTTAATAGACACTGCTCCAGACCAATTTACCAATACGTCGCAGTGTTATGTATTAAAGCCTAAAACTTTTCTGGATAAATAGACTATCTGACAAAATAACATTCTTTTGTAATACAACTGGTATTTTCTGGGATTAGGGCGTTCAAATATACAATTTCATCCGATTTATAATAAGTAGGTAGTAGTATAGACAATAATACCACCACCGGGCCACCACTGGGCTTAAGCTTCCTTCCAGTAAGAGGAAAATTGATCTACTATACCACGCTGGTCGACATGTTGTTATAGGCTTTTATTTCTTGTTTCACTTCTATTGCACCTATGTTATATACACAGGGTGTATCTGGTTATGGGACAACTGTTCGAGTATGTTGTAGTTCAACGGTCATAGATCATAATTAAAATGTATATTATACAAAAACAATATAACATAAAAGTTGTAGTGATTATAAAAATGTGTGTCTTAGAGTTTATGCCTTAAATTTTACGCATTATGTAGGTATGTACAGACAGGATATATGTAAGCATGTAAAACTTCGACAGTATAAATAGGTATTAGATTTGCGCGAACCTTTCAATGGTTACGTAGGTACAAAGGCGACTCATCAACGGTCATCGGCCGATCAGCTGATTTATGTTAAAGCAAGTTTGTCTTGCTTATGCGAACGTAATCATTGATTTAATTAAATTCTAATGAACATTTAACAAAATATGTTGCAGATTAAGTAAATGTCTTTATACATTTCAATCAAATTTACACGAAAAAAGATGACAAAATTGAAAACTTACATGTCTCTCAATTCATTAACGAATCGATATTTTTATTTAAATTTTTTCATGGGTTCCTATCCCCATTGCCTCGGTCCGATTTGATACGATATCCACGGGTAAGAGAGTGTTGAATTGTATTCGTACTCTGTCCCTACATGGACATTTATGTAGATTAATTGTAGCCATATTTCTATGTCCAACAGTGAACGTTGTTGGGCTAATGAATAAACGGATATATAAATATGTATAATGGGCAAGAGCACTCTCGTGATTACAGTATTTTTGTCCTTAAGCCTTTCCGAAGAGTAATTCTGAAAAGCCAACACCAACATTGAGAATCCATTGGCCAATAGATGGATATCTCAAGACTGATTTGACTTGTCGTATAGTGACGGAGTAAGAATACAATTCATCAACCCCTATTTTATCCGCGAGTGCACACCCACGACTAAGGGCTATAATATATAACGTCGGTGCAAGAGAAGGAAAACTTGACATGAAACCCTGTACCAACAGGGCCGATCACCGTGGCGATTTCCCTCCGACTACGGCCGATTTCCCTCCTATTATATAGAAGACACGAACTCAACAGTTGGCCGCATATAAGCTAAAATGGTGATTTGAATTAAATGCAAGACCGCGAGACTCTTACAGGCTCAGTCTTGGTCTTGCTCAAGTCTTGCAGGGCCAGTCTTGGTCTTGGTCTCGCGTTTCTTCGACAAGTACCTGTACAGGGTCGCTAGGAGGGAGAGAACACCGTCCTGCCACCACTCCGATTGCGACGAGGACACGGCGCAGCATACGTTCGAGGTCTGTGCCGCTTGGGCAGAGCAGCGCCGTGAACTCGTCGCAATGCCGACCATCGCTAGGGAGATGCTCGGCAGCATCAGGAACTGGGACGCGGTCGCATCCTTCTGCGAGGCAGTTATCTCGCAGAAGGAAGCGGCGGGTCGCGAACGCGAGGAGCACAGCCTCGACGAAGCGACCCGCCGTCTGCGACTGGGGCGGCGCAGGCACGACTACCTGCGTCCCATGCCGCCCTAGCCAAGGCCGCGGGTGACGTGACCGGGGTGTTAGTCCGTCACCCGCCGAGAGGCCGACCGCGTGAGGAAAGACCCACGTCCTCCCCGAGCGGGGGACGTCGGTCGATGGGAGGGTAACCCGGGTAGGGGGTATTCCGTCGGACCGACCACTGATGACAAGTAACCCTGCTCCGGTGGTCGGTCCAACGACGAAGGCGACGTGGTGTTCGGGTGGGTTGCGGGTGTTGCGTGCTTAAGCCCCTCTGTCGCCCCGGACAGAGTGGTGCGGAAGCGCGCCGCCTGCAGCCCACCCCAAAAAAAAAGCCTTAAATGGAACGCCTCAGAGCGAGGTAACGCCGCATACGTCATGTTTTTTCGTGTGTGCAATTGGCTCCATCGAATTATAAGACGTTGTCACGTCAAAAACAAATATAAATTCCGGATAAGTATTCACCAACATATTAAATACTAAATCTTTCTCCGAAACATGCTGCATCTTATGGTATAAATATATATATTATTCTGATCGTTCAGTGGTTTTCGCAGTATAACCGAACAAAAAACCAGTTCCCGATTCATTAGTTTATATTAGACTGACAAAAATAAGAGAGACAGTATTTCTAATTTAGTTGCCGACCTGAGTGTTCCATAATATTGTTTTATTCAAATATTATGAGTAAATAAAAATAATAAATAAAGGTGTCCCAACTAGAACGCAATTTTTAAATTTTAAATAAAACACATATTTAAAAAAAAATCGTGAAACTTTATTATATCGTAAAGTAGACAGAATGAGGTTATGTATGGAACAAGATATCGTGCAGATGGCCGCCGCGGCTTTGCTGGCACACACGCGATCTTTTAATGAAATTTTCAATGGCCGGTTTGCATAAATGCTGCGGTATTTCATTAATGCAGCGTCCAATTTCCTCTTTTAAGGCTTGAGTCATCGTCGGCTTATTCGCGTAAACCATAGACTTCAAAAAACCCCAAAGAAAATAATCTAAAGGTGATAAATCGCACGATCTAGGCGGCCAATTCTGGTCTCCAAAACGCGAAATAACACGACCGGGAAATGACTGATGCAGCAATTGAATTGTTTCTCTGGCTGTATGACATGTGGCGCCGTCTTGTTGAAACCACATGCCCTCCACATTCATTTCCTCGATTCTAGGCAAGAAAAAACTGGTTATCATTTCACGATACCGAACACCATTGACTGTTTGCGCTTGACCTGCCTCATTTTCATAAAAAAAAGGTCCAATGATTCCTCCAGCCCAAAAACCACACCACACAGTGACACGTTGAGGATGCATTTGCTTCTCATGAATCACTCGAGGATTTTCCTCACCCCAAATGCGACAATTCTGCCTATTGACGAAGCCATCAAGATGGAAATGGGCCTCGTCACTGAAGATGATTTTATAGGCAAAATCAGCATTTTCATGTTGTCTCTCCAATACCCAATTAACGAACTTCCTTCGCTGTCCATGGTCAGCTGGCTTCATTTCCTGAGTCAATTGAACTTTGTATGCATGAAGATGCAAATCTTTCGTCAAAATTCGCTGCATAGTGGATTTGGAGACACCAATTTGCTGAGCTCGGTGTCGAATTGAGGTGGATGTAGTTTGAGCGACATCATTACGTACAGCTGCGACATTTTCGGTCGATCGACCTCGTCGAAGGCGCGTTGTTGTCTTTACATCACTAACAGACCCAGTTTCGGCAAATTTATCCATTAATCTCTTTACAGTTGACTCTTTTGGAGCATTATTGTGACCCCAAATTGATCGCAATTTGCGAACTGTAGCCGCAAAACTTTCACCGTTTTGGTAAAACAATTTTACAATGAGAATGCGTTGTTCATTCGTGTAGCGCTCCATTTTTACTAACCTCGTACCTTCTACTAGCAAACAATAACAATTGTTCAAATGTCAAACAATGACACTTCGAATGGCGCCAAATTTAAAAATTGCGTTCTAGTTGGGACACCATTTATTATCATATCATTACACAATTACATATATAATTTGCTTTTAGTTTGTCAAATATATTCGCCAAACATTCGCATCGTTCCTTGCGAATGCGAATATCAGAAACATATGCGAATGCGAATATTCGTTACATCACTAGTTTGCACTATACAAAGTTTAAGAGAAATATCTTCAGTAAAATATAAAGAATTGGAATTGAAGTTAAATAAATGCCAATCATTATTGAATCAGTTTGAAACGCTATAGGATAAGATAGATTTACTACATACAGACTCTAATGAACAAAAAATAGAAAGAGATTTGTTAGAAAATAATTTTGCATGTTTAATTTCAAGTTGTCAGGAAATTTTAGATAGTCGCCCAGTTGATAATAAAAATATCGAGGACTATTGTAGCGGTTCTCATTCATATTCGGCTAATGCTATCAAATTATCTACCATAAAGTTACCTAATTTTGACGGCAACTATTTACATTGGTTAGAATTTAACGATACGATCCATGATAAATAACAATAATAGTATTCCTGTAATAAATAAGTTTCACTATTTACGGTCTTCTCGTGAGGGTAGTGCAGCCGTAGTGATTAAGTCTATAGAATTTAGTGCTAAAAATTATAAAATCGCGTGGGATCTATTGTGTAAAAGGTTTGATAACAAAAATATACTGATTAATAATCATTTGAAAGCGTTGTTCAGTATTGATTCTTTGCGAACGGAATCCTTTAAGGCTTTGCGTTTTCTTGTCGATGACGTTCTAAAGCATTTGCGTGCTCTCGAATAGCCTACTGATAAGTGGGATGCCTTGATAATATTTATGGTCTCTGGAAAGTTAGACATTAATACGAGTAGAAAATGGGAAGAATGTAAGGGTAACCTAACCGATTTACCAACGTTAACTGAATTTTATTTATTATTTTTTATTTCTGCGTGGACTTGCTTCAAACTGCCTATACCAATATTAACCATTTTGATAAACCAACTGATAATAAACAGAAACCTGATTCTCAGGCTAAGAGTTTTGTGGTGTCTTTCGATAAGAAAGGCAATAAAAGATGTTGTGCTCTATGCAATCAAGGGCATTTTTTATATGAATGTCCTATGTTTAAAAATATGAATATAGATGATCGATTTTCGTTAGACTGTACGTTACAAGGTTCGCCGTACTACCGTTGTCCAGCAACATGCACGCTGTGTACTTCGCACCCTTCGCAATGATTACGTTCACCATAGCTGTGGACAGTAAAACATGCGCAGAAGTAGCAAGCTGCATAGAATTGGCTAAAAGCACAGCATTAGACGTAGAACGCGGAAAAGAAGACGAAGAAGAAGGCAAAGGATTGAAAACTGGTTTGTTTTCTTGCATTTCGAAATGTAAAAGCGTATTACGCTTTGTTTTGCAGTATTTGCAGTGCGAAAGCTTGCATTGCTTAGCAGAATGTCCATGGCGTAAGCAATTAAGACAAACGTTGTAATCGTTTGCTATTTGTTAACGGTTTTCTATGGACAAATTTCTAAATGATTCACATTTATATAATGAATGAGATTGGGAGCAAAGTGGACATTTATTTATTTTATTAATGTAATTATTATTTGAATTTGTGTGTATTTGAGTGATTTTTGAATTATTTTTATTTAAGTGTTGATTATTTAAAGCAACAATTATATTATTTTGAGAAAGATTAATATTTGATTCAACGGATTCCAACCAGTCTGCTTTTTTTCTTAAAAAAGAACAAAACTGTGCTAATGTGGGATCGTCTTGTAAAGATATATTCCTATGCTCTTCCCAATCACGACTAGTAATCAAATCTAATTTTTTAAAAGGGCTATAAAAATTAATAAAGTGTCCCAATATTGAGTAGGCTGTTTTAAAGTGGTTAGTGCCCTAACATTTTTATTGATTACGTCAACAAGATTTCTAATGCCAACACTTGTTTCTTTTGATATTATCTCTTTATCAAATAAAGCTTGTATGTGATTATTCATGAGAAGTCGGTTGTTATTGTATCGCTTATACAATAAATCCCACGCATGTTTATTACAATACTACTGTATAATAGGTATAATCTTCCAGCAAATAATATCTACTATTATATTTATGCGAAGTGCCCGTATGACGTGATCTCGTCGTCGAGTGTAGCGAGAGAGAGAGAGAACGCGGCCGCAAGCTAACGCAGCGCGCGCGCGGCCCCTCTCCCTCTCTAACCACGCCGTCCCTCACTCCCGTCCGGGGTCAAGTGATCTCCGGTGCGCCGACATTAGCAGTGGCTTCGTCCGGAATTGCAGCCACATTGCTTCCTGGCGGTAAGACGGCTCATACTATGTTTAAAATTCCAATCGATTTAAAGAGCAATGAAACATCGACGTGTTCATTAACACGCAACTGTGACAAAGCTAAAGTGTTTCAGGATTGCTGTCTAATCGTTTGGGATGAATGCACAATGGCAAATAAAAACGTCGTAGAGACCGTGGATCGAACTCTCCACGATATTCGCCATAATGAAAAGCCAATAGAGAATATCACATTGCTTTTCTGTGGGGATTTTCGGCAAACTCTGCTTGTTAAAACTAGAGGGACTAAAGCCGATGAGATCAATGCTTCACTGAAGAGCTCTTATCTATGACCTCAAGTGCGAAAGTTAACCTTCACAATTAATATGCGAGCACAGCTAGGTGGCCATTCACACGAATGTGCCACGTTAGATGGCAATGCTTAACCTCTGTGCTAAGTAAAGCCCAGCATTCCGATCACGAGTAGCTTCATTAAGGCGCTTATTTAATTCTTTAAATATTATAGGCGCCCCAGGCCCCCACGGTCCCAAATTTCCATCTCAAAAGGCTCAAATATGTATACACTGTCTAGAGTACAGTATTTGCGCCTTTTGACGTTCTCTGCTGATTCAGCCGCCGCTTCAGCCTTATTTTCAGTTCCAGGAAAATGTGACAGCGCTAGGGTATCAACACAAGTTGCGTCCCATACCAAAGGTCGATCTATCTTCCACGGAATTAATGTCATATCATCGGGTCTTTTACAAAAACTCGAGGATTAAAAAAACTGAATGAACGGATCTTACGACAATTACGTAGGTTGCAGCAACACCACAGAGATTGTGAATGAGTTCAGAAAGTTAGAAAAGTTATACACAGTTTCGAAATTATAATAAAACAGGCTATACTTGCAAAAATACAGTTGATTCAAAACGTAGAGAAGTTTTTTGAAGATGATGAAATAAGCCACATGAGTTCAGGAAAGAAAGAATTCATAACAAGAACAAAGTGAAGAGATAAAAAAGATACTAGAATGATAATGTACGAAATTTTTAATTCACATCATCCACACTCTGGTTTTTTTTTATAAGCTGCTATTTGTATGCATGCATTTTGGGCAGTTATACCCGACTTTAAGCCATGATACTTGTTTTGGTCAAAATAAAGCTATGAATACTCAACTTTAAAAGTCTTGGAGTCATTAACTTGTAGCCCGAAGAATGTAAGAGTAGGCAGCTGGAATATCTAGCTTGATTATTGTAAAGATATTGAATTTTCGAAATGGACATAAACTAAAACGTCATAATACAGAACACGTTTTATGTGATTTCTTAATTGTATTGGTAATACCCGAGTTTACAACGAATCGTGTGGAACTACTCTGAAAAGGGTCATGGAAAAGGTGCCCCTAATGGAGATAGCACTGCACTTAAAATAACGGCTGATAAAATTGTGAGCTTTGGCCGTGACATTGTCGACATGAAAAGATTTATAAGTTGTCTTAAAGAAAATATATCAGGTATAATAATAGAGGATATAGAAGAATAAAAAATACTGGAAAGAGATTTGTTGATCCATCTGGGTTAAAAGAATTGCGGGGTTCAAGGGAAGTATAGCAAGTTCTTTGGAATGGAAACAACAAAGATGTGTTAGCAATGAGGCGAGTGAGTTGTTCTCCAAGCAATTGCTTAACAGAATTCATACTGATTTCCTCATGGGCATGATATAGGCTTTTTTAATATTGGAGACAATGAAAAATATAAGAACAAAAAAAAAATACGTCAAGGGGAAGCGAATAAACGAATTAAAGAAAACCAGGTAACAAAAGAGATTAAAAGTCTTCGACACACACAGCAGCTGTTACTGAAGGTCAAAATGTACAAAACCAATCAGATTTGGACTTGCCAAACAGTTTTTGGGAAGAAATTCCTTCAATTGACGAAGATTGTCTGACACCTATAATTTAAGGGCCGCTATATGCCATAATGAGGACATTGCACGAAAAAAGTATGTCTAAAGCTGTGAAAGGGATAACGAGTTTTTAATCTTTATAATTCTACAGCTCCAGCTACCGCTACAGTTTAATCTTCACACCAAAAAATTGACGACAGTGGTGACGACTTTTAAATTTTTTAGGCCATAGTATAAAATGTAAACAATTTATAACTTCAATTAAGAAGATTAACGGCCGGTTTCTGAAAGAAAACTTTCAATCAGTTAACCGCTCTGTCAACTCAACAGCTCTGTCAAATCAATTTTGGTTCTCGAAATGTTGATTAGTGAAAAATTTACTAATCTATGATCAAGCTGATTTGACATACAGATTATATTTAGTAGCAGTCACACTGAAAACTCGATGTCAAAAAATACCATAAGACTTTGTTAGACAGAAAATAACAAATTCCGTCAGTTTTGACATTAAATTCTACGAAATTCTAATTGTTTAGTAGGATTCCTACTAGGAATCAGTTTTAAAAAAAAAATGTTTATCAAACTTAAACATCTCACAACAGTCTCAACATAAACAAAACGAACCAAAAAAATACACTTCTAATTAATTCTCATAAAACATAAAATTAGCTCTTAGTATGGTTTATTATTACTAATCATCAAATAATATTCTAATTAACAAAATACAAAATATAAATTCAGTCCAAATCTAATTGAGTTATAAAGAAGTAATCAGAATATTATTAAATCTCTCTTAAATTTTTGGTTGAGCCTTGTAATGAGATCGTAGAAACAGTAAAGTATCTAAACTTTTATCACTCAATCTTGATCGCAAATGATTACACAAGTAACCCGACGAAGAGAAAGCTCTCTCTGACTCTACACTAGTTGGTGGAATACTTATTAAATTGTTGAAGGCTATACTCAAATATTTTCCTCTAGACCCACCGTTTTCGTAAAGAGCCATTTCTATTTTGATTAAAGTGTCAAAGTCAGGTGCAGTTTCTATTGATGTGCTGTTCTGATTTAGCATTTGCTTTTTCACTGCCATTTCTAACTGTTTCTTTAGCGGCACTGAAGCTGAAGGTAGATCATCATATGCAGAAACAGTAACATCATGTGTAGATTCCATATTAAAATTTTCTTTGGGTTTGACAACATCCAAAATGTGTTTTCTCATCTCTGTGCAATCTGGCCTTAAAAATACATCACAGTATTCATTTGCTGAATCGAAATAGGTTTTTGGGTTATGTAGATAATTTAAGGTTGAAGTAACCAGCAACCTTCCTTCCTTAACCCTACGTTTCAGAGAAGTTACAAGTTCACGAGCAACTAACTCATGTTGCATGACTTGCATGGCGTCTAATTTTGTGAACATTAACTTCAGAGCAGTATCGGCAGTAATTAGGCTAGCGGTTCTTTTACACAGTTCTTCGACAGTGGCTTTTAGTATTTCAAATACTCTGCTGAGATCGGCCAGACGTCGGTATTCACTTTCTGATAGCTCTTGATTAATTTTTAAATCAATCATTGCCCTCTGGATCGGAACTTTAAGCTTCACAAATCTCTCCAACGTATCTGCTAAACTGTTTCAACGTGTTCTACAATCTAAAATCAAATTAGTTTCACCAATCATTTCCTCTTTCACATATTTTTGCAGCAAATAATTTTTTGTTGGCGACTTTCTAAAAACTTTCAAAATTTTACGGACTTTTCTATTAATTCTTTGAAAATAAATTCGTTGTGAGGATTAGTCCTTACGATTACATGAAAACCATCATTGTCATCTTCATCATCATCGTCTGAAGCAAAGGTGTCATTATTCTCATCAACTTCTGTTTCAATTACCCGTGTTTGGCAATTTTCTTTATTTTTGTACTTGACATCTAGTATTGCAAGCTGTATACCGTGAGCAAGGCACTGTTGATGGAAAATCGATGCATCACGGCCAAAGGCCACCATTACAGAAGCACCGTCAGTCGTGGTACAAATTACGTCGTCCTTCAAAGATAATTCGAACGCTAACAATCTTTTCTCCAGCAACTGCAAGCAAATTCTGGCTGGCATACTTCCAATTATTCTTACAAGGCCGAGATTAACAAAATTGTTTTTCATCATAGGACTATGCACATTGACATTCATAAAACGTCTATTACTTGTACTAGTCCATTCATCTAGAGTCACCAAGACCTTAACTCCGTCATTTTTTAGTTTTGAAGCTTGTTTATAACAGACAATTTTACAGTTTCACCATGCTTCATCACCATATTTTTAATCGAATTTGAAGATGTAGGTAATTTGTAGCCAGATTGTGGCATGACTTGTCTTTGGTCATTTGAAGTAATAAAAAAACTAAAAGGTAAGCCATCTACAGACGTCATACGAGAAAGCGTTTCTGGTAAGCTATTTGAACTTGTAAAATAATCAGTTAATTTTTTTCTTTTTTTTGGTGTTTCATCTTCCGTAGCAGTGGCAAAACACGATGTATTTGCCGTAGAAGTCGTTGCCAGCTGATGTTGACTATTAGCATCAAAATTATCTTTTAAAACTATAGAATGTGCTGTTTTTAAATGAGTATGAAGCCCTGAAGTTGAGCCGCCCGATGTCTTGATTATTTTATTACAGCTTATACATTTAGCAGTGAGATTATCTGAAGCTTTAAGAAAACGACTCCATACTGATGTTTCTGTCTATGACAATTTTTTGTGCTTTTCATATAGAATTTTGTCTTGATCTGCCAATTCTGCCATCGCTTTCGACTAATAACAACCTGTAAAGAAAATATCAAATTGCACTTACAAGAAATACATCGCTGAACTTGAACCCTGCATAAAACACATTGATTCAAAACATAAAAATAACATGAAATAAATCCATACTTATAATATTAAAATGCAAAGTGCAAACGTAACTCTGTCTGTCCGTCTGTTACGCTTTCACGCCTAAACTACTGAATCGATTGGGATGAAATTTGGTGTGGACATAGTTTGAAACCTGGGAAAGGACATAGTCTACTTTTTATTCCGATATGAGATACACTTTATTGCGATGTGGGATACTTTTTATCCCGATGTAGGTAGGTACTTTTCTTTCGGTAAGTATATCTTTTATCCACGCGGGCAAAGTCGCGGACACAGCTAGTTTGAAAGTTCATTTATACTATGACTGTTTAAAAAAACTAAATATTATGGTCAATCAAAGGACAAAACTATAAAAATAAGTTGAAAACAATTGCGTTAGAAACCATTAATTAAACGTTCATTTACATCGTAATTTCTATCTTAGCTATTTGCAGTACAATACATACAATACAAATGTAGAATAGAAAATGATGATGAAATTTGGCCCGGTATTCCGGTGCCAACAATCCTTATGTTTGGTCATATGGGCAGAGGCGCCGGAATCAACATACTATTAATCGGAGTACTCAGGGGACGCTATGAACATAGCGCCATATGTAGAACTGTTTGTTTAAAGTTGTGCATCTTCTGATCTTTATTAGGTTTTGATTTGCACTCAGGGCTTTTATGGCCATACCTATTGCATGAATAGCAGCGAGGACCTTTTGATAATTTTGTTTTTATATTGAAACTTTTGGCTTGTAGCAAAAGCTGATGATTCATTTTGTTTAACGTCTTGTAATATTTTGGATTTAACTGAATCCGAGCTGATTGTAATACCTGAGTTCTCTATGGCTATAATCATAGGCTTGTAACTTTCTGACAGACCAGATAACAGAAGTGTACCAAGTCATTCATCGTCTACATGAAAACCAATGTTCCTTAATTTATGTGCTGTTGCCATTATTTTACTCACGTATTCCTCTACATTAGGTTTTGAGGAATACGAACGGGGAAATGGACTTGGAGACGAGCCCGTGAGTCGCGACCTGATGCAGGTAAATTCCAACTGGTGGGATATTATCATCAACGGTTCGTCCAATGATTTCGATTGTGTACGAGGTATGACAACTCTCCTCATCGACGGTGTCACTACTAGCGAGTTATCATGGAAAGGGAATAATATCCCCATCGATAGAAAGCTGAGTACGACGCGGATCCGCACTCCCCTTTCGGTGAATTTGACCGATTGCATGAGGCAGGGTAAAGTAGACGTAACATCCGGACAGTCTCTCTCCCTCCTTACCAACGTGGGAGGGGGTTAGTTAGAGTCACGCTATGGATATGGGGGAGTGGGACTGTTCGACGACTACAAGCTTGAGCGTACGCTTGGTAGGATTAACATGCTTCTGTTGGACACGAATGATTTGCTTTACTGCACTAAACCTCTCAATGCCCAGGTTGCAACATACAGTATGCGTGTCAGCACATCCATCACATCCATACTTTCATATAATTTCGGATGGCGCGGGAATGTCCGTCCCATGCAGAATCCACAGGTCGTAGGACCAGCATTCGACTGGGGTATCAGGATACAAGTCCGTGACTTCATGGCCGGAGATTACCTATTGCCAACTTTCACTCCAAGTATGATCGGACAACTTGAGAGTTCAGAAATGACCCAAATAAAGTCATGGCACGCTCGCATGCGTGAGACCACCTCCGACGGAACCTCCAACTCATATATTTATTCTTGTTTAGGAATTCCTGGCCTTATGTCCAAACACCATGGCTCACACAGAAATGTTGACGATTCAAATTTTCCAAAAGATAGGCTCACCTCCTCGCCCGCTGCGAATACTGCCAATACGGTGCCCACGAATGTGGGCACCCCAACCGTCCTCCCCACCACGAAAGTAGGATTGGGGTAGTAAGATGTCGCATTTTAATTTAAATCTTCTTAGATATAGATTAGTATCAGATCATCAATGTATAGGTTGTAAGCTATTTGAAGATGGTGTGATGGAAGGGGGAATTCACTTGTTGACACGCATGCACCCCAGCGCAGGATCACGGGCCATAGTTAGGAAATATAATGTAGTAAGAAAATTAACTAACCATCTATGTCTTCACGATCTTAAACGTTTCTTCAAGGAGTGCACGGGGTGGCTGAAGCTTGGCGGGAGATACATCAACGCGCAGTGGTGCCTACTCACCCACTGGGAGATGTTTACGGGTTATACCGCCCCGGTTGAGTTGGCGTCACTGCGTGATGATGTGGATGATTGGCTCACTACTACTAAAGACAATGGTACACTAAACACAATGGTATAAATATCAATGAATTGGATTATTTAAGTGATTTATACACTGAGACAAAGAATTTTTTTTTACAGGAATCTCGTATACCTGACAACCCACCCAGTTTATACAACTGGGTGAGGGTCTGGGGTAAGGCTACGTGGTAAAGCGCGTACAGGTGAAAAAACAACTATTAACATTGAGGGAAGGGAAACAAAAACCAGAAAGTACAAAGGGGTAGATGCTGCTTTACTCTCAGATAGTGATATAATGGGTGAGATGGTGACTGCAGTACACGACAAAATGCGTATTATGCAAAAGTAAACTAACTTTGTAAAGTTGTGCATCCCATTCATAAGGATGGAGATAGAGACTGCGTTGGTAACTATAGGCCTATATCAATACTATCACCATTATCAAAAATTTTAGAAAAAATATTAAACAAATCAATCAATAATTTTTTAAACAAGTTCAACGTTATAGCTAAGAATCAGTATGGATTTCGTTCAGGAATTTCAACTGAAGATGCAATAATGGACTTGACTAACTTGATTGTTAAAAACCTGGATAATAAGAACAAATGTATCTGTATATTCCTTGATATATCGAAGGCATTTGACGCAGTTTCTATCCCCATCCTCCTTGAAAAGCTTGAGAAAGTTGGAATAAGGGGTAAAATGCACAATATGTTCAATGACTACCTTAGTAATCGAAAGCAATGTGTTAAAATTGGCGACCATTTTAGTGACGAGCATACGATCCAATATGGCGTCCCCCAGGGAAGCGTGCTAGGTGCTACTCTATTCAAAATCTTCATAAATGACCATTGCACAATGAAATTACACAACACTAAAATTTTCACTTACGCTGATGACACTGCTATATTTGTATGGGGATCGGATTGGTGTGAAATTAAGAATACGGTAGAAACCTCACTAACTAAAGTTATGCAATGGATGAATGAACCTACTAACAATAAACCTGAATAAAACATATTACTTGCCCTTCTTCTTATGATCTACCAATAAGCCACCAAGTGACTACGTAATTAGAAGCCATATGTGCGACGATAAAAATGTATGTACTTGCCAAACAATAAACAGAGCAGATAGCGTTAAATATTTGGGAGTAGTTTTTGATAGAGGACTTAAATGGGATAAACACATACAAACAACCGACAAACAACAGGCGCCTTATTCTAGTGGTGGCACTAGAATAAGGCGCCTGATACACATATTTAAAAACCTTAGAGAATCAGCCTCTCGAGACAAACTAATCATAAGCTCTTTGTCATCATAAAGCTCTTTGTCAATCCATCTTAAAATATTGTATCCCGGTGTGGGGAAGCGCTGTGAAGTGTCATCTCATTGGATTAGAGAGGGCGCAGAGAGCTGTCTTGAAAGTAGCAACGAAAAAAGGATACCGATTTCTACTACAGAACTATATGCAGAATGCAAAGTGTTAACTGTAAGACAGCTTTATGTGCTCTACTCGGTCTTGCGGAGGCACCCAACTGTTCCTCTTCCTGATCCCAAAAAAAGGAGAAAGACTTGTGTTTGTCCAAAAACTGCATGTAGAACCTCATTTGCTAAAAGGCAATATCAAAGTTTAAGTGCTAAATTATATAATAATATAAATGCCGAACTAAATATTGTAAGTTTAAATAAAAACAATGTTAAAAATAAAATCACAGAGTGGCTACTGACACAAACTTATCACAACATAGAAGCAATACTTACATTTGACTCTTGATTGACTCATTACACCCACACGCATACCCTCTCACACACACACACACACACACAAACAAACACACGCACGCACGCACACACACACACACACTCGCGAACGCATGCACGCACACATACACACACCATGCATGATCTTTTATTTAATTGTTGTATTACTAATTAACTCATAAGAATTGTAAGGAGTAACATCAAAATGCGTAGGTACGCTAAATATACTAACTTTTCCAGCGACAATATTTATGCATAAAACAAAATTTGAATATTTAAAACACGTGGAGCACTGACAGCCATAACACAGGCCTTTGGCCTAGCATGGTTGTTAGTAGATAAGACTAATGTTACATAGATGTTAAGTAATTTTATAATTTTTATTCATAAGATTCTAATCGCAAGTGTCAATAAATTTTATTATTATTATATTATTATTAACTTTAATGACTAATTTCTGTATCGGGTAGATAATTATAAATTTTCTGCAATAACGATGATTTGTTGGACGTGAGACATCTTGGTCCACCCGTGACAAGGAACGCTGTAAAGTATTCCAAACGTCGCACATTGGGGCAGAATGGCCAGATCGGTGGCAATAAATCGAAAAATGAAACTGCCCGTATGGAGCCATTGTTATTTTATTTTAATAGTCAAATACCCCACTGTTAATACTGTAAAAGTTTTAAACCGTTATCATAAACACATTTTGCATGATAAACATCGGCGCAAGCCATTGTTGTTCACAGATTAGCTTGAGTTTGGTGTGAAGAAATTTGTAAAGTGTTTTTAATTAAATAAAAAAAAATTTAAATCATAAAATATTAAAGTATTTGGTATGGAGCCTTCAAGTTCTGGTAAATGTTAATCTATTTAAGATTTTTTTTGTGAGAAAGTGCCTTAAATTATATATAACGGTAATTATCATAAAAAAAAATTAAAATTACTTTTTTCTTTGCTTCTTTGTGCAAACATTGATCGGTTTAATTGTGTTCCCAAGCAGTCCCAAGAACAATTTTTGTTGTTATTGATAGCATGTCTTAACCTAATTAAGGAATTGCAAGAAAATTCTGCGCTTTTTTGCGGTTTTGATAAAAAAGCTTCTTTACAAAATGTGCTTTCTGACAAAAAAAAAATTTTAAAAATTTTAAATTTTTAGGAATTTCTAAGATTTGTTTTATCCTTTAGGTACTAGTCCTAACACAACTTTTATAACTCGGAGGGAGCTTGTCAACATAATGTGGTCAGTTGAAAATATTAATTTACAAGGGCGATTTGTGTTTCTGGAAGAAGAGTTAAAAAAACGAACAGGAAACTTCGATAACATAGGTTTAACTAAAACACTTTCTCGATTCAAATCTGAGTATAAAACTCGTTTTGAAAAGGCTTTTCGAAAATTAGAGAGGTTTTTTAAAACAAATAATTCATGGCTTGAGACATCTGTTTCTTTTCTTTGTTGCCCTGAAGAAAAGCTTAAGCGTGGTCGACCAAATGTTTCATTCGATGAAAGTAGTGAACGTACAAAAAGAATGAAAACAGAAAAACTAAGAGAGTCTACATCGATTTCTATGTTGAGTTTTGCTACTCAAATGAGCTTGAGAGCAGTGGGACAGGTTAGTGCTTCTAAAGTGTTAAAGGATATAACAACAACTACCCCTGACCGAGCAAAAAAATATCGGAAGTTATATAAGGAGTCACTGGAACCCAAACTTTGTAAAATGTCAGGCCAAGAAGCACTAGGGGTTGCAGTTGAAGCGCAACTATCTCGACATCAATACAATGTCATCAGAATGAGTGCACCAGAAAAATTTCCTGCATATAAGGTCCTACAAGCTGCAAAACAAAAATGTTATCCACCCCCCGAGTGCATCGAAGTAAGCGAAACTTTAGTAAAGGTTACCCTTCAAGCACTACTAGATTTAACCACAAAGCGTCTGTTGGAATCACAGATGGAAGTAATTGGTGTGTTAACAACGTTTGAAACGGAAAATCTGAGCTTGTTTTGCAAGTGGGGCTTTGATGGAAGTTCGGGACACAGCTCCTACAAGCAAGCTTTCCATGGCCTTGAAGCAACTGATTCTTCGGTCTTCATTACTTGTGTTGTTCCTCTTAGACTTTTTTCCAGTTCTAGGGTTGTATGGCAAAATCCACGTCCAGGCTCTACAAGATATTGTAGGCCCTTAAAAATAGAGTTTGTAAAGGAATCTACGCAAATGTCTATTGCAGAAAAGAATAGAGTTGAACATGAGGTGAAAAATTTGCGAAAGACAACAATGTTAATTGAAGAAAGAGAAGTACAAGTCAATCATACTCTACTTTTTACAATGATTGACGGCAAAGTCTGTAATGCTGTTACGGAAACGTCATCAACACAAAAGTGTTTCATATGTGGTGCGTCATCTAGAAGCTTTAATGATATAGATAGTATGTTGACAAGGGAAGTTAAAACAGAAAACTTAGAGTTTGGACTCTCCGTTCTTCATGGATAGATAAGGTTTTTCGAAAATTTACTTCACTTAGCCTACAAATTGCCTCTTAAGAATTGGCAAGTTCGAGGAGATGATGACAAGATAGTTGTTGCTGAAAACAAAAAAAGGATACAAAAAGAGTTTAAAGATCGTTGTGGTTTGATAATAGAAAAACCAAAGCCCGGATTCGGGAACTCGAATGATGGCAATACAGCCAGGCGTTTCTTTCAAAATCCTGAAATTTCCGCTGAAATTACAAAAATTGATGTACAACTCATAAAAAAGATGCATTTTATTATGATTGTTGTGGCTAGTGGCTATGAAATAGATGTAGAGAAGTTCAAAAATTTCGCAATCGGTACTGCCAGATATTATGTGGAAAAGTATCCCTGGTATTACATGTCACCTACCCTTCATAAATATTTCATTCATGGACCGGAAATAATAGCCCATGCCCTGTTACCGATTGGTCAACTGTCTGAAGAAGCTCAAGAATCAAGGAATAAGGACTTCAGAAATTATAGAGAGCACCATTCTCGGAAATCCAGTAAAGAAAACACTAACCGAGATATTTTTAACTGTTTTTTATTAAGTTCTGATCCCATTATTACTAGCATGAGGAAACTACCCGAAAAAAAGGAGCAACACATCCTAATTGAAGCATTGAGTTTGCTTAAAGCTCCCCCTGTTGATAATACAAATTCTGAGGTACAAGAAGATAGCAGTGATGAAGAAACTGATGATTTTATTCTATATTAATGAAAAATCAATACATTTATGCTATTCTCAATTATGTTCTATTTTCTGAATTAAAATATTTATTTTGTTATTCTGTTTTTACTGAAAAAAAATTATCTGTACTTACTGCCAGTTCCCCGATGTCGCATTTGTTCGTTTGTTCGCATAAATACATTTAAAACAAAAACAAAACTTTGAAATTTGTTTTTGTTTTAAATGTATTTATGCGAACGAACAAGAACAAATATATAACTGTTTGTATTTATAGCCAAATTTGAGAGCCCTAAATGTTTATATATTAAATACGGTGGGTATCTTCATTTGACAATTTCTTCCGAAATTAAAAAAAGTGGGCGTTTTGGTAGGCGTGGTCATTGTTGGGTTTTGAAATATCAATATATTGATTCTATAAACAATTTCAGAAATTTTCAGGTTGCTAGCTCTATTCCCTGATTTATTGCCACCAATAGGGTTATTCTGACCCAATGTGCGTCGGGTAAAAAATCAAAAATCAAATACAAACGCGATAAAATTCGTAAAGTAGTTTTATTTAAAACAATGTACTACAACTTTGTAGAATTTATAATTATCTACAAAAAATATCGCAACACCATGTCTAACTATTGTAGTTACGTCACAGGGTCTTTTTTATTTTTTTTAAATAAATTAAATGCTGTCGCTTCAAAACTCTTTATTTTGTACCTTGGTATTAATCCTTTTCACAATAAATTACTTCATATTCAAGACGGATTCAATACCTTTCTAGAACTTTTTGAATCATTAAATTCGGACATTTCATTCAAAAGATATAGCGATATTGAAAATGTTAGTATTGTAGACAAATAAGCATTAAGTATTGCGCGCTGTGACGGGCGGACATCAGGGGCGAGGAGGCGATAGCCTCTGCGAGATACCATGCCACGTGGCTAATTCTAGGGATTGGCGATCTTTCTAAAAAAGGCCGATTCTTGAATGCATTTGAATCGTCATACAAAGAATCGATTCACAAGAAAAATCGAGGTTTGAAGGATCGATTTCCGATTAATCAATCTATTGATCTTTTTTCTGCGGGAGCTTTTTGTAGGACATATGGAGAGTAAATATCTGATGAACTTTTTTTTAGGTAATCTGAAAGTGTTATAATCTTTTATAAAAATTAATCTGCTAAATGTATGTACGCGCATAACTTCAGAATGGCTTTCGCTACGGATTTCGCTAATTATTATTTTTAAAGATTCCTTGAAGTACAAGGATGGTTCTTACGCAGAGAAAAATTTAAAAACTACCTAAAAAGGTCTAAAAACAACACCTTTCTAAACTCCCATACCAACGATTCATAATAATAATAAAAAAACATTTGAAATTTAATACCATACAATAAAATTCAAGTGTTAGTGGAGAGGTTCCGGGAAGCTAAAACAATTGAATGACGTTAATATCGTACATATAGGGGAGAGTTGGCTATATCGTACTCCTTAATTTTTATCCAAGCTTGCGAGAATACTATCAAGAATATTCTAGTCTTTGTTTCTTTGTAACTTTAGTTTAGCGACTTTAATATACCTTTATGGTTTTTTAACTAGAGAGCACCTTTAACTTAATCGATTCTTCTAAAAAAGTAGGTTTCGCTACGATATAGAGACCGGCACGTTTAATCGTACCACACGGTTTCTAAATCGTACTTAGGAATTTCCCATACAAATGTCAACAAAAACTAAGTTCCTTTCTTTTAAATATTTATGTTTTGAGATCACTTAAGGCACAGTATTCAATTAAATTCTTGTTTTTCTTATCAACTAAATCACAGACCTCTGATTAGAGATTTATTAAGGAAAATCTAATTATAAACTGACAACTAATCTAATAACTTATTTTAGGCACTTGGGGCAAATGTCAGGAATTTGGCTGCAACTGATGTGAAGCCACATCTGACACACTCAATCCAAACAACCTTGGGTCCTTTTTTGTCGTAATAATAGCCGTTGCATATTGAACAATAATTATCATCGTATTCTTCGTTAAGATCTACGTCAGAGTCGTCATCTAAAACTATTTCTTCTTCAGTATCAGATGAATCTGTTTCAGGGTCTTTGGCTGTATTTCTTTTCTTTTTATTGTATGTTGCAGCTTTTTTCTTAGGAATTTTATGTTTCACGAGTTTAGCTTTTCGTGTTTTAACTGTCTTATTATCTTTAATCTTTGTTTTAACATTTGACCACCTTTTTTCTTTGTTATCATTTTTTAAAAACAACTTTAATAGAGCTATCGGAATCATATTGCTTCGGTTTTTTAATATTTCTTTTTACAGTTTCTCTATTTTTGGCAATATTCTTACTTTCGCACTTTGATTTCTTTTTAATAGGCTCTTCGAGTTTAATCTTTGGAATTTTCGCTATTTTTTCTTTTTTGGTATTCTTCTCGTTTTTGTAGAGCTTCTTCCAAATCATTTTTGTATGGACTCGCTGTTAACTCAACTGTTTTCTGTATCCCTCGTTTTCTCATATTAGTTTGTTTGTTTTTTGGCATTGGTGAAATTACATTAATCAGATATTTCAATATTGGCGTAAATTTGATTGATTGTCCAGAAGTTGACGCACCAAGGTTAATGACTTTAACAGAACTTTCTTCTGAGCGACCATTTGAAAACGTAGTTTTCATATCAATTTTTGGATTTAACTGAACTGTAGACGATGCGTCATTTGTTTGATGTTTTTTAATATTTTCCGGTAGATTGATGTTGTGGTATCGAACAGAGGTTATCACATTGCGATTTAAATACTATAAAACCATAGTCAACAATCTTTCAGGTTGTTCGTATTTTGGACTTTGGACAATATTTTTGATGCCTATTTCATATATGTTAAAATCATAATTTTCCACGCTATTTTCAAATATCAGTGACTCGCATTCAGTGACATCAGACATGTTAGAGTCTGTTTCATCTAAAATTGTGTTTATACCTTGGAACTGATATAAATGTGTCTCTTTATTGAAAATTTTAAATTTATCAGTAGTTGAAGGAACTACATCGCTTACAATATTCGGTGCATTCATGTCGTTTTGACCACAAAAAGTCTCTGCCGCTAGAAAATGATGATCTTGGAAGACATGACGATTAACAGGCCATATGCCAGTAGCTCTGAAAGCGCTGACAGCATTGCCCACTGTTGTTGCTCTTTGGTAGGCCTGGTTAAATAGAGGTGCAACCTCATATTGGGTAACAGGCTTTCCAGCATTTGTCCTCATCCACGTTTCCACCTCCTGAATGTAATACGTGCCTAGAGGACCAAACACGGCGACATCCAGCGGCTGCAGCCTGTGTGTTGTGTGGCCTGGCAGTTGCAACATTATGATTCCATTTTCTCGAGCTATTTTAATTGCTTCTAGGTTTTTCGAATCTGTTGTGTGACCATCTAATAACAAAACAACTTTTTTTTCCTTTGAGGGTTTTACAATCTCAATGAAATTCAACCAACTAACAAACAATTCAGTGTTTATGTATCCTGTATCTAATACAGTGACGACACTGCCAAGAGGTGCACTGTTTCTTAAGGGTGCAGATTGTGAAAATCACCGAAAAGAGTGTTACGATTTTTCATATTTAACCTATTTACATATGATTGATATCAATGATAATTTGTATATATTACAATCAAAGACCAATAAGTATGTTCATGCTTATATTAAACTCTTAAACCTAATAGTTTTTATATAATAAACGTCAACAAACGCACAAAATTGAGTAAAAATGCAAAAACATGACTTCGTATTTTTCAGATTTAACCCCATAAATCAACACAAATTGATAAAAAGAAACACTTTTTGAACACTGAAGAAACCAATAAGTATAGCTGTATACTTCTTTTTATACCTTTTCAAACAAAGACTTCCTCTTTTAAAGCCCTAAAATCTAGATATATTTTAAGGAAAATTTTTCATACACAAATGTATGGGATAACGCGTTCGTTTCATTCGTGCAATCTCGGTGGTCAGTCTCGGCAGTTTTTTTCTGTAAGTGAACGTGACACCACGCTTGTCGGCTGCAGACAGCAGAATTACGTATTGTGAATTTGTGTTTTTTGTAAAAAACTGTAAGTATAACATTTTTATAATTAATTTATTTTCAGTTAGTAGAAAGTATCGATATAATGAATGTCTGAAAGAAAACCATGATGGAACTAGATATAAATCGTAAAAAATACAATATCTACACTAATAGGTATTATAAAGAGGAAAGATTTGGATTTTTGTATGTAACGAATAAACTCAAAAAGTACTGGACCGATTTTAATAATTCTTTTATCATTCGAAAGCTACATTATCACTGAGTAACATAGGCTATTTTTTTCGCAGGACTGATTGAATTTGAGTGTCATGCCAGGGAAAAGAAAGTTTTGTACGCATTATAAAAATATGAAAGCCAAAAGATCTCGGAATAAAATGTAAGTTCCTCCCTATTTATTTATTATCGCATTTGAACAGGGTACATTACAAAGCTAATACAATATGTCATATGATTTAGATCGCCCGATTCAGACATATACCTACAATAACATGTAAATATTGGTTTGTATTATCTATATCTATACTGATAAATAAAATTGAAGTATCTGTATGTAATATCAAAATAATAGGATTTTTAAAAAAAAAAAAAGGCGATACGGAGTTCGCCGGGTCGGCTAGTATTGTCTAAATATCAAATTGTGGAAGTAGGTAGGCGACAGCGCAACTTTGTCGACATACCTATACCGCCAAACAGACGCGAGGCGCCTAGCGTCTGGCTTAGGGTTGTACAAAATAAATAAAAAGTGGATAATATTGATGAATAATATTTCCAGTATTGAAAATAAAGAAAACCTTGGGGCCGAAACTCTGAGCAACAATGCTACGCGCTGTATAGAGGTAAGTTGTTATACGTAATTCTTGTAGACTTGTTATATAAATAAACAAACTACTTAGTTAGTGATGGGCGAAGACAAAATCTCAATACCTACCTATAGATTTTTTCTTGCAATATTTATTATTTTCATCGAGAGACAAACGCCTTAGTACCGAAATACTTCTCAATTACTTTCTCAAAAGAAAATTTACGTTCAAATAGGTGACGTCATAAAAAAACAATACCTAATGCGTAAAGAAATTATAATTTCTATTCATCAGGAACCTAATATTGTATTAATTCTTTTGCATTTTTTTAAATTTTTAATTATTTTTTATAAAAAAAATCAAGCCAATTTTTCTTTACAGGAACTAGTTATTGAAAACGACCAAGAGGGAAAGGTGGATGAAATGGAAGTTGGGCGTAGAGTTGTAGACGTTTCTTTTTTTTTTAAAGCTCTTCAGGCCATAGGGGACCACGGTCCAATGGATTGTAAGTTAAGTTACCTCAGTATAATAGGTGAAGTAAAAGTTGATCTGGACTCAAAACTCATCATGAAATGTAGTATGTGTAGTATGAAATTTACTGTGTGTTTGATTGAAAAGAAAGAAAATAGAATGGAAGTGAATCATCAAATTGTATCTGGTATCATATCATCTGGTGGGAGCTACTATCAGTTAAAAACATTAACTGCCGCAATAGCCCGCCCTACCAATCAAGTCACCTTCATTATACAATGAAATTAATAATACGGTTTGCGATTGGTGGGAAAAGACAGCAGCACATTCCATGGCAGAAGCTGTCAAGGAAGAAGCGGAGTACGCAGTGTCTATAGGTTGTGTTGATAAAAATGGTACACCATTAATATCTGTTGCTGTTGACGGTTGTTGGAGCAAGAGATCTTATGGTAAGAATTTTTCCGCCTTATCCGGCGCAGCTGCGATAATTGGCATTAAAACTAATAAAGTATTGTTTTTTGGAGTTAAAAATAAATACTGCGTAGTTTATGCACTAGCCGCAAAGAACGACAGTCAGCCCTCGGAACACCGTTGTTTCAAGAATTATTCGGGATCATCTACCGGTATGGAATCGACCATAATAGTTGAGGGGTTTAAACGTTCCATTGTTGATCACGGTGTAATTTATAATAAATTTGTAGCAGACGGCGATTCCAGTACTTATAAAAAAATATTAGATTCGCGACCGTACGGTAATTTAACAGTAGAGAAAATTGAATGCAAAAATCATCTTTTACGAAACTACTGCAATAGCTTGGAGAAACTGTCGAAAGACACTAAGTATCCTTGCGAATTGCGGAAATTCCTAAAAGAAAGGTATTTGCGTTTAAGAACGGGTGTAAAATGCGCTATTAAATATTGGGGCGATCAAAATCAGTCACTCGAAGAAAAAATAAAAAATCTTAGTGAAGATATCCTAAATGGTCCACAACACGTATTTGGTAATCACCAATATTGCAAGGAGTATTTCTGTAGACCTGATACTCGTCGAATAGAACCTGTTGGGTTGCTTCCAGCAATTGTTGGGTGCGGATTAATGGACGCGGTACACATTTTAAGTAAAAGACTGTCATATCATTCTAGAAGTTTAATTCATAATTGTACAAGTAATATAGTTGAAAGTTTTAACGCAGTGATTGCCAAATTATTAGGGAGTAAGCGTGTAAATTATTCTTCCCGTGGTTCTTATGTGGGCCGATGCGCAGCTGCTGTTGTGTCTTTTAATACAGGATCGATTCATAGTAAAACTCATGAAGTAATATTTAAATCTAGTCCTAATCCTTTGATCGCGAAAGTGGAAAATTGTAATCGTAGAATCCGTTTAATTGCTAAACCTAAATTAAGATTGAAAAAGAGCCACAGCGCTGTACCGAAAGACGCTCACTATGGACCAAACTGTGAAAAACCTGATCTGAGTCCAGAATTATATGAGAAAGCCAAGTCATCTTTTTTAGCCGATTTAAAGTTGTCTTGTGCTGAAAGAGAGGAGCTTGAAAGGTCGACCCATTTGCAAAGAAGTAGTTCTGAGTGGATGAGTACAAGGAGAAAATTACTAACCTCATCATCGTTCGGGGAAGTTTGTAAAAAACGAGAGAGCACAAGTTGTGCTGTTCTTGTTCGTAAAATCGTTTATGGTAGTAATATCTCCAGTTTGCCTGCTGTACGGTACGGTATCGAAAACGAAGAAACCGCAATTAAACAGTTAGAAATTCAAGAGAATATTAGTATACAAGGTTGCGGTTTGTTCGTCGACGATCAATATGAATTTCTTGGTACTACACCAGATGGCATTTATGCAAACGGTTTAATTGAGATTAAGTGCCCACATTCTTTAGCTGGCATGACTCTTGATGAAGCAATGGCCAAACATACCTTTTGGGTTAAGGACAAGGCTTCCAAGGGTTATGTCATAAATAAAAATCATAACTGGTATTTCCAAATTCAGGGACAGGTACATATTACTAAAAGAAATGTTTGCATGCTTGGCATCTGGTTTGGTGCTACTGTACCTATGAAAGTTTATATTATAGAAAAGGACGACAAATTTTGGGAGGAGACAATGGAGATGAAATTAGTTAGGTTTTATTACGATTGCCTACTTCCAGAATTAGTTGATCCTCGGCAGTCACGAAGCATGCCCATTCGTGACGCGCCCAGTATCATAGAGGCTATGAAAGAGAGGAAAGAAAGAGCTTTACGTGTTATGAAAGAGAAGAACGCCTAATGATTTTGAAAGATACAGGTAACTTAACTACCCAGCCAGTCGATTCACGTAAACACGCCAGTCCAAAAGTCGTTTTAACTTAGGAACTTAGAAATCGCCTTTTGGTTTTCTGTTTTAAACGCACTTACATCTAGTCTTGGATTGTCATAAATCTTCCAATAGCTCAATTACTATACAATTTCTGAGTTACCTGGTGTAAAGAATCATAAAAATTGGTTCAAAAATACAGCGAATTGAGAATTCTCCTTTTTTTAAGTCGGTTAAAAGGGCTAAATTTGCAAAAAACGAAGTGACGTCACTGCGCTACGGTTTTTATTACTTACGTGAATCGGGCAGCTGGTAACGTTTTCATTCTGATAGGTTTTGTGATAGCCATTGATTTTATCATCAAATTAGCAGAAATCAGAACTTGATCCGTAATCGAATGAAAAAACATTAGAATTTTGAACTCATATTTCGTTATTGTTTAATTACATACTTTTAATTAGTATATTAATAATTTACAAACTTCTGTTAAAATTAGTAAATAAATGAATTATTTACTAATTTTTGTACAACCCTAGCACGCTTTTGAGATAATACGAGTAATGGCGACTCATATTTGTTATTGTGTAGTAAATAAATCATTTTTATACTTGTGTTTCATTTATTAACATTTTTTTTAAAACCCTAGGATTTTTTTTAGATATCGACGAGGTGATCGTAAACAAAAAGTAAGTATTTGAGTTTACGCAAGGAAACTTGCGTAGAGATAAACACACTTCCTACTGAATTTGCAATTATTTTATTGAATGAATATTTTACGAATTAGAATAAATTTTGGTAGTGAAATTACAAATAAATACATAGTTGGAATTTTAGGTAAGTAGAATACAAAAATGTCAGTCCGGACCTGCTCTTGATTGTATATTATATTATAAACTAGTAACCCGCCCTCGCTATCTTCGGCAATATTCACTTAAATTACATACTATAAAAAGCATATTGATCTCTAATAAATGCACAATTTATTTAAGGTACTTAATTGGATAAGGATTAATGCTGTATTGTATAAAATCACTTAGTAAATAATCATTTTTTAGTAGAGGATAAAAAATGGTTATGGTGGGTTATCCCTAAGAGATAGACATATGCCATCGTGGACTTTTTTGTTGAACTTTTTAAGATGGATAATACTGTAGTACATTATTTTGGTCTATCTCGTAGGGTTCAGCCAACGTTTGCAATATAAGCGCAAAAAAACGTGCTTATTTACGACATCACATTAGAAACCTCTAAATTAATCAGCGT
This sequence comes from Lymantria dispar, assembly GCA_032191425.1. Taxonomy (NCBI): domain Eukaryota; kingdom Metazoa; phylum Arthropoda; class Insecta; order Lepidoptera; family Erebidae; genus Lymantria; species Lymantria dispar. Next base: position 7,338,744 of record CM063463.1, on the reverse strand, counting down.
TTCTCTACTATATTATGCATGTATTATACATATAAACCTTCCTTAAGAATCATTCTATTTATTAAAAAAACTGCATCAAAATCCGTTGCGTAGTTTTAAAGATCTAAGCATACATAGGGACAGACAGACGGCGGATAGCGACTTTCTTTTATACTATGTAATGTAATGATAGAAAAACATAAAAATTATGTCTCAACTACTCATATTAATTTTAATATTGAAATTATCGTGAGACTGATCCATATTACAATATCTAAAACGGCAAAACACTCACGTGCTGAGATCAATTACGTCGACCCGGGTTTCGAGCATGTCCGATGCTCATCATCAGGGCGAGTGCGCAGCGGCGTCCGCGAGGCCCCGGCGTGGTGGTGGACAAGACTAACCTTGTGCAATTCACGGAACACCTAAATAAGATACATCATAAGATCAGTATTACCGTGGAGGAAGAGAGAGAAGGAATACTGCCATTCCTTGATGTACGTGTTATCCGAGAGACAAATGGTAGTCCTTAGACTACACACACTGTCACTGTCACTGTCACTGCCACACTGTCCACCGGAAAACTACGCACACAGACCGATATCTTCATGCCAGTTCTCACCATCATCCTGCACACTTGTCCTCAGTACCAAGATCACTAATCAACCGGGCTCTTCGAATATGTGATCCCCAATACGTTGATGCAGAGCTCAAGCACGTAAGGAAGGCACTAGTGGACAACGGGTACAATTGGCGGCAATGCTGCCGATGGGCCAAGCCAAGTGAACGTAAGCGGCCAACAGGTGTGGAACGTTCTCCGTCCTACTTACCGTTCGTGAAAGGAATAACGGACAAAATCGGGCATCTCTTGCGAAGGAAATACGACATTGGAACGTTCTTCTGCCCACCGGGCCAAATACGGCAAATGCTTCGTTCACCGAAAGACAAAAACCACCTGGGCGTACCTGGCGTCTATTAAGTACCATGTGATTGTGGCAAGAGTTATGTGGGAGAAACTGGACGCAACATCGTCACCAGACTAACTGAACACATCAGGAGTATGAAGAGCATGGATACGACACAATCAGCAATAGCAGAGCATGCCAGTCTCGCGAATACAAGGCACTACATTCGGTTCGACAAAGCCTCCGTATTAGCCACAGAGAGACGTTACAGATCGCGGAAAATACGTGAGGCCATAGAGATAAACCGACATCGGACCTTCAACAGAGACGGCGGATGGAAGCTGTCGTCAGCATGGTTACCAGCTCTGAATACTGCCGTGAGTCGTAAGGTGATGGTGTGCGTGGAGAGTGACGTGACCAGCGTGATATGTGATGGTGACGACACACGGAGTGACATACTAACAACGCCGCTTAACTCCGGGTGTGAAGTTTCGTCCGACGTTTCCGCCAAGGACTATCAAGAGGCGAACACCTCCCCCGCACCCCTCATGGCTGTGTCGAAGCGCGCTGCTCGATATGCAGCGCGCAGTGCACGCCGGGGTCTCGCGGACGCCGCTGCGCACTCGCCCTGATGATGAGCATCGGACATGCTCGAAACCCGGGTCGACGTAATCGATCTCAGCACGTGAGTGTTTTGCCGTTTTAGATATTGTAATACTCATATTAATCTATTAAAAAGAATCAACAGCTAGTTTTCAAAAATTCAACGTTATTGTTATGCTGTAAATATTCAAGTTCAATAACAATTTCTCAACGTGGAACGTTTGTTGCAAAACATTTTGAAAATCGCGCTCTCTAGGTCATTCATCCGCCCCGTCGGATGTTACATTAAACTTTGGCGCTGCGGTCGCTCGAAATCGAGATCTCAGGCCAACAATCTACACCCTTAACTCAGGGCACATACGCTTCCTCTTGAAAATTAGCATGGGTGAATAAATTGCCCTGAAGCACTAGCTGCACAAACAGCCGTTGTATTTACACCTCTTTCACCGCTTACAATGGATCCAACCTGCTTTTTGCCTCTCTGTCCAACCCTTTCTATGTTTTTTTCTGGACTGTCGAGATTCCTGTTTCATCAACATTGAACATATTATTGGCAGTTGTACCTGTGTCATTTACAACTGTTTCTAGTTTGTCGTAAAAGTCCATGACATTTTCTCTATTAAAGCCCTTTACTCTATTAATAGATGTTGATTTTGATTGTCGCAAGCTAAGCTCTGGATGGCGCTGCATAAATTTGTAAAACCAACATTTGCCTGCCATTTCTTTTGTTTTATTGAAGTTATGTTGTATATTATTCCTTTCGGCAACTTGAAATGCGAGACGCCTTACGTCAGATGATGTTAAGCCGAACATACATTTCTCCATTTCTAATAGATGTTTGGCTAACTCATTTTCTACTTTTGGCGAAAACACTATTGGTCTACCTTTGCATATAACATCGCTTTGCTTCTCTAAATGACTTTTTAATGTGAGTTTTGGAACCCTAAACCTTCTTGAGCACTCATTTAAACCAATATTTTTGTTTTGTAATGCTTTTAACGCCTCCTTCAAATCTTCTTCTATCCAAGCATAATATTTTCTTTTTTCTTTTGGTTAATCTATCTACAAAATTAATAAAGATTTATGAAAGAGACAAATTTACGAAAGATCATTGCTCCTTTACCTATTACGGATTAAAGCACTAAAACAACTTTTAACGCAATTATTGCGTGTACTTTAATTTTTTTTAGTTTGACGTTTCGAAACACCCAGCAGCGTTCATAACGTCAGGTTAAAAAATCATATACATATACGTTAGTAGTTGTTAAATTCAATGTGTAACAATCGTAAAAACCTCAGTAATCAAAATTATTCGATAAGATAGTCAATACATTTTCAAAACTCAACAATATTTAGTTCCTTAAATTGTACCGGTACGATTAAAAAACCACCAACCGGTACGATTTGCAAGACAACCCCAATTTTGAATAATAATCTTGTCATAGCCTAACCTCAAAGAATTGCGTCATTCAAGTTATACAGATTAAAAGGATAATAACCTAGAATCAACATAATGCAATATCATATTCCTGAAAACTTACCGTTTCCGAAGTCAAGCTTAGGTTTTGAAATAAAAAAATTAGATCAAGCGGCACGTAAACTTATTTTATTTCTTCACAAACATACTATTCACCATAGCACTGTGTAAAACTGTCATATCTTTTTGAGTGTTGCCAACAATACTTTTTTTGTGTTGTCAGAGTAAAAAAATGCGTGCATTTAGTAGAAAATGTGTGGGTGGTACGATATATCAACCGATACAATATAGCATGCCCTATTGATGTCAAACACAAAATTTTATATTTTTTATTTTTTGACATAATGTAATTGATGACTTATCTTTCTTTTTTCCTGTTTTTATCATGCTAGCTGACTCGGCGTCCCGAATAGCAGAATAAGTATTAAAAATAAAAAAAAATAAAGAATCGACTAGTTAGTCGGTACGAAGTAGCAGGTGGACGGACCGGGGATTAGTCAGCCACCCGCGGAGAGCCCGACCGCGTGAGGGTGGGGGGGACGCACTGGTCGGCAACACTGCAATGTTGCCAAGGCATTAAAGGGGACGGTACTTGCGAAATGGTTCTGTATTAACGGCCTAGTGTTAAACTTAAAGAAAACCCACTTTATGCACTTTTATTTATCCGGCAGGAAAAATAGACGGTTAATAGTTTCCCTTAATGGAACGTGCATGCAACAAACCGAAACTACAAATTTCCTCGGATTTAGCATCGACACCGCTCTTAAGTGGGATGCACATATTCAGAGTGTTTGTAGTAAGGTAGGCAGTGCATGTTTCGCGCTGCGACGCGTTGCCCGAATGGTGGCACCGGCAGAAGCACGCTCGTGTTACTTTGCAACTGTCCACTCAATCCTGCAATATGGAGCGGAATTGTGGGGCACTGCTGCTGAATGGGAGAGAGCCTTCCGCATGCAAAAGAGGGCCATTAGAGCCATTTTTGGGATACCAAAGAACGCGTCGGCTAGACCATATTTTAAAAGGCTTGCCAACATGACCGTACCCTCCATAGTTATCTTTCAGGTGGCAACCTATGTATGTATAAATTTAGCGGAGTACAAGAAACACAATGATATACACTCGTACTACACTAGAAGCGCGAATAAATTGATGAGCATTAAACGTACGTTAGAAAAAACCGCGAGAACTACTCACGTCATGGGACCAGCAGTATATAATAAGCTGCCGAGCACAATTACCATAGCTCCTAGTCTTCATGTTTTTAAAACACGTCTTAGGCGTTGGCTAGTCGAGCAAACCTTTTATAACTATGACGAATTCCTGAAAATGAACTGAATGTAATTATAATAATGGAATAATATTAATTAAATAATAATAATGTAATATGACTATAAAATTGACATGTAAATTGGTTTTACGAAATAAATGAGTATGACTACCCGAAAAGAAAAACCGCCGGGCAGGGTCAGACCAATGACGACGCCCTCCCCATCGCCAATACGGTGTGTTATGGGGTCGCGCGTCGCTCATCATGCGCTCCGTTAGGGCGGGGTGTGTCCAAAACATAGCTTACCAAAAAAAAAACGAAAAAAAGCGTTACGGAGTTCGCCGGGTCAGCTAATAATATTATATTGCAGTATAAAGGCATATATGGGAACATATTCTTTTGCGAGATGACCATGCTATATACATATATTCATATTACATGGCTCTGCATTGATGCAAGTTAATATCTGGCCCCATACCGCTCATTCAACTCAAGTGGAAGGTCCACTGTGAATGAAATGAATATCAGTCAATGCCAGAATCCCAGCTCCAGCCAATGAGTGTGAATTGGAAATCATTGAAGTTGAGAACATAGTTGTAGAATGAGTGTTTATCTCAAGTTGACACTTGATAATATCATTCTTAATATGCATTTAGAAACTTTACAGCACGAAGAGGAAATATGTGGTATTGAGTTGTAATTTTTTAAAGTATTGACTTACTTTTTTAAGGTGTGTGTTAGGAGTTTATTTATCATAAAGATCAATTTACCTTTGATGTTAATTACAGGTGGTCACATGCTGAACTCGAAAGTTATAATTTTAAGTAAATAAGATCTAATTATTTCATTTTAAAATAAAAATGCTGTAAAAGATTTCTTGGCTTCTTTTTATATTTAACTAATTATGCATGTGTGTTTATAATCAGAATATTCATTTGTAAAATAAGGAACAAGATAAACTGTATTGAGGGACTAACTTTGCCATTGGTATGCGGTATATATCCCCATACATACATAATACGCATTAGTTTGCCAACTCTAAATACGGTTCTAGTCCCAAAAATATGTAATGTAAAAGTCCATGTATTTATATACATATAAATATAATAGACTTCTCTTGCAGGCCTTCCAATCATCATCATCATCATCATCATTTCAGCCTATTGCCGTCCACTGCTGGACGTAGGCCTCCCTCATATTGCGCCACAATGTGCGGTCCTGTGCCGCCTGCATCCAACGACGCCCAGCAACTTTCACTAGGTCGTCGGTCCACCTAGTGGGGGGGCGTCCTACACTGCGTCGTCCGATGCGTGGTCGCCACTCGAGAATCTTTCTTCCCCAGCGGTTGTCGGTTCGTCGAGCGATGTGGCCTGCCCATTGCCACTTCAGTGTGCTAATTCTTCGTGCTACGTCGGTTACACCCGTTCTTCTGCGGATTTCCGTATTCCGGATTCTATCTCGCAGAGAAATCCCGAGCATAGCCCGTTCCATAGCACGCTGAGCGACTTTGAGTCTTGATATGAGGCCTACATTTAGGGACCACGTTTCCGTGCCGTAAGTCATCACTGGTAACACACACTGGTCGTAGACTGTGTTTTCAGACACTGAGGTATGTTGGACGAGAAGATCCTCTTAAGTTTCCCGAACGCTGCCCAACCGAGTCGGATTCGTCGGCTGATCTCTTTCTCGAAATTGGATCTACCTAACTGGACTGTTTGTCCTAAGTAAACATAGTGATTGACAACTTCGAGAATCGCATTGCCAACTAGGACCGGTACAGGAATGACATGGGTATTTGACATGACTTTCGTATTGTCCATGTTCATTCGTAGACCCACTAGTTGGAATACCCTGCTGAGATCATTGAGCATAGTGCCAAGGTCCTCCATGGATTCTGACATAACGACGATATTGTCTGCGAATCGAAGGTGAGTGATGTATTCGCCGTTAATGTTGATGCCGAGTCCAGTCCAGTCTAAGAGCTTGAAGACATCTTCCAGTGCAGTGGTGAACAGTTTCGGAGAAATGACATCTCTCTGTCTCACGCCTTTCTGCAACTGGATCGGTTTCGTACTCTTATCCCGGATACCGACTGACATTGTGGCGTTCCTATACAAACACTTCAGCACTTCGATATAGCCTTCCAATCACTACTATTCAATTGCTAATTGTTATTTTTAACAAACTAGTAATTTTGAATGTATGCTTAATTGCTTTTTAATTGTTACAAACAGTTTAATAAAGAATACCTTATGCAATAAGGTATACATATATATTCATGATGGTGCTCCACTTACATTTTCATGTCCATGTTGCTGTTTGCAAAATGTGGAAGTATCTGAGGAGAACTGATTCAATTATCGGTCTATTATTATAGAGATTATATGTGTATATCTGGAGTGGTAGGACCACACTGTCGGCAGTTATCTGTTTACAGCGGCGGGCCGGTCCGTCCGGGGCAGTCCGTCCGGTATTGAAGATAGATTGTCATTGTAGTTTGATTGTTTAGTTTGATTTTGACAACATGGGCCTAGTGTCCATTCATAGTTCAGTTTATTCATCGTATATTACGTATGCATACCTGTCGGATTACAAGGTACTCTTTCGTAAAAAAAATCCGGGCTACAAGGAGGCTTAGGCTCTACTCTATAATCTGACAAATTCGATAGTTAGACACTGTCATGCATAATGATTGTCAGAATACCCGGAGTCAACTGTATATCTTCTTCATATATAAGTATATTTCTTGAGTATGTGTGTATGTCACTGAACTCCACCTTAACGGCTGGACCGATGATGATGAAATTTTTTGTGTGTGTTCCAGGGGATTCTAGAATGTTTTAGATTCACAATTGGACCCGGTAAGTGGCGCTTCTGTCGATTTCAATGAGAATTTGTTTTATTTTATTTGAACAGAACAAGTTGGGTCAGCTAGTATTATACCTTTATATATAAATTTCTTGTGTACGTGTGTATGTCACTGAACTCCTCCTAAACGGCTGGAACTATGATGATGAAATTTTTTGTGTGTGTTCAAGGGGATTTGAGAATGTTTTAGATTCACAATTGGACACGGTAGGTGGCGCTGCTGTCGATTTCAAGGAGAATTTCTTTTATTTTATATGAACAGATCAAGTTGGGTCAGCTAGTATATATCTTAATATATACATTTCTTGTGTACGTGCGTGTATCACTGAACTCCTCCTAAACGGCTGGGCCGATGTTGATGATTTTTTTATATGTGTTCAAGGGGATTCGAGAATGGTTTATGTTCATAATTAGACCCGATAGGTGGCTGCTAGTCATTTCAAGAGGCATTCCTTTTATTTTATTTGAGCAGAACAACGTCTTTTGGGTCAGCTAGTATACAGGCTGTATGAGGTTATGGGGCAACTGGTCAAACGGGAGTTAGGCAATAGTGGTGGGAACCCATGAAAAAAATTTGAGAGAAAAATATTGATTCGTTAATGAATTAGAGACGTGTAAAGTTTTCAATTTTTTCATCGATGTTTCGTGTAAATCTGAATGAAATGTATAAAGTCAATGATACTTAATCTACGATATATTCGTACTTTGTTAAATGTTTAATAGAAATTGAATAAATCAATGATTACGTTCGCATAAGCAAGACAAATTTCGCTTTAAATCAGCTGATCGGCCGATTGCCGTTGGCGGTTCGCGTTTGTACCTACACTGTCATTGAAGCGTTTGCGCAATTTTTGGTATAAATGAATGAAATTATGCAGTCGAAGCTTTACATGCCTACATGTATCCTGTTTGTACATGCCTACATAATACGTAACATTTATGGCATAGACTCTTAGACACACATTTTTGAAATCACTATAACTTTTTTTAAGTTATTACAGTAGTACCAAAGCTAAGAACGACAACAGAATAACTTATGAAGGGGAAATGACTCCCGAAAAGGGGAAATCTGAATTGAAGCGTGGGAAATGCAAAGTGGTAACGCCGCTGTGCCGTGTTCTTTGTTGAAAGAAGACGTACATCAGTGTATTAATCTTGGAAGACTTTTGTGTCATAAAAAAGGGTTTATTGAATGTATCACTAATTATATCTTAATATATATAAATCTCCTGCCACGATGTTTGTCCGCGACGGACTCCTAAACTACTTAACCGATTTTAATCAAATTTGCACACCGTGTGCAGTTTGCTCCAACTTGAAACATAGGATAACTTACATCTTAATTTATAGTCGCAATATTATTTTATTACAAATTATTTGTCTATAATTAATTGACAGTCACAATTATCTGTTAACTCCAAAAGATTCTAACAGATGGCGATATCTGTTGACTGGATTTAAGTAATTTGTGTGTGCTCAATGAGATTCGAGAATGGTTTAGATTCACAATTGGACCCGGTAGGTGGCGCTTTATTTGAATAGAACAACGTCTGTTGGGTCAGCTAGTTTATTATATTACTTAAAAATTGTACGTCGATTAGTATATTAATGAAAAGATTAAATTCAATACAAAAACTGAATCACCTTAACAGTAGTTAAAGAATAATTAATATATCGTGAGTTAAACAAAAAAAAAGTGTATCGAGTACTATAAACTTATATCTAGACATTTACTTAGTGTATATTGTGTATAAAAAACGAACTTGTGGACTAAACTAACTAGGTAAAAATTTATGTGTTGTTGTAAAGCTTTATTTTTAAGTTTAATTACGTAAAACATTCAGGGTTAGTAAAAAATCCGTACTAATATTATAAATGCGAAAGTAAGGATGTTTGTTTGTTTGTTTGTAACGCTTTCACGCTTAAACCACCGAACCGAATTCAAAAATTCTTTCACCAATGGAAAGCTATAATATCAGGGAGTAACATAGGCTATATTTTATCTCGGTATTCCCACAGGAACGGGAACTACGCGGGTTTAAGCAACTGAAACCGAAGCGAAGCGAGGGCGGGTTGCTAGTAGGTTATAATTTTCATTATGGGCTAACGATTTATGGGGCGGGGATCGGGGCGGAAGGGACGAGGGAGGCGGTCTACCCCCCTGGACCACCCCGACCCGCGGAGCCCCATGATTATGGCGATATCCATGGTTAGAGTTTTTAGGTTAGAATAGCGCTATTTATTCAAACTGGGAGGAGAGCTTCCCTTCCCTCCTAGTTTGATTCCGCCTTATCGCCGGCGCTGTGGTCAAAACAGCCCTTCCGCCCTTGCGTGCCGAAGCACGGTCACTCATGGTTCCCGTGCTTCGTCACAGCGGGCGAGGGCGGCACTTCCTCCATGCCTCCGATTTTTAAATACACTCTAGGGGTAGAGCAGACAAGACCAAGTTGGAAGACAAGAAATTGATATAGTACCAAATTCTTGGTTAGATCATTACAAAGAATATGGTGGTACCGGATGTAAATATATGCTTGAATCATTGTTAAAAAGTGCTAAGTTTTGTAAATTATTACATACGATGGTGAAACATTGTGAAGAGCCTGATCCGACATGGCCAACGTTTCATGTTGAAATACGTGGCACAGCAGGTAATTTATTGTTACTTTAAATTATAGATTTATAAGAATTTGATATCTTATTGTCAGAATAATAAGAAAGTAATTCATAATTACAATTAATGTTATCAGAAACAATGGAAGAGTCAGAGAAAAATTAATAAGATTGGAAAAAGAACCCTATGCTTTCTCTACTGATAATGCGCAGTCTGCTAAAGCAAACGCAGCTGCTGTTGAAAAAACTTTCAAATTAAAAGCATTATCAAAGGATCAATTAAAAATACATAATATATTTAGCCAAACAGCTTTATCTGTGTGGTGACGGAGTAAGAATACAATTCACCACCCCCTATCTTACCCGTGGGTGATCGTACGAGACGACTAAGGGATATAAAACGCATATAACATCTATGCGAGAGAAGGAAAACTCGAAATAAAACCCTATACCAACACGTCTGACCAGCGTGGTATAGTAGGTCAATTACCCTTCCATTATAGAGGAGGCCCGAGCCCAACAGTGGGACGTATATGGGCTGAGATGATGAGATGATGAAACAGCTTTAGAGTTAAGCGTCAGAACCCACTAAAATTGCAGGTAATATTCATTATTTAAAATGTAAATATTATTTATTTCTAATAATTTTTTTGACAAGGGATATTAATTGATATAAATTTATTTTTAATCGTTAATTTTTATTCAATTAATTAAGTTATGCTACTGTCATTATGTTACAAATATTATTTTTTTTTCTTTCCACTAAAACCTAAGAAATTAAAAAGCCAAAAAATGTAACCAAATATAGTGAAGAAACCTACAAGCCTAAAAAAATAGCCTCAACTCATCATCAACATCAATATCTGCTTCGTCATCTTCATCAACACCGTTGTCGTTATGTAAACCTATGAAAATAAATAATGAAACTAAAAAAAACGAATTAATAAGAGTATTAACTATATTGATGGCTAAAAAAAAGGAAAGAAAAAATAGTTCACCATTTACACCACCATCACCTTTATCATCACCATCACCTAAAAGTAGAGAAATAAGAAAAATCAACTCAAATTTGAGGGACATAAATATGCGTATGGAAATAGCACATGAAGACAGTATATTAGCAACGATTGCTGATAATCCATTTCAACATAATAAATCCGAAACAGAAGCTGAAATGAATGCATTAGCAGCTAGATCATCATCAACAAAAATTTCTGTATCCAATGGTAAGAAAAATATTTTATTTAATCATTAGGATGTGCTGCTGCGTGGTAGCGGCTTCGAATACTACCAACCCTTGCTTTGCTCGTGGGTGTCGTAAAAGACGACTAAGAGCCCTAGATTGACCCGGACCAACTCCATCTGGTATCATTTGGGTCAACGATTACACTCCCAAGGAGGGTTGACGTCAGGCAGGCGGCCGGTCATAAAAGTCATTGCCGAAACTTTTTGCAATATGTCAAAACAGATGACGTATTGCGTCGACCCCAAATAATTGGGATAAGAGCAAGATGATGATGATTAGGATATCTATAATTATTAACTAAGATCATAATATGGATTCTATTCTGAAATCATGGAGTGTTGTAATCGTTATAATATTTATCTATAGATATTTATTTTTACATCAGTGGAAGAATTTTGATATTTAAATCATTGTATTAATATATATTTTGTTTTCAACAGATTCTTTGCTTGAATGTATCAAACATATAATTATAACAGTCAAACAAAACAATTAGCGAATTTAAAAGGCCAGATAGTAAGCATATCTATCTGCTGTTGTTGTCCAAATCCTGTATGAAATAAAAAAAATAACAGTACTCAGCTGTTAAATTCCAGTCTAGAAGATCCTGAAGGAAATCATGTGGTCCAAAAATTAGAATTTCCGCTATTAACAATTGAAGATTTTGATAAATTCAATGAAAATTTGAAAGACAAAAAATATAAAAATAAAATGGTAAGTTTTAATAAACTATATTCTTATATCGCACACCTAGTAATATATTGGCACATCTACGTTTTTCACATTTTACAGAAACGAGGATTTAAGATTTTATAAATGTTTGAAATCAATTTATGGGTCCATTTTAAGTTTTTTTACAGATATTATGGGTTTGGTTACTAGTATAGTCGTTAATACATATTGTTTAGGGATGAAAATTTCCACCAGGTTTTCAGGATATACCTCATAACGACCAACGATGTGGAAGTCAAGCATTTGTGCCGTTATCACTTTGAACAACTTCCAAAAATGTCATTATGCACCCGGAAACTTGCAAAATCCTGTGTGAAAGTCAAGAAATAAAACGACTGGTTGATGGAAAATAAACTTTTTAATCAAAATCAAAATTATTATATAAAAAAATGAAATAAAAAATGTAATTAAAACATTATTTTATTCAATTTTTATTTTGTTTTTTTTTTTTCATAATTATCAAAATAAAGAACTTAATAATTTTCAATGGCATTTGAAGTAACGTAGGATCGATTAAGTAAAATCTAGATTTACATTAATTAACTAAATAAAAATAATGAGGTGATAATTAATTAGTATCAGTCTTTATTACAAAACAGTAATTTATTATTCTTACTGTATTAAATACAGTAGGGTTCTAAAAATAAATAAATAATAATAATAAAATTAAAGACTATTATAGAACCCTTCATAATAGCCGGGCACTATGTAAGATTGTAGTAATTGTATTAAAACTCGTTTTTTAGCTTCTGAAATAGTCATTTTTGATTGATAAGCCGGTTTTAAAGTAACTTCTGTTGGCTGAGTAAATTTTTTTCGTCCCCGTGCCAATTTGAGACGAGCTTGGACCCATTGTCCTTCGAAAGATGTTTTGAATTCATAACAATCACTGTTTTTTGTGAATTTTATCATGGTGAGCTCAGTCACTTTTACCATGTCGGCATTCTCGTCTTTATGAAAATTAATTGACTGCTCATCAGCCAGTGCTTTCAAATCGTAAAAGTTGCTAAAATGCATCTCGTGGACAGTGAGCGGGTTACCTCTTTTTTTTTGCATTTCGTATCAAATGTACGTATTGATCTGGCACGTAGATGGGTCCAGACTTTTTGGTCCTTTTTATTGATTTCTCAATCAGAGAATGCGCATTATCGCCTTCGTTCTGACTGTGGCCGCTAATTAAAAATTTATGGCACACAGAATTCAAAGCTAATTTTTCGACAGCATAGCAGTACATGCTAAACACAAATCTAAAAAAAGAAAAACATGAATCAGAAACTAAATACAATATGTAAAACACTTTATAAAATATTCAACAATAACAATTACATATTTGTACGTACCGGTTCTTTTGTTGACCACAACAATTATCACTGTAGAAAATGACATCTGAATCTGGATGCTCTTCAGCAACGCGCTCAAGAAACTTATACACGCAGGTTCCTATTTCTGTAGAACCTTTCGAACCCAAGCCCTCATGCCAAAAGTAACAAGTAGTTGTATCATTCTTAATATTTTTTATCTGAAATAAAATGTATAAATGTAGTACCTACATTAACGAGATACATACTCACTTATTATTTAGTAGGGTTACCGTGAAGTTATAGCAATTCAACTTAGACTTGTAGTAAAACGCTGACGAATTGCCGATGGGCACAGGCAACTGTGCTTGTAAGTTATGAATCGCCACTATAACTTTGCTCTCTGATTCACGGGAAAGTGCAATGTCTGCCGCTTTTTCTGTACGACTTAACATCTTTTCTCTTTGGTGCTTTATGTACTGTGGTTCTAATTCTGCTTTCTTAACACTTTCTGCATTTTTGTAAGATTCGCAAAAATTGCATTGGTCTTTTTTAGGTATAAAGAAAGATATATTAAATTCTGTGTTAAAAATCTGGCTGTACATGTACAATGTAGCAGGTTCTTTACCTTCACTTCTGCGCTGGCATTCATAGTCTCGATGTAAGGCTGCCAGGGTTAGTCCACCATCAATAAACTCACGGCTGGTATTAGCCCGTAAATAATGGCTTTCAATTCTCGGGACTGTATTTATATGCTGGCGAACTGATTCTAGGACTTCTGGATCTGATTTCGGTTGATTACCATGTCTACCTCTTTGGTCAGTCGGCGCGATTCCAGACTGAGAGGGTTTTGCTTCGATTACTGTACGTAATGTCCGTTGTGCTATTCCAAGGGTATTTAACAAAAACGCCTTGCATATTCTTTGGGTCTGGCCATTTTTCATAAAAGAAAACACACTATTAGGTGTTCTTGGTCTTGCTGGATTTTTTACACGGCGACATACTATATTTTTTATGCTAATGCAAGCACTGAGAAAATCTCTTTGACGTTGCAAAGATCCTAAAGCCCAATAACAATCAAATATTTGTTGGCGTTCATCTGTTGTAAAGTTATCGCAACAGGAAAACTTGCAATTATGGCACGGGGGTCTCATTTTTTTGGCTTCTATTTGATTGCCTGTTTTAGATGAATACTCCTTTCCTAAATTTTTCAAAGTTTTCCTGACATTTTGTTTCCACTTGTTTGAGCATCTCACTCTTTTCTTTCCTCTTTTGATATTAGAAGAAACTATAGATGAACTCGTAGATGACGATCTGTCACCCCTTGGTGGATGATATTCGTCACCACTATCTGCAGAATAGTCTGAGCCTTCATTCAAGCAGATAGAATGAGAACTTGGCTCTTGATTTTCTTTACCTAGAAGTATGATTAAATAAAATTGAGAGATTATAGTTGGGAAGTAATTACCAAGCGCAGCAGAATCATGGTCTTCAATATTTCTAGCTGTCGCATCAGAATCGTCTTGGAAATGTGATGTGATTTGTATATCAATTTGTTGCTTCAGCACATTTTCAGTGTTATTTGTTTGAAGTATAGTAGGAGACGATAATCTACTTCCAGCAATACCTATTCAACAAGAAATGATTAAGAAGAAGAATAAAAAAGAATTTTAATATTGAAATTAAATCAAGCAGCTAAATATTATAATAACTATAATACCTTCATGAATTATTTCTTCAAATTGTACAATAGTTTCTACGGTAGTTTGTTCACTAGAGATATTAGTATCAAGAAAAGGAATCAAGTTTTCGTGCATACCAAGTGCTTCATAATCGAAATGATTTGCGTGTCTTAGCGGTTCTACGTGGGTATCGTCCAGCAAAGAATCTGCAAAGTAACATTTACTTGAAGTGCAGCTAGGGTCGTAAACTGAAAGACTTGTATTGTAGGTAAAGGTTTACCACAAAATAAATTTCGTCGTTTCTGATAATGCCGCTAGTATACAAAAAGCTATATCGGAATTAGGTTGGAAGCATTATGGTTGTTATGGGCACACATTGAACTTTATTTTACAGGAAGCTCTCAAAAAGGTTACCGTTAATTTGGAGAAGTTAAAAAATATTAAGACATTTTAAAACTAGCACTAGTGCCCTAGAAAAGCTTTTAAAGGCCTAAACATTGGAAAATACGAATGCCATACCTAAAAGGTTGATACAAGAAGTGCCTACGATGTAGATCTCTTCCTACCACATGATAGACAGATTTGAAGAACTTCAACAATTTATGAGAACTGACAATTGTATGAAGATCTCAAAAAAAATCTTAAGCAATTTGATGACGAAACAAGGTCCTTATGTGGAGAAAAGTACGCTACCGACAGCATTCGCAATGTGCACATTTTTAGATCCACGTTACATATTAACAGTTTTTGCGATTAAAACAATGCGATTTGATTTGTGAAATTGAGAATCAAGAAATAGCAGTGTTCTTTCCAAACCAGCATTCAGTTAATGCTAACGATCCTTTTTCACCGTGGAATATTTTAAATGAAATTGTTGGCTCAATAAATTCATTAGAAACTCCACTATCAAGAGCAATTAAAGAAGTGGATACATATTTGAGTGACGAAATGTTACCGGTATTCAATAGATAAGGAAAATTTTATTGCCCCTTAGAGTGGTGAAGGAACCATCAACACACATTACTCTCAGCTCGCCAAACTTTTTATGAGTTATGGCAATATCAGTTCCTTGTGAACGAATTTTTTGTAAAACAGGCCCTATTATAAATGAACGCCGCACGCGACTTACATTTAAAAAAGTCTCAAAATTAACATTTCTAAATGTTAATTTAAATACATAATTGAGTGTCAAAATATTGTAATTAGTTTGTATTGTAAATAGTCAAGTAGTTGATTATGTATATGCAATGAATTTCTAAATGCGCCTGCGTTGTTGAATGTTTTAAGAATTTTATTTAAGACATTAGCCAGTTATTCAATTATTTGCAGCCAGTCCTAAGCCTGGAAAAAGCATGTAGGCAATTTCATAGTAATACTTATTATAAATTAAAATGTAGGTAATAAAAGTTAGCCCTTAGAATAATAACGTATAGAAGGTAAGTTGGCACACAAAAAGTGAAGCATTTCAATTGGAGCCTAATGGAGCTTACGCCGGCACCGTTCCGTAATATACAAGGTCACTATACTGCACGTACCTACGTATGCAACTCTTAAAAAATAAATAGGTAATTATGACGATTTGTGCAATCAAACGGTGTCACAACACATTTGAAAAACATAAAAAGGTTTTTAACATTATAGTCCAAGATCCCAGGGCCACCAGGCGTCACGTATTTTCTGACGAACGAAATGTGGCTGATTGCGTAGTGTTAGTATGTACTAAGAACGCATGCCTACCTGCTAGCTTGCTTAGACTTCCGATTTTCAGGTATCAGGTAATCAAGGTACATAAAACATTACGTACCTCACGTAAATTCTCAAAGCTGATTAGTACGTATATTTTAGGCAATATCCTTAAAAATAAGTCGCCAATACTCCTAGACACTTTCCGTCGGCCGAATTGCTTTGCAGACGCTTTCAAACTCCCAAAATAATTACGTAACTTCACGTAAATTCGGATGCTCCATTTTTATATATGTCTACCAGACAACTATTTTAAAACCTCTTACAAAAAGACAGACCGATCCAAGGGGCCAATCATCCCCTAAATTTCAATTTTGATATCTCTGTGGGTAAGAGCGCGAGGGCATTATCCACGCGCATGAGACTGAGTGAGACATGTGTAAGGATATATTGAATTCAACCGGAAAAGTTTGAAAAACTTCGATGCTAGCAACTTACCACCTTGTAAAAGTGAGCTTAGGCAACAGTTCCGACGGGCTAACTATATTGCTAGTCTTTGGAATAATGCAACTATGAAGATGATAAATATTTCCAAACCCGAAAATAATGGCTGGACATTAATAGATGATAAATATGATTTTCATTGGTTCGATGGAGATCAATTACCGGGTTTTGTCAGTGAGTCGCTGGAAGAACAATCAGGTAATTTATTTTCGTTTCTCATATTTTTGTGTCTCTTTAGTTTTTTCGGACCTTCATTGCTTGAATTGTTTTTTACAGTGGAAGGAAATGAGGATAATGCTGATGATGACAATGACGATTTAGATATTCAATATCAAGATTGGCTGGATGATGAATTATCTAATTTCAATGACGATGACAATGAAGATTAGAGGCACTACACAGAAATTTTGAGAGATAAATAAATTTATACTTTGTATTTTTTTCATAATTCATTCCCAATAAATAATTAATTTAAAAAAATTGCTGTTATTCAATAAATTTGTTAACACTACTGAGTTTTTGACATTTCTTACGAAAAACATTATTTTTATAAAAAACTTCTTTTATATATAATTATATGTAATGATTGTTGCGATTCCGTATAATTATACATAATTATATGTAATGAGAGAGAAGGAAAACTCGAAATAAAACCCTATACCAACACGTCTGACCAGCGTGGTATAGTAGGTCAATTACCCTTCCGTTGTGGAGGAGGCCCGAGCCCAACAGTATATGGGCTGAAATGATGATGATGATGATATGTAATGATTTTTTGCTATTTCGTATAATTATACATAATTACATATACAGTGAAACTTGGTTAAGTGGGACCTGTATAAGTGAGAAACCTCCATAACTGGAACTCATGCTGAGGTCCCAACACTTTGGCACTGAATTACCTCTGTTAGTGGGACGAGGTAAGCCTCTATATCTGGGATTTGTTCTTTCGATTTATCATCATAGTTACCTCTATAACTGAGACAGCGAGTAAATTTTATATGCATAAACCTCTGTAACTGAGATAACATTGTTTGTTTACTCATTCTTATTCTACCCACAGCTTCAATTACCTTCAGTTTTAGTTTCGCTTTACTATCATACAGATGTTTATTTGAAAAATGCCGAAACGAAAGCTACAGTCGTTATCATTACGTGAAAAACTGAAGTTAATATCCCTTTATGAAAGTGGGAAGACACGCGAAGAAGTTTGTGCCGAATTTAATGTGCCAAAATCTACTCTTTGTAGAATAATTCAGAGTAAACATAAAATTGAATCACAATGTTCTGAAGGACAAGGAAAACTAAAACGTGTACGTTTATCAGAATATCCTGAACTTGAACAGTGTTTGCTAACATGGGTCAAGCAACTTCGTAACAAAAACGTTCCGGTAAGTGGACCGATGATTAAAGAAAAGGCACAAGATTTCGCGCGAAGGCTCGATATTCATAATTTTTGTAGCAGCAATGGTTGGATGGAAGGGTTTAAGAAAAGAAACGGTATAGTTTTCAAAGCAATTTGTGGAGAAAGTAACGCTGTTGATGTTAACAAATGTAGCCAATGGATTGAAGACCTACCAGTTCTATTACGCAATTATTCTGCTGATGATATTTTTAACGCAGACGAAGCGGGTTTATTTTATAAGTGTCTACCCGATAAAACTTTTACCTTAAAAGGTGAGTCTTGTCATGGCGAGAAACTTAGTAAAGAGCGCTTTACAATACTTCTAGGTGCTAACATGTCAGGAACTGAAAAGTTGCCTATCCTATTAATCGGAAAATCTAAGTCTCCACGATGTTTCAAAGGTGTTAAAACTTTGCCTGTGAATTACCAAAATAATAAAAAGGCATGGATGACATCCACTATTTTTTCTGATTGGTTGAAGAATTTAAACCAAGAAATGAAAGCCCAGAAGCGAAAAATTTTAATGTTTGTGGACAATTGTACTGCTCACAATAATATGCCTGAGCTAAGCCACATTAAACTCGTGTATCTGTCTGCGAATACAACAAGTAAATTGCAGCCAATGGATCAAGGCATCATCAACAATTTCAAAATTTATTACAGAAAAGAAGTTGTTCGACATGTTATTAAATCTACAGAAGACAATCAGTGCCCACAAATCGATGTTCTTCAGGCGATGAGGTTTGCTAGGAAAGCTTGGTTTTCTGTGACCAAAACTACTATAGCAAACTGCTTTAAAAAATCTGGATTTAAATCTGAAGTAACTGTAGCTGAAAGCTTACAAGAGGAGGACGAAAATTTAGAAACTGATCCTGAAGATTGGAACTTAGCCATCAGGAACGACAATAATCAACAGCCAACATTCCAAGATTTTATAAACGTCGATGACGGTTTAATAGTTTCAGGAGAACTTAATGAAAGCGACATTGTTCATGCCTTCTCGTCTTCTTCATTGGAAAATGAAGAAGAAGACGATGAAATGAGCGCGGAAGTAAATTTAGTAAAAATTTCTAAACGCGAAGCAGTAAAAGTACTAGAAACTTTGCACAGTTATTTTTAAATGTCATCAATTGGTGACCAAAGCATATTTGATAAAATTTATAACATCGAAAAACATCTGATGGCTGATACTTCCAAACGACAAACTAAAATGACAGATTTTTATAATTGATACATTCTGTTTCCATATTCGTACATATTACGTGTAAAAACGTGCTTGAATATTTTTGTTGATTACATTTGTATTACCTTTAAGTACTAATTTTTTTTTATTAAAACTCATTTACATACATAACACGTTATTTTATTTGATGATCGCACCTGTATAACTGAAATAACCTATATTCTCACCTCTATTGATGGAACCCTCTGTAAATGAGACAGATATTTATTTATACCTGTATATCTGAGACACTGGGTAAGTGAAATACCTCTATAAGTGAAACGACATTGCAGGTCCCTTGATGTCTCACTTAACCAGGTTTCACTGTAATATATTGCAATTCAGTTGCAATAAAACTGGCACGAAAAGAATGAAAATATGTTTGATACAAAATTAAATTGTAAACATGTCGATCGTTCAAACTTACTTCGTTGGTTTCATTGACATATGTCACAGAGATCAAGCTATATTTTATGGACTATAGTATTAAATATATCTAGAGGTAGGTAGGTAGAATTATAGGTATAAATATCGTCATTAACACATCCCTTTTTATTGCGCAACTATTAGGTATGGTGGATCTCTTGTAATGCAGCATGACTCTTTGTCCTTATAGGTGAATAGATGTATACGAGTGAATATGTCCAATAGAACATAACTCTGTGAACATGCTGAGATCTATAATTTCAAAATAAAACAAGTACCTATTCTAATGAAATAAGTACTTATAAGTCGTAAATTTGTAAGTATGCATAGGTACCTAAGTTAGTGCGCGGGTAGGTCACTCTTTATCTGAACCATCTGCAATGACGCAAGAGCGACGTGCGGCCCCTAGAACTCAACTTATTTTGCGCCCATTGAGCGATCCACCGGCATTGATATACATATATTTAAAAGATGGCGTTCTATATCCTAAAAACTATTCTTTAAGTTAAAGTTCTTCCCTGTATTTTAAATTACATATATGTATTGAAAAAAAAAAGAAATAGATGATTATGATAAATAACCATTTTTAGCTGGCATAACTCGTTTTTAACCGACTTTTAAAAAAGGAGGAGGTTCTCAATTCGAATGCTTGTATTTTTTTTTATGTTAGTTTGTGCATAACTCCGTCGCTTTTTTTTATGGGTGGGCTATGGTAAGCGCACACGCGGTCCATTCCGTCCGGGCCGACGAAAGGACGGCGCGCGGGACGATAACCCACCCGTACCAACGTCGCCCCGTTATTGGTCCGACCACCGGAGCAGGGTGACTTGTCGTCAGTGGTCAAATAACTCCGTCGCTTGCCAATCAAATTGAAAAAATCTTTTTTGTTGGAAAGGGGGAAGGTTAAATGACATAAAATTTATTGTAGAAACTGCCCCGTGTGGTGACGTCTTAAAAAAACAGGGTCGAAATTCCTTCTTTTGTCATAGGAGTAGTAACTCTGTCTAATGTAATAGCAGGAGAATAGGAGAGTAATCTTCCCCAGTGGTACGAGTTATATTCAATAGTGGACTATAGGCTAGCAGATGGATAGATAGGATAGAATGATATTTGATTAATTTAGTTGGATTTTTCATTGCCACGATAAATGACTATTACGTTATTCCAACTGCAAGACTTGCAAGACTCTGCGAGACTCTTACTGCAATACCAAGACCAAGACTCGAGTGTGCAATACCAAGACCAAAACGAGACCAGGTGTGCTGTTGCAAGACCAAGACCAAGACTGGTCCAAGTCTCGTCTTGGTGTTGCATTTGGGCAACACTACACACCGTGCCGCCGTTTCAACCACTGCATCAGCACCGGTCGGAAGGCCTCCACGGTCCAGACACCGTATCGAGGCCTCTCCACCTGGTCTGCCCAACGGGCGATGACATCTCGGCGTCGACGCACCAGGCGGTGAGCTCCCTTAAGGAAACAACACCGCCCTCCCCTCGCACTCCCGACACCCGCCGATACAATTCGGCGAGCACTGCCGCCTCCAGTTCCATTTAAGGCTTGCCATACAAAATATCTATCAAACAAATAAAATTAAAATTTTCTTTTGAAAAATGAAACCATTCTATCAGTATTTTCTTATGACGTTGTCACGTTCAACTATCGTCAGTAAACCGACTTTACAGACAACGGATTTTTTGTGTGAATGAATAATGAATTTTGCCAATAAAAAAAGAACATGATTCTATATGAAAAAATTACATTATTTTTGTTAAATAATCATTAAAATTTTTTGACATACCATGCATTTAACACTGTCAGCGTCACAAATTGTGAAATAACTCCACACTTCAGTAACATGTGCTTTACTCATGTTTGTAAATTTGACAAATACAATAATAATAATAGACTAATCTCAAATTACAACGAATATTTTCGAACGAATCTGATTAGTTTCATTCGTTCAACTTGTAACGGTTAACCTTTGCTATATTTGGCTTAAACATGGCTGGTACGAAATGTTAAACCCGTATGATATTTTGCACGCGTTTTATTTGAAAGTCAACATTCATATTATATTCGCATTCGCGAATGTTGGAGATAAATATTCGCACTCACATTCGCATTCGCGAATGTCTCAATCCTAACATTCGTTACATCACTAGTGCAAACATACTCTGAAAACTTAGTTAAACCACCCTTGATAATACCTCTTTGTTTAATTAAATTACCTAACTCATTTCGCACGAAGTAATAATACAAACTTGGGCGAACAAATAACAAAATCAATAAATGGATGTTCACTCAAACCTGACTGGCTATAATTAGCCTCAGATCCAGCCTTCGTCGCCGTTCTAACAAAGTTCGCTTTCGCCGTGCACACAGCAAGCGCCGACAAGCTGTGGGTACACGGCGCGGGATGCTAAGTAGGCGCCGAGCCGTTACAATGTGCGCGGACGCGTCGCGCTCCGTGAACTGGAAATAGTCGGCAATACCGTTTAAATATCGGCAAGCATGGATATTTAATTACCTAGATAGCTGTTGTGATTTTACTAATGTAAGTATACAATACAATATATCGAGACGTGCGAAAAAGTAAGTATGTTGCTTGCAAAATAATAGTGTATTTTGAATTTGGAATATGAAAACACGCAATAATACGATTATATTAATACGATTATAATAATAATATAAGTTAGATTAGGTGATTATTCCTAACGCTTATGTACGGCGTCGTATGGGCTTATGGACTAACGCCGTGTTTAACAGAAGAACCTAAGGTTATAGTTTGATGTACCTAAAGCCCTTAAGTTCCTAGCCTATCTGATGGGATACCTGCACCGCGCTACCTAAGGTGACAGGTAGATGTGAGATGGATGTTTGGGTGGAGGATTGGTAATTCTCACTGCCGGTCAAGCAGACTCACAAGACCGATCAGAACTGACGGCTAAGGGTGTCTTGGCCACAGTGAGATGGAGGTTTGGGTGGAGGATTGGTAATTCTCACTGCCGGTCAAGCAGACTCACAAGACCGATCAGAACTGACGGCTAAGGGTGTCTTGGCCGCAGTGAGAGGGTAGTAACTGAGAGATGAATAAATTCAAATCTGATTTATTTTACACCTTATATACTATTTATTGCTAATACACACATATACCATTTTGTGTTAGTGTGTCGTAAGTGTGAAGTGTAACACAGCATCTTTAATCATGTTAGTGCAAATCTTGCAAATCTGCGCTGTTGTATTGTGAAATGCTCTACTTATGAATTTGCTGCGTTGCATGTTCAATGTGCATTTAACAATGTTAATTAATACAAGTAGTGCCATCTATGAGACATTGAGGTGAAACTTTGCCTATTGTCTATGTAGGAATGACTTGAATAAAATAGTCTGTTTGAAACCGCCAACCAACGACTTTTATTAGGTTATGGGCTACTCAGATTTTGCAAAGTAAATTAAAGTTATTGCGTTTTTAGAAGAGTTATTGTTAGTTTATTTTACGCGTGGTACATCAATCAAGATGAACTCAAGTCTTATTGCGAGTGTGCCAAAGCTAAAGGGTCGTGAAAATTATGATGACTGGGCGTTCGCCGTACAAAACTTGCTAGTCCTTGAGGATACAGACAAGTACCTCAAGTAAGAAGCAGCGGCGACAGATGCAGCACAGACAGTAGCAGATGCCAGAGCACGCGCAAAATTGATCCTGACTATTGACACATCATTGTTTGTGCACATAAAGGAGACGAAGACAACAAAGGAGTTATGGTCAAAACTCAAAGCTCTATTTGATGACGCGGGATTTTCAAGAAGGATAACTTTGTTACGTCATTTAATCTCCATCAGACTAGAAACATGTGAAAATATGACTAGTTACGTTACGCAGATTGTGGAAACTTCACAACGATTAAGCGGTACTGGATTCATTATAAACGATGATAGGGTTGGGTCATTATTACTAGCTGGTTTACCAGATAAGTTTATGCCAATAATCATGGCAATAGAGCATTCCGGGATCCAGATCACGGCAGATTCCATAAAAACAAAATTGTTCGATATGGAAAATGGCGGCTCTGTTGAAGTGAACGGCAATGACAACTCAGCATTTATTGCTCGAAGTTGGCAGAAAAAGAAACTTGGTAAAGTTGGCAGCAATAGCAAACATGGCGGACGGACTCCGAATATCTATGCACCGAGTACGTCAATGTCAAACTCAAATGACAGAAATAACAAAACAATAACATGCTATAAATGCAAACAATCTGGACATTTCATGTCTCAATGTCCATTTAGAAACGAAAAAAACGGAGAAGGAAAAGCAAACAAATGCATTCAGTGTTGTTTTTCTGAGCGGTAACTTTAATAAATGTGACTGGTATGTTGACTCGGGAGCCAGTACACATATGACTACAAACGAAAGTTGGTTGACAAATAGGACGGATTCGTCAAGTTTACCTGAAATCACAGTAGCATACAACATGAAAGTGCCTGTATTATGTGCCGGCGACGTAGACGTCACGACGAGTTTCGGTTACGAGGTTACAGTGAAGAACGTGTTGTGCGTACCGACTCTTGCGACTAACCTACTATCAGTCAGTGAATTGATAAGAAATGGAAATAGTGTTGTGTTTGAACCCGACCGATGCCTCATAAAAAACAGATTAGGCAATTTAGTTGCGGAAGCTGAACTTATAAATAATGTATACAAGTTAATCTTGCAAAATGAGACTTGTTTGTTATGATCATCAACAGTAGATGGACAAACATGGCATTAAAGGCTTGGACACTTATACAGCACAGATATGAACAAGATGAAACATGGTTTAGTCAATGGAATGGATTACTCGGACAAATTTGTGACAAGTAAGTCTAGCTGTCAAATTTGCTGTGAAGGCAAACAGTCAAGATTACCATTTACGACAGGTACACGAGCTACAGAAATCTTGCAGATTGTGCATTCAGACATCTGTGGACCGATGGAGTGCAAATCCATTGGTAGTGCAAGATATTTTTTTTTGCTATTTATTGACGACTTCACCAGAATGACCTTTATATACTTCTTAAAGTGTAAAAGTGAAACACTGACTTGTTTTAAAGAGTTTAAGTCAATGGTGGAGAACTTTCAAAACAGAAAAATAAAAATATTGCGCACAGACAATGGATGTGAGTATTGCAGCAATGATTTTAGAGATTTTTTGAAACATGAAGGGGTAATTCATCAAAAATCAAATGTTTACACACCAGAGCAGAATGGACTCAGCGAAAGAAGCAATCGCACCATTGTGGAGAGAGCTAGGTGCCTACTTTTTGAAGCAGAACTAGATAAAAAATTTTGGGCAGAAGCTGCAAATACCGCAGTATATCTCAAAAACAGGTCTACAGCTTCAAGTATTGAAAAGACTCCATATGAGATGTGGTTTGGTAGGAAACTAGATTTACAACATTTACGTATATTTGGGAGTCCAGTGATGGTGCACACACCAAAAGAAAAAAGAGCTAAGTGGGACAGGAAATCAAGAAAACATATACTTGTTGGTTATAGTGATAATGTCAAAGGTTACCGAATATATGACCCAGTAAGAAATAAAGTCACCACAAGTAGGGATGTTATAATACAAGAAAAACCCAAGCGTCTAGAGACTGTAACTGTTTCTCTAGAAAGCACAGATTCAGTGGGGGAGTTGGTAGAGGAATCTGTGGTGAAACTTGAACCCCTGAACAAGTCAAGTTCTTCAGAATCTGATTACTTGGATGTTGAAGAAGAAAGTTTAGGGTCAGAAGCTTGTGGAGAAAACCTGAACACTGAACAGACTAATTCAGCTCCACAGAGTACAGAAGAAGCTTCAGATATATCACATGCAGATTCTACTACACCAGTTCCAGAAGTAACAGCGAAACGTCAGAGGAGAAAGCCAGATAGATACGGTATCGTCAACATGTGTGCTACAGCTACAGGAGAAGATGAACTGACATATGCAGAGGCCATCAGTGGGCGAGAGCGACTGATGTGGTCGCAGACCATGGCAGAGGCTCTGCAGTCATTCCACGACAATCAAGTATGGGAAGTTGTCGATACTCCCAGCAACGCGAGTGTAGTGCAGTGTAAGTGGGTGTTCAAAAAAAAGTTTGACACAGACAATAAAGTGACATATCGTGCGCGGCTTGTAGCCAAGGGCTTTACCCAGAAGGTATTGATTACCAAGAAACCTTCAGTCCAGTGATTAGACATTCAACCCTGCGTTTGTTGTTTGCCATAAATGTCCAGTTAGGCATGGACATCACTCATCTAGATGTGAAAACAGCTTTTCTTAATGGTCATCTAAAAGAAAGCATATTTATGCATTTACCTGAAGGTTTTCCCATAAATAATTCAAATAAAGTTTTAAAGTTAAGAAAGCTTAAGCTGTTTATGGATTAAAACAATCATCTCTAGCATGGTATAAAAGGGGGGCGCGGCCGGAGCACCTCCTCGTGGTGCTCCCTGGTAACGTCCATTTGGACGTCATGCGTTCATTTGGACGGCCAAGATTCCGGCAGGTGGGGGTCTCCGCGTGCGGCTCTGGTGGCAGAGCGCACGGCGGATCTGACCCGGGGCCAATGGGGCGGATGTGCCTCATGGCACTCCGTCGCCAGGGACGGTTGCGTCACGGACCTGGGGCGTGACGGGTCGGTCGCTCGCGAGCGGCCAGACCCGGAAGGCCCAAACCGTAATCCTGAGCAGGGGGGTCAGGACCGGGGGTCTTCGGACCGCGGGGAAGGAAAACCCCTATAAAAAATTACCCCTAATCCTAAGTTTGGCCACTCGGCGAGGGGATGAATGGTTGGTGAGTTAAAAAGCGCGCGAGCGTCCAGCCGTTAGAGTGGTAGTCAAGGCAAGACTTAAAAACGTCCAACAATATGGCAGAAGTGAATACCAGTATGACTTCATCAGAGGGTCCCGGCCAAGCCGGGGAATCCCTTGCTGTGCCGGTGCTTGCGCGCGACGTCCACGTGGAGTCGCGCCCAAGTCCCGGCACAGTCAGTCCCCAGTCGTATGGGTGGGGGACAACTACTGCCCTTACTGCCGAGAGCCCGGCACAACATCCTGAGGCTCACCGGGGGGAGGGGAAAGAGGAGGTGAAAGGGAGAGAGGAGGTGGAGAAGAAAAAGATAAAGCAGAAGAAGGGGAAGAGGAAGCAGAAGCGTACCGTCCAGGCGCGAGCCCGCATTGTGGCTGCAAGGTCGAAGGCGTGGCGGGAGCGGCAGAAGGCGGCCGGTATGGCTGAGTGCGACGAGGGTGGCAGCACTGCTGCTGCAGAGCCGTCGCAGGGCGAGGGCGGCGAGGCCGCAGGACCGTCCACGATGAGACAAGGCGGAGGGAGCGACTCCGAAGAGTGGAGCGACTCCGACCGGTACAGCTCGGAATTGAAGCTGTTGAGCGACGAGGGTAGCAATGCTGCAGAGCCGTCGCGAGACGAGGGCGGCAGTGCCGCAGGGCCGTCGGAGGAGGAGGCGTTCATGGCCTCGGAGATGTCGGCGGACGAGGGCGGCAATGCCACAGAGCCGTCCGCCGACGAAAATTGCACTGACCGGATGCAGGTCGGCCAGAGCAGGGACGAGGGCGGGGTTGCGCCGCAGGTCCGTCCGCTAGGAGTAGGATAGGGACGATAGGCGGGCCGTCAGTTGAGGAGCTCGTGGGTAGGCCGTCGTTGTCGAGGAAGGTGATGCAGGCTGCCGAGAAGATTACCACACCGGTAAGTGCCAGGAAGGAGAGGGAGGAGGCCCTCCCCCCGAGCGTACGGAAGCGCCCCCTCAGGCAGCTCGAACACCGACTCGGAGGGGAGTACCACCATGCCTCCTCCCAAGGTCCCGACCATGCCCCGTGGGCGCAGAGGTCGTGGATCGGCGAGGCCGGAGACTCTGGTTCCGGCTGACTACAGTGGCGGGGTGGCGGTCCTACAGGCTGCGAACGCCCGCCTTAGTGAGGAGATCTCCGGCTTGCGGGAACGCAAGCTGGAGACGGAGCTATCGGCGGTGCGACGGGAGAACCGCGGGTTGGCCAAGGAGATGGCCGACCTGCGGGCCCAGTTCGCGCGCCTGGCAACGGCCGCGCCATCGGTGCCGGCCTCGCCATCGAAACGGGCTGCGCCGGGGAGGGCGGTCCCGTCGCCGGTGCGCAGGACGTGTTCCTGCAAGCCATGGCGGAGTGGTTGATAGGAGTAGCCGTAGCCGCGGAGCCGTACGTGGTGCCCGACCGGACTAACTGGTTGGGTAGCACCGATGGCACCCCGGACGAACGACCGAGGACGGGCGATCGAGGAGTGGGCGGCGGCACTGGGCCTCTGTTTGCTGAACAGGGGCTCGGTACATACGTGCGTGCGACAACAGGTCGGGTCGATAGTGGACTTTTCGTTTGCTAGCCCCGAGGTCGCCGCACGCGTGGGGAGCTGGCGCGTCGTGGAGGAGGTGGAGACCTTGTATCGGACCATCGGTATATTCGGATGGAGGTTTCCCCGGCAATCCCGACGCCAAGCAGGGGTTACGGGGCGGATGGACGTCCTGCGTTCCCGCGATGGGCTGTGGGTCGCTTAGACCGGGACCAGCTGGCGGAGACAGCCATCGTTTACTCGTGGCTGTCCTCTGCCAACCAGTCGGACGGGGT
Source organism: Lymantria dispar (assembly GCA_032191425.1). Classification (NCBI taxonomy): domain Eukaryota; kingdom Metazoa; phylum Arthropoda; class Insecta; order Lepidoptera; family Erebidae; genus Lymantria; species Lymantria dispar. The sequence goes on along the minus strand of CM063463.1, from coordinate 7,310,198 downwards.
GGACGCCGAGGCTGGCCGCATCCGCAGTGCGTTGACGCAGATCTGCGATGCGACCATGCCCCGGGTACGGCGTCCGCCCCCGAGGAGGGCGGTCCACTGGTGGTCCCGGGAGCTGGCGGATCTCCGGGCCGCGTGCATTCGCGCCCGGAGGGCCTACACCCGCAGCCGGCGGCGCCAACGCGACGCGTAGCGGGAGGCCTTGTTGTATGAGGGCTACCGCAATGCGCGGTCGGCCTTCAGGCTGGCCGTCCGCTCCGCCAAGGACGTCAGTCGGCAGGAGATGCTGGACGGTCTCGATCGTGACCCCTGGGGACGCCCCTATCGTGCGGTGCTGAATAAGCTCCGCGCGCGGGGCCTTCCCCTCACCGAGACTCTCCAGCCCAGCCTTCTCATCCGGGTCGTCTGGGACCTGTTCCCGCGGCAGGCGGAACACACGCCCCCGGTCATGGCTCCGCCAGACACTGACTGGGAGGCCGACGACGACAGTGTTCCGCCCATCACGGAACCCGAGATGGGAGTGGCGGTGGCGCGCATGCGCGCAAAGTCCACCGCCCCCGGGCCCGACGGTGTTCCTAACCGCGTGTTGGGCCTGGTCCTCGACCACCTGGGTCCCCGCCTCAGGGAGCTGTTCGACGCGTGTTTAGCGTCCGGACGGTTCCCTGGGTGCTGGAAGGAGGAAAGGCTGGTGCTCCTGCCGAAGCCGGGACGGTCTCCGGGGTCGCCTTCGGCCTACAGGCCTATCGTGCTGCTCGATGACACGGGCAAGCTACTGGAGAGGGTGGTAGCTGCCCGCATCGAGCGGCACCTTGTCGGCACGGGGCCCGATCTGTCGGACGCCCAGTTTGGGTTTAGGAGGGGTCGTTCGACGATCGCGGCTCTGTTGCGCCTGAGGGCCGTGGCGACTGAGGCCGTCACTGGTGGGGGAGTGCTGTTGGCGGTGTCCCTAGACATCGCCAACGCATTCAATAGTCTGCCATTCAGCTGCATCAGGGAGGCGCTTCGGTATCACGGAGTGCCAGCTTACCTGAGGCGGCTAGTGGCAGACTATTTGGTGGGGCGCAGCGTCCTCTGTACCAACCGAGCAGGGGACATTGTGCGAACGCCCATGACGTGCGGTGTCCCACAGGGGTCGGTCCTCGGCGTGATTTGTTACGCCGACGACACGCTCGTTACAGCCCGCGGTGGGACGCTAGAAGAGGCGGTAAGCCTGGCGACCTATGGCACCGAAGAGGTCGTCAGGCGGATCGAGACGCTGGGGTTGAGGGTCGCCCTGGACAAGACGGAGGCCCTCTTGTTCCATGGGCGCCTTATGAGCCCTCCCATCGGCGTCTCGATCACCGTCCGATCGGTTGACATCAGCATCCGGGCCCATATGAGGTACTTGGGCCTGGTGCTCGACGGGCAATGGTGGTTCCGGGAGCATTTCCGCAGGCTCGCTCCGCGGCTCGTCGGCGCGGCGTCCGCCCTATCGTGGCTTATGCCGAACGTGGGCGGACCGAGCGCTACGTGCCGACGGCTGTACACGGGGGTCATCCGGTCGATGGCCCTGTACGGCGCACCGGTGTGGGCGGGGTCCTTGACCGTCCGACTTAGGGCCCTTCTGTGGCGACCACAGAGGGTCATGGCGGTCAGGGCCTTCCGCGGATACCGCACGGTGGCGACGGAGGCAGCGTGCCTATTGGCCGGGACTCCCCCGTGGGACCTGGAGGCGGAGATGCTCGCCGGATTATATCGGCGGGTGACGGGGGTGCGAGCGGAGGGCGGTGAGATCTCGATAAGAGAGCTCACCGCCTGGCGCGACGACGCCCGCCGAGACGTCATTGCCCGTTGGGCAGTCCGGCTGGAGAGGCCTCGGTTCGGGGTGCGAACCGTGGAGGCCTTCCGGCCGGTGCTGATGCAGTGGTTGGAAAGGCGGCACGGGGTGCTCTGCTTCCGACTAGTGCAGGTGTTGACCGGGCACGGGAGCTTCGCCAAATACCTGCACAGGGTCGTAAGGAGGGAGAGTACACCGTTCTGCCACCACTGCGATTGCGACGAGGACACGGCGCGCCACACGCTCGAGGCCTGCGCGGCTTGGGCAGTGCAGCGCCGTGAACTCGTCGCAATCATCGGTGCCGATCTGACGCTGCCGGCCATCGCTAGGGCGATGGTTGACAGCGTCGGGAATTGGGACGCGGTCGCAGCCTTCTGCGAGACAGTGATCTCGCAGAAGGAGGCGGCGGATCGTCTGCGCGTGGAGCGCAGCCTCGATGAGGAGATCCGCCGCCGGCGACTGGGGCGGCGCAGGCCCAACTACCTGCGCCTCATGCCGCCCTAGCCGAGGCCGCGGGTGACGTGACCGGGGATTAGTCCGTCACCCGCCGAGAGGCCGACCGCGTGAGGAAAGACCGACGTCCTCCTCGAGGGGGGGACGTCGGTCGATGGGAGGGTACCCCGCGTAGGGGGTATTCCTTCGGGCCGACCACTGACGACAAGTAAACCTGCTCCGGTGGTCGGCCCAATGACGAAGGCGAGGTGGTTTTCGGGTGGGTTGTGGGAGTTGCGTGCTTAAGCCCCTCTGTCGCCCCGGACGGAGTGGTGCGGAGGCGCGCCGACCGCAGCCCACCCAAAAAAAAAAAAAAAAGCATGGTATAAAAGAGTTAAGGAGATACTATGTAAATCAGGATTTTAAAAATGTAAATTAGAACCCTGTGTATTTGTTAAAAATCATAGTGATAATAAGAAAACTAAAGTTGGACTGTATGTCGATGATTTTCTAGTATATTCAAATTGTAAGTCTGAATCTGATAATTTAATAGAGATTTTGAGTCAAAAATTTAAAATAAAGAATTTAGGTCAAGTGAGAAATTATTTGGGCATGAGAAATAACATTAACAAAAGCATCAATGTAATTACTTTAGACCAAGAACAGTATATTAATCAGTTACTTGAAAACTTTGATATGTCTGAATGTCATGCAGTAGAAACTCCTATAGAATGTAAATTGAATGTCGATAAGTCTAATGTATGTGAACAAAAGCTACCTTATCAAAAATTAATGGGAAGTTTAATGTACTTAGCTGTCCTAACTCGTCCTGATATTTCCTATTCAGTCAGTTATTTAAGCCAGTTTAACAACTGTTATTCTTATGTACACTGGAATTATGCAAAAAGAATTCTGAAATATTTGTCACAGACTAAGACCTATTGTTTAAAATATTCCAAAGAAAGTGCCGAGTTTGTAGGTTTTGTGGATGCTGATTGGGCAAGTGATGCCACTGACAGACGCTCATATACTGGTTTCTGTTTCACTAAATCAGGTGCTGTAATTTCTTGGGAGAGCAAGAAACAAAGAACTATTGCTCTTAGTAGTCTTGAAGCAGAGTATATGGCTTTGTCGGAAGCAGGTCGAGAAGCAATATATTTACAGAAGTTAGAGTTTGAAATAATTGGTTCTTATAGTTCTTCACATAAAATTTGACGTTGACGTATGTCAAGTGATTTTTTGCGCTCTGAATTTATTATTTTCTTTAAAATTCAATTATACGTTTATTTTACTGCTATTTTTTTTAGTGAAAATATATTTCCATATTGACATTGCCATTATCATATTCCGCTGTACTACAGGGACGTTCTAATTTATACCTACCAATTGTGTCATTACGACGGAACATCATGCCACTAAAGTGTAATTGTTGTGGAAAATTTGTATCGGCAACAGAGGCTGCTAAATGTAAATTGTTTGGGTGTTACGCAGACGTAGTCAGGGGACATCGCTAGTTCATCGCGTTGTCTCAATATCAGTGACATCAATTGCGACACTCAACATGGGTGGTTACAGAGAAAGATGACTCAAGAACACCTGGCGTAGACGACTCACGAATTGACGAATACAGATGGGAACGCTCGTTACCTTTCGATCGATCGCCGATCATTATAGTCACCCTTAGAAGTAAATTATAATATTAATTATGTAACTTTAAGTTTATATTAAATACGTTATACTACATCGGGTTTTCTTGCATCCTCTGCTGCCACCGCTCATAACTGGCGCAGTCTTGGTAGGATCGTAGATAGGGCTCTAATATCGACCCGTGCGATCCAGAATCTACGTGTGGTGCCAGCGAGGTGAATCCAGACATCGATTCGGCAATCAAAACCTGTTATGTTGTAAGTACTTTGAATCTTTCAAGTCCTTACTTATCCTAATATCTTACCTAAGTATTTACCCATTTTCGCCCGTAATATCCTATACCTAATTAAGCCAATTCCACTTTATATATTATAACTATATAAATTAATTGTTTAATAAGTACTAGTGAATTATAAGTGATTTATTTTTTACGCGTTTCGTTAAATATTTTTCAAAATTTTTCACCCACGAAGTACAAAAAGACCCGTACGAGGTCGCCTAGCTTATCGAATAGGAATAGCCTCATAGACAGTAATAGAAAAGTGAAGCAACTTCAATCTTTTGAAATGAATCGTAGTAAAAGAGGTCTCATTGATGGTCTCGGTTCCGTCATTAAAAGCATTACAGGCTAGATACGCAAATTTAGCACAAATGATTTAATCCTTAGTGATAACGTAGATATAATTTCTCAAGAGGTAGATAAATTGCAGAACATTTTAGCATTTATAAAATCTTATGGCTCACTATGTTGCAATTAGTTTTAACTCTATCCAGGCTATAATCGTTAAATTAATTAGTAAGTATATACGGTAAAAATAAAATATTAGATTTAGACATACGTGAATATTACGATATAATTAGGTTCGGCTCTTATTACATGAATAATGAAATAGTCTTAGTATTCAAGTTCTCAATAATCTTACCTTATACTTACGAATTATATAAAATATCCATTGTTCCCAACAAACATCATGAAATACTCATCCCATATTCCCAATTCCTTGCAATCCATTTGAAAGATTACAAGTACATAGAGGCTGAATGCCCGAAGTCCACAAAAGAGTATCTATGCGAAGAGATACGCAACATTTATAGGCAAAAGCCCCAGGACTGTATCCATGGCCTCATCACTCAGTAACAAGAAATACCGGAATGCAATTCAACCATTGTTTCGCTACAGAAACCAGCTTACGAAAAACTCGATGATCGACATTATACTATCAATCATTATACTATCAATCATTAAAGTAACTTCCCAAAACCAATGAAGACAAGACTATCTTGCGGTCAAGATCTCTTTAAGATAGTCTAAGGCAGTTATCATGTTATAATCCCAAATAACTGTTATCTGGAGACACCTGAATTCAGAATCCCCAATGAAAAAGATCGACTTAAAGGTCAAGTATTGAAACTTATAGATGTACCGAGAATTGAAGAAAAAGCCCAAAAATTACTGCCATCGTTTAAACTCAATTCGATCAATCTGGATCACTTACATGCAACTAACAGGAAGATATTCCTACAAACAGCAGTTCAACCGACTAACAGCAGTTTATATCATACAACTATACCAATGTATCTACTCTTGTTGGGTGCATCTATACTCATTAGCGGTTTGGCTTACCGAAGATACCATCTCAATCGTATAAGATCCCAGACAAGAAACTCGAATGACGAACAAATGAAGCAACAAGCTGTCTATGCCATCCCAGTTACAAGAAGAATTGATTTAAATAATCTTCCAGCTCAATTTGTGACATCTGTCACCAATAATCGCTGTTCTTCGGGGGGAGATGTTACGCAGACGTAGTCAGGGGACATCGCTAGTTCATCGCGTTGTCTCAATATCAGTGACATCAATTGCGACACTCAACATGGGTGGTTACAGAGAAAGATGACTCAAGAACACCTGGCGTAGACGACTCACGAATTGACGAATACTGATGGGAACGCTCGTTACCTTTCGATCGATCGCCGATCGTTATAGTCACCCTTAGAAGTAAATTATAATATTAATTATGTAACTTTAAGTTTATATTAAATACGTTATACTACATCGGGTTTTCTTGCATCCTCTGCTGCCACCGCTCATAACTAGGGTATCGTTCCATAAGGCATGTGTGTTTTTACCACTTACTGATGCAACTAGTCCTAATTGGAAGTGCGCTGAATGTAAGAAGCGTCGACCTAAAAGCAGCATTGCATCGGAAACGACGTCAGAAAATACTATGGCTAGAGCATCTCAGGATGAATGCGGCCCTGATGAGTTTCTGGATTCGGTTAGTCTCAATAGCCCTCTTCATAGTTCTATTAACATTGCCTTTGAGATTAGATCGTTTAGATCAGAGTTACGAGAATTGCGTGAGGAGCTTAAGGAGTATAGGCGTGAGATGGCCGATCTTCACACTGCTTTAAATATTTACGTAAAACGCGTCGAGAAAACAGAAAGTAGACTCGATTTATTAGAAAACCGCCCAATATCCACTTCTTCGGCTAGTCAAATTGGTCTGTTGGAACAAAAGGTAGAAGAGCTTAAGATGGAACTCGACCATAAAGAACAAGAATCCCTTAGTTCTGATTTGGAAATAGCAAATTTTCCCGAGGATATAGGCGAAAATCTCATGCACACTATGAGCCTCATTGCAGGCAAGCTTGGTGTTTCATTGCAGGCCAATGACATTGTTTTTGCCCAGAGAGCTGGCGTCCAGTCAGATGTATCGCAGAGTGGTAAGGCGCGCTCGCGTCGTGTCGTTGTGCGTTTGGCTAACCGTACACTGCGCGATGACTGGTACCTGGTGGTCATCCCCGCCGTTTTTATCTTAACGAAAGACTTACCAGAAATAATAAACGTCTCCTTCATCTTTCGCGCGAGGCTGCCAATGTTGGTAATTGGAAATACACCTGGGTCAAGCATGGGCGTATATTAACAAAAAAAAAATTAAGGCTACAAAACTCACTGGATACGCACTGAAAAAGACATAGTTCGTGCTTTTGGCGATAGTACTATTAATAATAAAAGTAGTTGAAACTATGGAGCTTCAACGTATTTTTAAAACCGAAATATGGAAATTTAATTTATTTACAGTTTTTAAGTTTTTTTATATTAGAATAATCGTAATTAAGGTAATATTTTTAATTATTAACTATACTATTATTAATGCTTTTCGCTATAATATTTATTTACTTAGATTCAATTTTAATGTAAAAAATTATTGCTATAATCTGAAAAGGAAATATCAGGCAACAATTACTTATATTGTCGTAAAAAGCTTATTTACACTAATTTCCTTAACATTAAGGAATATGAAATCAATTTCATACGTTACTTCTAACATTAAATACTTTGCTAGCTTAGTCCATTCAAATATAAAAGTAGTATATGATATTTTACGATATCCTCTAATTTACAGCTCTTCATTATTGTGCATATTTATCTATTATTTTATATATAAAGAAAATAATTTGTTTTCAATTAGTATTTTTAATTACGCTAATGATATTCGAAGAGTTCTGTACATTTTTACATTTTCTCATCGATGTTCAAAATAAAAAATTTAAAGGTTGTGTACGGCGTCGTATGGGCTTATGGACTAACGCCGTGTTTGACAGAAGAATCTAAGGTTATAGTTTGATGTACCTAAAGCCCTTAAGTTCCTAGCCTATCTGATGGGATACCTGCACCGCGCTACCTAAGGTGACAGGTAGATGTGAGATGGATGTTTGGGTGGAGGATTGGTAATTCTCACTGCCGGTCAAGCAGACTCACAGGACCGATCAGAACTGACGGCTAAGGGTGTCTTGGCCGCAGTGAGAGGGAGGTTTGGGTGGAGGATTGGTAATTCTCACTGCCGGTCAAGCAGACTCACAGGACCGATCAGAACTGACGGCTAAGGGTGTCTTGGCCGCAGTGAGAGGGAGGTTTGGGTGGAGGATTGGTAATTCTCACTGCCGGTCAAGCAGACTCACAGGACCGATCAGAACTGACGGCTAAGGGTGTCTTGGCCGCAGTGAGAGGGTAGTAACTGAGAGATGAATAAATTCAAATCTGATTTATTTTACAAAATTTACACCTTATATACTACTTATTGCTAATACGCACATATATCATTTTGTGTTACTGTGTCGTAAGTGTGAAGTGTAACGCAGCATCTTTAATCATGTCAGTGCGAATTTTGCAAATTTGCGCTGTTTGTATGTTGACATGCTCTACTTGTATGTTGACATGCTCTACTTGTATGTTGACATGCTCTACTTATGAATTTGCTGCGTTGCATGTTCAATGTGCATTGAACATTCTGGGGTCTCTCAGGAACACGACTGCAAGTCGTATAATTCGATAACCTCATATGGTCCAATGTGTCCTTCCGTCGCTTGTGGTGTTTGGACTGTAGTCTGGGGACGAGGTTTCCCATACCGTGGCCGTGGTTGTGGTGGAGCTGTCCGCTGTTTGTCTATGTCTGTGGCTTGTGTTGTAGTTGTTTCCTTGTTTTGTCTTCTCGTAAGTCTATCTCGACATTGTTTCACTGCCTGTGGTCTTAAATAAATTAAAAGACAAGCTAATACTATTAAAGAAAGAGATGTCACGGTGCTAGCCACATAGGAATGAGACTATATTCGCTTCCATATTGTGTTATCTAATCTTGTTTATAGCTTTGCTTCTGAAGCGGCTAAGTGGTCAAATATACTGGTGGAGCTATCTAATACTTCCTCCTTCGGTATGTCTGGTATCTCTGATTGGACTACTTGTGTGTCTAGAGTAAGATTACTCCTTTTAAAATATGATGCTTGCACAGTTGTTGTTGTTATTCGTTTAGCTGCAAGAATGTTGTTCAACGTCTTTACTACACAGCTTTCTGAAATGTGTAGTACTCCTATATCCTCTAGGTTAATCTCTTGTCTTTGTCCATCACATATTATCGAAGCTGATTGTGTTTTTGTAGTGATAAACATCCAAGTATTCTGCGTGTAAAGTTGTTTCCATAGAATTGTAGATTGAATGTTGTATCTTCTTGATGTGCATTGTGATTTAGTGTTATTATTGTTGCTGAATAGCTGGTCAACAATGCAATTCTTGTTCAATTGCATGTTCTTAACAGCCACGGGATAGCAAACAAACTCCGATTTTTTGTGTAAACAATCTTTGAACTCGTCTTTACTTAACTCAAAGTATCGTTCATTGTTATAGTCGAAGCCTATGAATGCTCTTGGTATTGACAAGCATTCAAAAGAACTCCCGGTCAACTTTTGAGGAATCGCCGTTATGTGTATTAGCGTATATTTTCTTATGTCATGAATAGGATAGTACGCAAATACGTTTATATGTGTTGCATTTATTTCCATGTTAGTCTGTATTAATTGATCCTGAATTATCCTTAAGTTTCCAGGTAACTTTTGATTGGTTGTTTGTATTATATCATTAGCGTATTTAGGACTCAAAATCGTGTATATTGATGCGTTATTTAGGTATATCTCAAGTAACCCGTTGTAATAGTGAATAATCTCTGTTATGTAATTGCTCGCTAATTGATACGTTTGTATTATCTTATACCATACGTCGTTATCGTACATGAATGCTATAGCTTCATTTAACTTTTTTCAAAATTCTCTAACTTTTTCTTAATCCGCTCCTCGGTTTGGTTTACAGCGGATACTGTAGATATCATTATGTTTGTTTGATGATTGGCGGCGTTTATAAGTTCTTGTTGATTGCTACTCAATGAGTCAATACTTCTGTATACTTCATCGTTGACTCCGAACACGTATGTTAACATTTGTCCTAATAGTCCACGTTTCCTTCTAGAAATCTTTATTCCAGTAAGGTAATCCTTTATCTTCTCAAATCGTGCTTTCTCTTCGTTCAAATGATAATAAAATTCTGCACAATGGGTGTCTTTTGTATACTGTTGCGTGTCAGTGCATAACTTTTGAAACTGATTAGTTATTTTTATCGTATTATTTAAATTCAGTTCCAAATCACTCCTTTCGTAATTAGTTTCTATTCTAAAACTCCCTCTGTTTATTGTTGAAGTACCTATTTGTTCTACATATAGGCCTGGATTTAAATGTTTCATAGTAAACATTGATGTACTTATTACTTGTCCGATACACAATAATAATGTAGTATAGAGTAACACGCTCTTCCAACCTGACTTAAGTGTCTTAACAAACTTTTTATTTATGGTATTTGCTATGTTAAGATTCACAGGCGTTTCGGTATTTTTACTTAACGTATTCGTGTTAGTAATTAATTCTTCCTGATATACAGGTAAAGGAATTAATGTATGTATTGATCGTTTTTGACATAAACCTGTCGATTTTGAGTGTCACTACTCTTATCACCCCGTCGCTTCCTGGGTGAACGGTTTCCACTTTTGCCATGGGCCACTTACTTGGACTTATGTTTTCATCTTTTATTAGTACTATGGTTCCAATTTTAATATTTTCTTGAGTTTCTTTCCACTTGTATCTTTGTTGAAGTTGATGTAAATAATCAGATGACCAGGCTTTCCAGAAATCTTTCTTCATTCTTTGAATTTGTTTCCATCTATTTATTAAATCAGTATTTATGTTTGATAACGGATCTGGGATTCCAACTGCTTCCCAACCAATTAAAAAGTGACTAGGCGTTAGTACTGTATTATCATTGATGTTTTCACTTTGTGCACATAACGGCCTCGAGTTTAGGCAAGCTTCAATTTGATGTAAAAATGTTATCATTTCTTCGTACGTTAATGTCGATTCTCCAATTACTCGACGTAAATGGTACTTTACTGATTTTACGCTGCTCTCCCAAATCCCACCAAAATGGGGGGTTGCTGGCGGATTAAAATGCCACTGAGTACCTATACTGGTCATCGTATTTTGGAATCCAGGTGACTGTGTTATTTGCAACAATTCTTGTTCCAAAAATTTCGCTGCGCCTACGAAGTTCGTGCCATTGTCACTATACATATGTGACACGTGCCCTCGTCTGGCCATGAACCTCCGCAGTGCCGCAATAAATGTTTCAGTTGTCAAATCTCCCACTAATTCTAGATGAATTGCTTTTGTTGCTAAGCATACAAATACAGCAATATATGACTTGTAGGACTTGTGACCTCTTCCTTTTATTGTTCTTGTTTGTATTGGTCCCGCATAATCCACTCCAGTGTGACTAAATGGATATGATTGCGTGACTCTTGCTTTTGGAAGTATCCCCATTTTCTGTACATTCGTTTCGGACCTGTATCTCGCGCATTTGACGCACTTTTTTAGTATACCTTTGACAACTTGTTTTCCACCTATAATCCAGTATTTTTGTCGTAGGACGGCTGTAGTTAGTTTATTTCCTCCATGTAATGTTTTCATGTGTGCGTTTTGTATAATTAATGACGTTATATGATGTCGGCGTGGTAATAGTATAGGATGTTTTTGATTATATGGCAAGTCAGCGTTTTCTATTCGACCTCCAACTCGTAATAATCCATCGTTATCAATAAATGGATCTGGTGTGGATAATTTACTGTTTTTCTGCAGTGATTTTTTCTTTCGAATAATTTCTTTTTCATCGTGAAATTCTTCTTGTTGCAATATGCATAGAATTCGTTTCTCTGTTTCTTCTAGTTCCGTACAGGATAATGGTTCGTGCTTTTTGCGCTTGCTGATAAATCTGTAGCAATACGCTAATGTTCTTATCATTTTATTGTAGTTAGAAAATCGACTCCAGATATCATACTTTTCATTCGTAGTATTAATTGTTGTTGATAAACAGTACTTGGCTTCTTCATTTGGCTGTGGTGCTGTTGTTGGAATAGGTATATCACTCGTCTGTAACCATGGTGGGCCGTTCCACCATAAGGAAAAGTTTATTAATTTTTCTGGCTCCAATCCTCTTGATATAATGTCCGCTGGGTTTTCAGACGATATGACATGATTCCATTGAGCGTTAGGTATTATGCTGTTAATTTCTGACACTCTGTTGGCCACGAACGTATGCCATCGCCCAGGATCTCCTTATATCCATCCCAACGTGATCATAGAATCCGTCCAGCATGAAATCACGGTATTGTTATCACCGTTTAGAGCATTTTTTATTTTTTCTATTAAATTAGCCAATAATACTGCGGCGCATAGCTCAAGACGCGGTAATGTTGTTTTTTGTTTTTTCGGTGCAACTTTTGACTTAGCTTGAAGCAATGTTATGTAGTAACTGTTATTCACCATTACTCTGCTATAGACGACAGCCCCATATGCTTTCTCTGAGGCGTCGCAGAATCCATACAGCTCAAACTTTGTCCTGTCTATCGTGTGACACCATCGTGGTACTTGTATACTTTCTATGCTTTTTAACTGTTTTTGTATTTCTGTCCATTTATTTCGTATTATGTCATTTACTGGTTGGTCCCATTCCATCCCAGACGTCCACAGTTGTTGTACTAGTAATTTTAGTGTTATGATGATGGGGGCCAACCAGCCCAAGGGATCAAATATTTTCGCCACCTCTGACATAATGAACCGTTTGGTGGGTTTTGTGTTTTCTGTTATAGTTATTTGAAAACCGAATTTATCTTCGCCTGGAGACCATATAATTCCCAACGACTTTCTTGTTTCGTCTAAGGGAAGTTTCAGCATCCGACTTTCTTCGTTATCGCATGTTAAATTGTTCAACAATTCCGAACTATTTGAAGACCATTTTCGTAGTTGGAAACCACCTTTGTTTAACATTGCTATTAATTATTCTTGTAACTCCTTGACGGAGCTTTCCTGGGATTCTCCTGACAAAATATCGTCAACATAGAAATCCTGTAACGTTACTCTACTGGCGATAGGGTAATTGTCTTGTTCGTCTAATGCTAGTTGTTGTAATGTTCTCACGGCCAGATAAGGCGCGCTTGTTGTGCCATAAGTGACCGTTGTTAGTTCGTATTCACTAATGGCCTTTTTTGGAGAAAATCTCCATAAAATTCTTTGATATTTATAGTCTTCTTGGTTTATTTTTATGAACCGGTACATTTTCATAATGTCGGCCATGAAAGCAATCTTATGCGTTCTCCAGCGTAATAATATGTTTGATAAGTCTTGTTGAAGTCGTGGTCCTTTATGTAAATTTTCATTAAGGCTTATTTTACTACTTGTTTTACTACTAGCGTCAAATACCACTCGTAGTTTTGTTGTAAGAGAGTCTTCTTTTATTACCGCTTGGTGGGGAATATAATACTCTCCTGTGTAATATTCTGGTTTAGGTACTTTTCTCATATGACCCATATTTAGGTACTCGTACATAAATTCCTTGTATTGTTGGCGTAAATTTTCATTTTTTTCGAACTGACGTTCTAGTTGTAATAGTCGAGCCACGGCTTTTTTCCTTGACTCGCCATATTTTATGTTCGTGTCCTTAAACGGCAGTCGTACCGTATAAGTACCGTCGAAACTTCGTATTGTAGTATTTGTATAGTAATTTGCACACAACTCATCATCTTTGGTGAGTGCATAGTGTCGTGGAATTTCTTCTAATTCCCAAAATTTTGTTAATTGTTGTATGTCGTCGGTGCGAGTCATCATGCTTAATACTTTGATGACACCGTTTGTGTCTTACGAATATAACCCGGATAAAATCCAACCCAATTCTGTTTCTTGAGCGATTATACCGCCTTGTAGTCGTTTAAAACCTTGTAATAGTATTTTACTGTAATCTTGGGCACCTAAAATTATGTCTATAGGTCCCTTTTTGTTGTACGTTGGGTCTGCCAATAGAACATTGTCCAACTCTTGTAATTGTTGTAAGTTACTTCTTGGTAACGAGTTTGTAAGCTTCGGTAGTACTACAAGCGTTACAGGTAGTCTGTACTCACTAGAGTACCTTGGTTGCAGGTTTATGTTAATTGTATATTTCGATGTCTTAGGTTCGTTGTCTCCAATGCCTTATATTTCAGCTCGGACCTTTTGTCTTGGATACGACAGCAGATGTGCTACTTCTTCCGTGCAAAATGACGCTTCTGAACCCTGGTCACACAATACTCTTAATAATTGTGGTGTTCCATCATACGACGTGGTTTGTAATAGCGCTGTGGCTAATAAGACCGTATTTTTTTCCTCTAAATTGGTAGCTGATAAGTTCGATAGCGTTGTGTTTTGTTTTTTATCACTCACAGTTCGTTTAGGAGTGAACTTTTTGGTATACTCAGAAGACTCTGGTTGTCTTTTAATTGAATCGAATGTTCGGTGTAATAGTGTGTTATGACCTTTATGTTGACATATTTCACATTTTGTATAAAACTCGCTCATGCATTGTATTTGTTTATCATGATTTAAGCAGCGTTTGCACATTTCTTTGTCTGAGACTTCCTTATATCGTTGCGTCACGTTCAAGGTTTTAAAACTAGGGCATTTATTTATATTATGTTCTGTGCTTTTGCAGTACCAGCAATGTTTACTTTTTGATGATTCTGCTATTGGTACGTGCGTTCCCCGTTGTTTATTTATTGTATGATTCACCGAGTTATTACTCAGGTATACGTAATTTTTTGCTGATCGTAGGACTTTAAACTTTTAAATCTTTTTTCTAAAAACTGTAACATTTCTTCAAACGATTCCAATTTGTTTGGGTGTTGTAACTGATCCTCGTATTTTGAGTCAGTTTGTTGGTCCCATTTCCTGGCTAAAAGTCTAGCCGAAATAGGATCCCATGTTGAAATGTCAATCCCTTGATGTTTTAAAGATTCCAAACATTCTTTAATGGTGTCGTGCATGTCTCTTAAACCCGCTGCATTCGCAACATTTAGCTTGGGTAAATCTAATAGTTTATCGATGAATTTAATTGATATCATTCGTTCGTCTTCATAACGTTGCGTAAGTAATTTCCACGCGGTTTCATAGTTCGATTCGCTTATCGTTAGATGACGTATAATTTTTGCTGCGTCACCTTTTACATTTGTCTTTAAATATTGCATCTTTTCTACTAATGAAATATTTTTATCTTCATGAATATTTTTTTTGAATAAATCATGAAAAGTATACCATGAGTCATAACTCCCAGTAAAAGTTGGAATAGAGATACGGGGTAGTTTTCCTGACGACTGTGTTAAGGTCATTTTTTCGCTGGAACTGTCATGGATTTTTTCTTCCAGCATCTCCATTGTAGTATCGAACTCAGTTTGGGTGTTTTCAAAATATTTATTTTTGAAGTAAAGGTGTCCCGATGTATCCTCCTCCAATAATAATTCAATGTGTGTTTCTTCAATATCCTGCCATCGTTTTTGTAAATTGTTTATTGTAGTTTGTAAATGCCATATAGGTTTGTTTTCAGTGACTGATTCTTTCGCCTGAATTAGCCTTTTTGACATCTGGGATATCTGAAACATTTGTATAAACGTCTTGGGATTCCCTCTCCCTTCTTCTTCGTTTGTGTTTTGTTCTTCAGGTTCATATATCGCCTGAACAAGTTGAAGTCTTTCTTCATATTTTTGTATGTGGGCTAAGCCCTCGTTGTATTGTTTCTGGATATTTCCAAAGTAATTTGTGGTGATATATTTGTGAGATGATAACATCTCTTGTTTCTCCAGTTTCGAGTGATTCTCTTGAACCCGTTGGAAAATAGTAGTTAGTGTTTGTCTTTTTTCGTCAATGTATTTTTGTGTTCTTCGGCTCACGGAGTCCTTTTTAATGTTTGTAATTATCCTCCTGATCTCGTTATAATCCTCCTCCTGGCTCCTGATTGCTGTGTTTATATTGTTTCTCATAAAAAACCTATATATCTTTATGAGAAGATAAGCTGGTCTCGAAAAAATAATAGTTACATAACTAGAGCATCAACATACCTGATGAATACTCAGAAACATCGAACTACTGCCTTCCGCGGTAGCTTTAGGTTTGCAGCAAGTCGTTGCTGGAATGTACTTCAACCCCCTTTATTGCATTCAAAAACTACAAGGGTTTTCCAAAAAAGACTTAAGCTAATCCTACTTGAAAATCAAAAATTGATACCTTAATATTCTGTATACAGACCACAAATTTACTGTAGTTATTTCTCGTTCTATTTCATCAAGGACTCCTAGCTAACTACAATATTTATGTACTTTCGGTTTCTTCTTTATACTATTAATGTTTATTTTATTTTATATTATATATGTCTTTATTAAATAATTTGTTTCTTTTACTTAAGCTATTCTATGTGATAATTATGATAACTAGATTATGATATATATAGTATTAATTTATTTTATTCTTAATTTAATGTTACTATTTCAAATATTACTGTTTATCTTTTTTAATATATTTGTTTTGCATATATTGTTGCTTCCGCGACTTGATTGTACGGGTCCATCAGAATATCAGCGGTGTAGTATCATATTTACTGTACCATAAGCTGAGATGGGCACCATATTTTGGCCTCACATATTCCACTCCTTGTTTTTAGTTAGTAGTTCTTATTTCTTTCATTGGTGTCTATATTGTGTGAGGTTTACAAAATAAAATTTCTTTCTTTCTTTCTTATAGTAAAATTGTTATGTACAATGACAGTCAGAGTGCATTAAAGTTAGCAAATAATGATTAGTCACATAAACGGTCCAAACATATTGATATCAGATATCATTTCATTAGAGAAGTTTTAAGAAAAGATATAATTGAAGCTAGATATTTGTCAACAGCTAACATGCCTGCTGACTTGCTAACCAAAGGTCTGCCAGCTGTTAAACACTAAGTTCATAAAGATTTTGGAATTGTTAATTTAGAATAGCCAAGGCAGAATGTATACTGTATTTGTTATTGTATATTGAGTTTAAAAGGCATTTTTTTTATGTGTAGCTTTACGTCTCCACTGTATGTGATACTTTGAAAGTGTTGTTATTTTGATAAAGTGGGGGTGTTAGAATATTATCAAATATAATGTTAATTAATACAAGTGCCATCTATGAGACATTGAGGTGAAACTTTGCCTATTGTCTATGTAGGAATGACTTGAATAAAATAGTCTGTTTGAAACCGCCAACCAACGACTTTTATTATAAAGCCTATAGAACGGTTAGTACCGAGGCCTTGCCAGTACTCGCGGGTGTACTTCCGGTTGATTTGGCGATTCACAGATGAGCGTCAATGTATTACACCACAAAGGAAACTATGAATACAGATTTCCTTCTACCGCGCGACCGAAATAAAATTGCTTGCACCACAATCCATTGTCTATGAGGAACTAAATCAGGTGCTGTAATTTCTTGGGAGAGCAAGAAACAAAGAACTATTGCTCTTAGTAGTCTTGAAGCAGAGTATATGGCTTTGTCGGAAGCAGGTCGAGAAGCAATATATTTACAGAAGTTAGAGTTTGAAATAATTGGTTCTTATAGTTCTTCACATAAAATTTGACGTTGACGGATGTCAAGTGATTTTTTGCGCTCTGAATTTATTATTTTCTTTAAAATTCAATTATACGTTTATTTTACTGCTATTTTTTTTAGTGAAAATATATTTCCATATTGACATTGCCATTATCATATTCCGCTGTACTACAGGGACGTTCTAATTTATACCTACCAATTGTGTCATTACGACGGAACATCATGCCACTAAAGTGTAATTGTTGTGGAAAATTTGTATCGGCAACAGAGGCTGCTAAATGTAAATTGTGTAGTTGTGTGTGTAATTGGAAGTGCGCTGAATGTAAGAAGCGTCGACCTAAAAGCAGCATTGCATCGGAAACGACGTCAGAAAATACTATGGCTAGAGCATCTCAGGATGAATGCGGCCCTGATGAGTTTCTGGATTCGGTTAGTCTCAATAGCCCTCTTCATAGTTCTATTAACATTGCCTTTGAGATTAGATCGTTTAGATCAGAGTTACGAGAATTACGTGAGGAGCTTAAGGAGTATAGGCGTGAGATGGCCGATCTTCACACTGCTTTAAATATTTACGTAAAACGCGTCGAGAAAATAGAAAGTAGACTCAATTTACTAGAAAACCGCCCAATATCCACTTCTTCGGCTAGTCAAATTGGTCTGTTGGAACAAAAGGTAGAAGAGCTTAAGATGGAACTCGACCATAAAGAACAAGAATCCCTTAGTTCTGATTTGGAAATAGCAAATTTTCCCGAGGATATAGGCGAAAATCTCATGCACACTATGAGCCTCATTGCAGGCAAGCTTGGTGTTTCATTGCAGGCCAATGACATTGTTTTTGCCCAGAGAGCTGGCGTCCAGTCAGATGTATCGCAGAGTGGTAAGGCGCGCTCGCGTCGTGTCGTTGTGCGTTTGGCTAACCGTGCACTGCGTGATGACTGGTACCTGGTGGTCATCCCCGCCGTTTTTATCTTAACGAAAGACTTACCAGAAATAATAAACGTCTCCTTCATCTTTCGCGCGAGGCTGCCAATGTTGGTAATTGGAAATACACCTGGGTCAAGCATGGGCGTATATTAACAAAAAAAAAATTAAGGCTACAAAACTCACTGGATACGCACTGAAAAAGACATAGTTCGTGTTTTTGGCGATAGTACTATTAATAATAAAAGTAGTTGAAACTATGGAGCTTCAACGTATTTTTAAAACCGAAATATGGAAATTTAATTTATTTACAGTTTTTAAGTTTTTTTATATTAGAATAATCGTAATTAAGGTAATATTTTTAATTATTAACTATACTATTATTAATGCTTTTCGCTATAATATTTATTTACTTAGATTCAATTTTAATGTAAAAAATTATTGCTATAATCTGAAAAGGAAATATCAAGCAACAATTACTTATATTGTCGTAAAAAGCTTATTTACACTAATTTCCTTAACATTAAGGAATATGAAATCAGTTTCATACGTTACTTCTAACATTAAATACTTTGCTAGCTTAGTCTATTCAAATATAAAAGTAGTATATGATATTTTACGATATCCTCTAATTTACAGCTCTTCATTATTGTGCATATTTATCTATTATTTTATATATATAATATATTATATATATAATAATATTTATATATTTTTAATTACGCTAATGATATTCGAAGAGTTCTGTACATTTTTACATTTTCTCATCGATGTTCAAAATAAAAAATTTAAAGGTTGTGTACGGCGTCGTATGGGCTTATGGACTAACGCCGTGTTTGACAGAAGAATCTAAGGTTATAGTTTGATGTACCTAAAGCCCTTAAGTTCCTAGCCTATCTGATGGGATACCTGCACCGCGCTACCTAAGGTGACAGGTAGATGTGAGATGGATGTTTGGGTGGAGGATTGGTAATTCTCACTGCCGGTCAAGCAGACTCACAGGACCGATCAGAACTGACGGCTAAGGGTGTCTTGGCCGCAGTGAGAGGGAGGTTTGGGTGGAGGATTGGTAATTCTCACTGCCGGTCAAGCAGACTCACAGGACCGATCAGAACTGACGGCTAAGGGTGTCTTGGCCGCAGTGAGAGGGAGGTTTGGGTGGAGGATTGGTAATTCTCACTGCCGGTCAAGCAGACTCACAGGACCGATCAGAACTGACGGCTAAGGGTGTCTTGGCCGCAGTGAGAGGGTAGTAACTGAGAGATGAATAAATTCAAATCTGATTTATTTTACAAAATTTACACCTTATATACTACTTATTGCTAATACGCACATATATCATTTTGTGTTACTGTGTCGTAAGTGTGAAGTGTAACGCAGCATCTTTAATCATGTCAGGGCGAATTTTGCAAATTTGCGCTGTTTGTATGTTGACATGCTCTACTTGTATGTTGACATGCTCTACTTGTATGTTGACATGCTCTACTTATGAATTTGCTGCATTGCATGTTCAATGTGCATTGAACATTCTGGGGTCTCTCAGGAACACGACTGCAAGTCGTATAATTCGATAACCTCATATGGTCCAATGTGTCCTTCCGTCGCTTGTGGTGTTTGGACTGTAGTCTGGGGACGAGGTTTCCCATACCGTGGCCGTGGTTGTGGTGGAGCTGTCCGCTGTTTGTCTATGTCTGTGGCTTGTGTTGTAGTTGTTTCCTTGTTTTGTCTTCTCGTAAGTCTATCTCGACATTGTTTCACTGCCTGTGGTCTGAAATAAATTAAAAGACAAGCTAATACTATTAAAGAAAGAGATGTCACGGCTAGCCACATAGGAATGAGACTCTATTCGCTTCCATATTGTGTTATCTAATCTTGTTTATAGCTTTGCTTCTGAAGCGGCTAAGTGGTCAAATATACTGGTGGAGCTATCTAATACTTCCTTCTTCGGTATGTCTGGTATCTCTGATTGGACTACTTGTGTGTCTAGAGTAAGATTACTCCTTTTAAAATATGATGCTTGCACAGTTGTTGTTGTTATTCGTTTAGCTGCAAGAATGTTGTTCAACGTCTTTACTACACAGCTTTCTGAAATGTGTAGTACTCCTATATCCTCTAGGTTAATCTCTTGTCTTTGTCCATCACCATGGCTGAAAATCTTCTTACTACACACTATGGACCGTCCGCCATTGTGTTTTAAAGTCACAGGACAGTTCTGAAGATCTCTGATTGGCTCCTTTTGACACGATTTCCCCGCCACTTTTCTTGTCACGAATATGTCAAATTTTCAAACAAAGTCAGCCATTACAGTTATTGTGCCGATCGAGTGAAGTTATTAGTGCTTATTCTCTCCATAATATTCTGTAATAAACCCCACTGTCATTTCGTTAGTTATTTTGTTTCATTGCAAAATGTATTACGAGTGCTGTGTGTGTAAATGTACGCGACAGGACGCTATTTTATATCATTTTCCTTGCAACGAGAACAGACTCGCTAAGTGGTTAAAATGTCTAAAGCGTGATGATTTGAGTAGTTTATCACAAGTACAGTTTTCAAAGATGTTTGTTTGTAACAAAGACTTTGAAAAAAAGTTTCTAACATCCAAATCACGCCTAATATGTAGCGCAGTTCCAACTTTGTTTACTGAGGACGAGATTTTGAGTGGAATACCATCCGAAGAGAATGCCGGTACGTATCAACTTGCATAAAGTATATACGTATTTCAATACTTCTTTTTATTATTAATGAAATTTATTCGTAGTATTTCATGAGGTTGTTATGCTGAAATGCCCTAATGTACTAGAATTGTAATTAGCAATTAGATCAATAATGTGTGTACATTTTTGTTAAGTATGGTATGGCATGTACCTAGTTGCCCATATTACGGCTGAGAATACACAATTCTTTGCCCGTGGGGGCTGTAAAAATTTAACTAAGAGAAATATGAAATCTTAGATTTCACATTTCTAGAAAATGTATAAAATCATACTGTAATTGTCAACACACATGCCAAACAAGGTAAGGTACGCAAACATGTGTATTTGGATATTTAATATAAGTATTTAATATCTCTATTATCTGAAAAAAAAAATAGCTTGTCAAAGGGAGCATAATTACATGTACAAGTGGTAAAATTGAATTTATAAGAATTTTAGTAGCCCATAATTTCTTTTTCTAACTGCAATTATGCAATAACTTTTGTTATTTTTTAATTCACACTGTCAAACTATGAGGTATCTATCAAATTAAAAATAATAAAGAACATTTAGAGTAGATAATTTTATAAAGTTTGTCTGGATGTAATTTGTGTCTATCAATTGTATGTTTGTAGTCTACCAGGATTTGTTTCTTAGTGTGTGTTATATAATCTAGTGGAAAAATTAAGGGATCAAAAAAACTATTTTGTTTTGTGGTTTTTCAAGTGACTGTATTTCCTTTAAAATGGTCGTACTGGTATTTAAAAAGGGTATTTAAGCTCAAATTTTCTAGTTTTGCGATCTTACAATGAAAAAAATTAATAATACTAAGTACTTTCTTCTTATATTTCATTACCATATCAACTTGTATATGTGCCACTACTGGGTTTGACCCTCCACCATAATAAGGGTGAAATTGACTTACCACGTTGGTTAAATGAGTTGATGTAGAGTTATATTTTGAGTTTACCTTTTCTTGCATAGATTTTATATGAGAATTATATCCCTTACTTGACTTTTTAATTTTACGACACCCACAAGTCATATAGGCAGTGGTGAATTGTATTCTTACTCCATTACCACACAGAAATCTTATGTTTATAATAAATTAATTTATATTTTCAGAAAATGTGGATCCTCAGATAGAACACAATTACTCCCGCAAAAGACATTTTGACCACACATACACCAAACTATCAAACGCAGGTTTGTTATTAAAAATGTTATGGATTTTAGGCTAAGTATCTATTTACTATGTTGTTTTTGAAGAAATTAACACTTAATATTTGGTCAATGATTACCCCAAGACATTATGTTTGCTTGAGAGCTCTACATATGATATGTTTTGGTAATAAGTTCAACTTTATTCCAAATGTGCCTAAAGAAAGGGGTTGAGAGGAACATTGTGCTGATCTCAAGTAATTGGGATTATTATTATAAAGCCTTTATTGCCGACATTATTTTTGAAAACAATGATTTTGGTAACAAAATTTAAGTATTTTTTTTTTTATCTTTATTTGCCATAAGGTAGGGTTTGATCACAAAGTGATCATGTCACCCAAAATTTAAGTATTAGTAAAGTAATTGGGATAAGAGCGGCCAATTAAAAATTACTTCCTATTTTGAATGAACAGTGGCACTTAATAAATATGTATACTTTAAATGTGATTTAAATAGTAGAATCTATTTAGTGTTTAACTTTAAAATTATATTTCAGAAAATATACCTTCTGGCTACAAGAGTGATAGTTTACAAGAGTTACCTCTAAATGTGCCTTCCAGTCAAGCCTGTGCCTCATGTAAGCAAACCTTGTTGTCGTTAAAATGGAAAGCAAGAGGCTGTGAATTGTATTTTAACTCTGTCTTGCACTTAAATTTTAAAATAAGTATATTAATGTTGTGATAAGAAACACAGACATTGACTGCCAATTTGTTTCTTTTTAACACTATCTTTCATGACATAACCATGTCAGGCTGCGCCTCATCAAAAACAAAAAACTGACTATGCTTAAACTCCCTATTTTGGTTTGTTTTAGGTCATGATAAAATGAAGAAGAAGCGAATAATTAAAACGGTAAAAGACTTGACACCAACAGCTAAAATGATTTACCAAGAATTTAAAAAGGCAAAACGTCAAAAAGACTTTTACCGAAGAGCTAAAAATGCTCTTAAGTTCAGCAAAGAACACTCATTTGAAAAGCTTACTACAAATATTAACTCATATGCAAAAACTATTATGAACATGCAAATAAACCTTTGCACTAAAAATAAAAAAGGGCGTCGGTTCTCCACAAAAGAAAAAGTTATAGCTTTATCCATTACTAGCTTCTGCCCGCGACTTCGTCCGCGGAAAATTTCTTGTTTTAACATAAGATTACACTCGATTGATATTACTGTATTTAATTTTATTAGTAAAATATTTTTTGGAATCAGATCAGTAACTTAAAAGATTACCGAAGTTCTATTTTCTGCTCAAGGTAACTTAACCCTTAGTTGCCTTTTACTTATTTTATTTATTTGTTTAAGTTAGGTATCTATTTAATTTAAAGCTTCTCTATATACAATGTTTGAGGTTGTTTTATTTTCCGGTAACAGAATAATCTGCCTTTCGGATGATCCCACTCTTGATAGACCAACATATAATTGCCCATGGGAAAAACATTCTTTTCGTAGGTCAATGCCAACCAAAGAGAATGTTTGTCCCTGGGACTTATTAATAGTCAGGGCAAATGATTGCGCACGTTCAGCGCTAGTTTCTCGAGCACGGGCCCGCGTCGTCCTCACATTTTGGCTTGCGAGGCGCTGTGAGCGCTCGGAGCTAGATTCTCTAGCGCGTGCTTGCGAAATATATTCTCTATTTCTCGAGAGGCGTTGCTCATTTTCAGGGGCAGATTCTTCCGTACGGCGTACTCGAGCGGCTCTTGTCTGTGATGTCTGCCGAGACAGTTGAGATTTCCTTTTAGGCATGCTCTCAACAAACCACGCACAGACTTGAAAACAATTATGAACAAAGGGAGAGCGACTCGAACACCGTCCGCCTTTACAAAACAAAACAATCGTAATATCGAATAACTCGTGTCGATTATTACGATAGAACGAAGTACGAAACTACGAACATACAAAACAAACGTACAACGAAATTACGATATTTTCGATTATGAGGTATCTATCAACAACAACAACCATGCGAACGAAACAACCGAAACCAATAACCAACTGACATGTAATTTTTAGAACTCCAACTAACGACAACGTGGGCATAATAATTCGAGAGGGTCATCAATCCACGGAAAGTCTTAACACCGCGATTCAGAAAAATGACGTCATTGCAGAACGCCATCTATGGGCAAATAGGTAAAACGTCTGCACAATGAAAGTTATGCTAGGGTCATTTTGCGTTTTAGTAATTTTATATTATCTCCGAAACTGTATGACCAATTGATATACTGTAAATGGCAAATCTTATCTGTATGATGTTCTTGTGATACTGAAATAATTTATTGTCATAAGAATTAATATTTTGTTGCTCAAATAATCAACCAAACGTAACAATGCCGAAAAAAAAATTTTTTAATGCAATAATAGAAGTATAAAAGATAAAATATAAAAGATAGAGATATGGTATCGCTGACTTTTTTGTAGAAATAATTAAGATGAACCAGGTAGCCATACATTCTTTTTAATTTTAAGCAACTGTTTAGGCAGCGCACGCAAATAATTCTGTTTTACGAGGTATTTTTTTCCGACTTGCCAGACAAAAGTTGTGATAGCTCGGTTAATATACATGTTATAGAAACAATTTATAGCCTATAGCACTCAGGAATAATGTAGCTTTCTGCCAGTTAAAATAAAATTAGAATTAGATTATGAGTTCCAGAGATTACCCCCTGCATACAAACTTACAAATTTTACCTCTTTATAATATTAGTATAGATGAAGCAAAGTCCGAAATGCTACAAATTTTTGAGCAAAATTTTTATTTTGCCATCACGAACCACGTTAAATAAAATGGTGTCAAAATTAAACATTCAAACCGGAATTTGCCCCCAAGTGTTTGAATTGATAAAAAAGGAGGCAAGTGATTTGTTCTTTATTTTGAAAACTAGTTTAACTACAATACCTTAACCTTAACTACAATAGAATCAGCAAAAATAAAAATATAGAGTCACTAGTACTAAACTTTGAACAGATTAATAGACGGACATGGTGAAATTATAAGGGTTGACCATGACCACCTTAAATACAGGGTTTAAAAATATGTTTAAAACATTGTTTTAAACAATACAAAATTAAATATCACGTTTAAAACATAATTAAAAACAATTTGTTTTAAACATGTTTAAAACGCATAAAAAAAACATATTATTGGAACGAAGTTCCTTACGGCAGGCTTGGAGGAGATAGGGATTTTACTGCGCGACCGAACTGAAAAAAATATGCATATTATATACCTTAGGGATCATTTACGACACGCACGGCTGGTGAATTGTATTCTTACTCCGTCACCCAACTGATAAATCAATAAATAAGATAAATCAATAAATAAAATTGGAGTGTCTGTTTGTAATGTCAAAATAATAGGTTTTTTTCATGCTCACACGGTTATTTGCACGACACCTATGCCTAAAATAGCAATTAAAAAATTTTTGTCTGTCTGTCTGTTTGTTCCGGGTAATCTTCAAAACGGCTGGACCGATTTCAAAAATTCTTTCACCAATGGAAAGCTATAATTTCAGGGCGTAAACTAGGCTATATTTTATCCCGGTATTCCCACGGGAACGGGAACTACGCGGGTAAAACGACTATAACCTATAACCGAAGCGAAGCGAGGGCGGATTGCTAGTACTAAAATAAAATAATTAGGAAAAAAGGCGGTACGAAGTTCGCCGGGTCAGCTAGTAAATAATAATTATAATTACAATATTTAAAGTACTTTTTGATTTCCAACTATTTTTTTTTAATTTTTTACGTATGCACATGTTTAAAACAAGGCAATTAAAACAGCAATGAAGCATTAATAAAAAACATGTTTTTTTATTTTTCAAAAAAAACATGTTTTTTTTTTCAACCTTGCCTAAATATCGATAAAATGCAGTATACTCTCACAAGTCCTCTGTGGTGCATTCCCCTATTGCTATATAAATTACTTTTTTAATCTTTCAGGTCGCAACATGGCAAAATAAAAAGAAAATATGCTCAATTATTTTTGACGAAATGAGTTTGGAAGCTGCTCTTACTTACGACAAGCATAGAGACACAATAAATGGTTTCATACAACTAAATCAAAAGCGGAATGAGTTTGCTGACCACGCTCTGGTTTTTATGCTCAGAGGTGTAATTTATAAGTGGCAGCAACCAATTGCTTTTTATTACTGCCAAGGAGCTACACCTGGGGTGGAATTAAAAATCATTTTAAAAAATGTGTTATCTGCTGTAGTTGATTGTGGGCTGCATCCAATAGCCATTGTATGTGACCAAGGTGCTGCTTTTCAGTCAGCTTTAAAAAACTTAAAGGCTGATACTAAACGTGAACAAATACTTTTGAATCAAGTACCAGGTTTGTGTTTTCCCTATGGAAATTCTTCCGTGCATGCATGCTATCTTAGGGTGGAATCCATGGGCCATTTTTGCATTTCATTACTATCAAGCTAATTTTTCGTGAGTAGCTTCATTTTGATGAGACGCCCAACAATATCTGTATGAAAACTCTCAATTGTGGTAGGTAACACAGTTAGCAAGGATAAAATATGTCCATTTGGTGATTCCCAAAAATTTATTGCTAACGGGGTGATTTTTGGTAAATCTCAAGATAATTATCTAAATTATTTAAAAAAATATTTGTCCTTCAAAATGTATGGCTAGATCAAAGAGTACCTACCCTCCAACATGTATCGATAACGAGGTCATCAAAAAATGATTAGTAACCAGATGATTTATCTTACTTCAGTTATACAATATTTATATAAATTAAGTCATATTGTCCTACAAATTGCTTGGTAGGTTATCCTGGTTCTATGCTTAGAAACTGTTAATACCACAGGACCATATTTCTCATTATTAACTGTAGGACAACATAATAGATTAGTGTGTTCTCTGTCCAAATGAAACAATTTCCTACAAGAAAACTGGTATGTATCACCAGTCCAACAAGAATTGTCATTTTTTCATATTCCTATTTCTAACATAAGATACAGTGTAAAGATGTTTTTTTGCAATTTTTTTTTTATTATACTAGGTACATATAAGAATTTGTGTATTTACATTCTTCATCAGATTCATCTGACAAATCTGACAAATGTGAACGTAATCATTGATTTATTCAATTTCTAATGAATATTTAATAAAGTACGAATATGTTGCATATTAAGTATCATTGACTTTATACATTTCAAACAGATTTACACGAAAAAGCGATGAAAAAATTGAAAACTTTACATGTCTCTAATTTCTTAACGAATCGATATTTTTCGTTCAAATTTTTTTTATGGGTTCCTACCACCATTGCCTAGTTCCCTTTTGACTAGTTGCCCCATAACCTGATACACCCTGTATATATATATATATATATATAAAATATATATATATATATATATATAATATCTGGTTATATATCGTATCGTGTATCGTAACTCATAACGTTGACAACTAAATTTGAATTCATATTCTTTTAAAATTTAATGTCATTATATTGTTTTACTAAAAACACGGACAAAACAACATTTTCTATAAATAACACCTAGATAGATCGATTTTTTGGACCCGAAACCTCTAGTATGCCAAGTTTCAACAAAATCGTTGGAGTCGTTTCCGAGATCCTGAATATATATATAGGTATATATACAGGGTGTATCAGGTTATGGGACAGTTGGTCAAACGGGGGGTAGGCAATGGTGGTAAGAACCCTTAAAAAATTTTGAAGGAAAAATATCGATTCGTTAATGAATTAGAGACATGTAAAGTTTTCAATTTTGTCATTGTTTTTTTGTTTAAATCTGATTGAAATGTATAAATTCAGTGATACTTAATCTGCAACATATTCGTACTTTGTTAAATGTTCAATAGAAATTGAAAAAATCAATGATTTCGGTCGCATAAGCAAAACGAACTTCGCTTTAAATCAGCTGATCGGCCGATTATCGTCGCCGAGTCACGTTTGTACCTACAGTCCCATTGAAGCGTTTGCGCAATTCTAGGTATGTATGAATGAAATTATACTGTCGAAGCTTTACATGCCTACATGTATCCTGTCTATCCATGCGTAGCATTTAAGGCGTAGACTGTTTGACACACATTTTTGAAATTACTATAACTTTTATGTTATATTGTTTTTTG
This sequence comes from Lymantria dispar, assembly GCA_032191425.1. NCBI lineage: Eukaryota > Metazoa > Arthropoda > Insecta > Lepidoptera > Erebidae > Lymantria > Lymantria dispar. The sequence goes on along the minus strand of CM063463.1, from coordinate 7,282,051 downwards.
TATAATATACATTTTAATTACGATCTATGGCCGGTACACTACAACATACTCGAACAGTTGCTCCATAACCTGATACACCCTGTATACAAGAATTGCTCGTTTAAAGATATAAGATAAGATAATATTCAGGATCTCGAAAACGGCTCCAACGATTTTGATGATATTTAGCATACTAGAGGTTTCGGAGCCAAAAAATCGATCCAGTTATGTTTTATTTATAGAAAATGTTGTTTTGTCGGTGTTTTTACCTAATCCGTCAAGAGTGGCGATAGCTAAGTTGGAAAGTTGTCCAGTTTTTTTTTGTTTTTTTTGGCATTCAAACAGCGTGGGATCGAATCTCGGTGTTATTATTATTCTCTTTAATTTTTGATATGCTTTCCTTATTTTTTTTAAATTTTTATTAATATATGTATATCTAAATAAGTTTGGCAAAAATATACCAACCAGATATTATTTTTTTATATAATTTAGATATTTATCTTGAGATTTACCAATAATCACCCCGTTAGTAGTAATTTTTGAGAATCACCAAATGGCCATATTCTATCCCTACCTGTGTTACCTACCATAATTAAGAATTTTCGTACAGATATTGTTGGGCGTCTCATCAAAATGAAGCTACTCACGAAAAATTAGCTTAATAGTAATCAAGTGCAAAAATGGACCGTGGACTATATATGTACATTTACTAATTTTCTTTATTGTTTTTTTAGTAGGTTATTGTAATAACTGTTCTTACTGCCCATCTCAATTATGCTCATCCTTCAATTTTTTTTGTATTTAAAATATTACTATATTTTGTGGTTTTGATTCTTACCATTTTATTTCATAGATGGCACGATAACCATAAACAATGTCAATATGAATATTATTTATGACCCATCGCACTTACTCAAAGGGATAAGGAATAATTTTATTACTAAAAATATTGCCTATAACGGTAAAATATCAAAGTGGAGCGACATTGTCGATGTTTATTTGACTGATTGTAACCATACGGAAGCTAGACTATTGCCTAAACTGAATGATCAACATGTTATACCAGAAAAGATAAAGAAAATGAAGGTGAGTCGTTATTTCATTATTTTTTTTTTTTTTTTGTGGGTGGGCCCCGTTCGGCGCGCCTCCGCACCACTCCGTCCGGGGCGACAGAGGGGCTTAAGCACGCAACTCCCGCGACCCACCCAAAAACCACGTCGCCTTCGTCGTTGGGCCGACCACTGGAGCAGCGTTAACTTGTCGTCAGTGGTCGGCCCGACGGAATACCCCCTATTGGGGTACCCTCCCATCGACCGATGTCGCCCCCTCGGGGAGGACGTCGGTCTTTCCTCACGCGGTCGGCCTCTCGGCGGGTGACGGACTAATCCCCGGTCACGTCACCCGCGGCCTCGGCTAGGGCAGCATGAGGCGCAGATAGTTGCGCCTGCGCCGCCCCAGTCGCCGGCGGCGGATCTCCTCATCGAGGCTGCGCTCCTCACGCAGGCGATCCGCCGCCTCCTTCTGCGAGATCAGTGTCTCGCAGAAGGCTGCGACCGCGTCCCAATTCCCGACGCTGTCGACCATCGCCCTAGCGATAGCCGGCAGCGTCAGGTCCGTACCGATGATTGCGACGAGTTCACAGCGCTGCACTGCCCAAGCCCCGCAGGCCTCGAGCGTATGGCGCGCCGTGTCCTCGTCGCAATCGCAGTGGTGGCAGGACGGTGTACTCTCCCTCCTAACGACCTTGTGCAGGTATTTGGCGAAGCACCCATGCCCCGTCAAAACCTGCACCAGTCGGAAGGAGAGCACCCCGTGCCGCCTCTCCAACCACTGCATCAGCACCGGCCGGAAGGCCTCCACGGTTCGCACCCCGAACCGAGGCCTCGCCAGCCGGACTGCCCAACGGGCGATGACGTCTCGGCGGGCGTCGACGCGCCAGGCGGTGAGATCCCTTAACGAGACCACACCGCCCTCCGCTCGCACCCCCGTCACCCGCCGATATAGTCCGGGTTATTTCATTATTTAAGCTCAACAACACTGCATTTAATAATTTTTGATGTTCACCAAAGTCAAGGAATCGGTATTATTGGTCGCTTTAAATGGCGACGGGAAGGAAATACAATGGTGTATGCTGCTGCTTGTCGCCTTCCGTTGCCCCATATGGTTCATGAGGTATGTGTCCAGACCATAGCTTGCCAAAGAAAAAAGAAACAGGCTGTTAAGCGAACTGAAGAACTAACTCATACAACAATAATTGAAGAAATAATCCGTCCCTCTTAAAGACAGTCATACATATTCACCATAGCCTGGACAGATAGATTAACGTACTATCAGCATGGAATTTTTCATATCGTCGAGAAAATTCTTTTAGTCAGTTATGTTGATTTCCTCACAATATTTTCCTTCACTGTAGGAGTAAACGATAATTAACAACTTATAATATGATATGCACATAACTTTGTGTACAGTGTGGGTTATATTCCAAGATCCCAGTTTATGTCTATTGGTCCAACTATGTTATTACTGGTATTATCTAAATGCAGAGACACTAATGAACATACAATATTTTATATTTCAGGTGAAAAACTGTGTAAGAGTCTTGAGTAGGACTGTAGCCGCCGCTTTGACCTACACTGCTAAATTTTGTAAGTAAAATTTAAACACTAATCACATTTCTACTGTCCTTATGTAAAGTCCATTCTATATAAAAGGTATAAAATAGTTATTATTTAACCTACAACAGATATCAGCTCTCATAAGTCTAGACCACTGGATGGTAACAGGGTACTGCCGCTCATGAACTTTAATAATGCCAGCTGTATCGCCAGGCTGTTGCCCACCATAAGGAGTTTGTGCCTCCAGCTCTCTGGCTCACCAGATGATGTGTAGTAGCAGATGGCTACTACTGTGTGATACCCCAGATGAGCCTGGCATATCTAGGTCTACTGACAGAAAACTGTCTGCAGTGTGGGTCTATCATAAATAAATGACTATATCATACAAGTACACTAAGGGCGAAAGAGATCTGCAGAGAGGCTTCAACTGTCGGTTTGTTTCCATCTAATAAGTCATCATTATCGCAGCCCACATACGTCCCACTGTTGGTCTCGGGGCCCCCTCTACAATGGGAGGGAATTTGACCTACTATATCATGCTGGTCAGACATGTTGATATAAGGTTTCATTTCGAGTTTTCCTTCTCTTGCACAGATATTATGTGCATATTATATCCCGGAGTAGTCTTTTACAACATCCGCAGGCAAGATAGGGAGCGGTGAATAGTATTCTTACTCCATCACCACACGGACAACTAGTAAGCCTTAGTAGCTAGATTATACAATTTTGTGGCAGTATGATATTTAAGTAAGACTCAAAATGCTAATATTGAGTGCTTTAATATTTGGTAGGCTTTTATCTAGTCACACTCTGCCTGAACCTACCGGGATAATAGTAGTATGGTGTGCAGCCTCATAATCCACTGACCCAATTCTTCCTGCCATTTGGGCTGACCACTGATGTCAATTCCTTGGATTTATAGAACCCCACCTACTATACTTGAATTTAAGAATACAATAACATTAACATGTGATGAAATAAGCATTAATCAAACAATACCACCATCTTCTTTGTTTTATCCTAATTTGTTTATTTATTACATTTCTTGCTGTTTCTTATTTTTTAAATAATTAATATATTTTGACAGCGCACTATGCAGATGGTAGACCTGTCAGCAAGACCTTAAAAAACACTGCTGAGATTGTACTTTTTTTAAATGACCTTTTCGATAGTGTGAATGGAGCCTCAACATATTCAAAAAAAAATATGGGCAAGAAAAATTTGCAACTGGCAGTAACTGCAAAATCACAACATCACACTTTCTGGAAGGAAGCCATAAATAAATTAGAAATTATAAAATTTGTGGATACATCAGGAAAGGAGAAAACAGTGCCATCACTACAAAACTGCATTAGCACTATAAAAAGCTATATGAGGCTGTGGCAGTATTTAAAAACACAAGGCATTAAAATAATGAGGCCAAAATACTTTAATTCAGACCCCATTGAAAATTTTTTTGGTCAAGTGCGTGCATATAATTATCGCCATAATAACCCAAACTGCCACAGTTTCAACTGCACCTATAAATCATTAATGGTAACCAGAATTATTAAATTTCATAATGCATCATTTAATTGTGAGGATGATCCGGCTAATCAGATTATTGACATGCAATCCTTATTTAATAATGACCAATTTAGTACCATGCCGGATCATCCTGATGTAATGCAAAACATAGAAATGATTGTGGAACAGGCCCGACGAGAACGTATGAATGTTCATTCTCGGGCCTACACTGCCGGATGGGTAGTGCGAAAAATTTTTAATAAAGCTAAAATTAATTGCAGTATATGTGACAGTAACCTTACCACCGGTCAATCAAATATTCATGATTGGATAAATAAGCGTGAATTTACGGCAACGCGAAAACTAAACTACCCATCCGAAGGTGCAGTTAGGTGTTTTGGGACAGTCGTTACTGAAACAAATGAATATTTAGAGCAAAACGCTCATCAAAACAATATATCACATAATATAAAGAATATTGTATTATCTAAATATTCATTTGATTTCATCGACTGTCCAGAACACAAAATTATTATCCTCGATCATTTCATAGGAATAACTATAAGGTTTGCCATAATGAATTGGTGCAGTATAATAAATAAAATTTTAAAAGGCACTGATTGTGTGGTTTTATTCTAGGAAAGGCTGGGTACCTGTAATGTCCTTCGATAGTTCACTGGTCGCAGCAACATTTTTATTTCCTTCGGTTCGCTGATCGTAATGTTCCCACACAAAGTTCATCAATAATTACACTTCACGAACAATATTGATTTAGGTAATGAATTTTACCGAGCGGCGCGTGCGCAATTGCGTTTATTAGTTTTAGGAGTTTAACTCAACTTTATGAAAGCGTAGCGATTTATTTTACGAGGCGGCCATTTCTTGACTTCTTGTTTTTAACTAACTTTTTCTTTTTTTTTTTTTTTTATTGGGGAAGCGGATATGAGAGGGCGTGGCCAAGAAAGGATGCGTTCGGAAATGTATATAAGGATTGTGTACCTTTGTAATGTGTAAAGTGTGGAGTGTATTTAATATTTTATTTAAATTATAAAGGGCGCGTACAACTCCCCCGGCCTAGAGGTTTCCTCTAAACATTGAGATAAAAATTTTAATTTAATTTGTTAAATTAAGGTGCGATCTATACTATAACTAAGAATAAAGAGAAAATAAATTAAATGTTATGAGATATTTGTTATTGCGACGGCAGTGGACAAAGTCTAACCACTGGACGTATATAAGAACCTGAAGAGGTGCGTACTTTAACAGTGCGTATTATTTTATCCTTTCCTGGATAGATTTCATCCACTATTCCTAGAGGCCAACAAAGAGGATGAGCGTTGTTATCCTTTATAACCACGATAGTTCCTGGTTTAATAGGCTTAGAAGGCGAATTCCATTTTTCTCTTTGCTGCAATGAAGTCAAATATTCTTGACTCCATCGTCGCCAAAAGGAGCTAGTGATTTTATTAAGTAATTGATAGCGTAATAAGCGATTAGTCGAAACATCTGAGATATCTTCAGCGGGTAAAAATTTAAGCGGAGTTATATTTAAAAAGTGATTAGGCGTTAATGCGGTTATATCTGAAGGGTCTGAGTTTAAAATACAAAGAGGTCGACTATTGAGTAGACCTTCAATCTGTACAAGTATTGTATTAAATTCTTCGTATGTAAGTATTTGCGAGCCTATTACCTTAAATAGGTGAGATTTAACACAGCGAACATTTATTTCACTAAGGCCGTTAAAATGTGGGCCGTATGGCGGACTATGTTTAAATTGAGTACGTTGTTCAGATAATATCTGACCAATGTAATTAATATGCGATTTGGACTGTATAAAGAAATAGATCTCATCGAGTTTACGTTTTGCGCCTATAAAATTAGTACCTCCGTCGCTGTATATTAACGAAACAGGACCTCTACGAGATATGAATCGTTTAAAAGCGGCGAGAAATAAGTCAGAACTCAAATCAGAGACTAACTCTAAATGTAGCGCTTTAGTCGTCAGACATACAAATAAGCAGATATATGCCTTTTGGCTTTTAATGCCGCGTTTACGAATATGCGTAATGTAAAAAGGACCTGCGTAGTCCACAGCGGTATGAACGAAAGCTTTCACTTCCGAAACTCGAAATATGGGCAGGTCTCCCATTGGAGGAAAAGTATTTTTAGGATTAAGTTTATAACATTTATTACACTTATGTACTCTTTGTCGTATTAGATTTCTAGCGGATAATATCCAAAACTTTTGTCTTATAAGCGAAAGTAAGAGAGCGGGACCTGTATGCATATTGATCAGGTGATAATAATCTATTATTAATTCAATTACACGTTCCTTAGATGGTAGTAAAATAGGGTGTTTTTGACCATAGTCGAGTTGAGAATGGCGTAACCTACCACCAACTCTAAGAATGTTATTAGAGTCAATGAACGGGTTGAGTTTAGCGATTTTATTTGTAACGGATTTATTTAATTTTAAAGCGGAAATATCATTAGCGAAATGAGCGTTTTGTACATAACGTATGAGATACATTTCAGCGTTATCTAAATCTACAGGGTTGACAAGACCTTTAGATTTTAAGCGTTTTGAAAATCGTAATATATAAACAATGATGCGAAGCAATTTCGTGTAACTAGAGACGCGATCAATTAACAGTTCGAAAGCATGCGTATATGCAGGTTGCACAACATGCGTTATTGTTAAAGTAACAGGTTTAGCCTCAATAAATTGAATATTATTGGAATTGATTTGAAAAGATTTGATAGGCCATTTAAGCGGAGGTTCTGTGAACCATTGCGGTGCATTAAACCATAATGAGAGATTTAATAATATTTTGGGCGTAACTGGGCGAGAAATTATGTCGGCAGGGTTATCACTCCCACTGATGTGGTACCAATGCGCAGCAGGTAATTTAGAAATTATTTCTGTTATTCTATTTGCGACAAATGTATGAAATTTATATGCTGGTGAATGGATCCACGTAAGAGTTACAGTTGAATCGGAAAAAGCGTATATTTTATTAACTTTACAGCGTTTATTTAATATTTCTATTACATGGCTAATTAGGTTAGCTAGCAAAAGTGCGGCACAGAGTTCAAGGCGAGCTAAAGATATTTTATTTAGAGAAGCGACTCGTGACTTTGAAGTTAGTAATTTTACGGAGCCAGCGGATTGTTCATTCGAACTAACCCTTATGTACACTGCGGCACCATAGCAGCGCTCACTAGCGTCGGCGAAACCGAGTAGCGTTATATGAGAAGCAGATTTTATACCTACATGTCGTGAGAATTGTATTTTTTCGAGATAACTAAGTTCATTATGGAATTGAATCCATTTGCTTTCGATATGCGTAGGGACTGGACTATCCCAATCCAATTGATGTTGCCAACATTCTTGTATAAGAAGTTTCATAAAAGCGGTAACTGGACTGATAAGACCTAACGGGTCGAACAGTCGTGCGGTAACAGAGAGAATTGAGCGTTTAGTGCATTTAAATGAGTTAGCGTTAATTTTAAATTGAAATTTGTCTTGTTTAGGGTTCCACTGCATTCCTATAATTTTTGTATTATTACTATCAGCGTCAAAATTAATATTTTGATTATTTCTATGCGATTGCGGTATTATATTCATAATTTCTGGGCTATTGGCAATCCATTTCACGAGGTTAAAACCTCCCGATTGGAGCATAGTAGTCATTTCTTTATAGGTTTTTTCGACAATATCAATGTTGTCAAACGAACACACATAATCATCCATATACATGTGATTTTCCACTTCATAAGCGGCTAGCGGATACGTAATTCGATTATCAGCTGCAAGCTGACGAATAACTCTCATAGCAAGATATGGAGAACTAGATATACCAAATGAAATTCTATTGAACTCATATGTATTAAACTTACTATTGATATCGAACCTATAGATTATGCGTTGAAAAGCGTGATGTTTGGCGTCTAATTTTATCTGAAAATACATTTTTTCTATATCTGCCGTGACAGCTATTGAAAACATGCGTAAATTAATGAGCAAATCAAAAATATTACACTGCAAATTAGGACCTACATATAAGAGATCATTAAGCGATTTAAGAGATGTGGTTTTGCATCCAGCATCTAATACAATGCGTGTCTTTGTTGAAGCTTTATCAGGGCGATATATAGCTCTGTGCGGAATATAATAATGCGGCGCATCGAGAGAAGGATTATCAATTTTAGACAAATAACCTTTATTTATATATTCTTGAATAGTAGCGTTATAATTTTCGCGAATTTTTGGGTCGGAATCTAACCTTTTTTCTAAGCTAATTAAGCGGCGTTGAGCGATAGCGTAAGAGTTTCCTAGTGCTGAGCACGAGATTTTAAATGGCAGTTGAACGATATATCTACCTGTATCGTCGCGTGAGTATGTATTTTTAAATATTCGTTCACAAGCTTCATCATCCGGACTCATATGAACTCTGCAAGGAACATTTTCGAGCTCCCAAAAGCGTTGAGTTAGCGATTCTAACGAATTATATTTAGAGGTGCATAAAAAGGATTTATCTTGAATACTATTGCAGCGGTCTGTGAATGACTTAAAGTTTAAGTCACAGTCTGCCTTACCCATAATAATATAACCGAGTGTAGTTTGTACAGCAACGACTGAGGAATCGGGTGCGGTAACTGTTTCGCTTCGTAAGAGGAACGGTACTAGTTCACTTCCTATAAGGCAGTCAATTTCAGCGGGCAAATAGAACACATCATCCGCCAAGGGTAAATTGCGAATATGAGTAAGATTTGAAATATCGATAGGTGAGCTAGGCAGACCATCAGTAATACTGTCAATTACGCGAGCGTTAATATTGTAATAACAGCGAGAATCGTAACGAGAAAATATTTTAAATGTCGTTAATCCAAGACAGGGAACTTGAGCATTACCAATACCTGTGATAGTAGAGTTATCTGGAATAATTTTTAAATTTAAACGTTCACAACAAGCTTTAGAAATAAAATGACTCATTGAACCTGTATCAATAAAAACGCGTACTTTATTAGGTATATTTTGTTTATAAACATATACAGAAGCGGTTGGTAATAATACAGTAGTTTCATTGCGAATATTGCAAGAAGCTGAAGTAATTGAAAGTGCGAGAGCGTTCGAATATTCGCGGGCGCTTGTATCCATGCGTAAGTGTGAGTCGCGAGCGGGCGACGAGACGGCGGGTGCGGGGCGAGGCGAAGCGGGACGCGGCGCTGGCGCGCGGCGTTGCTCAGGCGCGCTCACCGCGTTCGTATCGCTGTTATACCTATGACTCAGCGGTGCATGCGTTGAGAATTGCGCTCGCGTGAACATGGGTTCACGTCGAGTTGAATCGAGAAATTTATCTATATGTATTAAAGTATGATGTTTTCTATGGCAAATGGTACAAGTATTTGTTGATTTACAAAATTTAATGTTGTGAAATCCAAGACAATTATAACAATAGTTATATTTGTTTACTAAATCTAGTCGAGCGTGCGGATTATAGTTTTTAAATTTAAAACATTTATAGAGCGGATGCGGCATTGAGGAGTTACATATTTTGCATGAATGATGTTCAATTTGATGCGAACTAGTATTAGCCATATAAACATGCGTAGATTTTGATCTATAATTTTTTGCGTTATTATTAACGTTACGACTAGGTAATTGCGAATTTAAATAATTATTAGAGGGATTACGCAGCGTTTCCATTTTATTTTGTTCCTTTAAAAATTTAGAAAGATCAGAGAAAGTTGGAATTGAAATATGTCTATGCGCCTGTTCAAATAAGTTAACTGTTTCTTTGTTTAATTTAGTAAGAGCGATGTGCGTGATAATAAAATCTGAAAGATCGTCAATCTGCAGACGTCGTAAGGCAGATTCAGCTGAACAGAACTGATCAATAAACATATCTATAGATTGCATGGATTTAAAATTGATAAGTTGATTAGCGTAAATTGACGCTTGCACGCGTGTATCTTGATATTTTTCTAAAAGAGCGTTCCATATAATTAAATAGTTGACAGCAGTAGGCACAATACCCGAGCAAACCGTTAACGCTTTATCGGATAAACAGCCGATCAGATATTGAACCTTCTCGGCCTCTGAGAGTTGCGGATTGTCGTGAATAAGACTCTTAAAATTCTCATAAAATGATGACCATTTGCTTGGCGTACCATCAAATGACACCAACTTTAGCGGTGGAAGTTTGCGATTGAATAAATCGAATTTACTATTATCACTACGATTGCTTGGCGGTGGATTGAGAGCAGACACTGTTTGTTTTATATAACAGTGTAGTTCATCGAAAGATTTTAAGGCAGAGTAGTTCGGCTTTGACGACGGATCGTCTTCCAATTGTGTCATAATAAATTCATCCAGCGTATTTATAAAACTAGATCGCAACTCATCCAACGAGTGTATACGAGATAAAAACTGTAATTTAATTTGCGGATCGGAAACCTTTAAACTGAGGTCGTAAATATCTTGTACAATCTCAAATATACCATTCGTCTTAGCTTCAAGTAATAGGTATTTAGCGCTAAACTTAGGCTTATTATTAGTTTTAATCTTTTTTTCAGATGAAGTAGCCATTTTTGATATAAAGTAGGTAAGTACGTAGTTTTATCACGTGGCGGTTTGTAAGAGTAATTTTCTAGAAACAATATATATTTTATAATTATTTGGCGATTAGCGGCGTTTGGCGATTAGCGGTGTTTGGCAATTAGCGATATGTATGGCGATTTAGCGGTGTGTGTGACGATTTAGCGATATGTATGGCGATTCGCAGAGATTAGCGGCGTTTTCAGCGATTAGCAGTTGAGCGTATAATGATATTTATAATAAATGGCGGCGTAAAAACGAACCGAGTTAATACTAAGACGACGGATAAAACTACCTACATAGATTTTTTATGCAGAATACGAAGCGTTACTTAAATTATTATTTTTATTATATTATAAGCGATATATTGGCGTATAAGAAGCGTATTTAAGCGTTTAATGTTTTTAAAGAGTAGCGAAGCGAAACAAGATGGACTCCTAAGTAAAATGCGTAATTTATTTTCAATTAACGAAAGCGATACAAATGTATTAAATATTATTGAAATAATTTAGAAAAGTTTGCGTATGATTCTTAGTTATTTAGTTTACAAGGCACAGGTTATTCAATAATGCGATGCTAGACGATTTTTATCGAATAGATATGGTTACGTGTTATGGCGGCGAGAATACCTTGTAAATTTGCGGACGTTGTGTAGTGTAAATATGATTGAGTAAATAGATCCGGTGAGATGGACCAAGAAGGGGGTTGTGTGGTTTTATTCTAGGAAAGGCTGGGTACCTGTAATGTCCTTCGATAGTTCACTGGTCGCAGCAACATTTTTATTTCCTTCGGCTCGCTGATCGTAATGTTCCCACACAAAGTTCATCAATAATTACACTTCACGAACAATATTGATTTAGGTAATGAATTTTACCGAGCGGCGCGTGCGCAATTGCGTTTATTAGTTTTAGGAGTTCAACTCAACTTTATGAAAGCGTAGCGATTTATTTTACGAGGCGGCCATTTCTTGACTTCTTGTTTTTAACTAACTTTTTCTTTTTTTTTTTTTTTTTTATTGGGGAAGCGGATATGAGAGGGCGTGGCCAAGAAAGGATGCGTTCGGAAATGTATATAAGGATTGTGTACCTTTGTAATGTGTAAAGTGTGGAGTGTATTTAATATTTTATTTAAATTATAAAGGGCGCGTACACTGATGTTTTCCGTCTTCGATGTAAGGAATTGCCTGCGATGCAAAAAAAAGCTTATGACAAGTATAAGAAAAATTTGAAAAATAAATCTTTTAATAAATAATTTATTGTTTTATTTAAAAAAGAAATATTAAAGCCATTATTAAGCCACGAAGTAGGCACATATATATAAATATATATGGAGGTAGGTACGTATATATATATATATCCATATAATATTAGTATATGCATAAGTACCTAGGTATCTATTCCCATTGGCAGTATAAGAGATTTCTCTTTGTCTCATTTATAAAGAAATACAAAAAAAAACAGCTGTCATACGACTTTAAAACGTACGGTTGAAGATTTTGTTCGGCAGATGGCTGTCTGATACGTAGTATCACTTAGTAGTCTGTGTCCATCACATATTATCGAAGCTGATTGTGTTTTTGTAGTGATAAACATCCAAGTATTCTGCGTGTAAAGTTGTTTCCATAGAATTGTAGATTGAATGTTGTATCTTCTTGATGTGCATTGTGATTTAGTGTTATTATTGTTGCTGAATAGCTGGTCAACAATGCAATTCTTGTTCAATTGCATGTTCTTAACAGCCACGGGATAGCAAACAAACTCCGATTTTTTGTGTAAACAATCTTTGAACTCGTCTTTACTTAACTCAAAGTATCGTTCATTGTTATAGTCGAAGCCTATGAATGCTCTTGGTATTGACAAGCATTCAAAAGAACTCCCGGTCAACTTTTGAGGAATCGCCGTTATGTGTATTAGCGTATATTTTCTTATGTCATGAATAGGATAGTACGCAAATACGTTTATATGTGTTGCATTTATTTCCATGTTAGTCTGTATTAATTGATCCTGAATTATCCTTAAGTTTCCAGGTAACTTTTGATTGGTTGTTTGTATTATATCATTAGCGTATTTAGGACTCAAAATCGTGTATATTGATGCGTTATTTAGGTATATCTCAAGTAACCCGTTGTAATAGTGAATAATCTCTGTTATGTAATTGCTCGCTAATTGATACGTTTGTATTATCTTATACCATACGTCGTTATCGTACATGAATGCTATAGCTTCATTTAACTTTTTTCAAAATTCTCTAACTTTTTCTTAATCCGCTCCTCGGTTTGGTTTACAGCGGATACTGTAGATATCATTATGTTTGTTTGATGATTGGCGGCGTTTATAAGTTCTTGTTGATTGCTACTCAATGAGTCAATACTTCTGTATACTTCATCGTTGACTCCGAACACGTATGTTAACATTTGTCCTAATAGTCCACGTTTCCTTCTAGAAATCTTTATTCCAGTAAGGTAATCCTTTATCTTCTCAAATCGTGCTTTCTCTTCGTTCAAATGATAATAAAATTCTGCACAATGGGTGTCTTTTGTATACTGTTGCGTGTCAGTGCATAACTTTTGAAACTGATTAGTTATTTTTATCGTATTATTTAAATTCAGTTCCAAATCACTCCTTTCGTAATTAGTTTCTATTCTAAAACTCCCTCTGTTTATTGTTGAAGTACCTATTTGTTCTACATATAGGCCTGGATTTAAATGTTTCATAGTAAACATTGATGTACTTATTACTTGTCCGATACACAATAATAATGTAGTATAGAGTAACACGCTCTTCCAACCTGACTTAAGTGTCTTAACAAACTTTTTATTTATGGTATTTGCTATGTTAAGATTCACAGGCGTTTCGGTATTTTTACTTAACGTATTCGTGTTAGTAATTAATTCTTCCTGATATACAGGTAAAGGAATTAATGTATGTATTGATCGTTTTTGACATAAACCTGTCGATTTTGAGTGTCACTACTCTTATCACCCCGTCGCTTCCTGGGTGAACGGTTTCCACTTTTGCCATGGGCCACTTACTTGGACTTATGTTTTCATCTTTTATTAGTACTATGGTTCCAATTTTAATATTTTCTTGAGTTTCTTTCCACTTGTATCTTTGTTGAAGTTGATGTAAATAATCAGATGACCAGGCTTTCCAGAAATCTTTCTTCATTCTTTGAATTTGTTTCCATCTATTTATTAAATCAGTATTTATGTTTGATAACGGATCTGGGATTCCAACTGCTTCCCAACCAATTAAAAAGTGACTAGGCGTTAGTACTGTATTATCATTGATGTTTTCACTTTGTGCACATAACGGCCTCGAGTTTAGGCAAGCTTCAATTTGATGTAAAAATGTTATCATTTCTTCGTACGTTAATGTCGATTCTCCAATTACTCGACGTAAATGGTACTTTACTGATTTTACGCTGCTCTCCCAAATCCCACCAAAATGGGGGGTTGCTGGCGGATTAAAATGCCACTGAGTACCTATACTGGTCATCGTATTTTGGAATCCAGGTGACTGTGTTATTTGCAACAATTCTTGTTCCAAAAATTTCGCTGCGCCTACGAAGTTCGTGCCATTGTCACTATACATATGTGACACGTGCCCTCGTCTGGCCATGAACCTCCGCAGTGCCGCAATAAATGTTTCAGTTGTCAAATCTCCCACTAATTCTAGATGAATTGCTTTTGTTGCTAAGCATACAAATACAGCAATATATGACTTGTAGGACTTGTGACCTCTTCCTTTTATTGTTCTTGTTTGTATTGGTCACGCATAATCCACTCCAGTGTGACTAAATGGATATGATTGCGTGACTCTTGCTTTTGGAAGTATCCCCATTTTCCGTACATTCGTTTCGGACCTGTATCTCGCGCATTTGACGCACTTTTTTAGTATACCTTTGACAACTTGTTCTCCACCTATAATCCAGTATTTTTGTCGTAGGACGGCTGTAGTTAGTTTATTTCCTCCATGTAATGTTTTCATGTGTGCGTTTTGTATAATTAATGACGTTATATGATGTCGGCGTGGTAATAGTATAGGATGTTTTTGATTATATGGCAAGTCAGCGTTTTCTATTCGACCTCCAACTCGTAATAATCCATCGTTATCAATAAATGGATCTGGTGTGGATAATTTACTGTTTTTCTGCAGTGATTTTTTCTTTCGAATAATTTCTTTTTCATCGTAAAATTCTTCTTGTTGCAATATGCATAGAATTCGTTTCTCTGTTTCTTCTAATTCCGTACAGAATAATGGTTCGTGCTTTTTGCGCTTGTTGATAAATCTGTAGCAATACGCTAATGTTCTTATCATTTTATTGTAGTTAGAAAATCGACTCCAGATATCATACTTTTCATTCGTAGTATTAATTGTTGTTGATAAACAGTACTTGGCTTCTTCATTTGGCTGTGGTGCTGTTGTTGGAATAGGTATATCACTCGTCTGTAACCATGGTGGGCCGTTCCACCATAAGGAAAAGTTTATTAATTTTTCTGGCTCCAATCCTCTTGATATATTAGTCCGCTGGGTTTTCAGACGATATGACATGATTCCATTGAGCGTTAGGTATTATGCTGTTAATTTCTGACACTCTGTTGGCCACGAACGTATGCCATCGCCCAGGATCTCCTTTTATCCATCCCAACGTGATCATAGAATCCGTCCAGCATGAAATCACGGTATTGTTATCACCGTTTAGAGCATTTTTTATTTTTTCTATTAAATTAGCCAATAATACTACGGCGCATAGCTCAAGACGCGGTAATGTTGTTTTTTGTTTTTTCGGTGCAACTTTTGACTTAGCTTGAAGCAATGTTATGTAGTAACTGTTATTCACCATTACTCTGCTATAGACGACAGCCCCGTATGCTTTCTCTGAGGCGTCGCAGAATCCATACAGCTCAAACTTTGTCCTGTCTATCGTGTGACACCATCGTGGTACTTGTATACTTTCTATGCTTTTTAACTGTTTTTGTATTTCTGTCCATTTATTTCGTATTATGTCATTTACTGGTTGGTCCCATTCCATCCCAGACGTCCACAGTTGTTGTACTAGTAATTTTAGTGTTATGATGATTGGGGCCAACCAGCCCAAGGGATCAAATATTTTCGCCACCTCTGACATAATGAACCGTTTAGTGGGTTTTGTGTTTTCTGTTATAGTTATTTGAAAACAGAATTTATCTTCGCCTGGAGACCATATAATTCCCAACGACTTTCTTGTTTCGTCTAAGGGAAGTTTCAGCATCCGACTTTCTTCGTTATTGCATGTTAAATTGTTCAACAATTCCGAACTATTTGAAGACCATTTTCGTAGTTGGAAACCACCTTTGTTTAACATTGCTATTAATTATTCTTGTAACTCCTTGACGGAGCTTTCCTGGGATTCTCCTGACAAAATATCGTCAACATAGAAATCCTGTAACGTTACTCTACTGGCGATAGGGTAATTGTCTTGTTCGTCTAATGCTAGTTGTTGTAATGTTCTCACGGCCAGATAAGGCGCGCTTGTTGTGCCATAAGTGACCGTTGTTAGTTCGTATTCACTAATGGCCTTTTTTGGAGAAAATCTCCATAAAATTCTTTGATATTTATAGTCTTCTTGGTTTATTTTTATGAACCGGTACATTTTCATAATGTCGGCCATGAAAGCAATCTTATGCGTTCTCCAGCGTAATAATATGTTTGATAAGTCTTGTTGAAGTCGTGGTCCTTTATGTAAATTTTCATTAAGGCTTATTTTACTACTTGTTTTACTACTAGCGTCAAATACCACTCGTAGTTTTGTTGTAAGAGAGTCTTCTTTTATTACCGCTTGGTGGGGAATATAATACTCTCCTGTGTAATATTCTGGTTTAGGTACTTTTCTCATATGACCCATATTTAGGTACTCGTACATAAATTCCTTGTATTGTTGGCGTAAATTTTCATTTTTTTCGAACTGACGTTCTAGTTGTAATAGTCGAGCCACGGCTTTTTTCCTTGACTCGCCATATTTTATGTTCGCGTCCTTAAACGGCAGTCGTACCGTATAAGTACCGTCGAAACTTCGTATTGTAGTATTTGTATAGTAATTTGCACACAACTCATCATCTTTGGTGAGTGCATAGTGTCGTGGAATTTCTTCTAATTCCCAAAATTTTGTTAATTGTTGTATGTCGTCGGTGCGAGTCATCATGCTTAATACTTTGATGCCACCGTTTGTGTCTTGCGAATATAACCCGGATAAAATCCAACCCAATTCTGTTTCTTGAGCGATTATACCGCCTTGTAGTCGTTTAAAACCTTGTAATAGTATTTTACTGTAATCTTGGGCACCTAAAATTATGTCTATAGGTCCCTTTTTGTTGTACGTTGGGTCTGCCAATAGAACATTGTCCAACTCTTGTAATTGTTGTAAGTTACTTCTTGGTAACGAGTTTGTAAGCTTCGGTAGTACTACAAGCGTTACAGGTAGTCTGTATTCACTAGAGCACCTTGGTTGCAGGTTTATGTTAATTGTATATTTCGATGTCTTAGGTTCGTTGTCTCCAATGCCTTTTATTTCGGCTCGGACCTTTTGTCTTGGATACGACAGCAGATGTGCTACTTCTTCCGTGCAAAATGACGCTTCTGAACCCTGGTCACACAATACTCTTAATAATTGTGGTGTTCCATCATACGACGTGGTTTGTAATAGCGCTGTGGCTAATAAGACCGTATTTTTTTCCTCTAAATTGGTAGCTGATAAGTTCGATAGCGTTGTGTTTTGTTTTTTATCACTCACAGTTCGTTTAGGAGTGAACTTTTTCGTATACTCAGAAGACTCTGGTTGTCTTTTAATTGAATCGAATGTTCGGTGTAATAGTGTGTTATGACCTTTATGTTGACATATTTCACATTTTGTATAAAACTCGCTCATGCATTGTATTTGTTTATCATGATTTAAGCAGCGTTTGCACATTTCTTTGTCTGAGACTTCCTTATATCGTTGCGTCACGTTCAAGGTTTTAAAACTAGGGCATTTATTTATATTATGTTCTGTGCTTTTGCAGTACCAGCAATGTTTACTTTTTGATGATTCTGCTATTGGTACGTGCGTTCCCCGTTGTTTATTTATTGTATGATTCACCGAGTTATTACTCAGGTGATTATTCGTAATTTTTTGCTGATCGTAGGACTTTAAACTTTTAAATCTTTTTTCTAAAAACTGTAACATTTCTTCAAATGATTCCAATTTGTTTGGGTGTTGTAACTGATCCTCGTATTTTGAGTCAGTTTGTTGGTCCCATTTCCTGGCTAAAAGTCTAGCCGAAATAGGATCCCATGTTGAAATGTCAATCCCTTGATGTTTTAAAGATTCCAAACATTCTTTAATGGTGTCGTGCATGTCTCTTAAACCCGCTGCATTCGCAACATTTAGCTTGGGTAAATCTAATAGTTTATCGATGAATTTAATTGATATCATTCGTTCGTCTTCATAACGTTGCGTAAGCAATTTCCACGCGGTTTCATAGTTCGATTCACTTATCGTTAGATGACGTATAATTTTTGCTGCGTCACCTTTTACATTTGTCTTTAAATATTGCATCTTTTCTACTAATGAAATATTTTTATCTTCATGAATAATTTTTTTGAATAAATCATGAAAAGTATACCATGAGTCATAACTCCCAGTAAAAGTTGGAATAGAGATACGGGGTAGTTTTCCTGACGACTGTGTTAAGGTCATTTTTTCGCTGGAACTGTCATGGATTTTTTCTTCCAGCATCTCCATTGTAGTATCGAACTCAGTTTGGGTGTTTCCAAAATATTTATTTTTGAAGTAAAGGTGTCCCGATGTATCCTCCTCCAATAATAATTCAATGTGTGTTTCTTCAATATCCTGCCATCGTTTTTGTAAATTGTTTATTGTAGTTTGTAAATGCCATATAGGTTTGTTTTCAGTGACTGATTTTTTCGCCTGAATTAGCCTTTTTGACATCTGGGATATCTGAAACATTTGTATAAACGTCTTGGGATTCCCTCTCCCTTCTTCTTCGTTTGTGTTTTGTTCTTCAGGTTCATATATCGCCTGAACAAGTTGAAGTCTTTCTTCATATTTTTGTATGTGGGCTAAGCCCTCGTTGTATTGTTTCTGGATATTTCCAAAGTAATTTGTGGTGATATATTTGTGAGATGATAACATCTCTTGTTTCTCCAGTTTCGAGTGATTCTCTTGAACCCGTTGGAAAATAGTAGTTAGTGTTTGTCTTTTTTCGTCAATGTATTTTTGTGTTCTTCGGCTCACGGAGTCCTTTTTAATGTTTGTAATTATCCTCCTGATCTCGTTATAATCCTCCTCCTGGCTCCTGATTGCTGTGTTTATATTGTTTCTCATAAAAAACCTATATATCTTTATGAGAAGATAAGCTGGTCTCGAAAAAATAATAGTTACATAACTAGAGCATCAACATACCTGATGAATACTCAGAAACATCGAACTACTGCCTTCCGCGGTAGCTTTAGGTTTGCAGCAAGTCGTTGCTGGAATGTACTTCAACCCCCTTTATTGCATTCAAAAACTACAAGGGTTTTCCAAAAAAGACTTAAGCTAATCCTACTTGAAAATCAAAAATTGATACCTTAATATTCTGTATACAGACCACAAATTTACTGTAGTTATTTCTCGTTCTATTTCATCAAGGACTCCTAGCTAACCACAATATTTATGTACTTTCGGTTTCTTCTTTATACTATTAATGTTTATTTTATTTTATATTATATATGTCTTTATTAAATAATTTGTTTCTTTTACTTAAGCTATTCTATGTGATAAGTATGATAACTAGAATATGATATATATAGTATTAATTTATTTTATTCTTAATTTAATGTTACTATTTCAAATATTACTGTTTATCTTTTTTAAAATATATTTGTTTTGCATATATTGTTGCTTCCGCGACTTGATTGTACGGGTCCACCAGAATATCAGCGGTGTAGTATCATATTTACTGTACCATAAGCTGAGATGGGCACCATATTTTGGCCTCACATATTCCACTCCTTGTTTTTAGTTAGTAGTTCTTATTTCTTTCATTGGTGTCTATATTGTGTGAGGTTTACAAAATAAAATTTCTTTCTTTCTTTCTTATAGTAAAATTGTTATGTACAATGACAGTCAGAGTGCATTAAAGTTAGCAAATAATGATTAGTCACATAAACGGTCCAAACATATTGATATCAGATATCATTTCATTAGAGAAGTTTTAAGAAAAGATATAATTGAAGCTAGATATTTGTCAACAGCTAACATGCCTGCTGACTTGCTAACCAAAGGTCTGCCAGCTGTTAAACACTAAGTTCATAAAGATTTTGGAATTGTTAATTTAGAATAGCCAAGGCAGAATGTATACTGTATTTGTTATTGTATATTGAGTTTAAAAGGCATTTTTTTTATGTGTAGCTTTACGTCTCCACTGTATGTGATACTTTGAAAGTGTTGTTATTTTGATAAAGTGGGGGTGTTAGAATATTATCAAATATAATGTTAATTAATACAAGTGCCATCTATGAGACATTGAGGTGAAACTTTGCCTATTGTCTATGTAGGAATGACTTGAATAAAATAGTCTGTTTGAAACCGCCAACCAACGACTTTTATTATAAAGCCTATAGAACGGTTAGTACCGAGGCCTTGCCAGTACTCGCGGGTGTACTTCCGGTTGATTTGGCGATTCACAGATGAGCGTCAATGTATTACACCACAAAGGAAACTATGAATACAGATTTCCTTCTACCGCGCGACCGAAATAAAATTGCTTGCACCACAATCCATTGTCTATGAGGAACTTTTAACTGAATGGCAAGAAAGATGAGATTCATCATCGAAAGGTCGTCATCTTTATCTATTTTTTCCATGCATCCGGGAGCGTCTGGAGAAGGTGTGGCTGGAGGTTGACCACATCGTGGCCCAATTTTTAACTGGCCATGGCAACTTTAAAAGTAAATTATTTTCTTTTAAACTCGTACTTTCACCATTATGTCAATGTTCCAAATCTGACCACGAGTATGAACAATCAGCACATAACATTCTCTGGGAGTGCGATCTCTGGCGAAACGAGCCTGACCTTATGTTAAACAGTTTGATACTATACGGACCTTGTAGCAACTCGAGAAAATTTCCGTGCGTTCGTGCGTTTCTACCATACCTACTGTAGCAATCAATCTTAACGCTCACATATAGGCCCCGTTAAGCTCTTCCGTATCCGTGGTGCCGTACTTCTGCGCTATCGTAGCTGTCCACCTTTTTACTTATTGGCTGACTAGTCATTTTGTTTTCCTGTCTCCCGCTTTGTCTAGGAGGGAAGTGGAATCTCTCTTTCCAACTCCTCCTCTTTAATCTTTTCTAATTAAATTTGTTGCGGGTCCCAAGACAATTAAAATCATATCCCGGGACTGCCTGAGG
The DNA here is from genome assembly GCA_032191425.1 of Lymantria dispar. Taxonomy (NCBI): domain Eukaryota; kingdom Metazoa; phylum Arthropoda; class Insecta; order Lepidoptera; family Erebidae; genus Lymantria; species Lymantria dispar. The sequence goes on along the minus strand of CM063463.1, from coordinate 7,260,916 downwards.
GTCAAACCTCGGTGTCATTTATGGAGACCATTGTGGATCCTGGCTTACAGGAGTTACAATGGTGGGAATGTGTGGTGGGATTAGTCCCAAATAAAAAAAAAATATGAACTATTAAATATAAAATATAAGAAGGAGATCGCCCGTAAAAATATTAATTCATTTAACGAATTACTAGTGGAAAGTCGACATATAGAAAATCTCACAAAGAGACTGGTGAAGGCGAAAATCATGCAAAAAAAATATCAATGCGATGTACGTACTGCGGCAAGAAAGGTCATGTCGCTGAAATGTCGTAAAAGTTTGGCTGTCGAGAAGCTAGAAGATAAAACACCAAAGGAAGAAAAAAATGTTTGTTACGAGTGTGGTGCCCCTGGTGTTTTTAGAAGTGTATGGACCTGCAAAAACTCAGAAACTCCTCCAAAAATGTTTGCATTCTATACCTTAACAACCACGTTACAAAATGAGGTGAAGATACCAACAATCGAAATCTCGATATATGGTGAAAAAGATACGCTCATTAGGATACATACTGTAATTAGTAGTAAATTGTTGCTGTATATATTTTTCCAGGATATATCAGTTACCTCCCATAATGTACAAAGGGTGAATTTTCAATAGAAACGGTCAAAGAAGTTAATGATCTTACTAAAAAAAGCAGTAGCTTCAAAGGTCTTATTACAATATTTACTTTTAAATTCCCCAAATATTTCGTCTTTAACGTCTAAGGACTTAAGCGAATTAGAGTTACGTGTAAGGAAACTTGAATCATTGTTTGCTCAATTCGACGAAGTACAAACTTGATTAGAGTGCCTATCAGATAATCTCGAGTCTCAAATGGCTCATAGAGAGGATTTTGAGTTTAAGTTTTACAAAGTGACAGAGATGTCAGGCACAGGAGATTGTGGATAGTTACAAACAACCTCCTGGTGCACCACCTAATTAGTGTAGCTCTCGTGGTGGTTACAAACCCGTCAAGTTACCCACTATACAGCTTCCCAATTTAGTGGACCCTATTCCAATTGGCTCGAATTTTGATACCTTTAATAGCCTGATACAATCTAATGAGGGTATCAGGCTATCAAAGGTATCGAAATGGTAGATGTAATAAATAAATATCACTACTTACGAGGTTCATTGGAGGGCTCAGCTGCTGTGGTGATTCAATCCATTCAGTTCACCACGGCTAATTACAACATAGCTTGGGCATTGTTGTGCGATCGGAATTATTTAACATAGAACCGATCGCTGGAGAATTCTTAGTTAATTTAAAACATATAATGGACCAATTTAATAAAAATAATCGTGCACTGGAATCCTTAGGCGAACCTACCCAATATTGGGATACACTTCTCATTCATATCTTGACACAGAAGTTAGATAACAAAACGTTCCGTGAGAGGGAAGAGTTTAAAGGTCGTTTAGACAAGAAAGGTTCAGTTATTATTAAACACGTTACTGATTTTATAAAGGTTTGCACAGACCTATTAGAAACTATCAAATTATCATGTTATTCACAGCACAACAACGATACGTCAATTATTAAATCGACAAAACACAAGGCGATGGTTTCATTGGACAACAATAATGCTTCTCTCAGTTCGAGTTCAACTCGTTCATATCCTAACAGTGGCGATCACAAACTTAACTATGGTCCTCAATTTCTTGCTTTAAGCAATAAAACAAGACTTAAAATATTACCTAGTGTTAAGATCTGTTTTAATTGTTTTCGCAGCGGTCACTACGGGAATAATTGTAAAAATTCTGAATGTAAATTATGCGGACGGCGGCATAATACATGTTGAAAACAGTAAACAAACATCGGTAGTGCATAACGGGCGAGCTGATAGCAGCACACCCCCTGCCACCATGCGAATCATAGTTTTTCTCTATCGGCGAGCGTCGCGGCCTCAGGTAGCCCGAGACACGGTGTTCGTGTAGACGTACTGTTGGCTACAGTATTAATAAAGATATAAGATTCGCTCAATCGCGAGCATATATAGCTTCAGAGAAGAAGGTACTCTGTGGCTTTTAAACAGCGCTGCTGCTAACTTTGGCCTAAGAACTAAGGAAGCCAGAATGTTTGCCTATGGGTTGGCTGTAGAATATAATAAAAAATTCTTTCTTCTTGGACGGAGCATGAAATGGAGGTTGGCTTCGACCTTTTATGAAACGTCATCCTGTTCGTTCTCTGAGACTAACTCAACCTATAAGTATCGCTCGAGCTACAAGTTTTAATAGAACAAACGCGCAACTTTTTTTTTCAAAATTATAACACAGTAGTTGACAAACACAAGTTGCAAGGGAAGTATATATGGAACGTTGACGAATCTGGCATCACAAGTATTCAGAAACCAGACCACGTCATTGCCCGACGAGGACAGAAACAAGTGAGTGCCATGACTTCCCATGAAAAATGGGTGCAATGTCTGGAATGCCACAACTGGCAAGCTTGCACTACTGAGAAACTTTCTTATATTTGCCACAACTGCTTGTCAGATTGAGGTTTTTTATTTTCATAATATTTTTATTTTTGACATTTATGAGATTATTGTAACTTATGAAACAAAATGTGAAAATTGTTTCAACTCGCCTGGGTCTCCCCTACTAATATTAGTTGAACAATCATGGTTTTGGTGCAATAACTGTACATGTGCGCTATATGATCATTACCCAGAAGTTGAAGGCAAATACTGTCATCAAGCAAATTAGGTATTTAGAATCAGAGGTCTCAGACATGATATTAATTCGTAAGTATCAAAGATAATGATCCTTAACATAATTTACTAGTAGTCATCTTGTTAATACATTAGGTTACTTAGTAAATTTATTTTATTTTTTAGATCAATTACGGGCATATAACACCAAAAGCAATAAAACAAAAGCTGTTAATGAAAGGAATTATGAAGAAAATCTTAAAAAACTTCTGCAGTATCTAAAAGAAAAACATTAAATAAAAAAATCTGAGGTATGTTGTAGAGGTATAAATAATAATAATATAATAATATAAAATATTAAAGCGTCACTTATAATATTTTTCTGCGACTATCGATTTTTAGAGACGGCTTTCATGGAAAGAATATAGAAGATATTTTTGTTATTTTTTTTATTAGAATCAGCTTCAAAATTACTATTTTCTTACTACTGCTATTTTTTTTTATTTAATCATACAAACATTTTATAGTATATACATATGTCTGTATAAATAAATACTTCATAAATGTTAAATGTGTTTATAATAACACTGGTCTGCAATGAAATCCTCCTTTAAAAAATTTTGACATAAATATGACGATTCAAATGTTTTGAATCTATCCCCGTTGGCCGATTTTTCCATCACGTCTAGGTTTTTTCTATGAATTTTTTTTCAAATTTAAAAAAATTGGGTTTTTTTTTTAATTTTTGCGCGTCAATGTTACAAATAGTGTATATACAAACAGTGTATGTACAAAATAAGTTTTAGCGAGTTGTAAGAGAAAGAAGGAAAGTGCCGAAGGTGATTTTTATGGTAGTACATACGCGCATGCGCAGTATTCGCTGTGACTCCACAACAGTTGAGTGAAAACTTGTCTCTTAATTGTTTACGTTTTGTATCAAATATTTTGGTAAGTTTTGCATAAAGTTCATGTTCCCTATGTTGGTTTAGAGTATTTTATGTGTAGTTTATGTATTTTTTTATCAGCAAAAACAATAAATATAAAATAGATGTTTGGAAATTATTTTAATAAAATTTTATGTAATTTTAGGTTATAAAATGCCTCGAACTTGTAAAAATTCTACTGACTGTTTTTGCTACATTTGTGGGGAATTCGTACTAAAAACCCAGCGAAAGGTCATGACAGATCTTGTTAAAACAGCTTATAATCTATATTTTGGATTTTCTATCGACGAACTAGATAAGAGTTGGTTGCCAAAAGTATGTTGCAATAGCTGCTCAAGAACATTGAAAGGTTGGCTTGAAGGAAGCCACAAATCCATGTCGTTTACAATGCCAATGATTTGGAGTGAGCCTCAGAATCATGAAAATGATTGTTATTTCTGCATGACATCAACACGAGGATTCTCGAAAAAAAATAAAAATAAGATTGTATACCCGAACGTTCCATCTGCAAAGAGACCAATTCCTTGTGGTGAAGGCACTCTACCTCCAATTCCATCAATTAATGAGAAGGTGGAAAATAAAAATATTTCTGGTCGTCAATCTCAATCGAGTTTTCTTTCTGTCGGTACATCTTCATCTTCATACACTGTTTAGATCTTCCAGTCCATCTAAAGAACCTCATTTACTTAAACAAAGTGACTTAAATGATCTTGTTAGAGACTTGGGACTTTCAAAATCTAAGGCGCAATTACTTGGATCAAGATTAAAACAATGGAATCTATTGGATAAAAGTACCAGAGTTTCATATGTTCGTACGAGGCAAGAAGATTTTACGAGTTACTTTTCCAAAGAAGATGATTTGGTATATTGTAATGATGCTGCAGGGCTTCTTCAATAACTGAGTTTTCCAGAAGATTCTAGTGAATGGAGACTTTTTATTGATGCTTCAAAAATAATCTTAAAAGCCGTTTACTCCATAATGGTAATAAATACCCATCTGTGCCCGTTGCGCATGCTACAAACATGAAGGAAAATTATGCAAACCTAGAGGTATTACTCGAAAAAATTGAATATTCTCAATACTTATGGAATATTTGTGCTGATTTAAAAGTCGTCGCTATACTCACTGGATTACAAGGAGGATACACAAAGTTTTGCTGTTTTCTTTGTGAGTGGGACAGCCGCGCAAGAGAAAAACATTACAAAATAAAAACTTGGCCACTAAGAAAAAGTTTAACTCCTGGGCTTAAAAATGTGTCCCAGAAACCTTTAGTGCCAAGTGAGAAAATTTTTCTGCCACCACTTCACATAAAGTTGGGACTCATGAAAAACTTTGTGAAAGCTATGAATAAAGATGGTGCAGGTTTTCAATATATAAAAACAAAATTTCCTCGAATCAGTGACGCAAAATTGAAGGAAGGAATTTTTGTAGGTCCGCAGATACGTGAGCTAATGAAAGATGAAGATTTTGATTCGAAGTTGAGCAAAGCAGAAAAAAGAGCTTGGGTGGCTTTTGTGGAAGTTTGTCATAATTTTCTTGGGAATACAAAAACAGAGAACTACCGACAAATCATTCGAGGGCTTCTTTCTGCTTATACAGCTTTAGGATGCAATATGTCACTCAAGATTCATTTTTTGGACTCTCATTTAGATTTCTTTCCTGATAATCTTGGAGCCATATCAGATGAGCATGTTGAAAGGTTTCATCAGAATATAATGCAGATTGAAAAACGCTACAATGGGAAATGGTCAGCAGCAATGCTCGCTGATTTCTGTTGGTCAATTCGCCGAGAAACTCCAATAGAAACAATGAAAAGGAAAAAAACTACAAAATAACAAATTTTCTCACCATATAATGAGATAGCTGACCGATATTTGTTCATTTTGTGACTATAATTTAGGATTTTTCAATGTAAAACTTAGACTGTAATATTTATTCATTTCGTTATAATAATTGATGTTTTAATAATATTGTTTGTTAATTAAATAAATATTATATTGGAAATCTACGTGTGGTACTTTATTGTATGTCAGATTCCGTGTTTAGAGCGCAAAATATGAAGAATTCATGCATGAAAACAAGGAGAAAAATTTTTTTTTTTTTGCAGACCAGTGTAATACATATTTGTATAAAAACAATTTGAAGAAAAACGAATATGCGCAGCTTCAACAGCAATACAATTCATCTTGGTACCGCACATAGACTTGAATATAGCACCATATGTAGTACCGTTTTTGATAAGGATATTAATCATAAAACTACCGAAAACAGTATTTATATTTTTGATACTAAAGATAGGCCTGAAAATTTGATGCACACTGAAGAAAATCAAAGAACTTCTGTTAACGTACTGTTACATTATCGTAAAATCAAAGAGGGTATATTTAGATCGGCGGACGAAGAGTGCCGAGCGCGGCCCCTCACTTGATACGCTACTCGTGCGCGACTGTAATTACTATTGAAATAATAATATGTATATCGTTAACACTACAACCTACCAACCTTCGCTGAATATGTAATAAATATACCTAATATATCTATATATACATTATAAAATTAAAGTGAATTATAACAACCCCGTATTGGGGTCCAAGACCACCGACCTTCGAAGACTGGTTGTAGCTGCAGCCAAGTTACCTAGACCCCGTGAAGTGAACCAAGTAGGGACTACTGGATAACACCTATCAGGGGCATGCTGAGCTCGGTTAGACGTTAGATCTGGAATACGCTTAAGGGTGACGTACCCACCTCCCGAGACTTATTAACTAATTAATCATATTACATATTAATTTTTATCTATAATATGCCTATTGAAATAAATTAGTATTATGTTATTATTATTATTTTAATTTATTCTTATACGTTAAGACGTAACAATGGCGCCCAACGCGGGGCTCATGAAGCTTGCACTGCTGAGGAACTTCTGTTAACGTATCGGAAAGTGATGCTGATGCTGACTTTAGTGAGCCAAGTGGTAACCTTTATATACGAGAAACCACTGATCAATCTGATAATGAGTAAGATTTTAATGACGTGACTTCAGCTATCAACAAGACAGATACGTGATAGTTCTGTTTAGTGTTGTTTGTATCTGTCTTGTTGATAGCTGAGGTCACGTTATAAAAATTACTGATTTATTGTAATTTATTAGAGCTTTTAGGTTTCTAAAATACTATGGGCTTAGATTTTAAAGGGGCATGTCAGTTTTAGGCCCAGAGTGCACACGAAATTGGTTACACTAAAAAAGTATATTAATATTTATCTTTGTTTTTCTTGTATTTATTATTCTGCAAAAGTCGGCAATATTTTATCAAAGTAATTAAACAAGTTAACGACGAAACTATGTAAAAGAACTTGGAAATACGTACATTAACATAAAAATTATGCCATTACAAAAAAATATGCTGAAAGAGTAGATTAACTGAATTAATAATTTATTATCACTGTATTATTTAAATCGTTCATTTTTAACAAATATTCATAGTATATTATAATATAAATCTACTACGACTAATAATAATAATAATTATTTATCTTTACAGGAATTTCATAAAGTGACGTATAATATCGATGTATCGAATTTTTGTATTTTTTATGGCAACACTATATAGAAGTTTACAGATGTGAGATGTGGAAAACGTTATCTATTGTAAGATTGTAACGGTGTTTATTGGTGTTAAAATCTACGATTTTACCTATGAATACTAACACTGGCGATTCTTTTATACCCAACGACCACGGCTTGAAAATGGACTCTGCTACTCATGACGACATGGGCGATAACTTGGATTTGATATTAGCTACTTCGAACAATGACCCCGACAATCGCTATGGACCTAGCGTTCCACAGCAGACTTTATCTACTGCTGTCAGTGGAAATCTGCCCTGTGTAAACTGCAGTTTGAATGGATCCAGAATGCGACAACACACTTTGGAAATCGCCGAAGTTCGATGTCTTATACAACGATGTATTGGATTGCACCAGATAAATAAATAATAAGAGTAATCTTAAGAATATTGATGGACTAATATGTAACATACAGTTTTTGAATGAGATCATTATATTATTACTACTTGTTACAATTATATCAAGTTTCTTTATTATTTTTCTTTTAGGTACAAGTGATAATTTGGTGTGCCATACATATTGTACCAATGCCTGGGCCGAAATACGACATCCAACAACCCTTACGCCTATTGTTGGTCATGTTAATATATGTATTAGCTGTGGCACATCACTTTCAAGGAAACGTTCACATAGACTCCATACAGACACGCAGCGTGAAGCTGCTATTAGAAATATCATTGCCCAACAGATAGCACCTCATCAGGTAATATAATAGCCATATTTAATACATTTTGAATACTCACTCTTTTAATTTTAATTATATCAGTTGCTTGGTATTACAGTTGTCAAGAACAACACTTCTCTGCCATACTTGTTGGAGGAGAACTAACAAGGCAGCATCACATTCTGCTTTAGACCAGGAACTAGGAGCAACAAATAGTCCTTCTCGGGAATCAGAGGACATAGCTTCTATAAATTCTTCACAAGTAGAAGACAGAAATCTGCATGTATCTAATAGTAACCAGATATTATTGCCCAAACTATATCCGGGCACCAAGTACACAACGCCATTGTTTTTCCCTGGCTGCAATGGAATTGAAAGACTTTTAGTCCCATCATCACTTCGTGTAAGTCTACTTTGCGACTATAATTATTATGTTCCTTTAGATGGTAGGATCTGTTCATATCATTTGAGTAGTAATTCAAGGGAGTTACTTATAGAGTCAATTGATAATCCTATTAGAACATTTAGTTCAGAGCAAATGGAAGAACTAGTTTCTTTACTGAAAGATAATATGATAATACATTTAGATTTTGAAAATATTCAGATCATGCCAGATCATATTGTTCATTATTTTCTAGGCTTTTCGAAGCAACAATTTCAAGAAATTCTATCAGATATCCCAAGATTATCAGGTAAACACAGAGGAGCTTTTGCACTAGCAGCTTATTTAATGAAATTGCGAACAGGCGATAGTGACGAGCGCATTGCATCTTAGCACATTAGAATCTTTGATGAATACAGCTCGTGAATTATTACATCAGGACTTTGTTCCGAGAAACCTTGGTTTAAACCACATTACTAGAGAAAATATCTCTCAAAGAAACCTTATAATTCCAAATGGCCTTTTTGGAAGTACAGACAGGGCACTAATTATAATTTCTGACGGTATTTATGTGTATATAGAGAAAAGTTCAAATTATCTGTATCAAAAAAGGCTTACTCTCTACATAAGTATCGCAATTTAGTAAAACCATTTTTATTAGTTTGACAACAACTGATGCAGACATTATCAAACAAGATTTTTTAAATGTAAACAGTTTTTGTCGACAATATTTCCAACCAGGGGATGTATTTATTTTGGATAGAGGCTTTAGGGACTCATTGTCATAATTACAGAATTGTGGCTATAATGTACATGTTCCTTTGTCTCTAATGACTTACCCTATTATATAGGGGACAATCAAGACATTGTGTTGTTTGCGGATGATACCTCTTTGTTATTTAAAATCAAACGACAAATGCTTAGTTATGACGATGTGAACAACGCACTGTCTAACGTTGTTCATTGGTTCAATATAAACAATCTTGTTCTTAATGAGAAGAAAACTAAATGTATTAAATTTACCACACCTAATGTGAGACAAGTGGAAACCAATGTTCAAATGAATGGTGTGGCCCTAGACCTAGTGGAGTCCACGGTTTTTTTAGGTATCACCATAGATGCAAAACTCCAGTGGTGGCCTCACATTGAAAAATTATCCAATAGACTTAGCTCAGCGGCTTATGCTGTAAAGAAAATTCGAATGTTAACTGACATCGAAACGGCTAGAATAGTTTATTTCTCTTATTTTCACAGCCTTATGTCATATGGCATACTACTTTGGGGATACTCCGCGGATTTGAATACCATCTTTGTTCTCCAAAAACGGACTGTCCGCGCTATTTATAATCTAGGCCCAAGAGCTTCACTTCGGGAAAAGTTCAGAGAGATAAACATTCTAACTGTTGTATCACAATTCATATTCGAAAATCTTATGTATGTAAAAAAGAATTTGGAAAAATTTGAAAAGTACAGTAACATTCATCATGTAAACACTAGGAATAAGGATAATCTAGTAATTCATACTACTCGTCTACAAAGAATTAGTAGGTCTTTCATGGGGCAATGTATACATTTTTACAATAAACTACCTAAAAATGTCCGAAGCATGCCAATTAACATGTTTAAAAAAGCTATTAAGAGTAGACTTTGTAGCAAAGGCTATTACAAAATTTCGGATTATTTAGAGGATAATACAGAGTGATTATGAGCAGCTCCTCATTCAGCAATTAATGTTATTGTAATTGTTTTAAGGTAATAAATAGCTTTAAGGTAATAGCTTTAAGGTATTCCTAACTTGTAATATTTATAACTTATTTTAATTTTTTTTTTTCTCTTATTCTTGTGATTGTACAGCGTAGCGTGTTTTGCCTGTCGAATTTTGGTTTTGATCTCTTTGCATACCTGCTATAGTTCATAGTTTATTTTATAGTAGTAGTTTTTTTTTATATAGTAGTAGTTGTAGTTCGTTTTGTATTTTTATTTATGGTTTGGTCATGCTCACTGAATAAGGTTCTGCTTGCGGTAGCTATGTGGGGCGGGTCGCTCCCTTCCCTCAATATGGTTGAGGAGAGTGATGGCTACTCTAGTAGTTAACTCGTGATCGGGTGCTGCTTGTGGGATCTGGTCCAGCCATATTTTCTTCTTTTCTTTATGTTTTAATTATTTTTTGTGTTGTACTAAATCTTGAAAATAATAAATATAAATATACAATTTCGAAGGGCATCACACTGGAGCTAATACCATATATGTTGTACGAAGCATAATATTATGTATATTTAAAGGATTAAGAAAAAAATGACTGCCTGCTGAGTTTCTTGCCGGATCTTCTCAGTTTGTGGCCGCGTTCCGATCCGGTGGTAGATTGTTGTATTGTATTCAAACGTGTAATTTGACAATATGTAAGTGCCCTTAAGGGGCCTATGCAGAATAAATGATTTGATTTGATCTAGAAGAAAGTCAAACACAGCTTTCTACTAGAGATGCTAACAAGACAAGAGATATTACATTATGTCGCTGGATAGTAGAGGTTGTAAATGGCATTTTCAAAACAAAGTTTAAAATATTTAAACAAAGTTTAAAATATTTAAACAAACTTTTTTTAATAGGGCTTCTAAGCATATAATGATAGATTTTTCTGTGGCTAGTGTTCTTATTAATAAACATCACTTGAAAATACATGACAGGGAAGATGCTGCTCAAATACTAGAAATTGTGAACCAAAATATGTATAAAAATAATGATCTGGCTGATTATGTTCGAGATCAAAATCTTAATAGAATAAGAACTGATTTTCAAAATATTACAGTAAATAATGAAAACATTAGTGAATTTCCTAGACTGGATATAAATGAATTTATATTCATTGCATGTGGAGCTTACCAGCTCAAATAAGCTCGCTCATATTATGGCGAGCACAAAAGGCCAAATGGGTGCTATAATATTGAAATATGCATGAACAGGAGGAATAGGCTAGTAGACCGAAGTATATTTGGACCTAATTGCTCACTCCTCAGAGCAAGAATTGCTAGCCGTCATATTAGTCGCAAAGTATATAAAGCAGTATTACTGTAACTGCATTATTGGCTGTCGTACAGTGGGATGCTGTGCCCACATCATGACAGTAATATAGTATTTAGGATGGGCACGGCATAAAAGTTATATTTTTCCACCAGCTCAATTTTTGAATGATGTGTTATTAGTATATGATCATGAGATTGATGAATAAAGCTGTAAAACTGAAATATATTCTATTTTATTTCATTCCTAATTGATTGCACTCATAAATAAATTAAAATAGTGTATAAATTGATATTGACAATTGACACGTTTAATATTACTTGTACGTATGAGATAGATATAAGAATTTTGATTACTTTAAAATGCCAAGTTTAAATCACTTCTTTTACTAATTAATTATTTCCATTGGCTACTTATTATTATCACTAGCCTCTATAGGTGTGCACTGTGGGTCTAAATTACTAAGGGCATTTGGCATTCCCCTTTTTTATGTCACGTTATTTAGTTTCCGAAAGTACTGTAGGGTCAAGTGTTGTACCTGTGGACGGCTATACCTATGGACACTGTGAAATTCATATGAAATACTTTAGTAAAAAATATATTGTGAATGCATCCGTAAAATTTTTTTGAATGTTGGTATTACTGATTAGTCGCCATTTTAATATTTGACGTGTGTTACGTGTAGTCGGCGACCGAAGTTACTTGAAATTAAAAGTAAGTTTTTTTGTATATTTCTGTGTTATTCTGTGTCGAAAGTATTCAAGTTTAGTTAATGACTGTGAATGAATTACAAGCATTGTTATTTATCATTGCACTAACTGTGTGTAAACATCGATAAACCGTTTTAAAAAAAGTTATTGGTGTTTGTAGTTTTTATTTTAAAATTTGTACCTTTGGACAGCAAATAGTGTGTACCTATGGACTGTCCAAAGGTACAATCTATAGTTTTACCTATGGATAGTGCTTGCAAAATATATAGTTTATGCATGTTTTTATTATTCTTTCAGTGCCTCGAAGTAAAACTGGAAAGAAAAAAAATCGGATTTGTCCTGATACACTTACAGAAGCAATAAAAGAAGCAAAAACACAGTCAGTGAGAAAAGTGGCTGCAAAATATAAAATGCCAAAATCCACTATCTTCAAGTATTCGCAAATGCACAAGAACACAAATTTAGAAAATAAAACCATACGACTTCTTAAAACCGATGTCAAACGAGTGTTTAATGAAGAGGAGGAGGAACAGTTACTTGATTATCTTAAAAAAGCAGCCTATTTACACATGGGGCTAACAGTAAAGCAGTCTCAAGAGTTTGCATATCAGTTTGCTGTTGCTAAAGAAAAACCAAACATCCCTGACAGCTGGAAAATAAACGGAATGGCTGGTGTTGGTTGGCTACGATACTTTCGAAAACGATTTCCGCAACTGACGCTTCGAAAGCCTGAAGCGACTAGTTTGTCTAGAGCAACTAGCTTTAACAGGGCAAATGTAAAAGCTTTCTTTGACAATTTAGAAAATGTCTAAAGCAAATATAACTTCCCACCTGGATCAATTTATAATGTAGATGAAACAGGGATATCTACTGTTCACAAGCCCAGGAAAGTACTAGCTCCCAAAGAGAGTCGCCACTTAGGAAAGTTAACTTCAGGGGAACGAGGAGTTAATACCACTATGATAGCTTGTGTAATGTAATGCCGTTGGAAATGCTGTACCTCCTGTATTTATATTTCCGCGAGTGTTTTTCAAAGATAATATGATGAAAGGAGCACCTTTAGGTTCATTGGGTGCAGCAAATCAGTCAGGATGGTCCACGGAACCAATATTCAGACAGTTTTTAGACCACTTCATTAATTTTGTCAAGGTCTCTAAAGAAAAACCAGTTTTGTTGCTTTTAGACAACCACGAAACTCATATTTCCATCGACATTATTGATAAAGCCAGGGTTAATGGTATAGTTTTGCTGACTTTGCCCCCACAAGGAAGTATCCAACAAATTACAGCCACTAGATCTAAGTATTTTCGGGCCATTTAAATCACAATTTAATAAACATGCTGATAGATGGATGATTAACCACCCTGGAAAGCCTATCACTATATACGACATATCAGAGATAGCCGGTGAAGCTTATAGCGAGTCATTTACGCCAAAAAATATAGAAAAAGGTTTTGATGTGGCAGGTATTTATCCCTATAATAGAGATATCTTTACTGATAAAGATTTCCTGTGCTCTTTCGTTACCGACCGGCCAGAGCCTATTCAATTAGCAGATGAATTTTCAACTGAAAATATAAGCCAAGTTCCTGACAGAGATATCATTTAAGATAGTCAAATACACAACTCAAACCAATCGCTTAGCATGCAAATTTCTACTGAGATAACAACCCCTCAGCCTGCTGAACATAGTGTGGATCCGCTAATTCTAAACAAACCTGGTCAAGTTACTTTGAAAAATACATCGCATCACAATATTACCCCAGAATCTGTACGCCCATTTGCTAAAACAGGTATGAGAAAATCTGTTCAACGTGGTAGAAAACCTGGAAGAACCAGAATTTTGACAGACAGTCCAGAGAAAGCTCTAATTGTTAACGAAGCTTTGAAAAAATTGGATGAAAAGTCAAAGGTTGGCAAAGGATCAAAAGCCGGTCTCGAAAAAAAACTTCCACAGGCTAATTCAGGCATCCCCAATGAAATAGCTATCAATAGTAGTTCCTCTCAACGCCGTTCAATTTACCCTTCGCATGAAGATCTTTTACAAGCTGGTCCATCTAATATACAGTGGGTTGCCAAATTATTAGGGACAGTCACATTTTTTATCAATCTGATCCTTTGGGCACACTTAACTTCATTTCTAAATGGTCTAAGTGTTGTTGGAATTTGTTTTTATGTGCTCCATATATCTTTTACTCAAATTTTAAGTAGATGTTAAAAGCTGCATGGTTTTTTGGTTTTCTAAAAATATTTTAATATTCGGAGAGACACGGTGTCTTTTACACGCGTAACAGTGATTGTCACATTTAATTATTTTTTAAAGGGATTTTAGTATTTTGTGCAATAATTGAAGAATAAAAGTAAGTATTATTTTACTTTTATTAATTAAAAAATATTTCGGGCGTATTTTTGTTAAAAATTCTTGGGTTTTAATATTTTTTATGGTTTCAGAATGGGTCGAGGTGTCGATTTGTCTCCAAGAAAAAAATCTGAGGTTAAGACCCTTCTCTTGCATACCAGTCATTCCCAAAGGAAGATAGCAGAACTTGCTGGTGTTTCTAAGACTGCAGTTAATAAAATTAAGACAAATTTGGATCAAAACCAGCCACTTTCGCCTCAAAGAAAAGGAAAATGCGGCACAAAACGAATTACGACACCTCGAACCGATAGGATAATTCGGGATATCTGTTTACAGAATCGAAAAAAAAGTGCGGGTCTATTAACTCAGATGGTTCAGGAATCCGGAATACCCGTTTCAAAAAGAACTGTGCAGCGAAGGTTGGCTGAGGAAGGTCTAACGGGTCACCGGCCAGCTAAGAAACCGCGTTTGACTGCAGCGATGAAGAAGAAACGACTTGCTTGGGCTCGTGAACACCGTTCGAAAACTGTTGAAGACTGGAATAAGGTCATTTCTGATACTAAATACTATTTTAAGCACTTAAATATAAAATAGACTGACATTATTACATGTTTTTACTTATTTTCAGGTGTGTTTTTCAGATGAGTCAACGTTTGAGATTCTAGCCGACAAAAGTAACTTTGTCAGGCGACGCCCAGGCGAGAAATATCACCCCGACTGCATCGTGGAGCGTGTTAAGCACCCCATCAAGATAATGGTTTGGTCTGTGATAAGCGTTAAAGGGGTTGGATGCCTCTACATCGTCCAGGGAACCATGAGACAGGACCAATACAGACAAGTTCTAGAAACTCGCCTTTTACCCCAACTCAAAGAATGGTTTCCAGATGGAGAGGAATTCATGTTTATGCATGATTCAGCACCGTGTCACAAAGCTAGAAGTGTCACTAAGTTTTTAGCAGATCATAGCATACCAGTTTTACCTTGGCCTGGCAATTCGCCTGATATGAACCCAATAGAAAACTATGGGAAATTACCAAGGCCGAAATTGCCAAAGAAATGATTACCACTAAGGTAAGACTGATAGAAAAACTCATAAATGTATGGCACCACAACCCTACAATAAAAGAAAGTGCCAAAAAGTGCATAGAAAGCATGCCGAGGCGGATCGAAACGCTTATTCAAGCCAAGGGAAATGCAACAAAATATTGAACAGTTTCTTAGTACTATATATATTTTCATCTAAAATATTTTTTTATTATATAAATATTAAAATAACTTTTGAAAATAATAAATGAATAACTTGTTAATAAAATTAAAGGTAAATTATAACTAAGGAACCCCGTTTTTTATTATTTTTAGACCAATACAGTACAAAATACCGATAATAGGTGACTGTCCCTAATAATTTGGCAACCCACTGTATCTGCACAAAACATTGTTTAAAAAATCGATAGTAAAAAAGTAAAACTATTAGTAGAAGAACATTTGCTGCTTATAATGTGTGCAAAATGTAAAAAGTATTCCAAAGATCGAGACCATATGCTTAAATGCACACTGTGCCATCTAAACTATCATGTTAAGTGCATTCCTCTACCACACCGAGAAAATTTTGATTCTGACGATGAAAATGATGGCTTCGTCTGTGTCTCTTGTTATAATGTAACCAATGATAGTGATAGCGACATCTCATCGCAATTTTTATTTGACGAATACTGTAAGACTAAAAGAAATAACTGTTGAAGTTGCAATATAGTTACCTACCTATAGTTAAGTTCATATTTGAGATTTATTTTCGTTATTGTTGATTAAATTAAAAACTATATTTATCATCTGTCCTTAGGTACAAACATCTACATAGGGACAACAATACTGTCCACAGGAACAATGATATGTTGTACCTATGGACAAAAGGAGCGTTTTAAAAAAAACGATTAATATTGTAATAACTATTATTGTTACCTAACTTTAATTTGTAATTACAGTATAATTAAATACCTCATAAACTTATAGTCTACAGCCTTTTTTTTCCTTTTATTCGTGTTTTTTTATTTATTTCGTTAAAATATATTGTTGATGTTGACTCGTGTATCTGAAATCCGTGACGTCATTAAAACGCCTCCACGGAAGATCAGTGCAGGTTTCTTTTAATCAGCAATATGCTGAGTTGGGGACGCTTTGTGACGGACAATAATCTCAATTTGTTATTTTATTGTACCATTCAAATAAATTGTAAGTCTTGTTCGCCACAATAAAAAAAAACAACAAATAATAAAAAAAAAAATTCTTGTTCTATAAAAAATAAAGAAAGGCGTTTCAATGTTTTTAGAAAATCTACCTCTATAGCAAGCACCAAAACTAGGGGTTATATTTTGTTTGAAAATCGTCACTTTTTGAGTTAGAGATCTATAGCACTCAGTATTTTACGAGTATTGATGCTTATAAATAAATTCGTAAGAAGTTGACGTCAGTCACGCTCATAAAACTATTGCCAATGTCTTATGGAAGTTATACGACGCAAGAGAAATAGATATTACGCCGACCTCAAGTAATTAAGAAAGGAGCAGTTCATCATCATGGTAATGGCAATGTTTCTGAATCGCGTTATATTTCGTAAAGACATTTTAGTACAGAAACAGATGGTGAACGAACAAAAAGAATATAAAGTTTATATTCTTTTTGTGAAGTGAAGTGGAATGAAAAAAAAGAAAAAGATAATAAAAAATCTGAAGTGACAATGGGCAGGCCACATCGCTCGACGAACCAACAACCGCTGGGGAAGAAAGGTTCTCGAGTGGCGACCACGTATCGGACGACGCAGTGTAGGACGCCCCCCACTAGGTGGACCAATGACCTAGTGAAAGTTGCTGTGCGTCGTTGGATGCAGGCGGCACAGGACCGCATATTGTGGCGCAACATGAGGGAGGCCTACGTCCAGCAGTGGACGGCAATAGGCTGAAATGAATGAATGAATTCTTTTTGTTCGTTTTAAGTTTTGCCGAGTGAGAGCCCTCAGCACTCACTCATAGTTTGAGAAACCAGTTAAAGACCTTCGCTGCTAACAGTTTTTAATTTTTTTATACATGTTTTTCAGAAATGACAACTGAAAAGAAAACGAGAAAAATCTGTTCTCAATTTAAGCTGACACTCGAATACAAAAGGCTATACAAAGAATTTAAAAAAACACAAAGGCAGTTAAATTTCTACAAAAGAGCCAAGAGAGCGTCAAGTTTTGCCAATAACAAATCTTTTTTAAAACTGACAAATAAAATTAATCCAATAGCCCAATAAATGCACAAAGAAATCTAGAGGAAGGCGGTTCTCAAATGATGATAAATTAATAGCAATGTCGATTATGAAACTAAGTCTAAAATGCTATAAATTCTTGCGCAAAATTTTCATCCTGCCATCCAGATATACTATTAACAAAATTATTACTGAACTAGACATTGGAGCTGGTATCAATCGCCAAATTTCGAAGCGGTGAAGAAAGAGGTAACATAATAGTTTTATTCTTGTTTTTATTAGCTAACACTGATGTTACCAGGCTGTCCTTTCTTATAGATATCGTAAATATTGATTAAGGATTGAAAGCATATAACATCACATTGCTGTATTGAAAAACCTTATATAATCATAACTTAGGTGGAAGTGAACTGTACCCAATAATGCAATTCATAAGGGCTACTCTATAACATCAACTCGTCTAGTATGTCTAACTGGGTTAAACGAGTTGCTATAGGATTTTGTTTCAAATTTGCCATAAGTAAAGTGAATAAGATTTTAAAAGGAATACTATTATTTTAAGTCAGCACGTGGAGTGAAAGCAAAAAATTGTGTTCAATTCTTTTTGATGAAGTGGCTCCAGAAGCGGCTTTATCTTATGATAAGCACAAAGATATAATTAATGGATTTGTAGAGTTAAGCCAAAGGACTAATGACTTTGCTAATCATGCTTTAGTATTTATGCTACGAGGTGTTGTCAATAAGTGGCAACAGCCACTAGCTTTATATTTTTGTAAAGAAGCAACATCTAGTGCAGAATTAAAAAAAACATCAAGGATATGGTATTTGCAGTTAGTGATACAGGATTAACAGCAATTATCCTAATCTGTGATCAGGGTACAGCATTCTAGTCTGCTGTAAAAAGTCTTCGTGAGGTTACAAGACGAGAACAAATAATTGGTGCTGATAGAACTGGTAAACAACGTGTATATTTATTTCTGATATACATATTGCAGTCTAAGAGAAAGTTTGAAAGTGGCGACAGTGACGGATAAGTTAAGGGGTGAACGATTGACCTAGTACGGACATGTGATGAGACGGGATGAAAGTAATGTTGCGAGCTCAGCTCATTCACGACTTACAAGCACGAGCGGATGTTAACCCGATGAGGGTTACTAGTTGGAATCTTTTTTTTTTTTATTGCAAACGGTGGCAAACGAAGCAAACAGTACACCTGATGGTAAGTGTTGCTGCCGCTCATGGCTTTACAAGGCCGTTGCCTACCCCGAAGAAAGCGAAGGGAGTGTGAATGCGTGCATTGAGGCTCGGTGATACCAAGGGCACCACCAAAACCCTCCACACGCAATCACCCTCAGAAAGTTGGGCTTCCGGCTCTCTCGCTCACCGAACGAAGCGCAGTAATAAATTGCTACTACTCGGACGTCGATTCTCTGCGAGAGCATGGTACTGCCCCGGACGGACCGGCCCGCGGCTGTAGACAGATAACTGTCGACAGTGTGGTCCTACCACTCCTCCTGGCTGCAGTTGTTGAGGCTCTGGCTAACCCGAGAACCCCTCTCCATTTGCACCGTTCCTTCTTTGAAGCCAACTCGTTGTCTACACTACATCACTAACATCATGAATTATGATATAATTCAATAGGTTTGGATGTAAAAATTGCATGGAAATAAAATGATCAGTAAATATATTTATCCAACAGTTGGTAATAAAAATTTGCTGTGTATAAGAGCAAAATTTATTATCTATGTAACTCAAATAACTGAATTTTAGCATGCTTCGGTTATTTATAAAAACTAAAGTTTTTAACGAGCAAAAATAAATGTCACACGTGGAGCTCGTACACCTATTGGAAAGCCGTTCCAATTATCCTACCACTTAGACAAGTGTGAGCTGTCGTATGACATTAAATTTGCGACTCGTATTATATTGTTCTTTATGGGAGACGTACGCCATCTATCCAACAACGATTACACATTATACAGATTTTAATAGTCTAAGGTTTTAATAGTCTAAATAGTAGTTTTCAGTCAGTCTCGCGCACTTGTCGCAGATAGTTGTGTTTTATTGTGTACCCGCGGTTTACTACGTTATGCATAGTCATAGACGTAGTACTATGGCGGAATCTTCACGATTATTTTTAAAATGTTCGAGTTGTAATATAGTGATCAATGAAGTGTTGGCATTTATTTGCAACAAAATAGATGTAATGGACGAGGAGAGCATCTGTCAAGTGTGTAGTACAGCCTTTGATGAGGAAGACATTGATAAAGCAAAATGTTTATTGTTTGAGTCGGTATCGACAACAAAACGTAAAATAAAAAGAAAGCGTGACGGCAAGGCGTTGAGAGACCTAGAGGATATAATATCTTTGTTAAAAGAAACTGACTCCAATTTGTTACCTATATTCGTTGCACGCGACTTGCAAAAGCTACCGCCAGTACTGTTTGATCACATTGATGTGACACGCTTGTTGAAGGATCTGGTCTTAATTCAAAAAGATATTAGACACATAAAGGAAAAATATGCCACATTAGAAGAAGTAGAAGGATTAAGAAGTGATTTAGAAAATCTTAAATCAGTGTCTATCGTCAATAATTTTGAAAATATAAATACTCGGCGTGGGGGTTTTATGGCTAGTCCAGTGCACGATTACGAAAATTCGACTAGCTACAATCACATAGCATCATCACCAAATAGTCCTAAAATTCATTCTTCACGAATTGAAGGTAGGCAGAAGAAAAAAATTAACGATGAGGCTCCAGTTACTTCGAGCAAAGAACGAAGCGGCGATCGTGCGGTGAGTCATCGCGCGCTCACAACTACTGCGCCACCGCGTGAACCGTTATGTGAGTTGAGACACACGGCCATTCCGGACAGCGAAGGCATTGTTACTGTGAACAATCGTAAATCTTTTGCTGATGTTTTAAAACATGCGGAACAGAGACAGTCAAATGAAAATAATGGATGGACTGTGGTTCAGAGAAAGACGAAAGGAATTAATCGATTTACTGGAATGAAAGGAAAAGCCGCCGTTATCGCGGCAGATAAATTTAAGGCTGCAGATGTTAAAATTCCTTTATATATTTACAATGTGGACAAAAACGTTAGCGAAAGTGATATAAATTCATATATTATACAAAAGACTAACTTGCATGTAAATATAGAAAAAGTGAACATGAAGCAGGACAAGGAATATATAAGTTATAAAATTTATGTACCGAAAACCAAAGAGAATATATTTATGAATGATGAATTTTGGCCAGAAGGGATATCATTCCGTAGATTTTTCAACTTTAAGAAAAGCTATCGTAGGCAAAGTGGAGACACAGAAACTGCAACAAAAACACATATCAATAATGGTTGATAAACTAATCACAATGACTACGTTTAATTGTAAATGTGTTAAAACTTCGGTTGACTGCATTAGGAGGCTGTGTGTATCGTCAGATATAATAGCGCTGCAAGAAACTTGGCTACTACCCCACGATTTACAATTTTTATCAAACATTCACGATGACTTCGATGCTACTGGGACCTCTGCGGTTGATACCTCAGCTGGCATACTTCGAGGCCGGCCTTACGGTGGTGTGGCACTACTGTGGCGTAAAAGTTTATTTAGTTCTGTAACTATTGTGCAGTGTAATAATGTGCGTCTGGCATGTATAAAGGTTCGCCTTGCAGAACGGGACATTTTAATCTTTTCTGTATACATGCCAACCAATTGTAATGAAAATCTTTTGGAATTTACTAATTGTTTAAGTGATATTAATGCGATAGTGGAGAATTATAACATACGAACTGTATTTATTTTTGGAGACTTTAACGCGCACCCTTCTGAATTATTTTTTCGCGAGTTAATAGAATTCTGTAAAGATCAGTGTTGGTGTTGTGCGGATATCGACCTGCTGCCGAATGACTCGTATACATATGTAAGTGAGGCGCACGGCAGTAAGCGCTGGCTCGACCACTGCGTGGTGACGGCAGCCGCGCGACGGACACTTGTAAGTGCGAACATTCTTTACGATACGTATTGGTCTGATCATTTACCCGTACATATAAAATGTAATCTTAAACTGATTGAGCCCGGTATTGCATTATCTAATAATGACTTGACGAGTAGTAATGTCGTATGGGGATATAGGGATTTAAATCAACAAAACGAATATACTAAGTTATGTAGTGATAGATTAAACAAAATTGTTTTCCCTCATGAACTTGTTAAGTGTGAGAATAATATGTGTTGTGATTTAAGTCATAGACATCTTATAGAGCAGTTTTATAAGGATATTATATGTAGTATGTCAGAGAGCGCAGAATTAACATCAAGAGTTTCATGTATAAGAAAATATAAGCCACTTATAGGATGGAATAAACACGTCAGAGCGGCACATAGTGAGGCTCGACTTGCCTTACGGTTGTGGAGGCTGTGTGGTCACCCTGGCTCGGGAATAGTTTATGAAAGTATGCGTAATACACGACAACTGTTTAAAAATAAATTAAAGTGGTGTCGCAACCATCAGATCCAAATTAAAATGAATATATTAGCTGAAAATCACCAGGAACACGATTTTGCTAAATTTTGGAAAAATACCAGTAAACTGATCCCCAAGCCGAGCATTCCTGGTAGTGTCGCAGGAGAAAGTGAGCATGTAGCCATTGCAAACTTGTTTGTAAAACAGTTTAAATGTGAGCCACTATTGTCAACGGCTGCTACCCCAGTGGTTGACCCGCTCATTTCAACCGAACAAAAGGTCCATTTCTCTCCACAGCTAGTAGCAGCTGTTATAAAAGAGATGGTAAAAGGCAAGTCTCCAGGTCACGATCACCTCAGTATTGAGCACCTAAGGTTTGCTGGTGAACATCTACCAAATATGTTGGCTAGGCTATATAACCTATGTTTAAGTCATTCATTTCTGCCACACGATCTAATGAAAACCGTAGTTGTGCCAATCATAAAAAACAAAACTGGTGATCCGGCTGCTCCTACTAATTATAGGCCCATATCTCTTGCCACTACTGCGGCAAAAGTGTTGGACAGTCTACTTGACGCATATATGGCTCCACGTGTTGAGCTACACGATGCGCAGTTTGGGTTTAGACCAGGATTATCCACTGAGATGGCTATTATGTGTGTGAAGCGGACTGTTCAATACTACACCCGTAGAAAAACACCCATCAATGCATGTTTTCTGGACTTGTCACGGGCATTTGACATGGTGTCCTATGAAATACTCTGGAATAAGTTAAGTAAAGAAACAAAAATTGAAAACGAAGTAACATCATTACTTAAATATTGGTATACCAACCAGACGAATTATGTCCGGTGGGCGGGAGCAATGTCGCAAGTGTATCGTTTGGACTGTGGGGTGAGACAGGGGGGGATTACCTCACCTCGCCTATTCAACCTCTATATAAATGGGTTGATCGCTGAGCTGAGCAACACCAAAATCGGATGCCATATTGATGACGTATGTCTAAACAATATTAGTTACGCAGATGACATGGTGTTGTTAAGTCCGTCAGTTGGTGCTCTTAGGCGGCTGTTGGAGATATGTGAGGGTTATGCAGTCACTCACGGCTTGACCTATAATATATAAAAAAGAGCGAGTCACTCGTGTTTAAAGCTGGCACCAAATGCTACAGTAACGTGCCACCTGTTACATTGTACAATCAACCGCTAACACGAGTAACTCAGTTCAAGTACTTGGGCCACTGGCTGACGGAGGATCTGCGAGATAACGTAGACATTGAACGAGCACGCAGGGCGCTGGCTGTCCGATGCAACATGCTGGCCCGCAGGTTTGCACGGTGTACATCCGAGGTTAAGGTGACACTGTTCAAGGCCTACTGTCAGTCACAGTACACGTGTAGCCTGTGGGCCAAGTACACGCAGAGGGCATATAGTGACCTGCGTGTTCAGTATAACAACGCTTTCAGGGTGCTGTTGGGGCTGCCTCGTTTTTGTAGCGCTTCTGCGATGTTCGCAGAGAAGGGCGTTGATGGCTTCAAAGCTCTCGTTAGAAAAAGCTGCGCTTCCCTGCTACAGAGATTACGCTCCAGTTCACACAGTATCCTGTCAGTGATAAACGATAGGTGGGATTGTCCAATACTGGAGCACTGGACGCATTTACACGCCCCAGTCGCAAAATGTAATGTAATTTAGCTTTTGTCTTAATATCATTTGTTAAATTATTTTAATTCCGTGTGTAGTGTTATTTTTGTTATTTTTTATTATTTTTTTTTTATTAATCCTAGCTACCTAAGTATTTTTATATTACTAACATTTATGGATCTATGTGGTCTGCAATAAATAGATATTATTATTATTATAATACTCTAACTTTGTAGTTAGAACTACATTAAACCATGACACGACTTCGTTATTCAAATTTTACCTACCTAATTGTTTATTTTCAGGTTAAGGGGTTACCCCCACTTGCGACTTTGAAAAAAATCGTTTATTTTTATTGCATTTTTTTGAAGTATACTTATGCTTCTGAGAATATGGCCTAAAAATTTCAAGTCAATCCGAACAAAATTTACTGAGATTGAACGAATTCTTCTTTTTCGACGCTCATAGCGTTGAAAGAGAAGCTACCCTGTCATATACTGCCCAGTTTTGTAAATTTTAATGTTATTTAAGTGATCTTACTATACTTTTTTTAAATAAGAAAATATGTATAAATATTTTACTTCTAATGGTCGATTCTCATGGATGTCATAAGAGATTTCTAGAAAAAGATAACCAAATAACATCACTGCAAGAGAATTCAAATTCGAATGTATCAGCCATCTTATACAATACCAACGAAAAAGGAATGGGCAGAAGTTATTTTTTCTCCGGTATCACAGGAAAATGGTCAATTATTTAATATAAGCATGTTGTATGCCACATGAAAAATGGTCAATTATTTGATATACATAAGTGTAGCTAGTACATCTAACGGTAACAATTTCTTCTGTAATCATTCATCAGATATTAAGCCTCATAAGCCCAATATTTTCACAGACTAGTTTAATCATAAATAAAGATGTATATGTAATCCTAGCAAACGCAGCCGTTAGTTTGTTTGTAGAAGTCGCAGAGCCACCTGGTGGTGAGGTGTTTGCTTAATCAATGGGGATGACATACAAACCTTCTCCGTGAATAAATACATATACATACCAATTTTCTGTCTATTTATTGCAAACTATTATCGGTTATTCTTAACATTAGAGTACAAAAATAAGCAAGATTTTTTGTTGCAGCCCATTATGCAAATGGTAGTGCAGTGCCCCACCTTAAAGAATACTGCAGAAATAATATCATTTTTTGATGATCTTTTTGACTCTGTCAATGGATAAAACAGGAAATGTAAAGGGAAGTCATTAAGTCAAGTAATAACAAACAAATCTCTGCATCACGAATTTTGGAATGAGGCGATTGAAAAACTCATAACTATAAAATTTGTAAATAGTCAAGGTAAAGAAACATCTGTACCGTCTTTAAAGAACTGGATCAGCACTTTAAAAAGCTTCCAAAGCGTATGGAGGTTTTTAAAAGAAAAAGGTGTTAATATTATGAGGCCCAGTTATTTAAATTCTGATCCGCTTGAAAACTTCTTTGGGCAAGTGAGAGCCTACAATTTTAAAAATACAGATCCAGATAGTAGAATATTTAAAAACACCTTTAGATCACTGTTAATCACTAGATTTATAAATTTCCATTCCGATAATTATAATTGTGAAGAAGATTCAGGTGAACAGATACTAAAATTAAAATCATTATTTGATAAGAATAAAACTGGACTTGATGCTGCTTATATCTGTTCACTTGAATCTTCTGACTCTCTAAATTGGCCAAATGTAGACAATCTTCAGATAGGAGTAACATCAGCAAATCGAGAAAGACTCAGTGTCCATTCGCGAGCATATACTGCTGTGTGGGTCATAAGAAAAATTTTGAATAAAATAAATTGTGAACAATGTAATACAAATTTGACAAGTTGTGTTACTACAATACAAAGAAATAATATAAATAATTGGGTCTATTTTAAAGAAAATCTGTAACGAAAAATAAGTTGACTTACCCTTCAGATCAAGCCGTAAGGATTTTTGGAATGATCACCCTAGAAGCCAACAAATGCCTAGAAAATTACCCATACCAGAAAAATATTCTAGAAAATATAAAGACAACAATAAAAAATAAGTATTTGTTCGAGTTTGTACGGGGTGAAATTCACAAATTTCAAATTCAAATTATTTATTATGCATAAACCCCGACGGGGCAGTTACATATTGTCAGGTTTACAATTTCTAAAAAAAATATTAGAATATTTTTTTTAGAAATTGTAAACCTGACGGTGGTAGACCACCGGATCGGAACGCGACCGCTACTGAGAAGATCCGGCAAGAAACTCAGCGGAATTTTTATTTATTTTTCTTCCTAGTAGATATACAATTGTGTACATGTTTTGTAAGAACTAGCTCCGGTGTGATGCCCTTCGAACCGCAAGATACTTAATATAATTCAAACGATTATGGCTGGACCAGATCTTACAAGCGGCACCCGATCACGAGTTAACTACTAGAGCAGCCATCACCACCACAAGGATGCTGTGTCTGAAGAATTTCTGATGTTAACTCTGCGATTAATAGTGTTTAATTGGTGCAATATCCATCCATCCATCCATCAGCCTACGGACGTCCACTGCTGGACATAGGCCTCCCCACAAGAATGCCACTCGGAACGGTCCTGCGCCACCTGCATCCAACGGTTCCCTGCTACTTTGAGAATGTCGTCAGTCCACCTAGTGGGGGGTCGTCCTACGCTGCGCCGTCCGATTCGTGGTCGCCACTCAAGAACCTTTCTTCCCCAACGGTTGTCGGTTCGACGAGCGATGTGGCCTGCCCATTGCTATTTCAATGTGCTAATTCTGCGGGCTATGTCGGTTACACCCGTTCTTCTACGGATTTCCGTGTTCCGGATTTTATCACGTAGAGATTTCTCTACGTGATAAAATTTGGTATTTACCAAGCATAGCCCTCTCCATAGCATGCTGAGCGACTTTGAGCTTTTTTATGAGGCCGACATTTAGAGACCACGTTTCAGTGCCGTAAGTCATCGCTGGTAACACACACAGGTTTTAAACCTTTGTTTTCAGACACTGTGGAATATTGGACGAGAAGATCCTCTTAAGTTTCCCAAACGCTGCCCAGCCGAGTTGGATTCGTCGGCTGACCTCTTTCTCGAAATTGCATCTACCTAACTGGACTGCTTGTCCTAGGTAAACATAATGTTCCACAACTTCGAGAATCGCATTCCCAACTAGGACCGGTACAGGAATGACATGGGCATTAGACATTACTTTCGTCTTGTCCATCTTCATTTGTAGACCCACTAGTTGAGATACCCTGCTGAGGTCATTGAGCATAGTGCCAAGGTCCTCCATGGATTCTGCCATGACTACGATGTCGTAAGCAAATCGAAGGTGAGTGATGTATTCGCCGTTGATGTTGATGCCGAGTTCGGTCCAGTCTAAGAGCTTGAAGACATCTTCCAGTGCAGTGGTGAACAGTTTCGGAGAGATGACGTCTCCCTGTCTCACACCTCTCTGCAACTGGATCGGTTTCGTACTCTTATTCTGGATGTAGACTGACATAGTGGCGTTTCTATACAAACACTTCAGCACTTCGATGTATCGATAGTCAATTTGGCACCGCTGAAGGGACTGCAGCACTGCCCAAGTTTCGACAGAATCAAAGGCTTTCTCATAGTCCACAAACGCTAGACACAGAGGCCGAATATACTCCTCGGTCTTCTGTATAATCTGGCGTAGCGTGTGGATGTGGTCTATTGTACTATAACCTCTTCGGAAGCCGGCTTGTTCGGACGGCTGGAAGTCCTCGAGCTTGCATGCGAGTCGGTTCGTAATGACTTTTGAGTACAATTTGTAGACGTGGCTCAAGAGTGAGATAGGTCTGTAATTCCTTAAGAGCGTTTTATCGCCCTTCTTGAAAAACAGCACCACCACACTCCTGGTCCACGACTCTGGAACGTCGCCCCCGAGAATGACAGAATTAAACATCTTCTGTAGGGCTTTTAGAACTAGCTTGCCGCCTGCCCTCAGGGGTTCCGTGGTAATTCCGTCATCTCCCGGTGCCTTACCGTTCTTTAACTGTTTCAGAGCCATTCTGATCTCGTACAAGCTGACGTCCGGGATTTCTTCTGTGTAGTGCCGTGTTAGCTTGGATCTGGGATCTTGGACCAAGCCGGCAACAGGGTTCTGGGATGATCTATACAACTGCCCATAGAACCTTTCGACCCCTCCCAAGATCTCGCCCTGGGATGAAATAACAGTGCCGTCATCGGTCTTCAGCTTGGTCATTTGGCTGTGCCCGATAGACAAATCACGTGCGAACACTTTTGAGCCACGGTTTCGCTCTATAGCCTCTTCAATGCGCTGCGCATTGAACCGGCGAACGTCGCGTCGCACGGACTTTGAGATTTGTCTATGGTGCAATATCATAAATAAGGTATTAAGAAGTACAGATGTTTTAAGACTACAGAATAAAAATTTACCACAAATGCAATTAATAGCTTTTAATAAATTCAAAACCAAGTTGAAAAATAAAAAATACAAAAGATAACTGTTTAGGCACAAGTAAGGAATTTCTATAGTGAAACTATGATATTTTGATTATTACGTGTATTGAATTGATAGAACTAGTTACATGTAGCAGCGATGAGAAAAGAGTGATTATGATTTTTATATTGAAATATTACGTCTACCTTACACTTATAAGATGCCTTATGAAAAAGTAGTGCAAAACATAAACTTATGTATGGAAGCAATTTAGATTGGCGCTTAATCATTATTGTGGAAGAAATTTAGATCGGTGTTTGAACATCCTCCCCCGATTGAAGACTTATGCTCTTCAACAATTAAAATTTTCGGCAGTCGGCAGAGAACACAAACGGACGAGAGATCGACGCACGCAGCCTTTTGTTGTTTCGAGGTCTGTTACACGAGGAATGCTATCTGATCCAGTAAACAGTCTGGCTACACGTCCAAGACGCCAACATAGGGGTGGAACATTTTCTCCTTTCAGAATGACAAGATCTCCGATGTTTAATTTTGCACTGTCAGTTTTCCATTTTGTGCGCATCTGAAGTTCGGATATATATTCCTTCTGCCACCGTTTCCAGAAGTCTCGCCTTATTTGCTCAAGTCGAGCGTATCGTTGTCTGGGAGCAGTCTTGCAATCGTCTTGCGTTGGATATGGTAGATCAGTGAGTGTTCTGCCAATTATGAAGTGCCCTGGTGATAAGGAAAGGAAATCATCAGGGGATGAAGACATTGGGCACAAGGAGCGACTATTTAGTATTGCCTCTACTTGTGCGAATAAAGTACAAAGCTCTTCGAACGTAAGATGAGTATTTCCCATGACCCTTATGATATGGTATTTAGCAGATTTGATACCAGCCTCCCACACTCCCCCGAAGTGAGGGGTGTATGCAGGTATAAACGAAAATTTTATTCCTTCTACTGATGCGAACTCAGAAAAAGATTGATGGTTATTCTTTATAAAATTACCAATTTCTTTAGCAGCAGCAGTGAAATTTCGACCATTGTCGGACCAAATTTCCGCTGGTAGCCCGCGACGAGCAATAAATCGGCGTAACGTCATTATAAAGGATTCTTTCGTCAAATCACTTACGGGCTCTAAATGAACACATTTGAAACGTAAACAAATAAATAGACATAAATAACATTTCGATAACTTAGCTCCGCGTGCTTTCTTATTTAAAATAAAGAATGGGCCGGCATAGTCGACACCAACTGATTTAAATGTAAAATCAATGGAAATGCGACTAGCAGGCAAGTTACCCATTTTAGGTTTTAAAGTTTCACCACGTATACGTACACAGGTAACACATTGTCTTGCCACTTGTCTAGCCAACTTTCTACCATTAATAGGCCACACGGATTCCCTAACAGCAGCCAGTAGTAGCTGCGGACCCGCATGAAGAAGTCTTAAGTGTTCGCGGATAAAATAAAGTTTCGTCACATGGTGATCAGAATCTAAAAGAATGGGATGTTTTTATGAAAGGAATAATTTGAATTATCTAATCTCCCCCCTACTCTAATTAACTCGGTAGTGGTGTCAAAAAATGGAGATAAATTTAGTAATTTTGATTTCGATGGCAATGGTGTGTTGGAAATATTTTTTTTATATTCCAGAGGAAAGGACTGTTTTTGAATAGTACGACAAATAAAATTAAAGGATTTATTCAGTTCATAAGTTGATAAAAATCATGTAGTTTATTAGACTTATTTGATCGCTTAGAATTATGTAAAAATCGTAAAATGTATGCGAATATTCTTTGTAATTTTGTAAAAATTGAAAACCTTTGAAAATCAAACGTTGATTGAGGTATATTAATATAATGAACTTTGGTTTCTGGTAAATCAACATTAAGGTTTTGATGTAATGTAGGATGTAATTGAGATTCGTTTTTATATAGATATGAGGGACCTTGCCACCACATAGTGTTATCTCGTAGCTGGCAAGCGTTTAAGCCTCTAGAAATTAAATCTGCAGGATTAGCGTTGCTACGAACATAACGCCACGCATTAGCATTGGTAAGATCCAAAATTTCGGCAATTCTATTTGCAATGAAAGTTTTTAGCTTGCCTGGGTCACTATTGATCCAGCATAGAACGACATTAGAGTCACACCAGTGAATGATGTTTGTAGGAGTGAGTCTAAGAGAATCAATAACAGACTTACATAAATTTGATGCCAATAAAGCTGCACAAAGCTCAAGTCGAGGTATTGTGGTCGGTTTTAAAGGAGCAACCTTAGACTTGGAGCATAATAGCCTTACTGTTATCTCGTTATTCTCGTTTGGCGACCTCATGTAGATACACGCTCCATAAACAACTTGGGAAGCATCACTAAACGAATGGAGCTCAACGAATTTTGGTGAATCACATAGCACTTTACGTGAAATATGAAGATCTGCAAGCAAAGGTAAGTTTTTAGTAATTTCGAACCAATTTTCTTTTAATTCATCAGGCACGGGATGATCCCAGTCAATGCCTTTGATCCACAATTTTTGTATTAGTATTTTTGTTTGTATAATGCATGGACTTAATAAACCAAGTGGATCAAAAATTCGAAAAGACTGTGATGTTATAAATCTTTTGGTAATTAAATTATCTAAATTTGTAGGGTTTATTTTTACAGGTATATGGAACGTGTCTTCCTTTGGATCCCAACCGAGGCCGAGAGTACTTGTGGATTCACTGAAAGTAAGTTTTTCATTTGAATTAGTTTCAATATTATGATATAGTTCAGGTAAATTAGTTTTGAATTTTCGTAATGGAAAGCATGCACTATTTAGAATAAAAGTAAGTGTATTTTGAATGTAAATTAATTGACTTTCACTGTCTGAGCCTGTGATGACATCGTCAACAAGAAAGTCATTTTGTATTATTGTTTTTATCAATTCATTATCGCACTCCTCGCCCACTTGCCATAGACATTTTGTACTAAGGTAACTGGCACATGCAGTACCGTATGTTACAGTGTCTAATCGCAAAGTTTGGATAGGATGAGACTCGTCTTCCCGCCATAATATTAATTGAAGATTGCAGTCATTCAGGTCTACAGCAATTTGTCTATACATTTTCGCTATATCTCCAGTGAGAATGTATTTGTATTGGCGAGCCCTAACTAAAATCGAAAATAAAGAATTTTGTATATTAGGACCTACCATTAGGATATCGTTTAGAGAGTACCCAGATGAGGTCGGAGCAGAGCTGTCGAAGACTACTCTAGTTTTAGTCGACTCGCTGTTTAGCTTAAATACAGCATGATGACTCAAAAAATAAGAAAGATTTGGAATTGAACTATTTGACACTGAAAGGTGTCCCAGTTTTGAGTATTCACGTATGAATTCAATATATTGTGATTTTAATGTCGGATTTTTTTTTAAATCTTTTTTTGAGATTTTGTAATCGCCCTTTGGGTTGAGGGTATGAATTGCCGAGACAGTCTGGGGAAGCCTTTAGTGGCAACCTGACGCAGAATCTGCCGTTAGTCAATCGAATTGTGTTATTTAGAAAATGTTTTTCACAAGCTATTTCGTTGTGACTGAGGACTTTTCTTTGAGGAAGACTCTCAAGTTCCCAGAATTTAGTGAGCATATTATGTAAATTATTATTTGATACTAAACCATAATTGCAATGAATATTTTGGGTGAAATTTTGTGTACTAATAAGACCTGCTATTATCCCAATTTAGTATTTTGTAATTTAGGATTATTTGGACCTAGTGAACGTTGTTCGCTCATTAGAATATCCCAAAATATGTCTGCCCCGATTAATACTTCTACGGGCGCAGGTTTATAGAATTTTGGATCAGCTAGTATAATGCCTTTAGGAATTTTCAAATGACGTGTATCGACATGAACTTTAGGAATATCACCCGTAAGTTGGTTAAGAACATAACAAGACAATTGAATTTGAAAAGTGCCATGAATTGCTTTAAGGTGAGCATGACAACCTTCTGATATATTATCACAATGAGTGTTACCTATTCCAATTACATTTAAGGGATCTAATACATTACACTTTAGATCTAGTTTTTGTTGCAGAGATTTCGTGATGAAAGAGGTTTGACTACCGCTATCTAACAAAGCACGAACCTTCTCTAATTGTTTATTTATAGGATTATATATTTCTATTATTGCAGTAGACAATAGAATATTATTATTTTGGTGTCGTGAAAAGGCTGCACCGGTCTGTTTATTATCTTCCTTTGAATTACAGTTAGTGGAGGTGCTGGGATCATGAAGCAGCGTGTTATGTTTCTGTTTACATTGTCTACACGAACCCATACCACACTCAGAAGCCGGATGACCTTGACGCAGACAATTCTTACATAATTTGTATTGAGACGCACATAGTAATCTCTCTTTAATAGATTTAGATATAAAATCTGGACAATTATATATTCTATGATCTCCATTGCACAAAGCACAAGGATAAATCTTAGATATATTATTGTATGATTGGGCTATATTTGTGGACGCAAAAGAGTTTGTATTATTAAAACGATCTGATTTCTTGTTAAATTTGTTGTAGTTAGAATTAAACTGAGGTGAAACTAATGATTGTGAATGATGGGTTTTTGCTTGGTATTTGAAATTATCATCATTATTATTTAGTAATTTGCTACCATTTAGTGACTCAATAACATCAGCGCGACCGATTAAAAATTTATGAAATTGTTCCAAACTTGGAACATCATCTAAAGTATTACGGTATTCTTCCCACTTTAGTACGGTTCGATTATCCAATTTAGAAGATAACATAAATATTAATAGTAAGTCCCAGCTGTCAGTGGGCTGACCTAAACTGCTTAGCGCTCTCAGATTTTTAGTTACATTATCAACCAAGTAACGAAGTGATTTATCTGACTCACGAGTTAGCTGCTGAATATTAATTAAAGAATCTAAATGATGATCGATCAGAATTCTTTTGTTATAATACCGTTCGCTAATTAGATACCAAGCTTCTCTATAGTTAGCTGAAGATTCTTCAAGATTAGATATTACACGTGCAGCATCCCCTTCTAAGTATGAAACCAAATAATGAAACTTATTTATGTCTTGAATGTGCTCATTTTTGTGAACCAAGCTGACGTAAGTATCTCTAAATTCTAACCAACGGAAATGTGAACCGTCAAATTTTGAAATTTGAATTTTAGGTAGTCGAAAACCAATGTTTTGATGATCAGAGTCCGCATTTATTATTATAGACTGACGACGCTTAACATCATACTCACAGCTGTATTTTTGCAATTCAGTCTTAGCTACAGCTCTATACTGTACAATTAATTGTTCAATGCGTTCTCGTTCATCAAGCTCCGACTCCATATTTGAAGCGTTTAGAACCTCAATCTCTGTCTGAATATCGTCAAACCTTGTCGATAATCCTTGAAATTTATCCAATTTTAGATCCAATTCGGCAAGTTCTATATTAGAAAGTTCAGATACCTTACATATTTTATCTAAATAATTTTTAAACTTAGTGATTTGTCCTTTAATGGAGGTGCGTTTTGCGAGTAATTCGCGTAGGGATGATAAAGAAACTGATTGCTCACTATCATTGGCCATCACGAATAATATACAGGGTGAACTTTATGTATGGGAACACTTGAAAATCTCGAGAACTATTGGATATATCGGGAAATGACCAGGACAAACGTTTCATGAGAAGGAACGGGGAACTCGAATCAAAGCTCAAATTTGACCTTGGGCATGACCTTCACCCAAATTCGAAGGTCAAGTTTGTTTTTTTAAATGGGAACCCCTATTTATGACCTCGGATTCGGAAAGAACGGGAAATTTTACGTTCAAAACCATATTCATACTTCATTTTTGAAGGTGGTAGGAAGGTCGCTGGAAACGAAATTATAAAAAAGGACCTCATATCAACTGATTTTCACACTGGAACACCAGGATATCTCGGTAAATACCGATTTTTCAAAAAAATGTTTGAGGCAAAAGTTTCATGGGAAGGAACAGAGAACTCGATTCCAAATTCAAAAT
Organism: Lymantria dispar; assembly: GCA_032191425.1. Taxonomy (NCBI): domain Eukaryota; kingdom Metazoa; phylum Arthropoda; class Insecta; order Lepidoptera; family Erebidae; genus Lymantria; species Lymantria dispar. Next base: position 7,226,710 of record CM063463.1, on the reverse strand, counting down.
TGACTTTGAGCATGACCTTGACCAAAATTTGGAGGACAACTTCGTTTTTTTAAATGTGAACCCCTATTTTTTACTTCATATTTGGAAAGAACGGAAAATTCTACATTCAAAAGCATGTCTGTCAATATTACGAAATCAATGAAAAGCGTAAAAAGTTATTATTATATTGAAGCAGTTCCCTTGAACATCCGATATGCGGCGTCCGATTTTCCTTCTCCACTGCGTAAATGGGACGGCGAAACTACTTAATTCCTAGATTTTCCAATCGATTCATATTTTACCGTAGCAGACTTGTAGTTGTAGTATTGGTTGTAAGTTGGATAATATTGATTAATCTATTGTGTGAATGATTTTTAGCTCTTTTGCTTATTCTTATTCATACATTTTGATCGAATTCATATTCGTCTCTTCACTATTACCATGGTTGAACGCCTTTCTGAACGTGAAAGGATATCTTTATTAATGATGCGGGGTTGGGGCGATGATCGCATACGGTCTTACAATGAAGTTGTACGATTATTCAATAACGAATTTCGTAATAATGAAGGTCAAAACCAAATTCATAGATCCACGGTATGTCGAACGATCCAACGATTTCAACAAACAGGTGGTGTGAAGAATCGACCAGCTTCCGGACGTCCTGTATCAGTGACTGATGAGGAGGGAAAACTTGACGTAACGCTATCGTTCATCGAAAATCCACATTCTAGTATTCGAGAAGTAAGTAGAATACATGGAGTTTCTTATAATACTGTTCGAAAAATTCTAAAATTGATCAAATTTCATCCTTACAAGGTTCGTCTTGTGCAAGAGCTCAATGAGGATGATCCCGACAGACGAATCGAATTTTGCGAAGTTATGATGGAACATATTGAGAGAGATCCCACCTTCCATCAGAAGATCATTTTCTCCGACGAATCAACATTTACGTTGAACGGTGACGTGAATAGGCAGAACTGTAGATATTGGAGTGATGAAAATCCGCACTGGATGCTGGAGAATCACACCCAGTATCCACAAAAAGTTAATGTCTGGGGTGGAATTTTAGACAATTCTATAATCGGTCTTTTTTTTATTAATGGCAATTTAAATGCCACAAAATACGAAAACTTATAGCGGGACAGCGTGATTCCCACTGTAAGAGCGAAAGTGGGCGAGAACTTTCTAGACACTTGGTTCCAGCAAGATGGAGCTCCGTCACATTATGGGAGAAACGTACGCGATCTCCTAGATGAAGAGTTTCCACGCCGTTGGATCGGGAAAAGAGGTACCATTGAATGGCCGGCTCGATCGCCAGATTTGACCCCATTAGATTACTTTTTTGGGGGTATTTGAAAAGCAAAGTCTATATAGCACGAAGCCAGCTGATTTAGATGAGCTACGTGCTCCTATCTTGAGGGAAGCTGCTGAAATAGATGGAGATATGATCAGACATGCTGTTTCGATTTTTTATGACCGCATAGGACATTGTCAGATTGTTAATGGAACACAATTTGAACATCTAATACATTGACTTATTATGAGATAATTTTTATTGCATTGGACTATTTTTTGTTGATTATGACTGGAGATCCAAGAAATTATTTTTTGTTCCATTTATTTAAGGAACTTCAGCTTTCTGTGATAGAAACCCTTTTTCCCTTTACCATATGAGCCCTTTTTTGTTTTCTATGATAGCAACCCTTTTTTTCTTTATGATATAAGCCTTTTTTTGTTTTCTATGATGAGAACCCAAAGATTTATTTTATGTTTTTATATTATATTGAGATTTTATTTGATTTGTTATTCTATTTGATGTCACGAAGTGAGGCCTTTGTGCAGCAGTGACATACTTTATGAATATATGGTTTTAAGTTCATTTATTTTCATAAAATAAGAATATCATGATTTATGATATTGAAATTGTTCTATTATTGATGAATATTCTCTTTTCTGTTTTTTATGAAGTCAAGAAAGTTGATTTTGATCGTAGAATTGGAGGTTTGAATCAAGTTTCAGTTGAATAATGGGTATCGACGCTCGACATTCGTTGATAACCTTCCTACGACCTTCGGATATGAAGTATGAATATGGTTATCAACGTAGAATTTTCCGTTCTTTCCAAATATGAAGTGGAAAATAGGGGTTCCCATTTAAAAAAACGAAGTTGACCTCCAAATTTTGGTCAAGGTCATGCTCAAAGTCAACTTTGAATTTGGAATCGAGTTCCTTGTTACATCACATAAAACTTTTTCCTAAGACATTTTTTCAAAAAATCGCTATTTACCGAGATATTCAGGTGTTCCAGAGTGAAAATCAGTTGATGTGAGTCTTTTTGTAAGCGACCTTCCTACGACCTTAAAATAAAAGTATGAATATGGTTTTGAACGTAGAATTTCCCGCTTTTTCCGAATCCGAGGTCAAAAATAGGGGTTCCCATTTAAAAAAACAAAGTTGACCTTCGAATTTAGGTGAAGGTCATGCCCAAGGTCAAATTTGAGCTTTGATTCGAGTGCCCCGTTCCTTCTTATGAAACTTTTGTCCGGGTCATTTCCCGATATATCCAATAGTTCTCGAGATTTTCAAGTGTTCCCATACATAAAGTTCACGTGGCCATTCAGTTCACAGCATAACTTTATGTAAGGATCTATGAAATTTTCAAAGTTACCTATGTAGGTAGGTACTAATAAAATTCGACAAAGTTAAAATAAGTAAGAAAAGGAATAAAAAATATACAATTCTCACGTTAAACCTCTTATCGGCGTTTTCTAGGAAGCTGGTCTCAGCTGTATGCAAAGCTGGTTTAGCCGGGCAGTCACCAATCAATGAAAATAATACCCGGATTGCCTCCTGAAAACGTTCGGCAAATCGATTTAAATGACGTGAAATAATTATTTTGATTTTTGTTTATTGTACATAAACCTAGAAGGAAATTAACCAGCGTAAAATGCTATAAACTGTAGAAAATAGATAAATCGAATAGATTTTATATGAGGTAGATGTAGGTAATCGTTGATCTTTAACTTATTCGACAGGAATAAAACCTATAAAATTAAAGAAAATAGCACAAATAGAGGTTAGTTACTATAATAGGCGTAAAATAGAATGGATAAATAGGTATTGAATTTGGAATGGTATAATTGTGGTAATATAGTGGAAAAAATGGATAGCACTTAACTTGCTACTGAGGTTGAAGAATGATGATGTTCCGGTGCGATCTTCGGCTGATTCGCTGGCCAGAAAAGCTATCCTTATCTTCAATAGAGAATAACCTCCAATTCCAGTACTGCGGTAACCCTTTGTATAGTCAAATTGTATGACGCAATTCTTGTAGTATTTACCAACTGTAAATTCTTAAAATCGTCCTGTCACGGTCGCCAAAATTAGTTGTTTTATTTGTGTAAATCCCTATTAATTCATAAGAATAACAAGTTTATTATACACTCATTTGCAAAAAAAACGGGCACCTAAGCAATGAACCATTTCAAATGTTAATATTTCTTTGTTTGATAATTATAGGTAGTTTTATCCACACAATTTGCTAAATTAATAAGAAAATAATCGTTTTCATCAGTATTTCATAAAATTTAGATACAATTTATGGGAAATAATGCTAAACCTCGCTAGTAGTGTATATTCGCTAGTAGTGCATATGCTCATGAAGTAAAAATAAAAAAGTTTTTTTGTTTGTTTTTCTTTAATAAAGTAAAAGCAGATAAATGTTTAGTATCGAGTGTGACCCCCTCTAGCTAAAATCACAGCTTGAATTCGTCTGGGCATGCTAGCGAGTATATCCCGGATACTTGCTTGCGGAATACGTTCCCACTCCGCAGTAATCACATTCTTCAGCTCTCTGATGGTCTGCGGAGCCGGGTGTACTGATCTCACACGCCGTTTCAGAACGTCCCAGACATGCTCTATGGGATTGAGGTCGGGACTTCGAGCTGGCCAATCCAAACGACGAATGCCGACCTCTTGCACATACGCATTAACATCGCGGGATCGGTGGGCGCGAGCATTGTCGTCCATAAAAATCGAGTCTTCACCTAGAGCGGCCAATGCGGGTTGTGCATGAGAAATTAGAACTTCCGTTATGTATCGATGCCCAGTCAGTGAGCCGTTTTCAATGAAGACTAACTCTGTACGATCCATTGAATTTATTCCTGCCCAAAACATAACAGAGCCCCCACCATAAGGTGTGATTTCTTCGAAACATGCCTCTGCAAAGCGTTCTCCTTGTCTTCTTAGCACTCGCCGACGTCGATCTTCACCGAACAGAGATATCCTGGCTTCATCAGAGAACAAAACCCTATTCCAATCGTCTTGAGTCCATGATTCACAATTTCTAGCGAACCTAAGCCTGTGAACTCTGTGCTCACGGAGTAATTTGGGGCCGCGGGCCGGGCGGTGACTGCGTATATTGGCAGCGAGAAGCCTCCTCCTGACCGTCCATAGACTAATATGCACATTTCTTACTTCTTGGAGGTTGTTCTTAAGATCCACATACGAAGATTTGCGATTTCTCAATGCGCGACTCACAAGAAAACGATCATCCCGTGGTTGGGTACATGGTTTTCTTCCAGAACCAGGCCTTCTCTCGACGGAACCAGTCTCCTGATATCGCTGCCAGGTCCTTTGGACTGTCGAGCGACTAACATTTAGCCTCCTAGCCACGAAACATTGGCTGCAACCCTCTTCAAGCAGCGCGATAATTTTGGTAGCTTTTACCACTTTATCTACCATTTTTGATACAGCCAAACAGCATTAAATAAAGCTTTGACAGTCAAGGATATGAAATTAATCGATAAAAATTGAATAAAAGTTATGAAAGTCGATGTTAACTTCTGGAACTTCGCGCCAAAAATGTAGGATAAAAAGGGGTTTTCTGTAAAAATGAACATCAAATGAAAAATTGAATTTAGAACGTACTTTTTTAAATACCACAGCATTTTTAAAACCGGCCAGTAACGTGTACAAACGATTGAAACCTTTTTGGTATTGTATCTTTTTAAATATGAATGAAAATCAAAACCGCCCGTTTTTTTTGCAAATGAGTTTATTTAAAGATATAATTAACAGGTTAATTGTCCGTGCTCCGGAGTGGGTATGTCTCGTACGTCCAGTAGATTTTCTATTTCAAGAGATTTGGGGTTAAAATATATATTTATGTGTTATAGTATATTTATAATTTATTAGAAGCGTTTTTCTTACACAGACCACATATGGTTTGTGAACTCGTAGCACTTCTAGGGCGGTTATATTAACCTCGTGAGTCCACAGACCCTATGCGGTCTGTGTATACTTTCATTTTTTTGTTTATTTTTACCCGTTGGCAACAAACAATATCAAGTGAAATTGACCGATATTGACATTGAATATTATTGACATTTGAGATGGAAAACGTTCACCCATTTACTAAAAAAATTTCATCAAACTGTTCTAGGAATTACCGTTATTACAATATCGTCTTCTTTTGTGTAAAATGAGTCGTAAACAAGGGTGTAGAGACGATGAGTTGAGGAGAATATTAGAAGAGAGTGACTATGAAGCAGAAACTCAGTCGAATTCATCGGATGATGTAGAATATTTGTACGATGATGATAGTATCGCAGATCCAGACTTCTTGCTAGTGATGTACCCGCACTATAGAATTCAGATTCCAGCGATAGTACTAGTATCGCCGAAACAAACACAATTGTTCAAACTCCAAGAAATGCTGCTGTAAGAACTTTGCCCCAAGACCAACTACAGATATTCAGATGAAACGACATGACGAGACTCAAGGCTGTAACTACGACATCCAGCCATTGCACCGTGAAGATTTTACGTGTGAAAACATATTGATCACATTCCTGAAAATGCCGATATCTTTCCGATATATCGCTTATTGGTTGATGACGAAGTCTTAGATTTGATGGTACAACCGACAAACTTGTATGCTCGACAAACTATTGCTGCTAATCGCGGCGGTCGTTTGACTCGCTGGAAACCAGTTACTAAAGAAGAGTTAGAGAAGATTATGGGTATTTGCTTGGTGACTAGGGTTCATGATTTCTCGAGCTTTTTAATTTCTCGGGTCTCGAGAATTCTCGAGGCTAATTTCTCGAGGATTCTCGGGTTGTCGAGAAATTTACATTTACATACGTTTCCTCATATTATTTGGTTCCAATAAAGTCAACAAATTCAGTGGTTTTCCACTCAAATAAAAGTATCAAATTAATTATGAAACTTTTATTCATTATATTCAAAAACATTAATCTTATGAATAATCTAATTAACTTTTTTTAAATACAGAAATAATATTATTCAGACTCATAATTATAATAACAGCACCATTTTTGGCTGGTTATTTAGAACTTAACAAAAGTAACTTCTATTATACTAAACAAAAAATCAATATGAAAGAAAACGTTAATATCTTAACTTATAATTAAATCACAATCACAGCACCATTTTTGGCTGGTTATTTAGAGAAATAATCAACATAACTTGTAAACAAAAATAGCTTCTATAAAACAAAAAAAATATCACGAAAGAAAACGTTAAAATCTTAAATTCAGACATACATAACAATTAGGTCAGCTTACTCTGTCTGATGAAATATGCCTTTAGAAAAACTAAAGCATTTATAGCTTTATCAGACAGCCGGTTTCTTATTTTATTAATTATATTTCCTGAAATTGAAAATACTCTTTCATTTTCAGTTGAAGTAGGTTTAACTGAAAGCAATGCTTTGTACATCGATTCTAAATTTGGTGACCTCTTCCCAGTCTGTTCAAAAAGTAAGAACTCTTTCTTTACTATAGATTTTGACAGTACCACTGCACTTGCCTCCTCATTTGTTGAAACGCCTTTAATTGCCTTTTCTAATTGAATTTCGAAGCTTTCGGTTTCAGGTTCTGATGGGCTTACTTCTACTACTCCAGACTCATTTTCGGTCAAAGTTGTGATGGCAGGGTATAAACGATTATATTCTCTTTCAGCGTATCCGATCAAAAATGTCTTATTGTTATCAATGAAGTAGTTACTTTTACTGTGCATGAAATTGTCAGGGTTGTTCAAGTATTTTAGCAGCGATATTAGAGACGTATTACGGCGATCTGATATTTTCAACTTAAGTGAATCTACTAATTTGAGCGCTAAAGGATCATTGATACTTTCTAATTTTTTTAGCAATACGTCTATTATAGCCTCTGCAATCAATAAATTGGCATCTTGCCTACTCAACGCCTCTACTGCAAGTTTTGTTGGTGTTAATATCATCTGCAGTTTTTGTAGCACAGTAATAATATCTTCATTCCATTTTTGTGAGCTATCAAAATCTATCAATGCCTTTTTATTGCATTTTTTAATTTCAAGAAACGTTCAATCATTGTCAGCATTGAATTCCATCTAGTTCTGACATCGAGTAACAAAACTAGTTCTACTCCAAATTCGGCTACTACATGTTTCTGCAGTGTGATTGATTTTAGAGGACTCTTTCTGAAAAATCTTATAATCGATCGGGTCTCAGTCATTACATTTTATGTCATCAATTATTTGCAGTCTAGGTTCTTCATTAGATATATAAGATTCATCATCGTTATCAGTGCTGCTGGTTTCGTCGGAACTGCTGTGTTCATTGGAGCTGCTGTGTTCGTCACCGCTATGCAGGGCATTCCTAGCAGTTGTAACTTTTGACTGTTTTTTGCAAAATGTGTCAAGAATAGCTAAATGGATGGCATGATTTACACATAGAACCATTTCACAGGGGCTTTCTCTGCCAAATTTTTTCATTACGTTTGGCCCATCGCTTGTTATGGCAACAACATCACTCTCAAATTTCACTCCAAAATGTTTCAAGCGTTCCTCAACTATATGTCTTACTTCAACGGCTCCACATTTACCGGGTATATAGACTAACCCCAAATTATAATGTGTTGTTTCTGTAGTATGACAAATAACACTAAAATAGCGTTTGTTACGTATGCTTGTCCACTCGTCAATACTCACACTTAACCGGTTACCTGAAGAACAAATATCTGAAAGTTCTTTTATCATTTCTTTTTTCTTATCCTCATAGTATTTTAGTATTAGATTCATAACATCATTAACACACATGGGCAGTTTATATCCTTTAGCAGAAAGTGAATCACGAATGAATTCACTTTTTGTGATTCCATTTATGGTGAAGCCGTCTTTTGCAGCCAGCCTCGCCAATATTTCACCCAATGATTGTATTGGTAGAGTTTTGAAGTTTAGTTTCTGTTGCTGCATACTTTCATACCCAGGCCTGCATTTTTTCGGTGCACTCGCACCTGAACTTGTAGATGCTTCAGATTCGGATTCTTCTTGGGTCCCGCATTTAGTAATATGGATTTTATGCACATGTGCTAAATGTCTCACCAACCCGCTAGTATTTGAACCTTTGCAAGCAATGGTTTTTGGGCACTTTAGGCAGGCATTGCGCATTAGCAGATTCCTTATTTTTTTTGAAATATTTCCATACTTTTGATGCTTCCATCTTTAACGTTATAGTGACGTTTCGGTAAAATCTATAACAAACGCAATTCAAATTAATAATAAGCTCTTGGATTAATATGTAATACACACACAACACAACGGGTAATATTCGTCTCACAAATTTAAAATGACACATTAATTAATTTCAAATTATTTACATTAACCCTTAACCACCTGGCATACGTCTCACAGACGCCAGTAAATAAAAATTGTTTATATTTTGGCGCGCAAAGCACGTATCAACTTGCACGTTTCTGTACCTTCTCGCCGCGTCCCTCAGTACCGCGCAAGCGCTCGTCGTGGCCGTAGGTGCGCGCGTTTGTCATAGGTAAATAAAAAACTGGCGTTGTCCGTCTGTGAGACGGGTGGTAGGTGGTTGCGTGATTTTTTTAAAACTTTGTTTTTTTGCTGTTTTAGTTTAAAATGGCTTCTAATGATAGTGTTATTGAGCGTTGTTTAGAGCAAGAATTATCTGACGACGAAAACCTACCAAATGATGAATGCAGCGACGTCGATGTGGAAATTGGCATACAGCACGCATTGGAGAATAGTTTCGAGTCGAATACTGAAGGTGAAGAATCAAATTCCGAGGAGAACCATGGCGTTATTGTATCTCAACCTCAAGCTTTACCTCCAGAGCAAGAATTTTCGTCTGAAGATGAAGTTCCTTTGTCAATAAGGAGTTCGAGACGTCGAAAAAAAAACTATTTCGGTAAGAATCGTTTTCGGTGGTCTTCTGCTCCTCCATCATTACGCTCGAGAACATTACAGAGTAATATAGTTGAAGAAAGAGAAGGTATAAAGCCAGCGTACCGGAATGAACTAAATGCTTCTTCTTCACCACTGGACATTTGGGAGAAATTTTTCACTGATGATATGCTTGAAAAAATAGTTCGTAACACAAATGTGAAGATTCAAGAAATTAGGCCCAATTACCAAAAGCCAACCTGTGTTCACGACATGGACCTTATGGAATTGAAGGCATTTATAGGGCTTCTCTTTTATACAGCTATATTCAAAGAAAATCATGAGCATTATACATCATGGTATAGTAGTGACGGGACTGGACGGGAAATATATAGCTGCATCATGAGCAAAAATCGAGTGGAAGTATTGCTAAAATCCCTTCGATTTGATGACTCCGAGACCAGATTAGAACGTAGAGAAAACGATCCTTCTGCGCCGATTGCCGAGCTCTTTAACTCATTTATTGAACAATGCCAAGCTGTTTATGCGATTGGAAGCTATGCATGTATCGATGAAATGTTGCTGGCGTTTCGTGGGAGATGCAGGTTCAAAATGTACATGCCCAAGAAACCTGCCAAGTACGGCATAAAAATACAATGCCTTACAGATGCAAGATCTGCCTATATTTACCTAGGAAAAGACTCCGATGGACTGAATTTACCAACAGAATATCAGCGATTAAAAAAACCAACTCAAGCTGTACTGCGACTTATTTCTCCGATAGAAGGATCAAACAGGAATGTTACTACTGATAATTGGTATACTTCTGTTGAGCTTTTAGATGCACTGAAAGACAAACATCTAACCGTTGTGGGAACGGTGAGGAAAAATCAAAAAGAAATACCCAAAGAATTCCTACCAGCCCGTCATCGACTTGTTGATTCAACGATCTTTGGTTTCACAAAATATATAACTATATCATCTTATGTCCCAAAAGCAAATAAAGCAGTGATTACTATGTCGAGTATGCATCATATGCCAGACGTAGATGATGTTACGAAGAAACCGGAAATGATACTTTTGTACAATCGTACCAAGATCGGAGTGGACCTGCTCGACCAAAGGTGTTCAAATTATACCACAGCCCGCCGAACGCGCAGGTGGCCATTAGCAGTATTTTACAGGATGCTCGATATTTCGGCTTCAAACTGCTACGTAGTCAGTTTATCTACTCAAGCCCAAGGACAAAAAGTTGAGAGCAGGTTCAAATTCATGAAAAGACTAGCTGAACAGCTCACCAGACCGCATATGGAGCGTCGAGAAAACAACGTAAAGATTCAACGTAACATTCGAATCGCACTTCGACGCATCCTTCACTGCGGTAATGACTCCACCCCACCAACTCTACCAGGTGGAAGCAGTTCCGAAGAAAGATTGACTTCTAGAAAAAACTGCTTAACCTGCGACCCTAAAAAAAAACGCAGGACACAATACATATGTTTTGAGTGTAAAAAGCCAATTTGTATAGAATGCTCCAACAAAATGTGCATTCACTGTCGGGAAAATCTATAAGATTGATGCCCTGCAATTTTTCAAAAGATGTGATTATAATGAGAAAGTGTTGATTTTATTTGTCTTGTTGATTATTCTATTTTTATAAACAGAAAGAAAAAGTTCCTATCTCATGTGATTATTTTTATAGATCTCGTTTTTTGAATAACAAATTGTTTAAGCTAGAATTAAGAGTTGTTGCAAACAAATTAAGATTTTAAGAAAATATATTGAGTTTTCTGTGCCTTATTTAATTTAATAAATACTTTGATATGTATTTTGATAGATTTCAATTAAAATCCAAACCATTCACCCTTAGATTTTACATATGAAGTTCTTTTCACTCGCCCGTCTGTGAGACGTATGGTAGGTGGTTGTGTGACAAGATTAGGTGGTAGGTGGTAGAGGGTTAAAAAAACATATCAGAATATTTAAAAACTAAGCTTGTGTGTTGTTCTTTTACAAAAATAGGAAATACATACAACTAAGCTAAGTAGTATAATTAATGTATCGGTAGTTATTTTATGTATTAAAGTTTGACTAAAAAATAATAGAAAAGAACAGATAGGTACTCGTACTTAGTAAAATTTAAGATTATATTTAGATTATATTATTGATATAAATAATATGAATAATAAAGCCATGATGTGCCAGTAAAAGTGAAAAGACTTACCTCTTTGATTTCAATTTATCACGTAATCTGTGAAACACTCACTACGCAAACTATACTATTTGGCTAGAGTCAAAACACGAATGAACGTGTAAAAACGACACCGCAGAGCGCTTGCAACGAGATCAAAGGGTGCCGCTGCGCTTTGGCCCGCGCCACCACGCAACAGAACAAATAGCGATTTAATTTCTATATAGGTACATGATTTCTCGAGTTCTCGACTTTTCTCGAGCTTAATTTCCCGGGAACAAAGCCCAACGATTTCCCGGGAATTCTCGGCTCGAGAATTCCCGGGAATGAACCCTATTGGTGACTGACATAATTAGATTTCCATCATTGGAATGTTATTGGAAACGAGACCCGATTTTTTACCATCCATTGATGCACATGATAAAAATGTCGTACAATCGTTTCGTTACAATATTGCGTTGCTGGCATTTTGTCGACAATACGGCGGCACGAGACCCAAATGACCGCTTGTATAAAGTCAAACCAATTGTAGATATTGTAATGAAACTGCAGAAAACTACTGACGCCAAGTCTGCATTGTCGTCGATGGTCCCTTTTCAAGGGAGACTACAAATTCGACAGTATAACACAAATAAAAGCCACAAGTACGGCCTAAAGATTTACAAGGCCACAACTGATGACGGATATGTTTGGCAATATAAAGTGTATACTGGCCAGGATCCCCAAATTTCCCATCTAGATAAACCTGGAAGCATTGTCGTTGAGCTGTGTGAAGAACTCTTGGACCAAGGAAGAGTTATTATTGCAGATAATTGGTACACAAGTGTGCCATTAGCTGAATACTTACTTAGTCGCAAAACTTATCTTTGTGGCACTTTGCGGAAAAACCGTAAACAGCTGCCGCTATTAGTAAAAAGCAAGAAGCTTAATAAAGGAGAACATATCGCCGCTCAGCGGAATAATGGAACAGTACTAAAGTGGAAAGGCAAAAGAGATGTCTTAATGATCTCAACTTGCCACGCTAACGAAGAGACTATGACTACTGGGCGAATTCAACGCCAAAAGAAACCAAACATGATTTTGGAATATAACAATCGAAAAAAAGGCATCGATCTTTGTGATGGGTTAGCCAGTTATTATTCTCCAATTCGTAAAAGTCTTACGTGGTATTAGATTGCTGTTGATGTGATTTTTTGGGGTAGTCATAATAAATGCGCTGTATCTTTACAAAAAACTGAATCCTCACAATAAACCTTCTCTACTACAAGTATACTGACGGACTCATAAACTGCATCATACTTCAGGATTACTTTGAAATTATTATTTTAATAAGTATGCAAACTTTTTAGATTAAATTATATAAATATGGAGAGACTGGCCCTTAATCTTAAAAAAAAGCAATATCTAAAAATAGAACTGCAGTAAAACAAATGATTATAGCCGGGAAAAGAAAATTTACTCGTAGTATCAGATTTGCGTGTTATTTATAGCAAAGTTTTAAAATTGATTCTTATTGATTTTTTATTCTTTTGTCAATTGAATTATTGTTACCAGCAGAATTGTTGGGTTAGCTTTTTAACTCATCGAGAGTTTCTGAACCATAATATGGATACTTCGTCCGAATAAGCTGCTCAAATTGTAGCATTGGTGCGGGAAGGCTTGGATCAACGAACGATTGGAATTTAAATTTAAACCAGTCTACGGTTTCTAGAATATACAGAAGGTTTGTGGAGACAGATTCTTACAAAAGGAGACGTGGTGCAGGCAGAACTCGAGCAACCACCGGTCGTGATGACCGATTTATTGTTACAACTTCCCTGCGAAATCGTATCCACACGTCAGTTAACATCAAAACAGAGCTTAATGAAGTGCGTGGAGTAAACGTTAGTGCACGAACAATAAGAAGAAGGTTAAAGGAAGCGGATATCACCCCTTTTAGACCAGCAAATGGTCCAAAGTTGTCTGTAGCTCACAGACAAGCTCGCTTAAGATTTGCGCGTGATCACCTAAATTGGACAGATGAGCAATGGGCCTCCGTATTGTTCACAGACGAGTGTAGGACATGTTTATATGGTGCAGATGGTCGCAGAAGAGTCTATCGTCGACGTGGGGAGCGATATGCTCAAAGTTGCATTGAGGAGCGTGTTCCTTTTGGAGGCGGTTTGTGCATGGTCTGGGGTGGCATATCGATGAACGGGCGAACAGAACTTGTGTTCATAGACATGGTCCGTCAAAACGGTAGTAGAGGGGGTTTGACTGCACAACAGACATAACAGAGATCTTAGAAGATCACGTGGTGTCTTACATGGGATTTATAGGCGAAAATTTTTACTTTAATGCAGGATAATGCCTGGCCGCACGCTGCTGCACAAGTTCGACAATATTGCGAGGAGGTTGGGATACGTACAATGAATTGGCCAGCACGCAGCCCGGATCTTAATCCCATTGAGCATCTTCGGGACAATTTAAAAAGAGCTGTATATGCGAGAAATCCTGTGCCTACGACAGTGGCACAACTAAGAACAGCACATTCAGAAGAATGGGACAATATTCCGCAAGATCTTTTAATAACCCTAATCAAATCTATGCGGAACCGATTAGAATCCGTAATAAGGGCACGTGGAGGTAATACACCTTATTAAAACATAAAAAAACCCTTGCATAAAGTTTGTGTCTATTGTTAAAACCAATTTTTTAATTAAACCAATTTTCTTTATATTTTTGTTTTTTCTTCAAAAAAGTTTTAAGGTCCTTTCCAGTACACAAACTTAAACCTAAGGATATGACCCTACGCTGTTTTAAAGTTAATGAACCAATCTAGAAGTTTCAATTTAAATCTGTGTAGAAAGTTTGCATACTTGATTAAAATATTTATTTCAAAGTCGATTTTTACTTTGATGCAGTTTACTCATAAACTCCGTCAGTGTACAAACAGATATTGTGAGAAAACTTGTGGATATAAACAAAGCACAGTTACCAGCTCCGACTCCGTCAAAATGTCCCGCCATCGCCAGCACAGCATTTCCTTCAACAGCTGGATAGGAAAGATGGTAAACTACAAACACAAAGGTGTGCAGGTTGCTACGAACAACATAGATCGACAGGCGAGACAGCACAGGCTGCTACTAATAAGGCAAAAAGGGTTTCGCAAATATGCAATATTTGCACAAAACCGTACCGCTTGCAATGCTTTCTAAAAAATCATTTGTAATTAATTTTTTCAATACATATATTATTTTCTTATTATTGAGGTTTTTTTTTCAAAGTTGCTCAACGTGCTATGGAGAGGGCTATGCTCGGTATTTCTCTACGTGATACAATCCGGAACACGGAAATCCGTAGAAGAACGGGTGTAACCGACATAGCCCGCAGACTTAGCACGTTGAAATAGCAATGGGCAGGCCACATCGCTCGTCGAACCGACAACCGTTGGGGAAGAAAGGTTCTTGAGTTGAGACCACGAACCGGACAGCGCAGCGTAGGACGACCCCCCAGGTGGACTGACGACATTCTCAAAGTAGCAGGGAACCGTTGGATGCAAGTGGCGCAGGACCGTTCCGAATGGTATTCTTATGGGAGGCCTTTATGCGAAACTAGGTATGTTAAACGAGAAAATCTCGAAAAAAATTTTTATACCATGTACAAAAAAAATATCGAGTATTTTCTATGTCCTAGCACTTTTTATAATCCTTATGATGTGTCCTACTAAGTCCACATAAAATATAAGAAATTATTCTTCCGTCCACAGCTCCAGATGACTTAGAAGTTGTATGGGTGAGCAGACCACATATGGTCTGTGGACTGGCACGCAAGTCTGTCCATAGACCATATATGGTCTTTGGACAGTTAACCTGTTAATCCGTATCTACTAAAAAGCAGGTAAGCATTTTTGTCTGAAAAGGCTACTTTTCAATATCCAAAGGAAAATAAAAATGTCATGTATGATAGCTTCAATTACGCGGTTTAATCTGTTCTATAGGAGTGCCCCGTCCGTAAGCATATATTAGTCTGTGGCTATAAATGTAAAACGCCGGGTCATTATCGGAGTCAATGTCCAACGGTTGAAAAATCTAGCAGAAATAAGATCACAAATGCGTTTAGTGTACATAGTTTTCCTGAGTGCTAAATATAGTAAAGAGTAGTGGTACGTTGATTCGGGAGCCAGTGTACACATGACGGCTGTTGACGGTTGCGAGATGTTTCGCGCCGACATCTCGGATATTATGGTAGCAAATCAAGAAAAACTTCAAGTCTCATGCAAATGCAACGTTAAAATATCTACGCAGCAAGGCTATGATATAACAATCAAAGATGTGTTATTGGTACCAAGCCTGACGACAAATTTATTGTCAGTAAGCCAGCTCATCAAAAATAACAACAGTGTTTCTTTAACCCTTAAATACCTGAAGTTTCAAATTTGATACCGGGGTTATAAATCGCATTGGGCACCTACAATCGATTTTACTTTAATATTAGGCTGTTTACATGTTACCTTGGGCTGATAATCTTTAAGTTAGAAAACAAAAACAAACGTCAAGTGTCGAAAGATGACAATATAACATTTCGGTTTCTCGCCGCATTGAATGAGTGACATAGTTTTACAAAAAGTATCGCTTATTAAAAATCTTTGATTTTTAAATTTTTTTGTAAAACAAAAATACTTGTGCGATAGGTATCATATTTTTATTATGATTTATATTTTTTTTTCTTACCCCTGCTCTGCTTGAAGAAAAACTTGATGTTTTTGTAAGTATCAATTTTGATACTACAGGCATTCTGGGCTGTTTGAATCCGCCTTACTTATACTTGTTTTGGTTCAATTTCTGACTGATTTTTGTATTGTTTCATGTTTATACGCTTGGTTTGGTGTTGGAATGAATGTGCTTAGCCTTTACTTAACTGTATACTATAATTGAAAATGAAGCCGGATGATATTGAGGCTATGTTACGGATGCTAGAAAATGGTGTAATTTCTGAGGATGAGGCCAGTGAAAATGAAGATGATATTGATTATTATTCAAGTCGAAGAGAACTTCGGATAGAACTAGAGGATGAGGAAGACTTGGAAGTAGAACCTAATGCTGAACCTGACCTTGAATTAGATTTGCCGCCGACGTCATCTTCAGAAATTTAAAACGAAGAGACCGCCCAAAAGTCGGTTCCCATGAATACTCGAGATGTTTTATGGAAAGTCAAAAATATGGATATCGTTTAAAAAGCTTTTGATTTTGAAGGAAACCGTGAATATTCACAAGAAATTCTTACCCTGGAAACGCTGTTTCAGTTTTTTTCGCACTTCTTTGGTGAGGAATTTTTAAAATTCCTTGTAGAAGAATCAAACAAGTATGCGATCCAAAAAAAATCCTAACTTCACAGCAGTTGTGACTCTCTTAGAATTACGTAAACTTGGCATTCTTATTTTTACAGGTGTTTATCCGAGCGTGAGATCGTACTGGTCGAATAAAGCAAAATTTGAACCAATTGCCCGGACCATGAATCGAAACAGGTTTGATAAGATTAGACAAATTTTTCACATGAATGATGACACTAAACACTTGCCACCTGATCATACTCAACACGACAAACTGCACAAGGTTCGCCCAGTATTAGACCACTTGAATAAAAGATTCGTTACTGTACCGTTTGACCATCGGCTATCACTGGACGAGCAAATGTGTGCCACCAAAATACAACATTTTATGAAGCAATATTTGCCAAACAAACCCAAATTATATGTACTGTGCAGCCTTTCAGGTTACGCATATAGTTTTGAGGTATACTCAGGAGCTAAGAATGTTGAGAAATTACCACACGAACCAGATTTAGGAGTGGTATCAAACAGTGGCGGCTGTACCTTAAGTGCGCTCGTGCGCACCAATTCAAAAGATTGAATAATTACAATGTTAGTTCATCTTTATATTTTAAATTACTATACATATATAAATAATATAATAAATATTATTATTATTTAAACATACAAAAACATATAACAAATATAATTTCAAATTATGACGAAACAATTTAAACGCTTTACTAAACTGTTAAAGCTTATTTTCCCTGTAAAAAAAAATCTCGTGCGCTGAGGCGAGCGCACGGGGACTGCTAATACAACTTGTATTAGTTATGAGTTAACACGCCTGGCGCGTGAGACAGAAGATAGTTCATAAAAATATACTGAAAAATGAGTCTGCTCGAGCGCCGCACGGACGAACCGAACCTTGCCGAGAGCACTCGACTTTCGACGAAATTTGCCTGTCGGCGGCGACGTATGTGGATATAGTTTCGAAGTATCCTGTGACGCGTTAAATGTTGTTTGTTTACATTAAGCAATTGTTTTTTTATTTTGGTCTTAGTTCTATTCTATACTTCGTGTACCGTGTGTGGTGTGAGTGTAAATGAGCCTAGCATGATAAAACTTTTCAAAATAAAGTTGATATAAAATTGGCGGGACCGCCAAAACCCTCGTTAAATTTAATAAAAAAGTTCAAATCAAAATATTTTTTGAAGTGTGAAAACCAAATAAAACCACATGTTTCTTCGCATGTATACCTACAAAATGTAATGAGTTCGACAATAATAAAAAATGTTTTTTTTTTTATAAATTGTTGTTCCATTACAATTTTTGATCTTAACACTTAGTGAGCAAGTAAAGTGCACCACCACTTTGTTGACCCACTGGTATCGAATACAGTCGTTCGATTGCTAAGACCAATACCAAGGAATGTCAACCATATCCTATATTTCGACAATTTTTATACCAATATTCCTTTATTACATTACCTAACTAAAGAAGGTATTTACTGTCTTGGTACCGTCCAGAGGACCAGACTGGGCAAGACTTGCAAGTTGTCAGATAAAAAGCAAGAAAAACTAGTTATTTGTCTATAAATGAAATGCCTCCTGACTTATTGATCAAAGGTCTAGATGTTATTAAAGACTACAAGTTTATGAAAGACTTAGGAATTGTTAACTTAGATTGTGAATAATCAACTTCAAAATTGGTTCTATGTTAAGGCCTTAGGCCACCCTAGAATTTTCGATATAACGATTTGTTTTTTTAAATGCCAAATGGTCCCTTAGGACCTCAAAAATGATGTCCCAGAAGATTATGGCCGGGAAAACCTTTAGGTACTCGGTTTTCGAATTTTAGTACAAGGCCGTCTGGTCCGCAGCGAGTTCCTTTTGTGAGCGCTAGGGGGAAGGTACGTTAGGGGAGTGGAGCAGGTATACGGCAGATTTTATTGAAAATATTTATTTCCTGACTAGTCTAGATGAGTTTAGACTTGTCGAACGTCTCTTTCAGTTAGTTGGGCGCAGCCAAGCATTTGAGAAGGACGCTAGTCGACAAACACTTGTTTTCCTCGATATTTCTGTGAACTTTCATTTCTTTTTCCCTGTATAATTATTGAGTTTTGCAATGAGTGATAAAGTGGTGTACAGTGCGAAGAAAGGAATAAAAACGTCGTTTTGCAATAGAAAGAGACCAAAAATGTTTCGAAGAAGACCATTGAATCGCCATGAGTTAGAAGCACCAGACGACTTGGAATGCCAGTACATCGGCAAAAAAACTAAAGCAATCGGAAGATTTATATGATATTGGAGTGAATCCAGCGTTTGGATAACGTATAATTAACTTTATCGCAGTATTTTCAGCTATTTCGAATGCTGTCGTTTGTAAGATATGCCAATCGGAAGTGAAGTTTACTGAAAGCAGTAAGCGTGGTTTGGGGTTCAAACTAGTAGTGTCCTGTGAGAATTGTGAAAAGACTGAGATACCGAGTTGTCCACTTGTTGAGAAATGCTATGAAATCAACCGTAGAATCATAATTGCTATGCGATTGCTTGGAGTTGGTTGGCACGGAATAAGAAAATTCTGTGCATTCATGGAATTACCTCGGTCTACTTTTCACTCATTCTACGATAAGGTTGTCAAAAAAATGAGCTCTGCAACCAATCTAGTTTGCAAGAATAGTATGATGAGAGCTGCGGAAGAAGAGAAAATCGTATCTATTGAAAATGGAGAAAATGGAATTGTAGTATCAGGCGATGGCTCGTGGAGAAAACGTGGATTTACGTCTTTGTATGGGATAACGACTCTTATTGGCTATAACTGTGGAAAAATCGTTGATTATGTAGTGAAATCAAAATACTGTAAGGCGTGTGAATATTGGGCTAAAAAAAAAGATACCGAAGAATATGTGGAGTGGGCAGAAAATCATGCAGAAGAATGCGCTGTGAATCACGATGGATCGGTAGGAAAAATGGAAGTCGATTCAGTTGTTGAGATGTTTCGCCGCTCTGAAACTTTGCACCAGCTCAAATATACTCACTATGTTGGTGACGGTGATTCTAAGACTTTCAAAGGCATTACAGATGCTAAGCCGTATGAGGATTTCACAGTACTCAAGAAAGAGTGCATAGATCACGTGCAAAAGGGAATGGGCACCCGACTACGTAATTTGAAAAAGAAGACAAAAGGTCTCGGTGGAAGGGGCAAATTGACTGGAAAACTTATAGACGAGCTATCTATTTATTATGGATTAGCGATTCGTAGAAACAGTGATTCAGTTAAGAACATGAGAAGCAGTATATGGGCTACACTGGATCACAAATTATCTACTGATAATAAACTGCAGCACGACAAATGTCCTATTGGAGAGGATTCATGGTGCTCATGGCAACGCGTTAAAGCTACAAATACTTTGGCTGAGTACAAACATAAGCCTGCTCTTGCAATTGAAGTCTATGAAGCTATCAAACCAATCTGTGAATAACTGACCAGTGAAGATCTTCTAACTCGGTGCATCGGTGGTAACACACAAAACAATAATGAAAGCTTCAATTCCACTGTGTGGATATTGGCCCCGAAATCCATTTCGAGTGGTAAAACAATCTTGGATGTAGCCACGGATATTACAGTTTGTGTGTTCAATGACGAGTTTGTTTCAATTTTGCACGTAATGGAGGCAATGAACTTGGAAATCGGCCCGAACAGCTACGAAATGTGCCTGGAGATCGATAAACAGCGCATAAAGCTTGCAGAAAGATCACTGTCCGACCGGGTAAAAGAGGCAAGAATCGCTTCAAGATCAAGCAGAAAAGAAATGCAAGAGCAGGAAGATAATCTGGAAGGCCAATTGTATGGTGCAGGCATCGCAGACTAAAGGTATTGTAAAATTATTCATGATTTTCTACTACTCAAAACTTTAAACGCGTTTATCTCAATACTGTATTTTTCAAGTTGGCCGGACTCGTAACTTAAGCAATTTTCAACCGATTAATTTGAAATTTTTAAAATGTTTTGAAATATACATTGTCTATGGAAGTACGTAGGATTTTTTTTTATATTGCGTAGTTCATTTGTTATTAACAATTTTCTGACAATTTTTTAGGCAAGTTTTTCACTTTAGAAAGGCGCCATTTGGCCAAAAATCAATATATCGCAAAAATCCTACGTACTTCTATAGCAGTTACTATATATAATCGAAAAATTCATTTACTCATTATTATTTTAAAAATTACAGGAGCTGTTAGTCCGGCCGTGGACCCCGAGAAGAAAAAGACGTCGTCGCAAAAACGCTGCACAGCCGCCATTTTGTAATAAATCGCTTCAAAAAAATTATTGTGAGCAGTCACTGATATAGATAATAAAATCACGTTTCTGTTATCTCGATTTATTTTGTAGTATTTGTGAAAAAAAATCCCCAAAAAGCCTATTTTTTCAGCCTCTAGGGTGGCCTAAGGCCTTAAACTATATGTATCGATATGTTAAAGTTAACTTTATGATTAGTAAAGATAAGCTTTGTTGTATGGCTCTTGGTATATTTTGATAATTCAAATCATTATGTATAAACCCCGCGTGGGCACTTACATATTATCATTTTTCTTAAAATTACCGCCGGATCGGAACACGAACGCACTGATCCGCCAATAAACTCAGCGGGCATATCTATTTTTTATTAACTTTTCTAATTTCATTTGAATAAAATTACATCTTACAACATGCTTATTAATAGTTCTAGTGTGATGCCATTCGACATATTATATAATACAATTCACAAATATAATAATAATCACGAATATAATGATGAGACTATGGCTGGACCAGATCCCGCAAGCGGCACCCGATCACGAGTTAACCACTAGAGCAGCCATGACTCCCCCCAACCATAACGGAGGGAAGGGGGTGACCCGATCCTCGTAGCTACCGCAAGCAGACCCTTCAGTGAGCATGACCATTTGCCATAAACATAAAACACAGATCCAATAAAAATTCGTTTGGCAAAACACGCTACGCTTTACCATAATAGTAGCAACAATAAAAAAATAAACATGTGCGTAATTTCTAACATTGAAATAATAAGGAAATTCTTGTATAAGGAGCTGCTCATTGCCAGTCCGAGTTGTCATTAAGATAATCATTTTAGTTATATCACCTTATTGTTTAATTCTACTTCGCACATGGAAAGACTTTGCACAGGAACAGGCATGTTTAAATATTTTAGAATAGTTCTTAACATATTTTAAAAATAGTGGATCATGGTTATAAGACTTTTCAAGATAAAGATCATATGACCTTTGTCTACTTTTGTAGATACCATGTGTAGCTCATTCACTAAAACCAGCAGGTATTCCAAAATTCAATGTTTTGGGTTTAAATATTTTATTAAATTCGGTATTTATTAAGTGAGATAGGGATGTACAGGGTGGCGCAATAGAACGTGCATATTGCATCATCTTTTTTTGCGGGGTAGAAGGGGCGTGGGCGGGGGGAGACCGATATCGTTGGGTAGCGCGGTTCATAAAGTTTTAGTCACTATGAGTCACTTCGACGGGAAGCGTCGCGCATTTTGCGTGCGCGCATTTTACGAAAACTCTCGTTCGTACGTAGTTGTCAGGCGACTATTTTGTTCTGAGTATGGTGTACGGCAAATTAGGGAGGCTCCGAGTGCTAATTTAATTAAAATCTGGATAAAGCGTTTTGAAGAGACTGGATCGACGTTTAAACCACACGCAAAAGGTCGTCCACGCACATCTAGGACCGAAGACAATATTGAGAGTG
Source organism: Lymantria dispar (assembly GCA_032191425.1). Taxonomy (NCBI): domain Eukaryota; kingdom Metazoa; phylum Arthropoda; class Insecta; order Lepidoptera; family Erebidae; genus Lymantria; species Lymantria dispar. The sequence continues at coordinate 7,204,289 of CM063463.1, read as the reverse complement.
TTAAGCAGTCGGTACGAGAAGATCCACAAATGTCTACTCGCAAGAGATCGTCTGTCCTAAACATATCGCGACGAAGTTTGCAACGAATTTTAAACTTGGATCTTAAATTGCATCCATACAAGCTGCAATTAACTCAAGAATTGAAAGACTCTGACTTCATAGAACGGCTCACATTTGCTAATGAAATGCTCAATCGGTTTTCAAATTTTGAAAACATCCTTTTCTCTGATGAGGCACATTTTCATATGAATGGGTTCGTAAACCGCCAAAATTGTCGTTATTGGAATAGTGAAAATCCCAGACTCAAACATCAAAAACCGTTACATAGCCCTAAAGTGACAGTTTGGGCCGCAATATCTGCCAAAGGAATAATTGGTCCTTATTTTTTTGAAAACGCACGGGGGCAAAACATCACTGTTAATACCGAACGCTATGTTGCGATGTTGGAAGGTTTTTTGGCCCCAGAACTTGAAAATTCAAGAATAAAGAACTCTAGGACTTGGTTCCAACAAGACGGAGCTACCAGTCACACATCAAATGACTCCATGGCGGTTGTGAAGCAGATGTTCCCTGGCAAACTGATTTCGAAAAGAGGTGATATCCCATGGCCTCCGCGCAGTCCAGACTTGACGCCTCCTGACTTTTTTTTGTGGGGATACCTCAAACACAAAGTCTACACCAATAATCCGAGAAACATCAGTCAGCTCAAGGAGAATATTCGTGGTGAAATGGCAGCAATCACACCAGCACTACTTAAGAAAGTTTTCGGTAATTTCCGTTTGCGGTTAGAGGAGTGCCAACGTAGAGAGGGTCATCATTTAGATGATGTTATTTTTAAAAAATAAACTTCAGTTATCACTTAATAATTGCTTAGTTTTATTTTAACTATACCTTTTGTATTTATTTTTTAATAATTATTTTAAAAATGCACGTTCTATTGCGCCACCCTGTATATGGGTCATTCTACCGAAACGCTAAAATTGTGTTCGCTTGAAATATGTCGTAGCAACTCAATTTTTATCTTTTTGTTATACGTATATTTTAAACTTTGTGATATTATCTCACTATTCACATAGACGTCTCATTGATAATTTTATAGTTTTGCTTTTTTTTAAGGTACATTACGTGATTGATCACGTCCTGTCGAATGTTCGTAATACAGGTTGCAGTATTTATGCGTTTCTAAAAAATACTTAAAAATATTTAATGTATATATTAAATTAATTAATTAAAAAAGCATATAGCAAACGAACACCCGTTTAAGTGTTAATAAATATTATTACAATATTTTATACTTTATTACATATTCTACAATGTTCGTAAAAAATAATCACTCATGTAGAAATAAATTGCACAAGTAGTAAAAAAAAGAATATTGTAATTTCCACCTTATTTTCTATCTCTGGCAGCCCTTTACCATGTTGTGTCAATGTCAGTGTCAGCCATATTTCGGCAAGCGCGTGCAATTCAGAGAAATATAATATATAAACAGTGTTCTACAACAGTGTCAAAGTTGATTCTTCACTTCTGTACTTAACATAACAAAGCAAGTAAGTGATTGGTAAATGTATTTTCCTTATGATGAAATCAATTAGTTTGTTAATTACCAACATCAAGTACATTCACTTTTCATAACCTCAAATTTTGTACAGGTTATGTGTTTTTATGTTGAAAGTCACTTATGTAGAACTCACTTCTGTCGATATAGTTTTCTACAGGAATGATGTTTTTCGACAAAAGTGATAGTTTGCTCGTTTTGCTTATTAGATTTGACTTGTTATAAGATATATACACCCACAATATAACCTAACTAACGTATAATGCTGTCTTTTATTGTAATTGGATGGTTTTATGAACTGTGTCGCTTTTTAATTATTTATAACGACAGAAGTGACTTGTTGTCTACAGAATAGATTGCGTAACTATTTAAATATTATTTGCAGTTATGGCGGCTAAAAAGCGATCGGAGAAAGAAAAAAAAGAGCGATTAAGAGAGCAAAAGAAGGCATGGATACGGAAGAAAAGAGAAAAAATGACTGAAACTGAACTGGAAGAAAGACGTCAAAAAGATAGAGAGAGGTATAAAAAAAAGAAAGAAGCTGGTAAAATAAAATCAATCAAAGAATATACACCAAGATCACAAAAAGCGATACGAAAAAGTTGGCGAGAGCGTGCACAAACTCATCGCAATAAATTAAAACGATTAAAAGCTGCTGAGCAGAGAATTGTTAATGACGAAACTCCTCCTTCAAGTCCGGTTTCACAAAGTTCTACAGTATCTACTAGAGCTTTCTTAGACAGGAGACTTGCTGACGGAAATAGGCGAAGACTTAAAATAGAAAACATGCATCTTAGGCAGAGAATTTTGCAATTAGAAAACTTATTGGCTAATAAAAGAATGTAGTTATTACGTTCAAGATATCCTCATAAAATAACAACTGCTGAACTACCAGACACCAATGTAACGCGACGTAAACAAAAACAATTAGAAAAGAAGGAAGCGGTTCGCAAGTTTTTTGAAAAAGATGAAAGCAGTCGAATCACGTCTGGTAAAAAAGAGACTATTACAAAAAATAAAAAAAAGAAACAAATTCGATTACTCAATGACACAATGCTAAATTTGTTTAAACAGTTTAAGGAAGAAACAAATATTGAAATTTCTTATGCTCTTTTCTGCCGCCTTCGTCCATTTTGGGTGTTGATTCCGAACGCTAATAAAATAAACACCTGTTTGTGCGTGATACATGCAAATATGGAAATGATGGTTTCAGCATTAAAAAAAGCAGCAATTATAAGAGAAAATTCTGCAATCAATCTGGTAAAAAGTATGTGCTGCAAAGGTAATTTGAAGAGTGATTGCTTAGCTAGAAAATGTATCCTTTGCAAAAATAAATCTATAAGTCTAAATAAATATACAAATGGCAGATTGATTACTTGTGAAAGGTGGATTACTAAAAAAGTTTTAGTCACAATAAAAAGCCGGGAAAAGTTGTGCCAAAAAACAGTCAAAGAATCTTTCTCTTCGAAAATTGGAGCTTTTGTCAAAATATTTTTAGAACAAAAATTGCCGAAGTTTATGAAGCACCTTTTAAATATTATTTATCAGCACCGAGTTTTAACAAAACTTAAAAGTGACCTGGCCAGTGATGAAGCCTTGCTCCATATGGACTTCTCGGAAAATTATAACTGCAAGTACTCTGCTGAAATACAGTCAGCACATTTTGGAGCATCTAAGCCCCAAATTTCATTACACACGTCTGTTTTGTATTTACGTGATACAGACAAAAATTCCGTTCAGTCATTTTGCTCTATCTCTAAAAATTTGAGACATGATCCAGTTTTAATTTGTGCACATCTCAAACCCCTAATAGATAATATTAAAAGTAAAGTCACAAATTTAAGAACTATGCATTTTCTAAGTGATGGCCCTTCATCGCAGTATAGAAACAAATCTATGTTTTTTTTTAATCGCAAAATATTTAAGCAGAGAACTTGGTGCAGATAATATTATATGGCACTTTAGTGAAACCGGACACGGAAAAGGAGCTCCTGACGCCATTGGAGGATGCGTTAAAAGAACAGCTGATGCATTTGTAGCGACCGGTGGAGATATCCCAGATTTTGACGCATTGGTGAATTGTTTGCAAGAAAAATGTAAGAGTATTATTATTTTGCCAATTGATGAAACTTACGTTGATAAAATCTCGAATATACTGAATACTAGTACTACAAGACCATTTAAAGGCACTCTAGCAATTCATCAACTTACGTGGAATAAAACCAATCCCAATATCTTGCATGCCAGAAGATTAAGCTGCAATGTTTGCGAAACAAGCGAGATTTGTTCACATCATGAAATTGGGCTTATTTACTTAACTTCCAAAGAACAACAAACTGATTACATACCAGTTATGAAGACATCAACTTATTCACCACCAGCATCTCCACATTCACAGTATGACATATTATACAAGAACCCAATACCAACAACCTCACGTACCTCTATCGATTTGTATCGGAAGTGCTATGGAACGGATAGTTCATCTGATGAAGAGATTTTTAAAATCAGGAAGCAGATACCTTTTAAAGAAAACGTTACTAGTGTTAAGTATTCAGGTAATCTAAAAAGACCGTCAAATAACACGTCTTCGGATGAAGAAAATATTTTTTAATTTTCTTTTTACTCAAGTGTCATTATTATTAGCTATAATAGCTATAGCGTCGACAGGAATACGATAACATCACTTCTATAAAAAAATATTGTTGATTTTTTAAAGTATATTATAATTGTGTTTTATTATTTGCACTAGTCATATTAAGAAATAAATACCAAAAGAAGTTACTGCTGATGATTATTTTTATCTGATTCTTTAAGTTTATTAGTTTTATGAAAGATTTGGTCACTTATGTTGAAATTAAAATCACTTCTGTCGACGTGGTAAAATCAAAACTTGCAATTATTGAGTAAAATTGTTGCGTTTGATCTCTGATTTTAATTTTTAGATAGTTGTTAGTTAATAACTATTTGTCATAATACATTAAAAGTCTGATTTTCTTAAACTTAAAAAATATTTAATTTTTTCATCACTCGGTAGAATAACCCATATAACTCATTTGGGTTGTCATGAATAGGCAACAGCGGCACCCTCAAACTCAGATTGTCTCTAAAGTTTTCTAAGCGGCTAACATTCATAGGAATAAAGGTAACACTGTTTCGTTGAATCCCATTAGTTCGAGATAGTACAACAAGTTGCCAACAGTGATCTGAATCCAGTGTGTTTAAAATGTATTTACTAATAAGTTTAGCATTTATAAAAATATTATCTATACAAGTTGCACTCCCAGCGGTTATCCTAGTGGGTTCCATGAAATCATTAAACAAATTATAAGATTTAAACAGTGTTAAAAATTTTTGTGTAATATTATTATTTTCTAATAAATTTATATTAAAATCACCACAGATCACTTACAGTGTATCCAAAATATACTACTAGTGACATCTATGTATTAAAATATGTAACATTAATAACCCACGGATGACGGATTTATATTGTTAGTATGAAGGGATATTAATAAGTCAGCATGCACTCTTTTACTTTACCAATCACACGAAATTGAAATTAATTTAAATCAAAGAACACAGCAACGTCAAAGATTATTAATACCTTCAACTGTTATATCTGAATCTGAAAATTAAAGAAACCCAACTTGTCAGGCCATTCCCGTACTTACTTCAGTAATGGCTCCTATCGATAGCGCACAACCCACAGAAGAACAAGTATTAGATGTGTCAAACAATGTGAAGAAAATTCGAAATGTCCCATCAAATATGGTTTTATTTCGGCATAATAGTTGTAGTTACATTTTTTTAAAGCGGTAAATTAGAATAGTCAATTTTAAAAACATTATTTATTAAGTGCAAATAAATAATGATGTGTAATAACTAAAATTTGTTTCAATAAATAGCCTTCTTGATGCTTGGTAAGATGTGCTGGACAGCATATCTCTAGGCAAGTGCTGGCTTTCATTAATATCCCTTCAAAAAAAAATTAACCCAAAAAGTAGTTCAGCAGCCGCCACGATACGTCTCCACATATTATGAGCAGTTATCATTTTTAAAGTTTGTCATTGACACAAGACCAGACAAATCAGGCAGTTTGAAAGAGATATCTGAAGAGAGCGATAATTATAAAGAATCTGGGAAAAAGGGTTAGTGGTTTAAAACGAAAATTTAATAAATCTGAGGTCGACTGGTAACGATCCAACTATAGCCAGTAATTTATTTTTAAAAACTATTTACCGCATCCTCGATAGATGGCGCTGGGATTGAATTAGATCACGCTATAGTTTCGTTACCGAGAGGTCCGTGACCTTATCAAATATTTATCATGAAATGTACCAGCAGATCAGAACACAATTGTAGTTTTATTGTCTACACAATTAGTGTTTCCACTAGTTCCTCTTATCACCACATTCGATAATAAACAAAGACTTATTTGAAAAATTATCTAAACACATTAATGAAAACTAAATTATTATGAAGTACAAAAACCCTAATAAAATTGAACTGCCTACCGATCGCAAAGAAATGAAAGCTATCTTGGGCTTATTATTTCATATATCAAGTCTTCAAGTCCAATTACGAGAATGCCAAATTTATAGTTTTTGTTTGTACAAAGTTACAAAAGTCAAACAGATATTTGACGTAATTGACGCATGAACATCAAGTTACGTTTAGTTACTCTTAAATTTCGTTCTATACATAACGTGAAACACATTCCACTTTATATATATAAATGGTGTCCCAACTAGAACGCAATTTTTAAATTTGGCGCCATTCGAAGTGTCATTGTTTGACATTTGAACAATTGTTATTGTTTGCTAGTAGAAGGTACGAGGTTAGTAAAAATAGAGCGCTACACGAATGAACAACGCATTCTCATTGTAAAATTATTTTACCAAAATGGTGAAAGTTTTGCGGCTACAGTTCGCAAATTGCGATCAATTTGGGGTCACAATAATGCTCCAAAAGAGTCAACTGTAAAGAGATTAATGGATAAATTTGCCGAAACTGGGTCTGTTAGTGATGTAAAGACAACAACGCGCCTTCGACGAGGTCGATCGACCGAAAATGTCGCAGCTGTACGTAATGATGTCGCTCAAACTCCATCCACCTCAATTCGACACCGAGCTCAGCAAATAGGTGTCTCCAAATCCACTATGCAGCGAATTTTGACGAAAGATTTGCATCTTCATGCATACAAAGTTCAATTGACTCAGGAACTGAAGCCAGCTGACCATGGACAGCGAAGGGAGTTCGTTAATTGGGTATTGGAGAGACAACATGAAAATGCTGATTTTGCCTATAAAATCATCTTCAGTGACGAGGCCCATTTCTATCTTGATGGCTTCGTCAATAGGCAGAATTGTCGCATTTGGGGTGAGGAAAATCCTCGAGTGATTCATGAGAAGCAAATGCATCCTCAACGTGTCACTGTGTGGTGTGGTTTTTGGGCTGGAGGAATCATTGGACCTTTTTTTATGAAAATGAAGCAGGTCAAGCGCAAACAGTCAATGGTGTTCGGTATCGTGAAATGATAACCAGTTTTTTCTTGCCTAGAATCGAAGAAATGAATGTGGAGGGCATGTGGTTTCAACAAGACGACGCCACATGTCATACAGCCAGAGAAACAATTCAATTGCTGCATCAGTCATTTCCCGGTCGTGTTATTTCGCGTTTTGGAGACCAGAATTGGCTGCCTAGATCGTGCGATTTAACACCTTTAGATTATTTTCTTTGGGTTTTTTTGAAGTCTATGGTTTACGCGAATAAGCCGGCGACGACTCAAGCCTTAAAAGAGGAAATTGGACGCTGCATTAATGAAATACCGCAGCATTTATGCAAAACGGCCATTGAAAATTTCATTAAAAGATCGCGTGTGTGTCAGCAAAGCCGCGGCGGCAATCTGCACGATATCTTGTTCCATACATAACCTCATTCTGTCTACTTTACGATATAATAAAGATTCACGATTTTTTTTTAAATATCTCAGTTTTATTTAAAATTTAAAAATTGCGTTCTAGTTGGGACAGCCTATATATATATATATATATATATATATATATTTTGTTATTGTGTGTGTGCCTGTTATTATTGTAATAATAGTTTTGTTTGTACAAAGTTCCAAAACTACAAATGTCAAAGTGATATTTGACGTAATTGACGCATGAACGTCAAATTACGTTTAGTTACTCTTATATTTGGTTCTATGCATAACGTGCCTCACAACCTCTGTATGTCTGCTGCTATTTGAAAATTATTGTGCACCTCTTAGCTGGTAGGTGATGCAGATTTAGTATAAGTAGTAATTTAGTAAGGAGACGTCCTTTAATATAGTTTCTATATAATCATATTATATTATATATTTTATTGTTCTATATTTATTTTATGTATTCAGATGATGATTCCTATTACTCTGCTAATTCTTCATTACATGATGATACTTTCAGCTCAACAACCCCTACACTTGGAGACTGTGTGCGACAAACTTTTAGCACCAGCACGCGAAATTCATTAAAGGTGTGTCATATAAACGCGCAGAGTATTCCAAGCCATTATAGTGACTTGCTAGAAACATTTACTGATAGTGACGTTAACGCCATTCTGATATCCGAGAGCTGGCTGAAACCTCAACTTCTTTCTACTGCTTATCCTCTTGCTAACTTCATTCTCATTCGTAACGATCGAGCTGAGCGGAGAGGAGGTGGTGTTGCGATATATCTCCGCAGCCACATCCCTTATAAAATTCTTTTCTCATCTTCCGCATCTTCCTCTGCTGAGTTTCTCTTTTTAGAGATATCTACCGAAGGGGCTAAAGCCGTTCTCGGTGTTGTATACTGTCCTTCCAATGTCGACTACTTCTCCAGTCTCAATTCGATTCTGGAATCTCTAGGGTCAGAATATTCACACCACATCATTATGGACGATATTAACACTGACCTTCTCGCTCGCGACGTTTGTATCGACATGAACACGGTTTATGCGATTTAAGTGAAGTTCTAAGCGCCAATGTGATACGGAAATGATCAGAATGTTCTAAACAACCGGCTCAACAGTACCAATTACGGCTCGTGGTCGCCCAGTTTCTGCAAGATCAGCCGACATTGTGGAGCGTGTTCGTGTTTCAGTTCAACGAAAGCCGCAACAGTCAACACGTAAGAGAAGTCAGTCTTTGGACATCAAAAGAGCGACTTTGCGACGAATTTTGAAGCCTGATTTGCATTTGAAGGCTTATAAAATTCAGGTAGTCCAAGAATTAAAACCAGATGATGCCAATAACCGACTTAACTTTGTCAATTTGATGCTTGAGCGGTTCAACAATTTCAACAACGTGATGTTCAGTGATGAGGCCAATTTTCACCTTAATGGCCATGTGAACAAGCAAAATTGTCGGTTCTGGTCCAAGACTAATCCCCGACGCTTGCATGAACGTCCACTTCACAGCTCTAAGCTTGTCGTGTGGGCTGGGATAACGTCAACCGGTATTATTGGGCCATACTTTTTTGAGGACGAAAGAGGGCAAGCGATGACGGTTAAAGCTAACAATTATTGCAACATGATAACAGACTTTTTGGTGCCAGCTTTGCAAGAACTTCAAGGCAATACCTCGAGGATGTGGTTTCAACAGGATGGGGTCACATGTCATACGGCTAGGGTATCTATAGAGCTGCTGAAAAATGTGTTTTCCGGAAAACTCATTTCGAAAAGGGGGGATATTGAATGGCCACCACATAGCCCCGATCTCTCTCCATGCGATTATTTTCTATGGGGCTACCTCAAATCGGTAGTATACGAAAATAATCCGACCAATTTAGAGCAGTTGAAGAGAAATATTATTCAGGAAAGTAACAAAATACCGAGAACAACTTTTCAACGAGTTTTCCAAAATTTGCGACTTCGGTTCTAAGAGTGCCAAGCAGCCGAGGGAAGTCATTTGGACAACATTATTTTTAGGTCTTAAAAATTCCTGTTTCTACTTTTTAAAAATACAAATATATTTTTGTTATGTTTCGTAGTTCTTTTTTAACTTAATATTGAAACTGCCAACACCCTTATGACCCACCCTGTACTTCTGAATGAACCAGACTTAGGAGCAACCGCAAATATTGTTGTGTGACTAGCTAAAACCATACCCAAAAACCAGCCATATAAATTGTTCTTTGACAATTATTATACCTCTTTAGAATTAATTTCATTTATTTATTAATTTAGAAAACCAACAGCGATACATATATTACATAATTTGTGTTCTACAGTATTCTATGGCTAATAATAGGTTTCTCTGTGTTCAATGCACATTGAACATGCAACGCAGCAAATTCAAAAGTAGAGCATGTCAACATACAAATGTGCAAAATTCGCACTGACATGATTAAAAGACGCTGCGTTACACTTCACACTTACGACACACTAACACAAAATGGTATATGTGTGTATTAGCAATAAGTAGTATATAAGGTGTACATTTTGTAAAATAAATCAGATTTGAATTTATTCATCTCTCAGTTACATCCCTCTCACTATGGCCAAGACACCCTTAGCCGTCAGTTCTAATCAGTCTAGTGAGTCTGCTTGACTGGCAGTGAGAGTTACCAATCCTCCACCCAAACCTCCATCTCACTGTGGCCAAGACACCCTTAGCCGTCAGTTCTGATCAGTCTAGTGAGTCTGCTTGACTGGCAGTGAGAGTTACCAATCCTCCACCCAAACCTCCATCTTACTGTGGCCAAGACACCCTTAGCCATCAGTTCTGATCAGTCTAGTGAGTCTGCTTGACTGGCAGTGAGAATTACCAATCCTCCACCCAACATCCATCTCACATCTACCTGTCACCTTAGGTAGCGCGGTGCAGGTATCCCATCAGATAGGCTAAGAACTTAAGGGCTTTAGGTACTTCAAACTATAACCTTAGGTTCTTCTGTCAAACACGGCGTTAGTCCACTAGCCCAGACTACGCCTGTACATTTGGCCCTTCGAGTAAAAGTAAAGCTTTTTTTCCTCCCTCTAACCCCCCGTAGGTTTGACATAACAGACATACAAATCAGTTAAGAACGGGCTGGTGTACTCAACAAAGCATCAGTTTCGGAATTGACTGAAGGACTTTTACTTACGTACTCTGTCAGAAAGCCTCTCGTTGCGGTTCGGTCACTGGCCTCCCACAAGCGGGACTCACCAGCTGATTGAGAAGTCGCACCTTCAGGGACGTGTTATAGCGAGAGCGCAGGTACGATAAGTATTGACTTAAAACATTAGTAGTAGGGAAGTTAGGGTAGGGCTATTAGGGAAGAAGACAAAAGAAGCACTATGGACATACAAGAAATAAACACAGCAATCAGGAGCCAGGAGGAGGATTATAACGAGATCAGGAGGATAATTACAAACATTAAAAAGGACTCCGTGAGCCGAAGAACATAAAAATACATTGACGAAAAAAGACAAACACTAACTACTATTTTCCAACGGGTGCAAGAGAATCACTCGAAACTGGAGAAACAAGAGATGTTATCATCTCACAAATATATCACCACAAATTACTTTGGAAATATCCAGAAACAATACAACGAGGGCTTAGCCCACCTACAAAAATATGAAGAAAGACTTCAACTTGTTCAGGCGATATATGAACCTGAAGAACAAAACACAAACGAAGAAGGGAGAGGGAATCCCAAGACGTTTATACAAATGTTCCGGATATCCCAGATGTCAAAAAGGCTAATTCAGGCGAAAGAATCAGTCACTGAAAACAAACCTATATGGCATTTACAAACTACAATAAACAATTTACAAAAACGATGGCAGGATATTGAAGAAACACACATTGAATTATTATTGGAGGAGGATACATCGGGACACCTTTACTTCAAAAATAAATATTTTAAAAACACCCAAATTGAGTTCGATACTACAATGGAGATGCTGGAAGAAAAATCCATGACAGTTCCAGTGAAAAAATAACCTTAACACAGTCGTCAGGAAAACTACCCCGTATCTCTATTCCAACTTTTACTGGGAGTTATGACTCATGGTATACTTTTCATGATTTATTCAAAAAAATTATTCATGAAGATAAAAATATTTCATTGGTAGAAAAGATGCAATATTTAAAGACAAATGTAAAAGGTGACGCAGCAAAAATTATACGTCATCTAACGATAAGTGAATCGAACTATGAAACCGCATGGAAATTGCTTACGCAACGTTATGAAGACGAACGAATGATATCAATTAAATTCATCGATAAATTATTAGATTTACCCAAGCTAAATGTTGCGAATGCAGCGGGTTTAAGAAACATGCACGATACCATAAAAGGATGTTTGGAATCTTTAAAACATCAAGGTATTGACATTTCAACATGGGACCCTATTTTGGCTAAACATTTGGCCAGGAAATGGGACCAACAAACTGATTCAAAATACGAGGATCAGTTACAACACCCAAACAAATTGGAATCATTTGAAGAAATGTTACAGTTTTTAGAAAAAAGATTTAAAAGTTTAAAGTCCTACGATCAGCAAAAAATTACGTATAATCACCTGAGTAATAACTCGGTGAATCATACAATAAATAAATACCGGGGAACACTCGTACCAATAGCAGAATCATCAAAAAGTAAACATTGCTGGTACTGCAAAAGCACAGAACATAATATAAATAAATGCCCTAGTTTTAAAACCTTGAACGTAACACAACGATATAAGGAAGTCTCAGACAAAGGAATGTGCAAACGCTGCTTAAATCATGATAAAGAAATACAATGCACGAGCGAGTTTTATACAAAATGTGAAATATGTCAACATAAAGGTCATAACACACTATTACACCGAACATTCGATTCAATTAAAAGACAACCAGGGTCTTCTGAGTATACGAAAAAGTTCACTCCTAAACCAACTATGGTTTAGGAGTGATAAAAAACATAATACAACGTTATCGAACTAATCAGCTACCAATTTAGAGGCAAAAAATATGGTCTTATTAGCCACAGCGCTATTACAAACCACGTCGTATGATGGAACACCACAATTATTAAGAGTATTGTGTGACCAAGGTTCAGAAGCGTCATTTTGCACGGAAGAAGTAGCACAACTGCTGTCGTATCCAAGACAAAAGGTTCGAGCCGAAATAAAAGGCATTGGAGACAACGAACCTAAGACATCGAAATATACAATTAACATAAACCTGCAACCAAGGTACTCTAGTGAGTACAGACTACCTGTAACGCTTGTAGTACTACCGAAGCTTACAAACTCGTTACCAAGAAGTAACTTACAACAATTACAAGAGTTGGACAATGTTCTATTGGCAGACCCAACGTACAACAAAAAGGGACCTATAGACATAATTTTAGGTGCCCAAGAATATAGTAAAATACTATTACAAGGTTTTAAACGACTACAAGGCGGTATAATCGCTCAAGAAACAGAATTGGGTTGGATTTTATCCGGGTTATATCCGCAAGACACAAACGGTGGCATCAAAGTATTAAGCATGATGACTCGCGCCGACGACATACAACAATTAACAAAATTTTGGGAATTAGAAGAAATTCCACGACACTATGCACTCACCAAAGATGATGAGTTGTGTGAAAATTACTATACAAATACTACAATACGAAGTTTCGACGGCACTTATACGGTACGACTACCGTTTAAGGACGCAAAAATAAAATATGGCGAGTCAAGGAAAAAAGCCGTGGCTCGACTATTACAACTAGAACGTCAGTTCGAAAAAAATGAAAATTTACGCCAACAATACAAGGAATTTATGTACGAGTACCTAAATATGGGTCATATGAGAAAAGTACCTAAACCAGAATATTACACAGGAGAGTATTATATTCCCCACCAAGCGGTAATAAAAGAAGACTCTCTTACAACAAAACTACGAGTGGTATTTGACGCTAGTAGTAAAACAAGTAGTAAAATAAGCCTTAATGAAAATTTACATAAAGGACCACGACTTCAACAAGACTTATCAAACATATTATTACGCTGGAGAACGCATAAGATTGCTTTCATGGCCGACATTATGAAAATGTACCGGTTCATAAAAATAAACCAAGAAGACTATAAATATCAAAGAATTTTATGGAGATTTTCTCCAAAAAAGGCCATTAGTGAATACGAACTAACAACGGTCACTTATGGCACAACAAGCGCGCCTTATCTGGCCGTGAGAACATTACAACAACTAGCATTAGACGAACAAGACAATTACCCTATCGCCAGTAGAGTAACGTTACAGGATTTCTATGTTGACGATATTTTGTCAGGAGAATCCCAGGAAAGCTCCGTCAAGGAATTACAAGAATAATTAATAGCAATGTTAAACAAAGGTGGTTTCCAACTACGAAAATGGTCTTCAAATAGTTCGTTGAACAATTTAACATGCGATAACGAAGAAAGTCGGATGCTGAAACTTCCCTTAGACGAAACAAGAAAGTCGTTGGGAATTATATGGTCTCCAGGCGAAGATAAATTCTGTTTTCAAATAACTATAACAGAAAACACAAAACCCACCAAACGGTTCATTATGTCAGAGGTGGCGAAAATATTTGATCCCTTGGGCTGGTTGGCCCCCATCATCATAACACTAAAATTACTAGTACAACAACTGTGGACGTCTGGGATGGAATGGGACCAACCAGTAAATGACATAATACGAAATAAATGGACAGAAATACAAAAACAGTTAAAAAACATAGAAAGTATACAAGTACCACGATGGTGTCACACGATAGACAGGACAAAGTTTGAGCTGTATGGATTCTGCGACGCCTCAGAAAAAGCATACGGGGCTGTCGTCTATAGCAGAGTAATGGTGAATAACAGTTACTACATAACATTGCTCCAAGCTAAGTCAAAAGTTGCACCGAAAAAACAAAAAACAACATTACCGCGTCTTGAGCTATGCGCCGCAGTATTATTGGCTAATTTAATAGAAAAAATAAAAAATGCTCTAAACGGTGATAACAATACCGTGATTTCATGCTGGACGGATTCTATGATCACGTTGGGATGGATAAAAGGAGATCCTGGGCGATGGCATACGTTCGTGGCCAACAGAGTGTCAGAAATTAACAGCATAATACCTAACGCTCAATGGAATCATGTCATATCGTCTGAAAACCCAGCGGACTAATATATCAAAAGGATTGGAGCCAGAAAAATTAATAAACTTTTCCTTATGGTGGAACGGCCCACCATGGTTACAGACGAGTGAAATACCTATTACAACAACAGCACCACAGCCAAATGAAGAAGCCAAGTACTGTTTATCAACAACAATTAATACTACGAATGAAAAGTATGACATCTGGAGTCGATTTTCTAACTACAATAAAATGATAAGAACATTAGCGTATTGCTACAGATTTATCAGCAAGCGCAAAAAGCACGAACCATTATCCTGTACGGAACTAGAAGAAACAGAGAAACGAATTCTATGCATATTGCAACAAGAAGAATTTTACGATGAAAAAGAAATTATTCGAAAGAAAAAATCACTGCAGAAAAACAGTAAATTATCCACACTAGATCCATTTATTGATAACGATGGATTATTACGAGTTGGAGGTCGAATAGAAAACGCTGACTTGCCATATAATCAAAAACATCCTATACTATTACCACGCCGACATCATATAACGTCATTAATAATACAAAACGCACACATGAAAACATTACATGGAGGAAATAAACTAACTACAGCTGTCCTACGACAAAAATACTGGATTATAGGTGGAAAACAAGTTGTCAAAGGTATACTAAAAAAGTGCGTCAAATGCGCGAGATACAGGTCCGAAACGAATGTACAGAAAATGGGGATACTTCCAAAAGCAAGAGTCACGCAATCATATCCATTTAGTCACACTGGAGTGGATTATGCGGGACCAATACAAACAAGAACAATGAAAGGAAGAGGTCACAAGTCCTACAAATCATATATTGCTGTATTTGTATGCTTAGCAACAAAAGCAATTCATCTAGAATTAGTGGGAGATTTGACAACTGAAACATTTATTGCGGCACTGCGGAGGTTCATGGCCAGACGAGGACACGTGTCACATATGTATAGTGACAATGGCACGAACTTCGTAGGCGCAGCGAAATTTTTGGAACAAGAATTATTGCAAATAACACAGTCACCTGGATTCCAAAATACGATGACCAGTATAGGTACTCAGTGGCATTTTAATCCGCCAGCAACCCCCCATTTTGGTGGGATTTGGGAGAGCAGCGTAAAATCAGTAAAGTACCATTTACGTCGAGTAATTGGAGAATCGACATTAACGTACGAAGAAATGATAACATTTTTACATCAAATTGAAGCTTGCCTAAACTCGAGGCCGTTATGTGCACAAAGTGAAAACATCAATGATAATACAATACTAACGCCTAGTCACTTTTTAATTGGTCGGGAAGCAGTTGGAATCCCAGATCCGTTATCAAACATAAATACTGATTTAATAAATAGATGGAAACAAATTCAAAGAATGAAGAAAGATTTCTGGAAAGCCTGGTCATCTGATTATTTACATCAACTTCAACAAAGATACAAGTGGAAAGAAACTCAAGAAAATATTAAAATTGGAACCATAGTACTAATAAAAGATGAAAACATAAGTCCAAGTAAGTGGCCCTTGGCAAAAGTGGAAACCGTTCACCCAGGAAGCGACGGGGTGATAAGAGTAGTGACACTCAAAAAATCGACAGGTTTATGTCAAAAACGATCAATACACACATTAATTCCTTTACCTGTATATCAGGAAGAATTAATGACTAACACGAATACGTTAAGAAAAAATACCGAAACGCCTGTGAATAGTAACATAGCAAATAACATAAATAAAAAGTTTAAGACACTTAAGTCAGGCGTGTTACTCTATACTACATTATTATTGTGTATCGGACAAGTAACAAGTACATCAATGTTTACTATGAAACATTTAAATCCAGGCCTATATGTAGAACAAATAGGTACTTCAACAATAAACAGAGGGAGTTTTAGAATAGAAACTAATTACGAAAGGAGTGATTTGGAACTGAATTTAAATAATACGATAAAAATAACTAATCAGTTTCAAAAGTTATGCACTGACACGCAACAGTATACAAAAGACACCCATTGTGCAGAATTTTATTATCATTTGAACGAAGAGAAAGCACGATTTGAGAAGATAAAGGATTACCTTACTGGGATAAAGATTTCTAGAAGGAGACGTGGATTATTAGGACAAATGTTAACATACGTGTTCGGAGTCAACGATGAAGTATACAGAAGTATTGACTCATTGAGTAGCAATCAACAAGAACTTATAAACGCCGCCAATCATCAAACAAACATAATGATATCTACAGTATCCGCTGTAAACCAAACCGAGGAGCGGATTAAGAAAAAGTTAGAAAATTTTGAAAAAAAGTTAAATGAAGCTATAGCATTCATGTACGATAACGACGTATGGTATAAGATGGTAGACGCTAACAATGTGAAAATACAAGTAATACAAACGTATCAATTAGCGAGCAAACATAACAAAGATTATTCACTATTACAACGGGTTACTTGAGATATACCTAAATAACGCATCAATATACACGATTTTGAGTCCTAAATACGCTAATGATATAATACAAACAACCAATCAAAAGTTACCTGGAAACTTAAGGATAATTCAGGATCAATTAATACAGACTAACATGGAAATAAATGCAACACATATAAACGTATGTGCGTACTATCCTATTCATGACATAAGAAAATATACGCTAATACACATAACGGCGATTCCTCAAAAGTTGACCGGGAGTTCTTTTGAATGCTTGTCAATCCCAAGAGCATTCATAGGCTTCGACTATAACAATGAACGATACTTTGAGTTAAGTAAAGACGAGTTCAAAGATTGTTTACACAAAAAATCGGAGTTTGTTTGCTATCCCGTGGCTGTTAAGAACATGCAATTGAACAAGAATTGCATTGTTGACCAGCTATTCAGCAACAATAATAATACTAAATCACAATGCACATCAAGAAGATACAACATTCAATCTACAATTCTATGGAAACAACTTTACATGCAGAATATTTGGATGTTTATCACTACAAAAACACAATCAGCTTCGATAATATGTGATGGACAAAGACAAGAGATTAACCTAGAGGATATAGGAGTACTACACATTTCAGAAAGCTGTGTAGTAAAGACGTTGAACAACATTCTTGCAGCTAAACGAATAACAACAACAACTGTGCAAGCATCATATTTTAAAAGGAGTAATTTTACTCTAGACACACAAGTAGTCCAATCAGAGATACCAGACATACCGAAGGAGGAAGTATTAGATAGCTCCACCAGTATATTTGACCACTTAGCCGCTTCAGAAGCAAAGCTAAAAACAAGATTAGATAACACAATATGGAGGCGAATAGAGTCTCATTCCTATGTGGCTAGTACCGTGACATCTCTTTCTTTAATAGTATTAGCTTGTTTTTTAATTTATTTCAGACCACTCAAACAATGTCGAGATAGACTTACAAGAAGACAAAACAAGGAAACAACTACAACACAAGCCACAGATACAGACAAACAGCGGACAGCTCCACCACAACCACGGCCACGGTATGGGAAACCTCGTCCCCAGACTACAGTCCACACACCACAAGCGACGGAAGGACACATTGGACCATATGAGGTTATCGAATTATACGACTTGCAGTCGTGTTCCTGAGAGACCCCAGAATGTTCAATGCACATAGAACATGCAACGCAGCAAATTCAAAAGTAGAGCATGTCAACATACAAATGTGCAAAATTCGCACTGACATGATTAAAAGACGCTGCGTTACACTTCACACTTACGACACACTAACACAAAATGGTATATGTGTGTATTAGCAATAAGTAGTATATAAGGTGTACATTTTGTAAAATAAATCAGATTTGAATTTATTCATCTCTCAGTTACATCCCTCTCACTGTGGCCAAGACACCCTTAGCCGTCAGTTCTGATCAGTCTAGTGAGTCTGCTTGACTGGCAGTGAGAGTTACCAATCCTCCACCCAAACCTCCATCTCACTGTGGCCAAGACACCCTTAGCCGTCAGTTCTGATCAGTCTAGTGAGTCTGCTTGACTGGCAGTGAGAGTTACCAATCCTCCACCCAAACCTCCATCTCACTGTGGCCAAGACACTCTTAGCCATCAGTTCTGATCAGTCTAGTGAGTCTGCTTGACTGGCAGTGAGAATTACCAATCCTCCACCCAACATCCATCTCACATCTACCTGTCACCTTAGGTAGCGCGGTGCAGGTATCCCATCAGATAGGCTAAGAACTTAAGGGCTTTAGGTACTTCAAACTATAACCTTAGGTTCTTCTGTCAAACACGGCGTTAGTCCACTAGCCCAGACTACGCCTGTACACTCTGTTTAATTAGGGTAAATTTTATTCACTCAATATTTTTTTCTCATAATTCCACGGATAGATTTTGAAGCACTCTGGGTTACAGACTAGTATTAATCTAAGGAAGATTGTGCACTATGTTTCAATGTTGGGCGGCACTTGGTCCAACGTCCATACATAGATGATCCTATTTGGGAGTAACAACGTGCCAACAAGACGCACTATTTATCGTGTAGTGAATGATTTCGAAGAAAGAAGGACTGTAGCTGATAGGCCCAAGCATGGACCACAACGCACTGCAAAATCGGCTGAAAACATTACTGCTGTTCAAGAAAATGTTCAAAACATCCATCAACCTCAATTCAACGCCATGCTTAGGAGCTTGGTCTTCAAAGAACAACTTTGGCCACAATTTTGCACAAGGATTTGCATTTGTTTCCATTTAAGATTCAGTTCACACAAGAGCTTCTTCCAGAAGACCATTTACGCCGCCGTACATTTGCCAATAGGATGTTACAGCTCCCATGACAACCCCGATTTTCATGAAAAAATCATAATGAGTGACGAGGCATATTTTCATTTGAATGGATATGTGAATAAACAGAATAGTCGGTTTTGGACAATGGAAAACCCTCAAATTATTCATCAGTCACTTTTGCATCCATTAAAAGTGACAGTCTGGTGTGCAATTTGGTCAGGAGGAATCATTGTACCTTACTTCTTTGAAACTGAAAACAGCGTAACGGTAACTGTCAATGGGGAGCGATATCGTGATATGATTGAAAACTTTTTAACGCCACAACTGCATGCTTTGGGCTTGATTAACATGTGGTATCAACAAGACGGTGCCACATCGCATACAGCTAGGATTACAATGAAATTACTGCGAGACCTTTGTCCACAACAAGTTATTTCAAGTAATGGTGATGTTGATTGGTCTCCACGGTCGCCTCATTTGTCTGCTCCGGACTTCTTTTTGTGGGGATATCTGAAAAGCAAGATTTATGCAAACATATCAGAAACGCTGGAGCAACTCAAACGAAATATTCGTGATGCTAACAGAGGCGGATATTTATCTGATATTGTATTCCATACATAATTGCCAACACTAAATAAAACATTTATGAATATAAGATCCATTCTCTTTAATGTAATCAAAAATTATAAACAAACAAAGTAGTATACCTTCCCGGCGGACACCCTGTATTTGTTATACTTGCCGTAGGCAAATCAATTACAGCCCAATTGGGCATATCCGTGTCGTCATAAGTACAGCGATTCGTCAGCTTCTACTCTCACATTATTTTTGGTGCAGCTGTGGTTATAGTGTCTACGATCACTGCCTATCCCCCAGACGAATGTTGTTCATAAATAATGATAAATGATAAAACACAGAATTGTTTTTATCAATCTAACTCTTTTTTATAACATGTTTTATTGATCAAATCATTCCAGAATATAAAATATAATTTTATTAGTTTATAATATTTTTTATCAAATTGTTTTTACTAGTCTATGGACGCTATATTACTAGTTTTTGCCTGCGCATATTTTTGGTGATGATAGTATCTTTCGTATAAATAATAAAATTTCATGATGATTGACCCAAATGTCGGACGCCCAGTTTGGTTTTAGGAGTGGGCGTTCTACGATCGCGACCCTGCTGCGCCCGAGGGCCGTGGTGACGGAGGCCGTCACCAGCGGAGGAGTGCTGTTGGCGGTGTCCCTGAACATCGCCTTGTAATGGGCAACTTTTACTATTCCGTTAAATTGACAAGGTTTTTAAAGTCGAACTTGTCATTGGAACTATAAACACGCGACGAATGGGGACACCGGGGGATATACAAAACTATCAACGAAAAGAGACTTCAAAAAGGAACAGTGGTAGCTAGACATTGTGGTGATATTTCTGTATTGTCTTGGAAAGATGTTAAGTTAGTAACCACAGTGTTAACTTACCATAATGCGGATATGAGGCCTGGAATAAGAGCAGGGCAAGTAATACTTAACTGGCCTTTGGTTTTACACGACTAAATACATGGGCGGCGTAGATTTTAAAGATCAAAAGCTGTCCATGTATCTAATGGAGCGTAAGAGGTATAAAATGGTACATGAAAGTATTCAAACGGCTAATGAATTTTGAACACTTATACACCGTGAGAACAGTACTAATCCCCTCAGCCATAGGCAATTCAGGTACAAATTGGCGGAGCAACTCGTTCAGAGATACTCAAATTTTGTGATACCCCGGGTGTGTTTTGTGAGAGAAATCCTCCTGCGCTTCTCCGATTAGATTGTAATAATCACTTCCCAATATATGCAAATTCTTTAGAGGATCGAGTAATCGAGCAAGAGAAATAAAATTAAAAGGAACCGCTGCGTTCGTTGCTCCATAAAAAAATACGAAAGGGAGTAAATAGAGGAGAAGGTGGTATCCTGGCCACTGCTGTTAAATTGGACCCCTGCTCTAATAAATGTAACCACTAACGCCATCTTCATTTTTCTTTTGCACTACGTGCGCCATAGAACAGAGGCACTTTAATACAACCTGATTGGCGCAAAAAGTTCATGCCCTCTGATTGGTCCAACCTCGTCGCTGCATGTCACTTTTAAAATTTTCGTGCCGGTAAACTTTTGTGCAAAAATAAATTGAAAAATAAGTGTTTTGTGAACAAAAACCAACACATCATCACCAATATTATCCCTGTTGTGCATAATTGAAGGTAAGACATAGATTTTTCTCATTCATTCGTATTCGTGCGTATTTTTCTTCTAAGTGTGATATTTACAATGCGGCCCCCTTTCACTGTTTGTAATATGACTCCCGGGGCCATATTAGAAGCAGGTCGTGTTGCTGGTGTTCCAAATAGATTTTCTTAATTGTTTTTATTTGTTTTAGATGCCTCGCACTACTACCATGTCACCTGGAAATAAAAGAAGAACGTGGGATCCAGAACAAATGGAAAAAGCCGTGGAAGCTGTTAGGAAAAAATCGATGGGTTATAAAAATGCAGCAAAAACTTTTGCTGTTCCTAGAACCACATTAAGAAGACTGGCGAAAGATAATATATCAACCGATTTAGTAGTCTGAAAGCCCTTAGACAGACGCCCAGTACTTTCACCTTTTATTGAAAAAAAAAATTGTTG